>CM036618.1:96452121-97652121 GCA_020746105.1 Trogon surrucura | reverse complement strand
TTATTCAGGCAATATAGAAACTGTTTAAAGTACCTTTACAATTAATCTTGCTTGCACCTACTAGAACTCTGTTTGTTTTTTTTTAAAAGCCACAGCAATAGCATGGGCCAGTGACGGAATAAAATGCTTTGATGATCAAGTGTTTGCTCAGTGATACTTGTTACATCTTTTGTTGCATTTGGAGGAGATGCTATTTTGCAACGGGTCTTGCTTACAGCAAAGCTGCCCTTGTATCAACTCCCCTGCCCCATCCCTAGTTTGCATCTTGCCTTGTTCCCTGTTGTCCTTTCGAACAGTCACGCCTTGTTAGATGTCTTCTCTTAGTGTCTCTCTGCACATATAAGTGCTTGGCTGCATTCAGAGACAAGTATTTTTATCAAAGAGAAGGGTCAGAATCAGAAATACTCTGATCAGACTATTTCTGTTGCATTCAAGGATGTCTTGTTAGATTCAGCTGAATTTGCCCAGTCATTCAGTTTCTAGTTACGTATGGCTCGGGGCATTTCACATACGATAACTTTCAGGGCATTTGGTGAAGAATTCATGGAAACTTTAGGTTGTGATGTATGCATCTTTTTTATTACTTATTTAGGAAATGACATTACTTAGTCTCCACCTGTGCAGACTGAAAGACAAGGCCTGTAGTTAATATTCTAGTAATCTGACTCTTGTGGAGGTATTTATACCATGATGTTTCTGGGCATTAAATTAGAAATGTTTTATGCAAAATCACAATTGAAATAATCCTTTTCATTCCATACTTCCTTTGATATGGCAAAGACCTGAGATCAAAAGGTTTCCTATCAGTTTGGGGGTTCTACATTTTTTGGGGTGTTCTTTTTATCAGGGCAGCTGCAGCAGCTGAGCTGCCGGCTTCAGGCAAATGTACTGATTCGTGTGACTGATGAGACTGTCAGCATAGGTACTCACTGAAATGAAATGTGGATATTTTATACATCTAAAATAAGGATATGCCCATTTCATTCTCATTGGTATTAGAACATTTTAAGACTGAAACATACTTTCTGTGTAAAAGAGACTCCCTTTTATAAATAGTTCTTAGAGCATCAGGGAAAAATCTGAATCAAAATCAGTAAGCAGCATTTCTAATAAATTGTGTCTCAAAACAGTCTACTTGATGGGTAACGGAAATTTCGGTTCAGTCTTTTTCCTGAGTTGCTTCCAGTGATGTTTGTACTTAAATGGACAGAACAGAGATTTTTTGACAGTGGCTGCGATCTCCTCCAAATGCCTGACTCTTCTGCAGGGGTGGTGTTGGGGGTTTCTATATGTGTGTGCACACTGGGATTTGAACTGCATAAAGTATTTTACTGAAAGCTTAACCAAACAGCATATAGTGCTGATATAAACAGAGCATTAGACATGCCTGTCTTTAATACAGCCATCTGTTGAGTGCTATAGCAGTTTTTCAAAAGCCTCCCTCAGCATAAACATCAAAGTCTACTCATGCACCTGTGCCTCTGATCTTCTATTATTTTTTTTTTTATTTAAAAAAATGCAAAGGGAGAGGAGCAGTATTTCAAGATCAGTAGCTGTATTTAAAAACAAAAACAAAACAACCAAAAAAACCAAGACCCAAAAATTCCACCACAAAACTCATGCTGCCGGGTTAGAAATTATTAGCAATGACTTTACTTATTATTCAACACTTTATTTGTGGAAAAACACTCAACCACGCTTCCATTTTCCTCTCCTCTGAGTAACCTCTGGCCTTGCTAGCACCTATTTCCTGCCTTTTCTATTTACGATACAGCTGCTGAGATCATTTTCTTGATCCGTTGGTCGATGACATCAGCCGGACCCGTGAACTCCTCTACCGGCTCTCTCTTGAAGGGCACAGAAGTGTTTTTGTGAGAAGCTGTTTCATGGAGGGAGCAGCTTGCCTCACTCCGATGCATCCAGCAGCTGTGGCCCACAAGAGGGAAACAGCAGAGGTGCCCCTCTGGCAAAGGGCCTCTCAGATGATGACACAAACCTGGAGGAAAACAAGGTGGCCCCATGAAGCCACCTGCTGAACAGGCAAAGCCTGGCACAGCCCAGACATTTTGATGTCTCTTTCCTTTCCTTGTTTGCCTGCTGTTTTGCAAAGACAGACAGATTGGCCTCCCAAATTCTTAGCATGAATTGGTGATCTCCTGATTATCACCTTATTCTGGCCTAATGCTGTTACGCGGATACTACTCCTGACTTAGGAAGCAGCTCAGCGTCGTCTGGGGACATTGGTGAAGCCAGGCCCACCTACTGTGGCAGCCGAGCAGTGTGAGGTGGGAGGAAAGGAAGGAGGAGGGCCGCGGTCAGCCCCAGCCTCGGTGATGCTGCAGCAGAGCTTGGCTCCAGCTCCCCACAGCCAGGCCTTGGGCCCTGCTGAGCTGCACCCACATCCCAACCTGGGCCTGGCCTGTCCCCATCCCCAGGTTGGTACCCGAGGCCCAAGGCTGGGGCTGCCCTGGTGTCTCCAGGACTCCCTGACTGGAGTGGTGGGACACAAGACAGGCCTTGACAGAAATGGTTCCTTGAGGCACCCTGGTTGTGGGCATACAATTTTAGCTGTGTGCCTTATTTGCTAAAAGAAAATGGTCGAGAGAGGTCCTCCTGCCCCTCTACTCTGCCTTGGTGAGGCCACATCTGGAATATTGTGTTCAGTTCTGGGCCCCTCAGTTCAAGAATATTGGGTATTTTTCCACTAAATGTTTCAGTTCAAGAAGGACAGGGAACTGCTTGAGAGAGTCCAGCGCAGAACCACAAAGATGATGGAGTGGAACATCTCCCTTATGAGGAAAGGCTGAAGGAGCTGGGGCTCTTTAGCTTGGAGAAGAGGAGGCTGAGGGGTGACCTTATTAATGTTTATAAATATGTCAAGGGCGAGTGTCAGGAGGATGGAGCCAAGCTCTTTTCAACGATGTCCATTGACAGGACAAGGGGCAATGGGTGGAAGCTGGAACACAGGAGGTTCCATAAAAATATGAGAAAAAAACTTTTTCACTGTGAGGGTGACAGAGCCCTGGCACAGGCTGCCCAGGGAGGTTGTGGAGTCTCCTTCTTTGGAGGGATTCGAAACCCGCCTGGACACATTCCTGGGCGGTCTGCTGTAGGTGGTCCTGCTCTGGCAGGGGGGTTGGACTAGATGATCTTTAAGGTCCCTTCCAACCTCTAACATTCTGTGATTCTGTGAAAATATAGTATTAACATTCACCATGGCACTTCGCATGATTTCAGAGACTGGGTGACAACTACTATGTGACAGTAAGAGCTATCAATTGCATAGTGTTTTGGTTACATTTTAATTCTTGAGAGATGGGTGGCAGCAAAAATGCTCTGTAATGTGTGGGGCACTATTAAGATACTCAAATCCAGCAGTATTTAGAGTTGCTGATGAAATGTGTGGTAAAATACAGAAGGATTTGTAATGAGCTATTCATTGCATTGCCTAAACACGCAGGAGCTTATTTCCACAGCCCATGAAATCTTGCAGTAGAGCAGCTTGATACAGAGCACCTGTATTTCATGCTGAGTGAAAATGATCTCTACAGGAGCAAAGACTCCTTAAAATCTACCAGAATGGTGCAGAAGTAAACAAATTTTTTATTTCAGAAAAAGACGATAAAGCATGTATTTCTTTCTCCCAGTGAGGATACAAAGGGAGTATTATAAACACGTGTTAAGCGGCCGTACGAGCTGTGTGTGTTCGTTTCCCTCATTCTGTGACCAGAGCTGATCTGTCTTGCTGGAATCTGAATAGGTCACAGTGTTGTTTTTCACATTTGCATAGCTAGGCCCAGTATTCGATACTACAGCTTTTTAATTTTCTTCATTGTCTCCTTGGAAATAGTGGTGGAAATGTATGGCAGAAGAGTGCTTTAAATATTTAATTTGTGAAATTCACTGAGTTCAAGCTTTCCAAGTGCTAAGGGCACACGCTTCTTTCTTACTTCAGTGAAAGTGCAGGGTCCTCAACACTTCTTTGCAGAAGGAGGCTCTGTTGGTAGCGAACTGTAGATCTGCATGTGTGCCCTGCCTACACTTGGCTTCATGAGTTTTGGAAACTTTTTGTTTCCTTGCATATGCAGTCACTTGCTTTGAGAGCTATTCTAAGTTTTTTTTTTCTAATTCTCTTCTTGATTGCAGATTGACTTGGAGCCAGAAGGGAGAGTGTATGTCATCATAGACCTTTCAGGATCGTCAGGTGAAGGTAGGGACTTTGCATATTTTATCTTATTCTTTCATGAATGGAATCTTCCAAGGGCCACTGCAATGAAAGTATTAGAGGATGTGCTGT
Organism: Trogon surrucura; assembly: GCA_020746105.1. NCBI lineage: Eukaryota > Metazoa > Chordata > Aves > Trogoniformes > Trogonidae > Trogon > Trogon surrucura. Next base: position 97,647,824 of record CM036618.1, on the reverse strand, counting down.
GCTAATACTCTCTTAAATCTGTATGAGCTCAAGTTAAGTGAACGCATTTTAATGTATCTGACTGTGAGTCAATGAGCAGTTGCAGTTCATCTTACTCTGTTCATCACCGATGGTAACAATACCGGCTAAAAGGATGGTAGCAAGATGAGAATAGTTTAGGTTTCATTTCCAGAAGAAACTTCCAAGTTCTAGTTTTTGGAAGAATGCTAGCCCTTATGTATGTAGAAATGGTAAGATGTCAAAGGTGAAGAGGAGTTTATCTGATTTTTACTTTAATCTAATATTGGGTATTTTTCCACTAAATGTTTTATTTTTTCACGTAAAGTAATGATCAAAACGTTGTAATGACAAGAGATGTTTTCGTTTTTATGACACAGCGATTATATTTTTTGGACCAAAAAAACACACAAAGAAAGATGGAAGAGAAATATTTATTAAACACTATAAAGACAAGTGCGAACAAAGTCAAGTGGTGTATGGTGGGAATAAGAATTTATGAAGAAGCAAATCTGTGTATCTTAGTCATGTTCTTGATGAGAGCCTGACCTGCTGAAATGGCCTAGATGGCTGGTTTGGGTTTGATTGTTTTGAATTATGTCCACTGATCAGCTTTCCACAGTAGCTTGTAGAACTCAGCTAAATGAGGTTATCATTGGTTCACAGTACATAAAGTAGATTCACATAAACCCTGACAGGAATGGAAACAGAAAATGCTGTGAAGTGAAATTGAAGTTATTTTGCCTGGCACAGCTGAGAAACAGGAGAAGAACGCTTTTATATTTCTGTTACTTGTAATGATTTGCTGTGCTCTTACCAATTCCTAACAGTAGCTTGCAAAAAAATTGCTATAAACTCTGAATTTTAAATAACAAAACAAACTATTACTTAAACTTCATCTTACACATTTTGTACCCACATAGGATATGCTCTGACTTTTTTTCTTCCGGCATATTGAAGAAAATATCGGTTAAATCGTAGTTTCCACATATCTTGCTAATTGGCATGCCAGTGATGGAACTGAAACATGGTTAAAGGCATTGATGTGATTCTCTTGTGGGGCAGGCAGATGTTCTTCCAGCCTTCCATTGATAGTTAATTGATACCCAGATGAGCATCTTGTTACTATCCCATCACAAGATGCATTCCCACGTGTCGGACTGTCAAATGGCAGGAAGAACGGTGTTATGTTGTTCTTTAAAGGTTCATTAAAACATTATAACCTTTCATACAGGAAAAGAAAAAAGATCTGTGGTAGTGTCTCCTGTATTATGTGGCATACTACTCTGTGACAATTGAAAGGTGCTTGGAAAGAAATTTGCAGAGCTGGAATTCGTGTCACTATATTAGCGTTGAAGAGGAGCATTTGTATGGAAACAGACCACTGAGGGAAAACAGCTTATGAAATGCCGTCTTATGGGAAGCGCTTGGGAAGACTAAGAGGCTCTAGTTAGGGTGAATTTGGCAGAACCCTGGAGAACTTAGTGTGCCTATAAAATCCAATAGATCTTGTATAGTTTTAGAGCTTTCCATGGAGAAGCGTTGTGTAGAAGTATTGTGAAATCCTCTAGTAAAGTTACTGTTTTCCTCAGAAGACATTTTGGACCAGGTTTGTATAACAGTTCATAAACTTTTTATGGTGTTTTGTTGGTGATGTTATGAAATCCTATTTTTAAACTGCTTTATTAGGGCTGAGACCTAGCTAATTTTGGGTGAGTCTTCTCACTTCAGCTGTCTTAGTGAAGCACCTAATTTCACGTAGCTGTATACATCCTTCTGTAGTGAACAGAAACATTTAACCACATAAGTAACTTATTCTGTAAGTTTCAAAAGTGCCCATTTAATTTGATCTGTGTATATATACATGCATACGTGTGTATGTATACAGACTATATCTGATGTGTATTTCGTGCATTTCAGTGGGGCAGCTGACTGTAGTTGATCTGCATTTATTGACTACGAAAGAAATGTAAGATTAAGGTTAGACTCAGTGCATGACTTTTGAGTGACTAGGGTTGGTTGAGGTCACTGCAACCCACCAGATTTCTTAACTAGCACCTTGGTTTTGAACTCCAGCCTTCACTGGGCTTAGCAGCAGAGTACATAGCATTCTCTTCATGCTGCACAGATGGGTATCGCTATGTCACCTTGACTTCTGGAGGAGGAAAAAAAATGTCAATTTATGAAAATTAAAATATCTCTAGCAACAATTTTAACTGGAGGATGTAATCATGTTGTATGTTTCTGTGTTAGGAATATTTTGGAAAAAAATAGCATTAAAAAAAAATCAGCCATTGAGATGTAGTATGTACTTGCTAACCAGTATTGCCTTGTAAATTGGACTTGTTTCTTCTATGTGCTATTTGTAGGTTTCTAATTATCAGCAATCGGTAATGTAACTCCAGTTCTTTGACACCTCTAAAAGATTTTTAAGATAGATAGCCAAAGTCTGTCTTGGTATAATTGACTTAAGATTAGCTGAATCCATTAATATGGGCAGAGAGCTTTGTCTTCTATTGAATTGCCTCTAAGAAGCAGAAGTCCTAGCTTTGCAAGTGAGCCATTATGTGTATAAATTGAAAGTTTACATATAAAATCCTAAATGCTAGATAAAGAAGAAACATTCTAAGTAGTAATATATTCTTTATGTAAGCTTTTATGTGAATTTGACACAAAATCTTGTTACTGTATACCTCTTAAAATTCAATTGTCCCTTAGTACCAGCTGCCAGATTGCTTATTCCTCTGCACTGTTTGCTCTTGCATGGCAAAACAATCAAACCAGTTCTGTGTTGTAAGCTGACTTCTTCAACAAAAGTACACAATTTCTCTTCCTCCATCACCCTCCTTTAAAGGAATCATTCCTGGACTTCTGTCACTTGTGTGGCTTAGGTGTACAGAAAAGGTGGAAATATGCAGGTTGCAAAGGAAGGTGGGGAGTCCTTCCGCCTTTCCCTGTCACATTCAGAGCCACCCTCAGATGGCAATATCAGTATCTGGCAGGTATTTTTATGTGGAACTGCAGAAAAGAAGGGTTGAGTTGCTGCCTTTGCTGCTTGCAATTTTGCTCCCATTCTAAAGACAAGCTACAAATCCACGAGAGGTTTATAGGGCTGTGTCAGCTTCTCCGCCACTTCTTTGGAAAGCTACCTGAAGGAGAAGCTTTGCTTCTCCAGCGGTAGCAGTCTCCAGCACTTGTTAGGGGGCAGCCTGGGAAGCCCAAGGCTTTAGACTGCTTTCCACTGGATACCTTGTGGCAATGACAACCCTCCCAGTGGATTGTTCAGATCTCGGGCAATTTGGATTGGTTCTGAAAACATCACTTTCTAGAAGTTTCTCCCACTGAATTTTAGTCTCTGAAGCAGAAAAAGTTTGGAAAATACAAAAGCTAAAGTCTGAGAAGTGGAAAGCAAACTACATAAAAAGCCCTTACAAGAACAAAACCAAACCTAACAGGAACATTTTTATCATCACATTTTTATCATCACATTTTTTACACTAATCCTGTTTTGGAGCGTGCTTATAGCTTCTGAATGTTTATTCTGCAGTGAGAGAGGGAGAGTAAGTAACTATTTTAGCAATCTTTTATGAATTCTCTAGTAGGAACCGTCCGGCCCACATACTGAAAAGAAAATGCTAAATGAACTGTTATCATGCAGCAGGTGGTGTTCTCAAAAGTTAAGATTTATTCTTTTTCTGCTAAAATTTGAATATTCCCATATTATGCTTTCAAAACTAGTTCTGCAAAATACTTTGGCGTGCTTTGCTAATGTGGATGTAGGAAGAAGGAAAGTAGCTCTTAAAATACATTTTTTTTAAGTCTCCATTTAAAACCATTTAGCCAGTATTTTTGTAACACCTGTGATTCAGGTCTTTACACTCTCTATGCGAGAACTGATCTGCAGGGTTATTTACCTTCTCCAGGTTTACTTTGTTTAAAATGGCTCTGTGCATTCAGAGTAAATACCTATTTGTATTTCTCATGTATGGAAACAGCTGCATCAGTGGAAATTTCCCAAATGTAGATACATGGCAAGGTATCTATTCAGAGGCAAAATAACAGCAACGGTTAATCAGGAAAGTTCTATTTATAAAAAATATTTGTTTAGAATTTTGATGTTTTTACTGGATTTTTTTTTTAAGTTTTGATAGATAATAACTGCCCACTCAGAACTTTAAGGGATATTTTAAAAACAAATCCCTTTGGTTGAACAAACAAATGGAGCTTCTGTGGACCTGACACAGCATCTGGTGGAATCATAGAATCATTTAGGTTGGAAAAGCCCTTTAAGATTATCAAGTCCAACTGTTAAACTAGCACTGCCAGAGCCATCACTAAACTAGGACACCAAGCACCACCTCTGCACTCAGCCACATCCCTGAGGAGCCCGTTCTAGAGCTTAACAACCCTTTCAGTGAAGAAATTTTTCCTGATATCCAATATAGACCCTCCCCTGGTGCAACTTGAACTCATTTCTCTTGTCCTATCCTTTGTTACTTGGGAGAAGAGACCAAACCCCACCGTGCTACAGCTGCCTTTCAGGTAGTTGTAGAGAGCAAAAAGGTCTCTCCTCAGTCTCCTTTTCTTCAGGCTGAACAACCCCAGTGCCCATAAATGAACACAGGATTCGAGATGCAGCCTCATCAGTGCCAAGTACAGGGGAATGATCACTTCCCTGGTCCTGCTGGACACACTATTCCCAATACAGCCCAGGATGGCAGTATTAGTTGGAATTTTTTGCTTAACTTCATTGAGCCATGTACTGTGCCATATGTGAGCACGTAGGATCTTTAAGAATAAGCATTTCTGATATCAAAATATGAGTGGTTGTTGTTACTACTCTGCCAGAATATTTTGTCAGACTGGTAAGGCGTGTAATCAGTTTAATTTTACTATTAGCCAAACATCTGGTGACTCCAATTTATATATCCAGTTACAAGAAGAAACAAAGTTTAGAGTAGACCAGTGTTTGTAAGAAGTTGTTAGCTTGGGAAAGATCTGTCATATTTATTCTCTTGTTACTCTGAGAACTGGATCTGAGGATTGCACGGGTTCTTAGTCTTGTATCTTTAGCTTCTGCCAGGGCTATGGAGAAGGATGCGTCTGGTTATCAGTGTTTCAATGAACAGGAGACTAAGACACGTTGTCTTACTCATTTCTTCAGTGCTGCTTGTTGTCCGAGGTCATATTGATTTTTCTGTGTTAATTCAGTGTTTCTGTAGTGGTGCACTCACTGACTGTTCTATTGACATGCTTTGGCAGTGTTTTTTCATCCCTTTTAGTACTTAGGGAGTTTTGTGAGTAAAGTTTTTCGAATTATTTCAGTGTAGCTGATCAAGATCCAAATGCAGGCTGAAAGTCTAAAACATAACTGAGATGATGACACAATAATTCAGTTTATAAACTGGAATAACAGATGGCCATCAAGTGGGTAAGAGAGGTAAATTGCCTGAGGAATGATTAAAAACATTTTCAACAGTCAGTTTTATGCAGACTGAAAGACAGATGCTGCTATTTTTAAAAGCCTGTGACCTTCATGCTGCATTTGTCATTGTGGATTTCTTTTTTCTCTGGAATTATTGCGTTATGTGTGACACAAATGTGTACAGTTACTTATGGTAGCTTTCTACCAACTTACAAATTAAGTTACCATTTGCAATATGTCAGTATTGAATCAACTGGAGAATGAATTCAAAATAATCTTGACATGTTTTTTTTCCTAACTGTTTATTATAGGTAATGTTATAAAAATATAAGAACTATTCAAAATTATCTATATATCATTTATAATGATTATTTATCATTGTTAGATGTCCCAATTTGCATTATGCAACTGTCATTCTACACAATTACAGATTCTTTTTTTAAAGCAGGCAGTTGAATTGCAATAAAATGTGGGTAGGTACTGCAGAAAGCATACTGTTGGAAGTTCTTGGATATATCTACAAGTTATGTAGTTACAGAGGATCACATTTGCAAATGCATTTTTCTTCAGATTCATCTACTTGCAAGATACTTAAGTTTCATAGGACAAAGAACTTCAGGTGAGATTTAATGATAAAGTCTGTTAGCTGAAGTCGTGGTAATGTTTTGTGAATGCAAAACATTATGTTTCAGTCGATCATTTGGCCTTTTGCACTGAAATATCCAAGAAAGAAGTCCTTGGGCTTCTGATGTATGAAAATATATGACTTTAGAAGAGGCTTTTTAGTTCTTCTTAGCTCATTTATTTGAAGGCTCTCAGTTTTGCATATATAACTATTGTTGATTGGCTTATGTTATGGCCAAAGTTCTGCAGGAAGAAGGAAAACAGTACCAGTAGAAGCAGGTATGCTTCTTAATGCTATTTTTATGTCTCATACTTGATAAATTTATAACATTGATACAGAAATTAATCAGGATATCCACAGGATTTGTTCCAGGCATGCAACTTCAGTAGAATCAATAAAGCAAGGATACGTGCGTATTTCTGTTCCATGCTGTAGTATCTTTTTGCAAAGATCTGTTAGCAGAAAGTACACCATGGGTTGAGAACTGTCTCTACATTTCGTAATGGATCTGTTTGTCAGAGCTTTTTGTTCCTTAAACTATTTTGTAGTCATTGTTCTCAACTTCATTAATTATGCTTTTTATGCTGTAAGGTCCCAGAAAATGAGATCTGGTTGTCCTAGGCACTGTCTGAACAGACGAGAGCAGAACAGCTTACACAGAAATGTCAAAGTCTAAATGATATGCATGACATTGCTTCCAGGAGCAAGTCTTTTTGCTTGGTTGTTTCTGGAATTCGGTAGCGAAGAGCGGTATTTTCTTTCACTAATATTTTCTGTTGCAATTACAGCTTTGGCAGGTTGTTTGTTTGTTGGATCTCTGTTGCCATTTTTGGCCTGTTGAAAGATTCATCAGGCAGATCATGAAATAATTTCTGGTAGCCATCAGCAGCTGACGTGGAGCTGTTGAAGAGGCTGCAAAAGAACACTTGTGTTTGTTCAGAATTTCTCATATAGGACTAGGTAGATAGACCTCAGCTGAATATTATTGCAGTAGGGGGAGAGCAGCTTACCTCTTTCTAGAAATATTTCTCAGTTTTTCAGAAGGTATAAGTTGTTCTTTTTTCCCACTGGTACATCCCTTCCATCGGGATGTATCTCTAAACCATCTTTGCTATTCCTCCCGGCAGTACAATCTCTCACTAAAAAAATGTTTCAAGTTAATCATCGTTTTTTCATTGTAAATTCTTGCATTTTAAGGTTTTAACACAGGAGTCAATCTTCTTTATTAGGCTGTGGGTTTTTTTTCTGTGCTGGTTTAAGCGCTTATTTACAAAGTTCACCTATTTCGTAGCTTTTTTTGTTTGTTTGCTTTTTAAATAAGAGTGGATGGAGAACTTAGTGTATAATAACCCATGCACTTATGGTAAACACATGGAAGAGAAGAATCACCGGGTCCCGTAATACCTTCACTGCAGAGGCTTTTTATCTCTTATTTTGCAACCCAAAATTGGATTGAGCTTTCAGTGCACACACACATCCTCAGCTTCCTCTTTATTTTAGTGTCCGAGAGGAAGCCGCTGTGTTGGAAGCGGCTTAGGAGGAGTTATAAATAGTATCTGGGGAGAGGCAAAGGTGGAGTCAGAGTGTGCTCTTGGTGAGGCAGGGAGGCAACAAGCCTCTGTCTGCAGCTTCTTCAGAGCTGTAGGTGGAGTGGAAAGGATCTGCACGAATGGGTGTCTTGTGGCACTGGGGCAGGCAGTTTTCCAGGAGTAAAATGTAAAGTGTCTGTGAAGTGAGGAAGCTATTTGATGCCTGGGAAGCTGTTTACAAAGACTCAGCAAACCACCTGAACGTTACATTTTTTTAAGCTCAAGGCTGGGGCTTTACTGGGAGTTAAGATTGCCTCAAAGTAGCTGAACAGGGCAGTGCTGAACTGGCATTGCTAACTGGATGGTTTCTGTCTTCTGTCATTTGACTTATGGAGGTTTATGAATTGGAGCTCTATCCTGAATGCAGCTTTTTGGTTTTCCTCCTGTAGGCTCCCTTGCTTTAACAGAACAAGAGCAAGCAGTAGTGTGTTTGCCAACTTCAAATGTAACCAGAATCTTTGCTTTAAAAACTTGTTATCCATTGAGAACCTACTATCTTTGAAGCTCTGGTTTTATGTATGTAGGTTTGGGGGAATTATTTTTTCCAATTCAGCTTTTCATTTCTTCAGTACTGAAAGATCAGTAGTCATTCAAACCACAAGTGAGGAGAAAGGGTAAAATCAGAGAAGTGAAAGAAGCTTGAACTGCTTTGCAAAGTTTTCTCCTTCTGCTCTGTCTTCGTTTTCTTCTCTTAGGAGGGATAATTAAAAACTGTTACTAATACGTCTTTTCTCTTGGGTCTTATTTGGTTTAATCTTAAATACCTCTGTGCTGAAGTCTGGATGTTTTATTACAAAATGAAAATATTTTTCTAGGTTTCTTTCTTTCTCTTCTTGGAACTATTCATCTGGTTTATGACTGTGTTTACAACTGGAAGAAATCTTTGCCCATCCAGATCTGAGTTTCTCATTTGTTTATTTAAAAAAAAAAAACCACAAACAAGCAATCAAAACCCCCAAGCATTACATTTATACTAATATGGAAACTTGAAGGGTATGGTGCTCAGCCAGAAAACTTTGTCATATCTCAAATGAACAACTTTAAATAAATCTTTTGTATAATAAGTCAATGCCAGTAGATATTTGCAATTCATCTCGCCATGGTGCGTATTTATTTGATGTGGTGATGTGTGTCTTCTGAAGCAAAATTTCACCTGTTGGTATCATGGCATCTGAAAGTAGATGTTTGTGTGAAGCTACCTGAAGGATGTTAACTGGAAAGCCGGAGAGGAAGGGCTGTGAAATAATAGTGTGAATCCACATGAAGTGCTTTGTTCTTGCAAGTTAACACGGCCTTAAGTAATGGCACAAGCATTTGGTTGGGAAAATGAACCTTGCCAAGCTAACTGTTCAAATCCAAAATTCTCTTTAAAAGTGTCAGTGCAAACAGAAATCAGCACTTGGTGATAATTCAGTCTGTTGGTGCCTGATGTTTTTAAGCAGCACTGCTCAGTGAAGAGGTTCTCCAAAGGGTGCTTATGTAATTTTGACTTTGTGTGGCAAATGCCTTCGTAACGACCATCCCTCCGTGGATTTATAGCCATCCCTTGGATTGTATCCAGTTAGCTGATTGAACATCTGGTAAGCATTGTGTGTTCGTAATAAGCCCTTACTGTATAAAGCTGGCTCAGGTTTTTCAGGCAAAGATCGATGATCTTTTCTTGGCAGGCCTCTAGCTGTTTGCCAAAACAAGTGCTTCGCAGGGAGCAAGACACTGGCAGAGGATTTGGTTTAAAGGCGCCTTTGTATTGTCTTGAAAGAGTTTGTACTTGTTTAAGGAAAATTGCATTAGACTGAAATAGAAAAGTAATGAAACTCATATACGAACCATGTTGCAAACTGCTGTCTCTCTCTTCCCCATTTATGTAGTGAAAGCTCTGATTTTCATATGTTGTATTTTTTCGTAGCAAAATCATGCAATGCCTTTGGAATACGCATGTTTAGTTTTACTACTGCGTATGCCTTGTGTGTTTTTTGAAGAAAACTGGAGAAGAGTATCAAATTAAAAACTACAGTGGTGTTTTCATATGTAAGTGAAATACAAGCTAGTAATAAGATTTGAAATAGAAATAATTTTTTTTTAAATCAGTATGTGACTAGCTATTTCATAACAGAAGACACAATATAGATCAATCCAATGCTCATTGTATAGCACGATGTGATTGAAAACTACATAAAATATTAAGTTTTTATGTTTCCTTTGTTATACTTCACAAAATATATAACCTATATTCTGTTATGATTTGTTGCTGTTTTGCTCTGCACGTTTGTTGTTGCAATAGGCTGTTTTTCATCCTTATGCTCCCCAACAATAGTCAAGTCTTTTGTTGGTATCGAGGAAAAAAGTCTTGGTGTAGTCCATTTTGATTAATTGATTAGGGGATGAATAGATGAGGCAATACATACATGAAAGATAGGTCTAGCCATGTTCCTGGCCATTCCATTTACCAATGTGGCTGTGAAAACTTTGGGAGTTTTAATGTCTTTTTGAACATCATTAACGAAACATTTACTGCCTTCAACATAGCCTAAAAATCTACTTCCATTTTTAAAATATGGGTTCTATCATAGTATAGACAGCTGGAGTCTCAAAAGCTATGTATTTCTTGGATATAGTCTTGAAAGGTTAAAATGTTTGAGTATAGCTGGAAACAGAAGTCAATTGAGGAAAGTTCTTTCTTAGTAGAGGCTTAAAATCTGCATAAAGTTGCATATTTATTCTGTTGAAATTGAATATTCCATTGAAATGGAATAAATATCCATTGAAAATAAGCATTACAAAGTGTTGTAATATATTAAGCAGAGATAAATATTTTTTCATGTTTTAAAAGCTTTTAAAAATATTCAATAATTCAATTGAAAAGCACCATCATTATTTCTTAGATAAAAGCCTGAATTTCAAACTCTTGGACTTTTTAAAAATAATAAGCAGATGTTCTAAAATGACAGTCCTGTTACCTGTGCTCCTTTGCTACAGGATCTTAAATCATTTCAGTGTTTTGTACTTTAGGAAGACTGAATGATGTTAAAAACCCGTAGTGCACAATACTGAGTTTCAGTAAAGATAAACCAAAGCATTTGTGATAAGTTATCCCATTATATATTTTGCAAAGCAATTTTTATGCTTGCTGGTACTTTTGTTTTGAGGTAGTGATCATGCAGTACGATGAGTGTCCCAATAATTAGAAATTAAAGTTAGAGTAATAGAGAACACTTGCCATGGGAAGCCTTTGACTTCAGTGACTGTGGCCGTCAGTAAGAGGGACTCGGACTCTGTTTTACTACTGAACGTTTGGTACTTTTAAGTATATGTGTTTATGCCTCTCTGTGTATGCCATTCTTTTTACTGTTGGAGAATAAAACCAACTATAGTCTCAGTATTTTATAAGTGAACATTGCTAGCTGAAGTAAATACCTAGCTGAAAATACTGTTGACATACAAGTAGGTAAAAAAGAACTGCTGAGAAAAGGGCAGTAGTTCTGTCGGTCAGAAGATTTGTTGGCAGGTTTTGCAGGTTACACTTGCATAGACAGAAACCTTTTTCTGATTTTATAACAGCAACCGTGCTCATAATTTGGTAGATCTTTAGTCTGTGGTAGATCTTTAAGGTGTATTGTTAACTAAATCTGTGCATTGTGCAAAACAAAAAATAGAATGAATGCATTGGAACTTCATCATTCCAAACTTAATAGTGTGAATTTGCGTTGAGGTTTTTTGTGCTGTTTTTTTTTTTTTTCTTTAAAGATTTTGCTAATCATAATGTGTTGTTGGAAATGACTCTGCAAAGGCAGGTGCAGTACTAATGCCATATTAATTCTTGTGGTACATTTGGAATACAGTGTGGTTTGCTGCTTCTCCTGCTGTCAGCCCTCTTGCCCCTGCCTCGCTTTCGTGCAGATACAGTTGGGCTGAAAGAAGAGAAATAGTCTGGTAAACTGCCGTTATGTGCAGTAGGAGGTAGCTTTAAAATGATGAGATAGAGCACTTAATTTTCCACAGGTCCTTCACAATTTACTCTTTACACAATTTACACAATTGTCCTTCACAATTTTCTCTTTCCTTTGCTCCACTAGAGCCTTTTCGTGGACACTTTGTACCTGTGTGTGTGTGGGGAAATAGTTTTACCACTATAAAAGGCAGTCTCTGGACATAAAAATGACTGTGTAGAGCATGTGTGTATTACTTTCAAGCTAGAGTTTTTAAAAGAAAGCTTCAAAGAAAGCATGATGCAAGTCCAAAAGGAAGATCAAGCCCTTTGGTAATTTCTCTGTTTTTTCAGAAGGGCTGTGCTAAGTGTGTATGGCAAGCTGAGGTAGATACTCTGATTCAAACGCTGCCTCGTCCTTTGTCCTTTTTTCATGTTATGACTTTTAGTTTGCTTTCAGTATTTCACCGTATTTAATATATTTTTCCAAAGAAGTGAATTGTATGTCATAGCAGGAATAATGTAAATGCAGATTTTTAATATGCACTATCAGCTTTAACAAATGAACTGCCTGTCTTGACTTTCAGCATGTGGTATAGATCCTTAATTTCTTTTATACTGAGGCTGGTGTATATTTCTCGGAAATTATATTTCTGTAACACAGACTAAACTTAATCGTTAATAAATAGTGAAGCAATATCAGAATCTAGAGCAAAATGCTCAACCTGAATAAATCTGAGGAGTTCTAATAACTCCAGTTTGCACCAGCAGGGCTCCTTCCTTCAAGATAGAACAGATAGAAAATCTCATTTATATTACAGTGTTGTAAAGGAACACTGAAAAATGCACCCTTTCACCTTACTTTGCTGTTTATAATTCCCAGATCAGTACCAGGAAACTGAGTCTTTCCAGTCAACTCCTAAGCATGTCCTTTTCTTCTTTATTAGACTCTGTGCTTTCAAATTATCTTTAGTGCAGCAGTTTTTAATTTCACCCCATCATCTTGGAAGTCGTTCTGCTATGAATGTTGCTATATAAAGGAAACATCTTCCATTGCAGTTCATGAATTTTCCAGAGTATATAAAAGTGACCCAAGGTATCAGTTCACCTCTGTCTAAGCAGCAGCTGTACTTCTCTCTTTTCAGAGCAATGTAATCGTTTACATTTGCACAGCAATATCGTAGGACAAAAGAACTAGAAAGGGGTAAAGAACTTTTTTCCTGTTTAGACTTCAGAAAAAAAGAAACTGTGTGAATGGATAATCCATTTCAGGCTTTGCTCAAGGGGCTTGAACATCTAGTCCGGCCTTGTAAATGGTCAAACGTTGCTGTAAACGATGCAGTATTTAACTGTCCTACAATGAAGAACCGAAGCCATCCTGACTCCCTTCTTTGAAAGAGTGCCTGCTTAACAGTACCAGGTTCTCCTGGTCTTCCTATGCCAGGACTTTATTTTGGGCTTGGTAAAAGTCATATGACTGCTGTGGCATTGTCTCTGCATCTGAAGCAAGTTTCAGATGCAGAGGTCAGAATATTAAGATCAGGTTTGAGGCTTAAGATTTTACAAGAACAGTCCTGTGCATTTCAGTTCATTAATGAGCAATGCAGCCCTACGTGTTCAGTTAACATTATATCTGATACTATGTTCAGAAGCAGAGTTCACAAATATTGTGTGTTTTGTAAGTGTCAGGGTGAGACTCGCGTAAAATACACACTGAACAGAGGAAAAAGAGGAAGAAAAAGGTCTCATTAGCTGCAAATGCAGTAAGTAAAATTTCAATAGTGGAGGGTTGTTTTCTTGAAACCAGAGCACTTTGAGTTTTAGTGTTTGATTTACTTTTTTGTTAGAACAGCCTGTGGACTAAATAAGTTTTTATTCACTTTTAAATTATTTTAAAGTATTTCTAAAGAAAAGTTTATAAAGAATTCTGAGGTTTTTCATAATTCATTTGCATGCATTCCATAAGCACAGCAGATTTTGCTGATATCTGTGATGGCAGATGTTTACTTTAGAGCACGCGGTTTTCATAGTTGTTGGAGTGAAGAGAAATACACAGTTATTATACTGAATGCACTTCAACTGGTGCAGACTTAGTACCTTGGGCAAGGTGATATTACAGCTCTTGATGTATGCAGTGGAATCACTGATAAACCTATTTTATAATAATGTGCTTTAGGTTCAGATTTTCTAGTTAAACCCCATAGTTGGAGCCATGTACGGCTTTGTACATCTGACATCTTGACTTTGGGCAAAATTCTTCTATGCGTTAACAGACTTCTTTAGAAAATAGGAGTATGCCTGCTGCAATCTAATAGTAATAAGTGGAAGTTTTCCTTGAGTGTAAGATCGTGATAAAGACTGCAAAAAGGGCTTGAGATTGAGAGTTATATCTTGTTTTCAGTTGACTATATACTTTTTACTGAAGGAGTAGAAAGTACACTCTGTGTAATGTGATGAAATTGCAGTTATTAAAATACAGTTTATCACTGTTTCAGAATCTTAAATGAACTTCTAGGTTTGGAAGGTTTTTTTGCTGCTTTTTAAGGATGTGTTATTGTTACTCTTTTTGCTGGCTTTAGTCACCAAAAGGTAATCAGGGGTTCTTTTACAAAACCCTTTCTCAGGACATTTTACCAAGTATAGTACCTTTGTGTACAAATGCAGGAGTTACTTATTTTTAAATCTGAGAGTGGCAAATTGAACAAAATGGTTAGATTTTTCTTCCAATGTGCAGTGGCGTAGTGGATTTCAGAGCTGATCTTAAACCAACAAAACTGAACAAAACCAAAAGCTGAAGACCCTGCTAATGGCTTTCGGGACTGAAGATTAAAATTCTTGAATTATAGTTCATGTGTTTTTTGGGTTTTTTTTAAAACGCTGTCATTTCTGGTCTTTATTATTAGAGAGCATCAATTATGCATGCTTAGGGAAGGTCAGACATCTAACACGTATAAGATATGTTTTACTACTTTATTTATATGGGATATAATGAGTATAAAAAACTACATTTCTTGGCTTTTTAAGTTCCTGCTTTGAAGGATTTGATCATGTTAATTTCAGAAGAATGTGTACATCACTAGAGGTTACTAAGCTTTTCTTGGGTAAATAGAACATTTCCCTTATCTGTGCTCGAGCATTTGCCTGTTATGTAAGGAAATCATAGATTCAGAGTATTTTTCCCAATTCTTTCAGTGGTGGAAAGGGAGGCAGACTTCACATACTCAGTGCTATCTTATTTGATCCCTTCTCTGAAGGACTGTACACTCACAGACTTTCTGCCTGAGGTAGCCAATCCATTTGGCGTATTAAGATATGATCCAGCTTTTCAGTGTTTCTGTCTCTCTCTGTCCTCGTTATTTACAGATTTCTGACTCTGTATTGCTCCAGAAAGATTGACTCGGGATATGAGCTGTCAAAGAGAATGGGCCTATTTTTCTGCATTCTTTTCAGGCATATCACCCATTTCCTGGGCCTCAGCAGGACTCAGTGGAACTTTTGCCACGAACTGGGCAGACAGCTTGAGTTGTCGGGCACACTGGTACCTTACAAACTGAGAATGGCGACTCGGTGAAAGGTTCGAAGGAGGAAATAAAAATGTCTTCCATGTCCGTTTAGCTACACGTAACAAAGTAGAGAAAATATTGGCAAGTATTGCATTGCAATACTCAAGCTGATGCAACTAATACTGTCCAATACATTCTGTACCAGTTTCTCTGCAGCATTAATTTTTTCTAGGGAACATGACTCCAGTTTCCCTTTAGTCCGTATATGACAGATGTACAGGCTATAAAACATACATTTGAGAACTTGCATCTTTTTCATTTTTTTTGCTCAAACTCCTTTAACCGTATAAAATACCAAAATGAAATTATTTTGTTCCTAAATTCTTTTTTTGAGTAACAAATACCATATGCTGCTGAAGTCACAGCTATCCTCTCTCTGGATTGTATTTACATAATAGTTTAAGAGCGATTCCTTCTAGCAATACTGCTAGTGCTGACATTACCAGCGTTGAAGGACTGCGTAAAAGACTTCAAAAGTGGATAGAATTTGCTTTAGCACGGGTGAAACTGAAACTGTCGCAGCATTTCTGGTCTGAGAAACTTTGGGTAGCATAAGGTATACGGTTTTCCTTCTGTGACTGTGATGAGGCCAACTGGAACAATTTTCTATCAAGAAGAGATTTGGAGGATGACGTGGAAGGAATCCAGTTTTCTAGTTTCATACCTCCACTACAAAGACCATGAAAAGAACTGTCTTTACACATCTGGAATGTGTTTCTTCAGTTTGCTGGTATTGATGTTGAGTTTTCATTCATTCTTCTCTTTATTCCTGGGAGACATATGGCTGGGGGTTTTAAGTACTTACAAAAGTGAAATTTCTGTTAAGGATTACTCAGAATAAAGTTAAATAATGACATTGTTAAATTCAGTAGGATCTAAACTTCATTTACTTTCCTATTTTTACAGCATCCAACTAATTTTTTTCCTTCTTTTCCTTCTAGTCCTTCTTCCTCAAATAACAGTTTGGAATGGGCTTCACAGATTGGTACATAGTAATCACAGATGAGCTGAATGTAAAGTGTGCTCTGAAAAGATTAGGTAATTCCAGTTTGAAATTATTCTCTTAGCCTTCTCGATACTGATCTACTTTTTGGATATTTACTGGTACTTTTCACAGAATCACAGAATCATCTAGTCCAGCCCCCCTGCCAGAGCAGGATCACCTACAGCAGGTCACACAGGAACGCATCCAGATGGGTTTTGAATGTCTCCAGAGAAGGAGACTCCACAACCTCCCTGGGCAGCCTGTTCCAGTGCTCTGTCACCCTCACTGTGAAAAAGTTTTTTCTAATGTTTTTGTGGAACCTCCTATGTTCCAGCTTGTACCCATTGCCCCTTGTCCTGCTGTGTAATCTGTAGCATTTCAGAAGGTCATTTCCTAAGAAACAGACACAAAACCTTAGTAATTACGAAGAAAGATTTTTATTTTTTTCTTTTTTTTTAAGACATCATCTTTCTTTTTTCCCTTGGTTAGTGCCTACTCTTGGTAACTCCTTCCAGAGAACCCAATGGAAAAATTGTGGCAATTATGCAAAGGGTTTCTTGAGGCAAATCTCTCTCCACAGAAAGCAATGTAGCACCAAGGCTTTTTCTCTTTTTGTTCCTTAGCTTTCCTGCGGTGTAGCCACCGATCTCATTTAGGTTGTTGTGGAAATTCTGCCCGGCATCTGTCTCTGTAGGCTCTAAAGCCTTAATCCGTCCGATGGTTCTTTGCGCAGGGTTTGATCGCGCGCAGCTCTTGGCACCCGGGCATGAGAGCGGTGCCTGCTCTGGCTCTGGACACGAAGGAAAAAAAGCTTGTTTCGTGCCACCTTACAGTGGGAGGAAGAGAGCAGACAACCATTAATCGCATCGTTTGAATCTGGAGCTAAATAATCCGAGTCAAACTTCGCTTTCTCCTCCTCGCTGTAAGGTTGGATCAAATTCATTATCTTGCCGAGGGGCCTGTAAGTGCCTTCCCCCGCTTCCGGACGAGCTGCTTATCCCGGCCGCGAGTGCGTTGCTTCCCCTTCCACTTCCTGCCAGCTTCACCCCTAGAAGCGCACGCAGGCTGACGGCTCGAGTCCCTGCCTCGGCAAAACTCATTCTCGCTTGGATGTCGGTATTGGGAGCTGTAATTTCTTCTAAATCCTTCCTTGACGAGATCTTTAAAGCTGGTAGGGAGGATAAGTAAAAGCAGTTGCATGGATGACAGAATCAGCTGAACAACAGAGTGGATTTTCCTCTTTGATTTGTCTTGGAAAGGCTACTGAAATATGTAATTGCTGTGGGGTGAAGTCACTGTTTTGGTGTGCCAGAGAAACTGTGGCTGTCTCTTATTTGGAGTTCATTCTTAGTGGGAAAAAAAAAATCATTGCAAATTGTAATATTTGTGTTTTAATACATGTTTTAGGGATTAATTATCCTGCTTTTATATAGCAATATTGAGGCAGGGAGCTGCCAATCCAATAAAACCCCTTCTTGTACATTTCATATTTGAGAAGATAAGCACAATCCATAGAAAAAACCAGAATAAATAGGGGATACTGTTGTTAAGAGACCATTCAGATTACTAAACTAAAATCAATTTTACCATCAAAAAGATGAAAAAAAATTAGACTAAACTGTTTCCATCAGTCAAAAGTACATCTATAGGTATGTGTATATGCATATACAGATGTATTTTTGTAGTTTAAAGAAATAATCTGTTGCTGAAAAACTTCTATTGAGTGCCTGGAAAATGCCAGAAATGCATCAGAAAAAACAAAGAGCTCCATTATGATTTTATCAAACACATTAATGGTTGTAAATAGTATTGGTCTATTTATTTATATTGGTCTGGCATGTATCCTTTTTGTGTTCAGATGACCAAGTTACTTACAGTTTTAATTCTAGATTATCGTTGTGCCTGTCTGGGATCTTCCAGACATCTGTCGTGTGTTTCTATCACAGCTGGTGACAAAATGAGTGCCTCCTTAATTTGATATTGTTACACTTGAGATGCTGCATCTCAATATTGAAATCCCTTGCAGAAGAAAAGCACTGTTTTGTAAGACTGGGTTATTTGCTTTTGCTTCCTGTTTCTGCGTATGGTTTAGAGGTAATTTTTATATTCCTTGTGGCAAAAGCAAAGAAATAGCTATTTGAAAACTAAACAAAAAGCCAAAAGGGAAAGCAGAAGATGCTTAAGAGTTTCTGGAAGTAGGGAGTATGAAAAGCATACTAAAATTTAAGCAGCAATTGACCGTGTGGGAAAGCATAATGCATAAGGTATTTTCGGTGTTTTATCAACATCTCTAAGATATGAAAAAAAATGGTTTTACAAACAAGTTGCAGGTCAGTAGGTAATGTAATTTAGAATTAAAATATATAAACCATAATCTCGATACTGTGGCATCATTGATGCCATTTATATGGAAAAGAGCTGAGATTTCCTGCATTTATGTAGTATTTCTTATGATCACGGAACACTTTATATGTTGCATAAAATTTACAGCATCTTTAGAAGATAGATTTTTACATGGAGAAACTGAGACGCTGCCAGACTGAGAGGATTATAGGCTAGTGGGTTGGTCAGTGAATACCAGAGTCAGGAAGCTGCCTCAGCAAAAAAGCATTTGTGACTCTGGAGAAGTCATCAGTTTACCCAACATGTCAATTCTCGTTGTGTGTGAACACTCTTATTAAATAGGACTTCCAGGGATATAAAACAGGGAAAACTGAATCAAGCGGACAGGGTTGTGAAGAGATGTGGGAGCATGCTGGAGCCCAGATTGACTCCCATGATGCCCATGGGACCGCTCTGAACTCAGACAGTCAGGTGTTGTGAAGAAAAAGACTGTGTAGAATTAATGGATACCTCTGTGTCGGATGCTACATGACAGTAGCCTTTTAAATCCTTTTTGTTAACAAGAAAGCACTCTTCTGATTCTGGAGGAAAATATCATTAGAAATGGTTGGGGAATTATTTTTTTTTTTTTCCAGTTCAGTACTTCAGAGCCTCCAGTTAGTAGCAAATGCTTTTTTTTTTTTGGCCTTAGACCATCTAACTATGGCAGGTTACGAGGCAGAGCTGCTTTCTAGGAGCTGGACACTGGAGCTTGAGTTCAGATCCCTAAGGGAGGGCTATCAGCTACGTCTTTCCTCAGATCAAAGCTTCTGAATAATCTGGAATTGAAGAGCAATAACTTTAAAGTACAAGTTTCTGCATTGCATACATAGATGAAAGAAATACATCTAATTGTTCTGTCAGTTTAGAGGAAGAACAAGTGGTGCGGGTTCTGTTTTGCTCTATTTCCCTAACTTGTCAGCTGCTGCTGAAGGCTGAGGCAAAGATCTGGCACGCAGGTTTTTTCCCATAGGATCAGCACTAGGCAGTCAAAATTTTAAGTATTTACATTAACACTTTGTTGCTTCAGAGACGTATTACATCCCACAGTACACTTTGCCTGTGACCTGCTTGAGAAGAAAATCCAGACTGGGTTATAAAGTCGTGCAGTAATATTGACGTGAAAATTATTGATTTTAAAGCTGTTGAATTACAACTGAATCTCTTTTCAGGATCCAGTGCTGTCATTCTTCCTCACGCAGGGCAAATGGGGATTGCTGAAATACAGGTTTCAAATCAAGTCCTTTATCCTCTCCTCTGTCTCACCCGTGTAACACAAATAGGGGAAAAACAGCAGCTTAATGAAAGGATGCTAATTTGTGGGTATTTTTTTTATAAAATGTTTCATGTTGCAAATTTAGTGTTGAGTATCAAACCAGCTCTGTCTGGCCAAGTCTTATCCTTACGCTACTCACTGTAATGTAAGGTACAGACAGTGCGATTTCCACACTGTATCACTTGAAAACTCGTGCAAGAGTAGAGCAATTGATTACCAAAATAGCTGAAACATCCTTTCAAGCTGCAGAAGGTCATGTTTGAAATGAGCAGCATCTATGCTTTTAAGGAGGTAAAAGGGTAATTCTGATTGTTAGAATATAATACCTGTTTATGAAAGAAAACTACAAGAAGTTGCTTAAGAAGATGGAAGAATTGCTTTTAAAAGGGAAGGTCCTTGGAGGAGTTTGGTTTGCTCTTGTTATTCAAAATTCATGCACTGTTAATGTTTACTTAGAAGTATTTCAACACAAAGCTTTTACCTGAACAAAGATGTATTCATTAATAGTACAGAGAATGGATTTTGATTTGTAATTGATTAACTGTCTTAATGTGTTTGCATCAATTGAAAAATGCACTAGCACAAGCAAAAGCGCAATATCGCTCCAAGTAATTTTCCAGCCCTTTGTGTTTCAGTGGCTGGATGGCATTTAAGGTAACTATGCAATGTAACGGATGCTGATTTCATCCTATATTGCTGTCATGGTAATGACTAATAGTGCTGATAAAAGGCAGTTGAGCGTTTGCCTAGGGCATGGAAAACTGACTCCCTAGGGTGAACCGTACCATGATGTCAACGGTGTTTGCAGTGCATGGATTCCATCATGGCTCTGCTTTTGACCCATCTTTAAATAGTCCTTGCTTTTATGCCAAACTCCTCTGTTCTGATTTACAGTAAAAATCATGTCTCTGTGGTGGTGGTGTACTCTGTTAAGTTATAATCAGTACTATTAGACAAAAGCAAAATCTTAGAGTTTTAAAAGAAGTCTTGTTCTGCTTTCGATAGTGAGGGAATACTTGGGTGGCCTGTGTGAAAGCGGTTGGTGGTCTAGCTCTAATTCCTCATGGATACATTAAAAACAAACAAAAAAAGCCCTTTCGTTATAAACAACACCCTTGCTGATACATTCAGCATGGAACAAGAACTGAGCTGTGGAGGAATGAAATCCTCTGTGACCTTCAGATACAACTTCTCCCAGAACACTGCGCATTGGTAGAGACAACTGCGTACTGCTCACTGGGTTGTTTTCATAATGGGTTTCAGAATCAGCTTTTGAATATAGTTTAAGAAGGGAGTTCCATCCTCTGTTTGCTCATTTCTGAGCAAGCAGAGGAAATTAGCTGTAGAAAGTTGTGTTTGGATACTTACTTAATCTCTTGAAAAGTAATTTCACTGTGTCTTACTTTTAGGCATGAAATATACGTAAATCTTAAAAGATTTCTTGCTTTAGCCCTTACTAATTAAATTAACAATGGGTAAATCTTGTGTGATTTGTGATTCTGTGCATGAAGTGGTGTTTTTGCAGCTCAGAGTGCTCTTCACCGTTGTTTGAAAGAAGCAAAAGGAGCGAATGTAGGACGGAACTCCACTCAGGCTGTCTCCTGTTGGGTGTGGCAGAGGAAATCCACATACTGGTTGACGGGAGCCAAATAAATAAATTAGCTTCTTGGTGAGATACTTGAAAACTTTCATACACAACACCGTTAGATTTTAGCCAACTGTATGTAAATGTAAATGGAGAAGGTGTATTATTTGTGATTGTTTATTACTGATATCTGGAGATAAGCCTGTGACTTTCTTCCAATATGAAATATGTTCTTTAAGGAACAGCAGTGATGTCATATGTAGCCGTGATCATTTCTATTTTCCTTATATTTGTCTAGAATGACTTTAAAACAAATATGTAAGGGAAGTACATATTATATTAGAAATAGACCTCTATTATTACGGTTCAATTATTGCTTAAATTAACTTGGATGTGAATAAAAATATGACAGCATAGAATTTATAAACCTTGAGCCCCTAGATGGTATGTGAAACTTATTAATTTGCCAAGTATTCAGAAGAGGTATATTAGGGTTGCACCAATGCTGTAGCCACCTATTTTATGACTTGTTAAATACGTTTGATATGCATAGGAAAGTGTTAATAAAGTCTACAAATGGCTATCTTATACCAGTGTTTCTAAGAAGGATTCCATGGGGATGAGGGTCTTTAGAAGTTATAACTCATTTTTCTACTTCCAAATAGTAATATTAATAATTATTAACTGCCTTAGGAATTTTAAGGTAGTTTCTGTTATTTGGCTTACCTGTGGATCTCTGCTTGGTAAGTTTTATATTTAGGTTTTTTTCAGCATGATCCTGTTTATTGAGAAACAGTATTGAGTAAGTAAACGCTATATTGAGTAAATGTTGGTATACTTTTATGTAAAATGTCGGTATACTTTGATATATAAGATGTTGGTATACTTTTCCAGAAAAGAGAGAAATGATAGGCAATAGAATTGGTGGATTTTGTGAAGTAGACTGAAGACAGAAAGGTAACAAAGCAAGCGTGACTTGTTTGATGTGGAGTAGTCTGGTTCCTTATATGTATGGAAGTTCAGAAACTGCAGAATAATATGAGTGATATGGTTTTGCACCTACATCGAAATGCTCTGTTTATCTGTGTTCCCCACCTAAACCTGTTGAGGTGGTCTTGGAATGCAGCAACTGCTCTGATTTCGGCATCTACAACATTTCACGTTACTGGTACTGCTGCCTTTAGAGGTGTCTCTCCAGACAACTGCACGCAAACAGCTGTGCAGCATTAGAGCAGAACACAAACCTTTGTGTCTGTCATCACTGAAAGACTGTTTCCCAGTTTGTGTTTGTGGAAGAGGAGGATTGTCTGTATCGCAGTAGTTTCCGGGTGCTGTACGTCCCTCTTGTGTTTGGCTGAGAGCCTTTCTGTCTCCTCCTTTCACATGCAATAGCACTGCAGTGCTCACCGACTTGCTCAGCCTAATAACCCGATGGTGTTTCTTCTTGGAGGATGTTTTACTTTAAACAAACCATTCATGTTTCTGCTTCTGTTGTTTCCCAGTATTCTGCAAACCAGGAATCAGGAATGGGAGGTGCCCCAGCTTAACGGTTGTGCGACCGAAAGGCTGCCGGCTTCCTCTTGGCTCTTTCCAAGCCCACTTCTGTAAGGCCAGTGCAAGAAGTTCTAGTGTGGTTTGACACCTCCCCCCGTGCAGCTTCAGTATGGATCACTGTGATGAAACTTAATAAAATTAATTACCAGCACACTGCAATGTTTTCTGCCAAAGACATTTTTAGTGTTGGCTGAATAAATTCTCAAAGACAGTGAAATTTAGCAGTAATACAAATGGAAACATAACAGTAAATTTCTATTGCAAGCTTAAGAGCAAACGCAGGTTCTTTAAATGTTTAGTCTAAGCTGGCTTTCTCATTTGTATCCCTGCTTTCATTTCAGTTTTAGAGAGGTGTAATTTTGTTAGGCTTACTTTAATTTTCATATACAAGATGTGGATAAAACAATACGTACTTGTCTTCAGTTGCAAATGCTCTTCCATTTGGAATAACGTACAGAAGAGAATAGAAATGCTGAAAAAAATCGGATCCAGCTGATGAAACTGAGTGTATTTATTTCAAAAGACTAAGTTCAGGAGACATGGTACTCTTTCTCATACGAGGCAAAAGGACATCTGCAGGTGCATCTGGAGGAAACACTTGGATCCTGTGTGTTGCATTCTGTGTTTACTGGGCTATTATTATTGGTCACTGAAAGGCAAGATGCCAGAACTGGACAGGAAATATTTTTTTTCTATGGGAGTTTTTTGTCAAAAATATATCTTGCATAGAAGCGTCTGAAAATAATAGTTTTGTCAAAAATCTTATTTCCTATCCTGTCCTACCCATTTTTCCAAAAGAGTTTTTGTCAGTCAAAATAGAATAAATAAAATAAAGCAGTGATCTTAACTAAAGCTCCTTAAGTAGTGTGGGGCTCTTAAAATTAATTTCTTGTAAATAGCGTTTCCACTCAGCTTTGCATTTGGACAAAATAGCTTCAGAACAGAAGTTTCCTGATATTTTTAGGAGATGCTGTTCTAAATATAGGAACTCATAAGGGAGATCTGAAACACTTCATGCTCACCTACATACTAATTAAAAACACTATGATGACAATTTGTTAAAACTGGAAGGATGGATTGAAAAAGAAATATTCTATGGAAAGTCCATGTTGTTTGGGCCTTTTGTCTCCCATGATTTTTAGTGCATTTTTTCCAGCATACATTACTCTTGGAAACAGCTTGAATGCTAGTCCATCTCTCTGTATCTGTGTCGACTCATTCCTAACAAAGAAGATACTGTTCCTGCTAGGAACCTGTTGGCTTGTTTGAAATGTGACAGAGCAGGAGAAGTGTCAAAGATAATTATGCTCCTACAAGCTCAGAGAGAATTAAATAGCTTGGTGCAGAAGGGAGGATCTTCGTGGAGGGTTCAGAAGTACTCAGAGTTCATCTCAAACTGGTAGGAACAGTAGACTTTGGTAATTCCAGGGTTTACAGAAGCACTTTTCTCTGTCATGGGCATCTCCATTTATTTGAGCTGCTGTTTTTCTAGTTTATGTGTTTGTTGGTTTGGGATTTTTTTACAAACTTTTCCCTTAGAGGAGCTGTTGAAAACCTGCTCGTTACTTTGATCCCAAAACTGTCAAACCAAATGTCATTTAAATGGAGAGGCTATTTGTAACAATCCCCTTCTGTGCACCGTGTAGCCATTGATTCATCACTTTGCTGTCGGGTGTGGGTCGGCTGGTCAGACCGTTTGCCCTGTGGCCTGAAGCTCAGCTTGTGCCCCTGGTGAGCGCTCTTGTGAGCTGAGGGGCTGAATGGTCCAAGAGGTTGGCATCCTCCACTGGATCGAGTACGTGTTCCAGCGTAATCATCCAGTCTTCTGACACTGAATGATCCACCACCTCCATCCTCACATAAACTCAGTAAATTATCCTGTCTTGTAAGATACAGATATCTGGTCCGTACTTGTGATTCCTAGCAGAAGGTGATTGAGAGCTGTAGGAAGAAGGTGCATTGCCAGGGCTTTGATCTGTGCAGGGAAACAAAAAATCTGCAGGGAACGAAACCATTCTCTTCTTCTATGGAGCATTCATCCAGAAAGACCATCAAATCCTTTCTTTAAACCTTCATCCTTGAGGGAGTTTTGGATCATTCCCTGCTGAAGCTTAGCTGATGTCTGATTTATTTTTTTTTTGTAGTAACAATATTTGTTACTTTGGCACATGCGTATTGTGATAAAAACAGCAAGAAAACAACAAAACATCTTTGAAATAGGATGGAGTTTCTATGGTATCCTTACAGATTAGGATTATCGCTATATGAGTTTAATCAATTGGTTAAACATATACTGGAAAGCATCCATGCAAAATTAATTTCTTTTGATAAGATTCATTTTGCTGGTGTCATAAGTGTGCTGTTTGCACAATCCAACCTCCTCTAATATACGTGACTCATATTAATATTTTGATTAGATTTTTACTTTTTTTTAAATAGTTCTTTTATTGAAAGGACCAAATGATGTGTAGAAGCTGTTATACTAAAGGTAACAGGATAAATTTATGTTGTGTCACACAGTTATAAGATTTTTTTTGTTGTTGTATTCAAACTGTAACTGGTACTTTACTGTAAGAGTATCTGGTATCTCAGATGTGTAGGTAACTTTTCAAAGTCCTTTGTTGCCATTGGAAAAGTTTCCATAGGTCCTGTTTGGTTTTATGCAGCCTCTCAGAGCTCGATTTTGACCTTAGCAGCTCTTTGCTGTGAGGTTTTTGTAGGCAGGGCTTCAAAACTGAGCCTATATAACTTGATCTTACAGGTATTCACCACCTCTGCAAGGGACTAAGCTGAACAGAACTAATGTTGTAGGCTGCTCAGGTTTTGTGAAACAGGACTTCCAATTTGTCCTCGGTCACCTTTGTTGCTTACGACTGATATGTGGCTACCCAGAGGGAGGAAAAAATGTAAGAGTTACAGGTTGATTCCTGATTGCCTAACTGTTAAATGGAATGATCACAGCAGGTTGTCGTCGGAGCTAAATGGCAACTTCATAAATATTTTTTTTTTTTTTTTTTTTTTTTTTAGCATTTAGCATTGCAGCTTTCAAACGTTTGGAACCTTCCTGCTCAAGGGTATGGTAGTGTCAGAAGCAGATGCAGAGTATGTTTATATTTATAATTATACATGGTGGCTTTTAGCACATTTTTACAACGTAAATGAAGTGCCTTGGATTCAAATGTTAGAAGGTGTTGGTAGGAAGGATAATCAATAAATGGGCCTGCCTAATAACTAATGGCTACAACTTAGACAAAATATTAAGTAAGGAACTTAGAGACAAATTAATTAAATGTACTTCCTTTTTGTGTAGTGAAATTTGTTTTCTGAGGGTAAGATTTAAGTCCCTTAAGAGTGAGTAGCACCTTACCCTCAGCTGACCACACTCTTCCAAAGCTGCCCTGTTCAGGAGGCAGCACATAGTTAGGCTGTGTAGTCACGGGCTGCCGTTTCCTCCCTGGGACTGGCTTCAAGAGCAAGGTCTCACCCTCACCCTGTCTGTCGCCGCACGGTTGTTCAGTCCTCTGTGACCCCTGCACAAGCACATGCTGAAGATTTACTTACAAACCCTCCACATCCGTGCAGCAGGTTCTTTATAACTGTTTGCGAAACCAGGGACTACGCTCTGATAAGGATATTGACGTGTAATCATTTCTATAGGCTAGTGTTCTTGTATATAAGTAAGAATAGTGGCTATCGTGATAAATCGCAAACACTTCTATATTAGGTACGCTTGGGAAGTGAATTTTTGCAGTTCTGTGCAACACAGGTGCCAGTTCCTACGTGTAAAAGCTCTCGCTTCCAACACGCATCTGAATACTAACTGAAGTTTTAGAGTTTTGGAGTCATAACATTTGGTTTCATTACACTTGCTTCCTAATTAGTTCTACCTTTGAAATGATTGCAGTGTTAAGTTTTTGCTGACAGAGTTGCTAATTGGCAGATATTTCAGCTGTGAAACATGGTGAGACTATGTGCTTTGAATTTTTAATTTTGGTTCCCTGTCTCAAGAAATGTTGTTCCTTTTAAGATACTGCTACTCAAAAAAAATAGAAATTTCTGAATGGAGATAAAATTTTGGGCTTTTGTGCCATGCCCAAATGTGAATTACTCTAACTAAGACAACCACTTTTTTGGAGTCATGTTTTAAGGTTATCCTGCAGCATAATACAGATTTACTTTGCACAGAATGAAAGTAATACAGATTACAGCAGGTGATACTTTGGGGTTTTTTATAATTTTAAGGTGTGTTTCAGCTAATTCTACAGCACTAGCACTAATTGCTTCATAAAATAGATCAAATACGGCTCTAATCTTCCTTTGTCTTTACTTAGGAAGAGTCTCAGATGCAACAAAAGTCAAGCCTGAATAAAAGATGCCTGTGTTCTTCTCTATTATACTTCTAGAGATGAGAATGCTACATGGGCCATGATTTAAATCATGGAGATTAGCTATAGATTTACTTGTTTAGGTGCTCAGGTAAAATAATCTATTGTTTCTACTTTCTGCCTATGCCTGATGCTTATTCTTGAGTCTTATCATTTGACTTGATTTCAGATTGATAAAAATGTTTCACGTTTTCAATATACTCAAGTTTTCAGTTACACATGTGTAGGGGAAATATATCTTTAAATTATTTGAAGTACATGAAGCTTATGCATGGGTTAGATGAATTTTCAGTAAAGAAGATTAAAGGAATGTAACCAAAAGCCGTTCTGCTTTAACTCACTTGCAGTGGACAAGTCCAAAACTAGAACACAATAATGCGCTAATCTTGTCTGCAAATATGCGTGTAAGTGTAATATTTATAATATATTTAGATTATTTTGGAAACCTTCAAATTATATTTCAACAAAAAAAATGGAAATTTGAATGAAAAAAATTGCTTTTTGATAAAGAGACCTAATTCCAGAGTGCAGAAGAGAACCAGCCTCATCATCATTGTAACTTTGGCACATAAAATAATTGATCCAAAAAAAGCTATTTGAAGGGTGGAGGGGATGGACACTGCCCTGAAAAACTGTGTACTAATTTTTTTCCATCCTAACTTAATCAGGTATAGTTAGCAGAAATCACCACAATGTTTTCAAAGTGAACTATAATGGAACAGCTACAGTTGTGCCGATACTATTTTACTCAATTATTCTTGAATCCAGATGATAGCTTCTGAGTTAGAGATATCTATCCTTTTTTTTTTCCTTTAAATATCCAAGTGATAATGTACTTGCTTCCCTTCTAGGTCATTCATTCTTGTGGGTTATTCTTTAATTTAACACATTACTCCTCACTTAGAGAATTTCTCTTTTGTTTTCACTTTTTCAATTTCTTAACATATGAAAAGGAGAGCTCTTTTTTGTATTTGTTGTTTTGTTTGGGTTTTTTTTTTTCCTAAAGTGAGTTCTTATTGAATATTATTCTTCCAGGAAAAGTTATATTTTGAAAATAGGAGAAGAATTCACACTGTTTTGCTCTCATCTTTCCAGAGAAGAATGCTTGTCACTATTAATGTTGGACATACGAAGCAGTAGAAGATTTGCCATTAGAAACTGTTTGCAAAATGCATTTATTTTGTACCTTGATGCTGATAAACAGAGTAGATTTTGTTTGCAGAATCACAGTGACATTGAAAGATGTTATATAACCACCATAATTTTGGTTAGCAGGAACTCAGTATTATGTAAATATCAGCATAACCCAGCTGACTGCAGCAGGAGGTTATAGCACAATCAGATTGATTTTCCGTAATGAATGTTAATAATGATCAGTTAATATTAACTACTTCTTTCTGCTGTGTGATAAGAAGGGCTCCTGTTAAGTTGAGGGTAATGTGACAGAGCTTTGAGTCTCGTGTGACATCTCATGCAGGTGTGGGAGCAGTCCGGCCTGTCAGAGTACTGTCAATTGCAGATGCTCTGGTGGGTTTTGTCCTGCTGTGCTTGCTCCTGCTTCGCTACCAATGTCTCAAAACATTTTGAGCAAGCAACTAGGTAAGTCAGCAAAGTAGAGTTGCTTCAGAGGTCACGATGACTTTGCATAATGAGTCCATTAGATGCGGTAATCAATATTGAGCTCTTGGATCTTATGAATATTGATGAGGCAATTGTAGCGGGGAGGTAGATGGGGAATTGAGATGCATTTTGAGATAATCAGAGAAACAGTTAATGGCCTAGGCAGAATATGGGTCCAGTAACCACCTTACAATATTTTGCAACATTCTAAGTTGTTATTAATAATGGAAAAGCCATTATGGCATTTGCAGGTGAAAAAGAAATTCCACAAGGCTTATGTTGCATCCTGCCCACACAGTGCTTCTATAGACGCTGGTGTCACTGCATCACTTGAAATATTATAAAACCAGGGGATCACAAGGTGAGGAATTATAGAAAGTGCTATCAAATGTTGAAGAAGAAAGTGAGAAGCTAGGTAACAGGTCACTTCTCACCTACTGCAGCAGCACTCTGAACTTGAGAAAGTGGGGATAGCTGTCTGGCATCCTGCATGCTCATTGATTTTAACTGCTGATCTCTGAATTGTTTCTCTGGTTTTTCTTCTCCTTACTCTTCCCTCTTCTCTATGGAGGAAAAAAGAATCGGGAAGGTTTTATTGAGGAGTCATGAGCGTTAAGCCGATTTGTGCACAGAGTTGCGTGCTTCGTCAGGCTGGTGTTCACTGCAATGGCTGCATCCCTCTGAGCCCTGTAAGCAGCGTAGAAACTTCTGAACATCTCTTCTGATAGGTGAAATGTAAGAGCCACCTGAAATCTGTGTCACTGGGATGGAGTTTACAAGCACAGGCCCTTGTATTATATGATCATTTAATTTCTGGCTCAAGTTATCACTCTGGAAAATGGGGCAAACAAAAATTTCTTACCTTGCAGAGGCCAACCTGAACATATGTCAATAAATAACTGGCAAACATATGGAGACTGAGGTCAGTTCAAGCCTTGTCCCGACAGTGTGACAAATCAGTCAGACAAAAGAGAGCAAGGGGAAAGATGCAGAAAATGTAATCAGAAAAAGCTGCTGCTTTATAAAGTAAGAGAAGAATCCCTGAGAGAAGCATGAAACTTTTAAGTGTGAATTCACTAGAAAAGCTCTGGCCTGTGAGAACAGGGTGCAGAGTTTTAATTTCATGCTGTTTTGCCTGTTTAAGCAATAAACGTGGTGGTGAAGCCACAGCTTTTTGCCTTCAGCAGTGGAAAGGAGTGGCTCTGAATTGGAAGTCTGGGTCAAGGTTACTGTGCAGAGGTGTAAGAAACTGGTTCTACTAGCAGTGACCCGCTCACTAAAGTCATAGTAGAAAATCCTGAGACTGGATTTTTATTCCAGCATTTACTTCAGAAAACCAGTGTGCAGGGTAGGTAGTTTTTTTCTCCATAAAACCTGAGGGAGGACTTCAGGATTGTGTCTTTCATATAGGAAAACACACAGCTTCCAGATGTGGTGGAAATGCATGTGATCGATACACGCATTATGCGCGTAAAGGGCACAATATGGTTAGACAGCGTGACGAAAAAAATCTGTGTTGACAGAGATCATTTAAAAAAAAATAGATTTCCAGATAGTAGTAAGTACATTTAGCTGCAATTGTTCTTCAGTGATTAAAATAAATATCTAAAAATAAATGTTGTCTATAAATAAGTGCTTGGCTTAATGCCAAATTTCTCTGCTGTTTATGGAAAAGCAGAGGAAAAAAAAAAAAAAAGCAGTTGCTGTGACTAGTTTTCCAGTATATGACCTGTTTTGACCCTTACTCTAGCACTGTTGAAACGAGAGGAGAGTAGCTGAAAATTGTTAGTCGCAAGTCCCATGCCAGCAGCGAATTGTGCTAGGGACATTCAGAGGAATCTAGGCGTCTCAGTTTTGAGATACGAGTTTAAAATTACCAAGGAATAATGATACCTGACCTTTTTTTTTTGGTGTTGTTTTGTTAAATATCATCTAAAAATATCATCTAAAAATATCATCTAAACATCATCACTAGAATGTGGGACTTAGGCTGAACTTGGCTATTTAGTAAATACTCTTTTGTATTTATTTTAGAACTATTGGACATTATTATTGTTACTATATTGCTGTTGTCAGTGTTATTATTCAGGGAGGGCATATTATGTCTCTTTTCTAGTCTTGAAGAATTTGAAGGGCTCTTCTGCTTCTTCAGAATAGTGCTGAGACACTACAGATGTCACCAAAATATGCAGGCTTACAGCACTGGTAGCTCGCTCTGTCTTCTAGTAACCTACAGAAGCTGGTGTCCAGCTGGACACTGACAGTGCCTCACACTGGTTCTGAAGTTACAGCCTGATAGTGCTCCAGCATTATCACTCGCTGTTTCGCTGCCTGTCCTCCTTGGAGTCTTCTTCTCTTTTCCACCTGGTATCAAACAGAAAGCTTTCCATCAAATTTCAGTATCGCTTATGACAGTTTCCTAAGTAATGGTGAAACTTGAAAGGTGTGAGCCAATTGCAACTGTATTTACTTTTAAAAAACACTATGCACTGTTTTCTATCTGGAATTGCTCTGCTTCTCTGTAACAGCTGGTAACACCATTAGGGTATTTTGCTGTCTGGTGTTGACTTTATAATTTTGATTTATAATTATATTTGTATAGTTTGAGGCTAGACCTTGTAAATTCATTCACGACTTGAATTTTCCTGTTTTGAATGCCAGGATTATGGGGATATAAACATACAGATGCTAGAATATTTTTGCAATTTTTTTGCTCACTCTGCGAACAATGGACCACTAAGTTAACATCACTGCACTGTTACGCTGTATATCCCTTAGTTCTTACATGCATGTATATTTTCAACTTCTCCTTAATAATCAGGTAGAAATTGCTTCTATATCTTGCAAGTAGTTTAATAAAATACGCATTTTATTTTGCTGTATTTCTGTGAATTCCTGCATCTAAATTTTAGAAAAATGGCTTTGCCATCTTACAAATTGCTTCCATTCTGCCTTTGTTTTGATAAAGTACTTTTTCATACAAAGCTGGGAATGCAGACTGAATTGAGAAATGCCTTTATGAGCGAGTCATTCTGCCTTCTCACAATCTTACTATGGTGTTATTAACAATGTTTTAAATTGTGCAGTGCCCATTTTAATGTTGAATTATAGCCTCCATTAGTCCCAAACAGTGAACTGTAAGCACATGGTTCTAAAGGTATTTGTTCCTCATCTATTTTTCTCTTCTGTTAGTACTAACTTGCTACAGAATGTTACAGCTTTCTGTGCTCTCCAACAAGCTGCCATTGTCACTGCTGGGCGAATAATTTCCATGCTGCATCTCTGATGGCTGCTCCTACATGTTAAATAGAAGTGAGAGACAGGAAAGTAGTAAAGTTGCCCCTGTAGGCTCAACCCTCTTAATCCCAGTTGTTGTTTGAAATGTTTCAGCTGAAAGTGCTCCAAAGATTCCCTGCTGCTCCTCTCTGCACCCTACCTGGAATTCAGGGTTTCCAGCTTTGTCATGCCAAGTCTTTGAAAAAAGCCCATCTGGTTTTTTTAGCTTCTACTTTTCTCTCTCTTTTTTTTTTTTTTTTTCAAACCTTGTTCCATGGAAAGGCAAGATTCCTTCTGCAGATGGGAGCACTGGTTCTCAGAAGATAAATTTTAGACCATTGTTAACCTCTTTATTAAGTTTTCCTTTGCACGGTCCCCATGTGTTGCCTGATCTAGTAGAGAGGTTTCCCTGCCCATGGCAGGGAGGTTGGATTAGATGATCTCTAAGGTCCCTTCCAGCCTAGGCCATTCTATGGTTCTGTTGGGGTTTCTTGGTTGTATTGGGGTGGGGTTTTTTTGTGGTTTTGTTTGTTTTTTTTTCTCTGGACTTCTTTCAAAAGTAGTTTTTAGGCATTGCCGAGAGAGGAAGCGTGCCAAGTGACACAGTAATTAGGCTTTTCATTTCACTGAAACACCTACTTGCTTTCTGATCCATTTAGTTCAGTGCTGCATATATGACCGTGGGCATTAAAACAGCCTTCAAAATCTGGAAATTTTTATCTTTTCTCAAATAAACTCTGCAGCTGCTGAGTGCCTTAAAATCATTATAATGTTCTATTTTTTTTTCAATCAATCATGTCTATCTTTTAAATTTTTAAGGCAGTATTGACAATCTTAATTTTTTGTTAATCTTTTAATCTGAATGGAAAAAAAGATGGGAGCCCTCTAGTGGCTGCTCCACCATCTGCAGATGTCCCTGTAAATGACATAAAAGATGAAATTGGTTACCAATCTGCCACCA
This sequence comes from Trogon surrucura, assembly GCA_020746105.1. Classification (NCBI taxonomy): domain Eukaryota; kingdom Metazoa; phylum Chordata; class Aves; order Trogoniformes; family Trogonidae; genus Trogon; species Trogon surrucura. Next base: position 97,614,676 of record CM036618.1, on the reverse strand, counting down.
AAGTGAGAAAAACCCTGTGTGTGCTTATTCTCACATGCAGTCAGTTTAAATCCTCTTGGTCGGACTTCTGGTAATAATTTCCATTGCTTCTTGAATTACTACCAGTTTTCTAAAATAAATGCAATTCAAATAAAAATTCTGAAGCCCTTCCACCTGTAAGCACTCGTTTGCAACCTTAGTTGTGTGAATCGCTGTTTTTCACATGCATATGGCAAGGGCCTAGATTTTTCTTACAAAGGTTTAAAAGAAGTTAGATCCTTTCCTCTTTATCCTCTTTTTTCAGTCTACCTCAGTGGCAAATGTGGGGGGGAAGGAGGGAAAGGGAAAGAGACAAAATAGCAACATAAACATTAAGTGAAATAAACACAAATGTTAGTGTACTCTTTTTTTTTAAGATGTCAGAAAAAAAATCAATCTACTTCTATACCATTTTAAAAGAAAAAAGTTATTTTTATTTTTGCCCATTTTGGTTTTGTTTAGTATGAGCACTTGAATTCATTTTTCAAGACATGGTTTTATTTTTGTTGTCTTTAGGTAATGGAATTTTGTTCGTGTTTAAAATACAAATCGTTTTGGCCTTCCTACGTGGTGTCTTAAAACCTCAACATTTCCTCCAATTAAATAGAATTCCCTCTATAGATGATGATGAACTGCACCACTACAGCAATGTTACATGGCCTGTCTGATGCTCTGTTGAAGAGGTCTCCAGGAGCAGAAGGCTGTATGCTCTTCTGTTCGAATCCTGCTGTCCTCCGTTGTCTGCAACATGATCAATAGTTACAAATCACTGAAGGGTTGTCTGCGGGCTGAAAGGCAGGGGAGGAGAGGTTAAACCCCTATGAAATACTCCGTGAAATGCTCCAGTGTACGTATTGAAAAACAGTAACTCTTTCACATTGACTCTTCGTGAGGGTCGTATTACCCTACACAGCCAAAGCCTCAGGGTGCCTTGGCTTCTACTCTTTCTTACTGTGTAAAGAAAAGCACTTTTCCTGAAATAAGAGCATCTGCTGTGGAACAAGCCGTTCCAGCTTGCTTCTCCGTGTAGACAAGCACTTACATTATGCTTGCCATCCTTTTTGGACCACTACAAAGCTCTCTTTCTTATGAAGTTGGCAACTAAACATTTGGAAAAATCTGGACTAATTTTGCCAATTCAAAATATTTCTGATGACTGTACTATTGATAGCAGTAGCATAAGGGGATGAGACTTTTTAGTGCTACAGTTAAGGTCGGGTGCCTCACAAAATCTAGGAATTTGCTTGTATACCGATACAAATAGAAATAGCCTATTCTGTTCCCTCTTAGATTTGATGCTGCCGTCCCAGCTCCAACTAAATGTAACAATAGATTATTTAGACAAAAAAGATATTTGCGATTGAATAATATGACTGTTATTCAAATTGAAAATGCAATGAGCAGACAAATCCAATCATACCACTTATGACTTCTGCATGGTGACTGGCACTGTTATTACATTAGTCTAATAGAGCTGACTGCTGAAAAATGCCATGAATTTCTGGGAACGTGCAATGTGGATTTCCTATGCATGATCTGAATTGGCACAGTAATGATATATAATTCCATGCAAAACATCCCAAATGTTTCTTCATATCGTTTAAATTATACTTGATTGTGCTGCTGGAATTTAGTTTCTTCTCTGCTCCTCGCGAGTGTGCTGTGGTGGTGAATAATGTGTTGGGAAAGACCAAAACACGAGGAACATTGGTCTAGAAGGCCTCATGGTAAAACTAGAAACATGGAGTGAAATTCAGTTGTGTGGTTAGAAACAGCACGAGTTAGAGCAAAATTCCAGAAACTGAAAGGGGGTAGAAAGTAGATGATGGAAAAGCAGTCTAGTTGGGATTGGATTTGGTTTGTCTTTTGATCTGTACTGAACATAGGAGGTATTTTGCCTTAGAATGGTCAGGAATTGGAGGTTCTTGAGTACAAAGTAGCATTATGTCTGAAGTCTGCAGAAACAGTCTTTTATTAATCAAGTTTTCAGAAGTCAGATATGCAGAATACTTGAATGAGCAGACAGAGCACAGTTCATATCGACAATAGCTGCAAATAGTTGCAAAGAAAACATTTCAAACACGAAATGAGCTTCAGAAGTGTTGAAATTATTTCCTGAGTTTACAAGAGAGCCTGAAACAATAGCTATGAGGTGTGAATTGCTTCCTTCATTTCAGTTAAATGTAATTTGAATTAACTTACTTGTATGGTTCTACTTTGCGAAATTTCAGTTCAGTTAACTAGAATTCAGGAAGGATCATTTACAGACTGTATCTGCTTAGTCCTGTTTGCAAAGGCACAGAACTTTCACTTCCACCTTTGCATTTCTGTCTGACCTTGAATTTCTAAAGCTTCATCATCCCATTTTACTGGTGAGTGAAAGTTTGTTTCATGGGCGGTGTGAGGTTTTGGCTTTTTTCTAGCTTTAGGAAGTCCTTCCGTATTTTAAGCGTGACGAATGTTTTTACTAATCTTTCTACACAAGGTGAAGTGATTGGGGAAGGATCTTCCCCTACATTTTCCTTAGTCCTCTGCCACATATCTGGGCAGGGAAAGTAGCAAAATAGCCTGCTGGGGTTTGGTAGCCAGAGTGGGGCTCTTACTATGGATTAGCACACCGGGCTGTCACTCACGTGAGGTGCTTCTCTGGACCAACACCACTGCAGCACACAGTGAGCAAATATGAAATGGTGTTGAAGGGATGGAGCAACAATGCTCGAAGTATTAAAAACATTGTTAAAGAAGTAAGTTCGTAATAATTTTTCTTTCTGTTGATAATTCGTTTGTTCTAACAGGCTGTTACACGTAAAGAATAGTCCCAAAACAAGGATACCAAAGTTTCTTATGGACTTCTATACACCGGACGATCATTGCTAGTTACCATAATAAAATAATTATTAAAGAACATAGCAGGGGCATATGTTAGGGAACGTATTTCTGTACACATTTCCTGAGAAAACCTTGAGAGCTCCCGTAAAACCAAGAAACAACCACTTTTAAAGCTAGTCACAGAAAGTTGTAACTAGCGTGGCTGATACCTAGCAGAATATTTGGTCATGAGGAAAATATTGTCATATCCATAAATTGCATACAAATCCATAGATTTTAATGGTTAAAATCCTTTGGAAGTTATTTCGAAGTTAATTATACTACATCTGTAACCTGCTGCAGTAGTCTCTGCCTGTACTTTGCAGAGTGGAGGAGTGTGTCTGTTAGGGAAGCAATTTCACCTGCAATTCCTTGTATTTTTTGTAAAACCTTATCCAAAGTTGAATGAAACAATAGGAAGGCTCCCAGTGCTTCCAGAAGGCATCAGATTAGGCTTTTAACATACAGTTTGGTTTTCAGACTATGATTTTCAGATGTGCTGAAGTGCCAAGTGCTCTGACTTTTAGGAATATTCCATAACCTCAGCCATTTTTGAAAGTTCAAGCCGGAGGGCTTGGAGGAGGAGCTTTCTTCTTCCATGCCTGCAGGAATTGTGTTCCGCTGCTTAGAAGTCCCCTAGGCACTGGTTTTCCTCTCTTGAAGGTATCATTAAGACTATGATGGTTTTGAAGAGCTGGTCATTTATGTTGTTTAGTTGTAAATACATTTTGAGGAGACAGTACAGGAAAGAGTGAATTAGTTCTTACTAAACAATCCTACTTGCATTAAATTATATTCAGAATTTGTATTCACAGCTAATAGATCTTTTCATATCTGTTTTACTACAGGCAACTTATGCAGAAAACATCTTCCATGCCTTATTTATTTAGTTAGTCAGTTATTTTACGTGAATACTGGGAAGGATGAGAATTGATCTGAGATTCGCTTGAACCCATGATCAAAATTTCATTGAAGATGAATGAGATACTTACTTATTGTTTGATGCAGTTCTCAAACTCAGTCTAACTGTTTTTTTATATGGTTGCTCTGGAGCAGGAATTAAAAATATTTTTAACTTTATGGGGTTTTAATTCCATATTCATAAAAATTATAGGAAACTGTATCCATGCATACCAAAGTGCATGTCTGTATTTTAGGTTAAATTCTCCAAAGGCATGCTTTTTGCTTTTGTTGTAACCTCACCAAACCAGCTGCAATTTGTGCAGTGCTGTTAAGGAACCCATAAGGGAGAAGACTGGGCTTTAAAATCACTGAATGATATGAATTTCTTTCTTTCTGTTCTGTCACATAGAGAGTAATAAATCTCTTCTGAGAATCAAAAAGCTCTGTACTGGGCCAGAAAAGCTGTTTGTTTAAACAAAGCTCCTGTACTCTTTTAATTCTACAAATTGGAGAAAACCAATTTTTTTTGTAAGTACATGAAAATTAAACCATGCCTTTTTAGACAGGGAGGTTATGCTATCCTTACTCTTGCTCTTCCTGCCAGTAAAATTTATGGAATTGCAACTTACTTCATCAACATTCTCACTGTACTTGAATTAATTTTAACTATGGGTATTTGGATTGCGGTTAAAATTCTTCTAAGTAATTCACTGCCAGTTAATGCTCTCTTGCGTAGGGCTTTATTTTCTTGCCGAAAAACTTCGTATCTAACAGTGACTTTTCTATTGGCATTTAATATTTTCTAGCTTGCTGATGTGTGGCTTTCACATGAATTCAGTGTTAATATTACTTTTTTTGCAGCTTCCTTGCTAGACTTAATCATCTTTAATGTAGCAGCACAGGAAACTGCTAGAAGGGTGATTCTTAGCAAATGACATTAATATTGATGGCACATATTTAAGTCCAAAAATGTGTAAAGGCAGTAGCAGCACTGAGTGTCTTTACTGCACTTACGAAAGGGCAGATTAACTATTAATACTTTCTATATTCAATAAAACTTTAAAAATAAAACATCTGTCTTTCCCATCAGCAATTCCTGGGTCTTACCAAAGAAGAGAGGTGGAGAAAGTCAGCAGCACTCATAGTACAATATGAGGTTTATTAATAAAGTTTATTTCTCTTTTCAGTGTAATTATGGGTGCTTTAGGCAAGTGGAAATTATGGAATCTTTTCTGAGATGAAGGTTATTAGCAACAGAAAGTCAAGTTATTAAGCTCTGGAGATATAGTTTTAGTTGCTTGATGTAAGAGCATCAATCCTAATTTTGTATAGAGGTGAAAAATAATTGAAGAAAAATTTCACGTCCTTTGGCCTTTTTTTCTTTTATTTTTACTTTGTGACTTGAGGGGGTTTTGTGTATTAGTTTAGGTACTGCATTTTTTCAAAGGCTACAAAAGACTAAAGTGAGCTTAATTAACTACTGACACTACTTAATTTACATTTTTGAAGCCTCCATACAAAAATTGAAACTTTGGCTTAATCATGTAAATTTTTTAAGATCTTGAAAAATGATCAAGGTATTTCAAATTTTTTGTTCAATAAACCTATTTTTGCAAATCCTGCTGTAGTAGTGGTAGCAGTGCTGATATTTACACTTCTGGACTGTACTCAAGTTGCCAGCATTTTATTCAAGAATATGCCTGCTGCTTGTATCTGTTACAATGATCTGTAGATTAGGAAGTATTTTAAATCATTATGAAGTTGTCACTGCTGGACTTGAAACTCAAAGCAGTAAGAGAAGTGAGGGTGAGGGGAGAGGGGATTTGTTGCATTTTTGTCGGCGTTCTTTTACATTAATCTGTTGTTTGTTCTGTCTGAAGAGACCTTTGAGCCTCACGTGTAATCAGTTGGAGGAAGTTATCTATTTTGCAAGGAATAGAAAATAATTTTTTACACTGGAAGTTTGTATTAGGCATTTATGATTCTCTACTGAGCAACAGCTACTCTTTCTCCTGTTGTAGTCACTAGTGTAAAGGAATAATGTAAAATTAATAAGATTATGTCAGTAGTAATCACTTAAGTGCTTTTGTCTGTATGTTGTCCTTACAGATATTTGATCTTCTTTGTTTTGACGTTTTCTTCACTATTAACTACTGTGATGGTTTAAAGTAGATATAAAATATTCTTCAGATGTACAGGATTAGAAACTGATTATTTTATCAGGGTGTTTGTTTTTTTTTTCCTCATCTGCTATGTCTGATGATTGCTGTATGCATGCTCTTGACCTAAAGCAAACATGAAGTTCTTAATCCTCTTTCAATGTGGAATATTGACGAATTGTTAATTTAAGTTCATGTTTTACTTCATAGCAATTTGTTTGTGTCTACATCCTCTCAGTTGCCTGTAGTGAAGCCGGACTGACCTGTCCTAAGTGGGACAGAGTTCTCTGTGTCGCTCGTGTCCTACCCAACTTGACTGGTCCTCGTGCCAAATTGACAGGAGTGTCCCAGTGGCAATGACGTGATCTGTTCTTGTGCAGAAAGCTGTTTTGACCACAGGCACTCGTAGTTTTCTGATGTCCTGCTTCTATATCTGTTTTGTCGGGCAGAGGGTACCTTACTATCTTTGCTTTCAAAAGGCTGAAATCTGCATTCGGAATATTGAAGTTAGAAGCTAACCCTGCTCCTTATTTAGTACTTGAAATATGAGTATTTTTGAAAATGCTCATAATCCACACTTGCCTCCAGATATGGGTGACTGACAAGATTTCCTAATAATATCAAAAGCGATTCAAATTTCAATGCAGGAACTGCTCTGTCCATCAGGTGCACTGACTGGATGTCCAGGGCTCATCGTGGAGGGAGTTACCCCTGGGGATGGCTTTCAACCTGAGAGAAAATCACTTTTCTTGTGCTCTGTACTCATGTAGCTACATGCAAGCTGTTCTACTGAAACCTTTCCAGTATGAGTAAACTGGTAAAAGGCATTTTAGTGTGAATGCATACTGGGTACTTGATATAGTGATTGCTATTCCTGTAAGGACTTGAGAAAAAAATATACCTTTGTGGTCATCACAACAGGCTTAAAGCAGAGATTGTTTCTACATATTAGTTCTTGCAAATTATCAGAGCCTTCACTGAAGGAATTGTATGCCAATTTATACGCTCCCAATTATTTTTTTATAGACCATGCCTCTACTTTTATGAAATTTACTGGGACAGTAGGATTATTTTACAGTAGAGATCATTTGATGAATGAGTGTTTTTGAAATTCAGGAGCAACATACAATAAGATGATGGAAACTTTGCAATGGAATTTAACTCTTGCGAGAAAATGGTAATATAGCAGATTGTTAAGATGTAAAGTGCATATTTGAAATCTAGTTTGTGTTCCCAAACTGATGGGTTGTTATGCTTTGAAGAACCATTTTTCAGCGGAATCTAGATGAGGACTTTCTTGTTACAGCAGTTCAGTCTCCCACAAAATGTCTGGCGTACGTTGTAATAAGGCGTCCCTTTTGCGCAGCTTTACAGCAGCTGGTTTGAAGTGGGAATAATGTACCAGGAGCATGAACAGTCTGCCCTTTTTACCTTCTTGTTCCTTCAAGTCAGAAAATAAAGCAGGTGCTAAAAGACAGTAATAGTTTGTCTCTGCATAGTAATGAGTAGGATTCATCTGCTCTGATACGTAACCTGACCAGCAGAAGAGACTGTGCCTGGCACAGAAAAGGGCTTACGCAATACAAACCAAAACATGGCTACTGTGGGCTAATTTTAGACTTTCTGGCCTTGACAATGTCCTTTATTTCTGGTTTTATTTATTTATTTCTTTATGCTTTTGTTAGGTCTGCAGGCCATGTGAGTTATGGCATCATGCCTGGATTTCAGTCTTTGAGTTTGGCTAGTTATGTGTCCCCTGCAGACAAATATTCTGAGTGCTGGTCTCTCCCCAGGATATCCATTTACTATTCTATTGCATTCTATTTATTATGGCTATGTAAAAGAACATTATGAATGACAGATAAAAAAATCTTCTGAAAAAGGTTTGCCCACAGAAGTCGTACAAGCTAGTTAAGCTCCAGACAAGTTTTTTCTGTAGTTAAACAGTTTATATCCTTCAGATGTTGAAAATTTGATATCTAGTTGTCTGAAACAAGCAGTCTATTACACTAATACTGAGTCAACCTTTACGTTATTCCTTTTTTTGCCATCATCACATACTACTGGCCTGTAGATGGGTACGTAATGCAGGATGTTCCTTGCTCTGTTATAGGGTATACGTGCTTTGTACCAGAAGCAAATCAGCAGTTCTGAAAAATAATGCTCTTTCATAGAATCACAGAAAGTGTTTAATTGAGATTTTATTGAGATTTTTTATTGAGAATGTTTTTTATTGAGATTTGGGCACCTCCATCATTTTCTCCATTCCACTAAGTCAGATGAATGCTGTACAGCTGCTTGTCATTGGCAGTTGAAGGATGGGGGAGAAGAGAGAGGGAAAGTAGCATGATCTAGAGTCATTAGTGTCTTAGGAGTTTGGAGCAATGTTTTATTAAATTCCATTAAAACTGTTAGGTATGGTTTTGCCATCATTGAACAAATACAAAACCAGTCTCCAGTGAGGAAAGAAGGCTCTTTCCTTAACTTCTAGTTTGGAACTGACTTCACACCTGGCTACAGTGTGCGTGGTGATGGTGTTACAGGTCAGTGACAGGTTAAAAAGTATTTCAGTTAGAGCAGCAACAGAGCTTAGCACTGGAGTTCAGTGTCCGAGAGAAATTAGTTATACATAGTCCTCGATTATGGACTGTTAAAAAAGTTTAAAGACTTCAATTGTGTGTATTATCTGGAACAAAAAGGAAGGACTGCAGGAGTCTTTAAGATTTAGGAAGAAATTTCCCAACTGACAAGCTATTGTCTGACAATCTACCCCGTGGAATGGTTACTTTTTTTTTTTGTGAAAGCATTTGCTGTTTGGGCAGCTCTCCGATAAAACACCGAGTTAAATGCACCCGTTTATATAGACCCAGTGCCAAAGAGAGTTTTGTTTTACCTGGTGAGTATAGGCAAAGGCAGTTTTTCCTTGGTTCCCTTCATGAGATATTAACCTCTTGTACCGCGATTATGAGGTACCCACATTGCCAGCTTTGCAGATTTGGTTTCTCATTCACTGTATCAGTCTCTAAGAGACACATTAGCAGGCTGTAACTTAATTTTCTCAGAATCTTATTGGGATCTAATTTCATGTACTGCTATTTGTTGTTATGGAAACAGTATAATGAGTTCAGTTGTATGAGGGTGGAAATATCACATACAGTTTCTGTTCAGGGTAAAAATGACAAAATGGCATTTCTATAAATGGTGTTCCAGAATAAACTGCTTCGGTGGGACTCATGAAGTTTTCCTTCCAGCTAATTCTTCATCATTCTACAGTTTTTGAAGTAAGTGGCAGAAGAAAGATTTTAAAAATAAAAATCATATAAGACTTTTTTTATAAAAATAGTGAGAATCTTACTCTTCTCTTACAAAGTGGAAGAAATAAACAGAAAAGCCAAGTTATTGTGGCTAAAAGTGTCCTCTGTAATACCTTTCTAATTAATGTATCTTTCTTTACAAGATAATTTTAACTAAGAAAACAGTGCTTTTGCAATGTCACAGAAGTATGTGTCTCATAAAAATCAAATTATTTCCTAGTAAATTTGATATAATGGATGCTGCTAAGTTTGAGGTCTTTGCTCCCTTCTGGGGGTCTATATAGGATTTTGACAAATGTTATAGGCATCATTTGTGTGGGTAAGAACTCTATGTGGATACAGTAGATGCAGTACGTGCATTATTTATTATAATACCTAAAATATAAAATAAATCTCTTTTTTTTCTTTCTGAAAAGTTGACAAATTCGTTGTTTGTCCTGTGTCTATGTCATCTAATGCTCAAGTGGGTTTACCATTGACTTTTACTCTTTTATCATCATGGAGAAATATTTGAATGTTTTGAGATCACCTCACACTTGTTGTAGCACTAAGTTTACACCAGTTGTTACTCAGACTATAAATGGGGGAGCATTTCTAAGAAGCGTGGACTCCTTTGCATCAAAACTGGGAAATGAGAAAACCAGAAAACCAGAAAGTACTTGTACTAAAGAGGTTATAAAGCAGAAAAACTGTCACTTCTTGAGCCGGAAAAATCTTATTTCTGCATTAACATCCTTAAATAACACCTGGAAAGATGTTAGATCAGAGAATTGCTTTGATGTTTAATTAAGGGATATGAGATGCAGAACAGAACTTTATGTCCCCAGGATTGGGGTTAAATAGTACTTCTGCAGCTGTGGTTGGAGCTTAACTTCTGTAGAACTGGTGAAGTTTTTTTGTATTCGTAGGGAGATTTGCTTCGTCATCGTCTGCATTTTCCATCTGTCCGTGTGGCAAAGCTCCTTATCTTGTTGCTTATCTGAAACGTTCAACATTTTATTAACATCAGTTTCAAGATCAAGTGAAACATTCCCAGAAATAATATGAATTAAAACAAGGCCAAAACTATTTCTCTTCATGGTTTTCTATCAGTCTTTCCTTAAAGCTGGTATCTCAAGAGAGACACTTACTTCAGTGTGTCGAGCTATGGAAGAAATGGAATCCCCTGGTCGGTGATCAGCTGGCACAGTGCGTGAGCGGTGTCACCTTGCTGTGTTTTGGATCACGTTGGCATCTGGTTTTGTCAAGGAGCGCGGTTGGTACCTGGGGTGAGGCCAGTAGAGCCGATAAGGTTGCTGTGAAGCCGGGGTGGCGACTGCACTGGTGTGTGCTCAGTGGTTGTTTCTGTGTAGGTTGGATTGTAACCTGTGAAGGTTTTATGATTTACAGTACAATAAGCAAAAAGGCCAGGATAAAATATCTTCAGCTATTGAGAGAAACATTTGTAGTTCTTTATTCCTTCTAGGAATATTCTAGAAATTTAATTTGGGTTTATTGTGAATTTAAGTAATTTAGGTAAGTCACTTTGGGGAGAAAAAGGAAAAAAGAAACTTTGTCCAGTTAATTAACACTATTCTGTCCACAGTGCTGCCTTTAACCTTCTCTAGCTGTCATCTGCTTATTAATATACAGATACAGAAGGCAATTTATCATGTAGTTGTAAACTAGGTTTTGCAAAAGACTATTCAAGCTTAATGAAATCAGATCCTGGCAGTCGGGCCAAATCGCAGAGTCCGAGGCAAAAATACCATGAGAGGAACAGGCTGCAAGTTTCACTCAATTTTCTGATCTACGTGAAAACATTGAAAGAATGCCATCCTGCATTATAAAATACTTTTGTAGCATCTGAGGTCCTGGTGCTGATAAAAGGCTGACCTTGGTGTTGGAGGAGATAGAGGTCGCTGAAGCTAGATGAAGTATCTGTCCTAGTACAGGGACAGGATCACTGGCTGGAATGCAGAGAAGAGGAAAACTCACCTAAACCTATGGGGAAAATTCCAGGCAGATAGTTCTGCTTATTTACTACTACTAGTAAAGTTTCCATCTGTAATTTGAAAAGGTGACAAGTACAGTTTACCTGTTTTAATTATGCATCTTTTCCCTGTGTGCGGTCTCAAGATGTTTTTAACTAGATTTGGTCAAATAGACCAGATGGTCAAAACATAGATAAGTAGAATTAAGCCTAAATATGTGTGGCGATACACTTTGCCAAAAGTCACCTGCTTTTTAAAAGAAAAATCTTTAAAAAGTTTTAAACTGGTAGCACTTCTGCTTGTTTGTTTGATTTCTTTACAGAAAGAGAAGCATATTTGGTTGCATCAACAGCTGGCTGAATTAAAGTATCACAGTATGCTAGGGATTGGAAGGGACCTCAAAAGATCATCTAGTCCAATCCCCCTGTCAGAGCAGGAACACTTAGATGATGTTACACAGGAACGCGTCCAGGTGGGTTTTGAATGTCTCCAGAGAAGGAGACTCCACAACCTCCCTGGGCAACCTGTGCCAGTGCTCTGTCACCCTCACTGAGAAGAAGTTTCTTCTCAAATGTAAGTGGAACCTCTTGTGTTCCAGCTTGATTCCATTACCCCTTGTCCTATCATTGTTTGCCACCGAGAAGAGCCTGGCTCCATCCTCGTGACACTCCCCCTTTATATATTTATAAACACTAATAAAGTCACCCCTCAGTCTCCTCCAAACTAAAGAGCCCCAGCTCCCTCAGCCTTTCCTCATAAGGGAGATGCTCCACTCCCTTAATCATCTTAGTTGCTCAATCGTTCAGCTGTTTGGGCCACAGTTGTTTAAATTGCCTTTCAGATCACTCATAGGTGCTGTTTGGAACATACTGGCTGCTGAACGCTTGCAAATCATCTAGAGCTACCCTTGTCCAATCCAGTCTGCATTTCAAATTCTTCTCATACTTGTAAAAACAAAAATCTGATTCTTCCTTATTGATTAATGTTAACTTCTACTTGCTGATGTTCTGCTGAAAAAGGGTAAAATTAACATCTTGTCATACTGTAACTGTTTCTCTGTGGGTTATCTTATTTTGTACATTTTTCTTATGAACTTGCCTCTGTAAGTGGTGTTAATTAGTAGCAGAATTATAAAACTTAGAGGAATTAATGCACTAGGCTTGTGTTCCTTATAGACAGTGGAGAAAAACTTTCTGTCCTGAGAAGTAATCAGTATGAAGAATGCCTGGTTATTTTGTGAGCATCTTGATGGCCATTATATAAGATAATTTTTGCATTGCGTATGCTACACATAATCACTATGCAATGAGTACGCAGTTAATTGGTTTAGGATTACGTAGCTTTGGTTTTTTGCATTTGCAGAACCTTGCTAGTACTTCCTTCATCTTGTTCTAGTGAACTTTGGATGGCGGAAGAAAAACAAAGATAGAGGGAAAAAAAATAAGATGCATTTGTGGCCTGCTGGTGCTGTGTGTGTGATCCTGACCCTTATTACTCATGACAAATCCAAATGTTAGCCCTAGATCCATATCCAGTTTTATCGTACTTGTGCACTTAATAGATTGGTTGAGTAAATACTTAACCTTGGAAATTCTCTTATATTTTTCTTCCAGAAAAGGCAAAAGTTATTGTTTTGCAGGACTGAATAGTTTACCAGAGCTCTCAGTTTAATATAATGGTGAAATTTTCATGCTTTTGCCAACAGTGATTGTCTTCTGTTTTGTCGTATGAAAGATATTTTGTAATATCTTTTGTAATACCTTTAAAAAGCCTTTTTAAAAACTTTTAAAAGCTAGTGAAAATAAAATTTACCATTTAAGCCAAATTGAGAATCCAAGAGAATATTTACCTAAAGGTTTTTTAATAAAGTATCAACATGTATATGTCCTGGCATAGAGGACCCAGCTTCTCTTTTGCAACGTTATGGCCGCAACAGCAAAACATCTACACACTGGTAGTAGAGACTAGAAAACCTGAAGAAGAGATGGTAACGTACAGATCTTGTTGGAAATAATAAGTAATTTTACATTGACCAAAATGTGAGTATCACAGAATCACAGAATGTTAGAGGTTGGAAGGGACCTCAAAGATCATCTAGTCCAACCCCCCTGCCAGAGCAGGATCACCTACACTAGAGCGCACAGGAGCGCGTCCAGACGGATTTTGAATCCCTCCAGAGAAGGAGACTCCACAACCTCCCTGGGCAGCCTGTGCCAGTGCTCTGTCACCCTCACTGTGAAAAAGTTTTTTCTCATATTTTTGTGGAACCTCATGTGTTCCAGCTTCCACCCATTGCCCTTTGTCCTGTCAATGGACGCTGCTGAAGAGCCTGAGTCCGTGCTCCTGACACTCCCCCTTGACATATTTATGAACATTAATGAGGTCACCCTTCAACCTCCTCTTCTCCAAGCTAAAGAGATCCAACTCCTTCAGCCTTTCCTCATAAGGGAGATGCTCCACTCCCTTCACCATCTTTGTGGCTCTGTGCTGGACTCTCTCAAGCAGTTCCCTGTCCTTCTTGAACTGAGGGGCCCAGAACTGGACACAATATTCCAGATGCAGCCTCACCAGGGCAGAGTAGAGGGGCAGGAGGACCTCTCTTGACCTACGTGCTACTCCCCTTCTGAAATTTACTTCACAGACTTGTCTGGTCCTCTGAGTTGGAAAGGAGGTGAAGGACAGGAAGGCTGCCCATGCTGTACAGGACAACCCAGGGCAGAGCAGAGCTTTGGCTTCTCTGACCTGCCTGACCAAGCCCATCTCTGCAGGCCCCACACTTTATTTGAGGGGATCTGGGGAGCGGCAGCCTCAGCATCTCACCCCACCAGCATCCTTTGCCATGGGGCACTGCAGGCAGGAGCGGGGACAGGAAGGTTTTTCAGTTTTTTTCAGTTTCCTGTCGCAGCTGGCTCCTATCTGCCCGAGAAATCACAAGCAAAAGACTCGGCAATTTCCTTTCCCACCCAAGGAAGCGGGAGAAAGCGGAGGATCTCCCTCACCCCTCCTCTGCATTCCTAGTGAGCCGTGGATCTCCCTTTTCTCACTGGGAGGTTGTGTACTGCTGAGTGGTAAAAAAAAAAACCAAAAAAAAACTTGGAGTCATCTGTTACAGGGATGAGTTGTCAGAGAGTGGGATGTGAGGAAATTCTAAAAAGGTGACTCCTTAGGGGAAGTTCCCATTACATTTTTGTGCTGGTGCCTTATATTCCGTTTAAAAAACAGCCCTCCATGAAAGATTACAGCCCAGCTAGTGAACAGTTAGTTCCAAATTAATGATGAAAGCTAGACTGGGGATGGTTTGACAGTTCTTTAAAATTAAAACACTCCAGGCTCTGGGGAGACCTTATAGCAGCCCTCCAGTACCTGAAGGGGGCCCGCAAGAAGGCTGGGGAGGGACTTTTTACAAGGGCCTGTAGTGACAGGCTGAGGGGTTATGGGTAGAAGCTGGAAGAGCCTGGGTTTAGACTATATCTAAGGAAGAAGTTCTTTACTCTGAGAGTGGTGAGGCACTAGAACAGGTTGCCCAGGGAAGCTGTGGATGCTCCATCCCTCAAAGTGTTTAAGGCTAAGCTGAACAGAGCATTGAACAACATGATCTGGTGGGGGATGTCCCTGCCCGTGGCAGGGGGATTGGAACTAGATGATCTTTGAGGTCTCTTCCAACCCAAATCATTCTGTAATTCTATGATAATGACCTTCCATAGAGCATTTCACTTCTATTTCCTGGACCACTGGCAGCATAAATGAATTTAGTAAATCAAGTTTATGTGAACTAGGTTTTGGTGCTTTTAGTAGAATTATTAATGATACTACAGTGCTGTAGATGCTACTGGTTAAACCCAATATATTGGTAAACTATGAACTGATGAGCTTAAAATGGAATATTGAATGATTATCATAACAAATACACTTCTAGCATTTAAGCAAATAATACCATTTTTTTAAAAAACGGTTTTGCTCACAGTCATGCAAACAAATTCGGTGAAAGAAATGCACATCTATTTTTCTTGAGATAAATGTCTGGTTTTAGGAGAAATATGCAGTGGTTTATGTGGGAGGCTGTTCAAAGACAGCAGCCCACACATGAAGAACTTGTCTTTTTGTACACGTAATACAATTTAAGGGATTTATTTTTTTTTAAGGCAAAGCTTAATTTCTGCACAAAACTCCAAACTGGTAGAAGCATCACATAAACATGTGCGTCAGTGCAGACATTTTCACAGCTACATTCTTTAGGAGCATTTGTCCAAAGTTTTAGGGCTTGTGTCTGCAGCAACAAGGATTGCTTGTAGTATAATTACATGCAGGATCTGGCAAGAGATCTGATGCATAATTAAAACTTTGTATTGAGTTTGCGTGGCAAGATTTGGTAGTGGGGGTTGGGGGGCTACAGGGGTGGCTTCTGTGAGAAGCTGCTAGAAGCTTCCCCTGTATCCAATGGAGCCAATGCCATCCAGCTCCAGGATGGACCTGTTGCTGGCCAAGGCCAAGCCCATCAGTGGTGGTGGTTGCACCTCTGAGATAACATATTTAAGAAGGGGAAAAAGTTGTTCAACAGCGACTGCAGCCAGAAAAGAGTGAGAATATGTGAGAGAAGCAACTCAGCAGACACCAAGGTCAGTGAGGAAGAAGGGTGAGGAGGTGCTCCAGGTGCCAGGGACAGATTCCCCTGCAGCTTGTGGTAAAGACCATGGTGAGGCAGGCTGTCCCCCTGCATCACATGGAGGTTAATGGTGAGTAGATAATCATCTGCACCCCATGGAGGATCCCATACTGAAACAGGGGGAGCCTGAACAAGTCTGTGACTCTGTGGGAAGCCCGCACTGGAGCAGGCTCCTGGCAGGAGCTGTGATCTCGCGGAAAGAGGAGCCCACACCAGAGCAGGTTTGCTGGCAGGACTTGTGACCCCATGGGGGACCCACACTGGAGCAAGCAGTTTCTGAAGGACTGCACCCTGCTCAGGGGACCCGTGCTAGAGCAGTTCATGAAGAACTGCTGACTGTGGGAAGGACCCACATTAGAGAAGTTCTTGGGGAACTGTCTCCCATGGGAGGGACCCCACAGTGGAGCCGGGGAAGAGTGTCAGGATTCCTGCCCCTGAGGAGGAAGGAGCAACAGAGACATCATCTAATGAATTGATCATGACCCTCACTCCCCATCCCCCTGCACCACTTGGGATGAGGAGGTACAGAAATTGGAAGTAAACTTAAGCCCAAGAAGATGGGAGGGGTGGGGTGAAGGTGTTTTTAAGATTTAGTTGTATTTCTCATTACCCTACCTTGAGTTGATTGATAATAAGTTCATTTCCTAAAGTAAGGTCTGTTTTGCCCGTAATGATAAGCAGTGAGTAATCTCCCCCGTCCTTATCTCAACCAATGAGCCTTTTGTTGTATTTTCCCCTGTCCAGTTGAGAGGGGTGATAGAACAGCTCTGGTGGGCACCCGGCAACCAGCTAAGGCCAACCCACCACTAGCTTTTGCATAAACTTTTTTAAAATGGTCTTGCTTCGATCACAGATTTCAGTGTTTGGGCAGTTTCGAGGCGTGAAGAATGCATTATTGCCCCATACCAGTGCTGTGTGTTGGAAAGGTGTCCTACACAGGCTGAGTGTCAGCAGCCATCTCCTCTGTCATTAGTGGCAAGCTCTGCGAGAACTTTCCTCCTCATAGGTCCTCTCTGACTTGGATTTGTAGGAGAACATAAATGCAAGGGCTTGTGGTGTTTTTTTTAGCATTAGCCTAATCTGTGGTCATTGTGCTTGCTATGGAGAGTGTAGTTTGTTGCTGATTAAATACCCAGTGACAGCACAGCTTTAAAGGGGATGAGTAGCACACCTTATGGGCAAGCCTAACAAGTAGTTGTTATTATATAAGAACCTGTAGACTAGCTGGTACTTTTCTTTATGGAGAATCAGGAACAAAGAAAGTACATATTGCCTAGGACCAAGCCCTGTTGCCTGTTAGTAATCTGAAGTCTACTTTAAAGACTAATACCTGAGAGACTTCTGGTCATGTTTCCAGCTGAGGTTAGCCTTAGGTTATCACTAGCAAAAAGAGCCCTAATACTTACTACTTTCATAGAGTGTAAATTCTACATAAGTGCAGATTATTATTATGAGTAATTTAATAATTACTCACTGTTAAGAAAATCTTTATTTCTACTATGTCCTCCTTTTCTAGTTAGACTTGTAACTATTGAGCCATCCTTCCTTTGTCTTTTGCTTCTCGAAATCTGCCCCTACACTTCTGAAACAATTATTTTCCTACCTAAAGGAAGAGCTGGACTTAATAGAAGATACTAGTTTGCTGATCCGCTAATTTTGTGGTGCTGTCGTGGAAGGTGTGGGTGGCAGCAGCAGGTCATGCATGTGGCCCTGGGAGCACTGTCCTTCGTGGTGACTATCTCTCTGGCAGGAGCTGCCTGGCAGAGCCCCTGCCACTGCAGCTGCTCGCCCTGAACGAACCACTTTGATTCAGGCTCTTAGGGCATCCTGGAATCCAAAAGACACTGAAACAGAAAGGATTTAAGCATGTAAAAGCCTTGGTGAATCTTGGGTCTTCGTCAAATTGTGTGCCTGGTACAGGGCTGTGCAGAGCACCACGGGGTCCTCCTGGAGGTGCTGCACGTGTGTCCAGTGTCAGAGTCCAAAGCTGCCTGAAGTGAGCATGATTATCTTGCCAGGCATGAGCAGGGAAAGCTGGAATGATAGCTCTTCTGGGAGTCGTCCTGAAACCTGAGTCAATAAGCTCACTTAAAATACAGATAAGTAAGGAATACTAACACTGACTGTAAAGAGTTTTAGATAGCGATACCTCTGTGCAAGAGCATTATGTGGCTCTTAACTGAAGTAGGGCATAGAACAGACTGAAAAACACTGGAAAAGGAGGTTGAGTTTCTGTGGACATGAGTTATGGGAAGAGGAGGAGAAGCGGTACTTGTAATGAATATTTGCTTTTTGGAATAAATAATTCATCTCAACATAATAGTCCCAGCCCTCCTCATTTCTCTGGAAGATTTCTGAATTAGCTTTCAGTGAATTCCAAGATGGTCTAGTTACGGTAGTATAGAGCCCTGTGTGTGTTAGTCACCCTCTCAGAGATGCAAGACATAAAAGATCCAGTAATACCTCAGAGAGTCAGTATGTCTTTTTTTGAAATTAATTGCAATTCCTGTCTTAGACTGGTAAAAATGAGAGAGAACATGTGCAGGCATTTAGCCTGAGTGTTGTTTTGCACAACTATTCCATTAGATCAGCAGGCTGTGGATGAATAATTAAAATGTATAATGTAGGCTCTTCTGTATGTGTGTTTGCTGAATGGACTTGACCTCTATTCTTTGTCATGATACAAAGCAAGTTCATGAACTGTATTTAGTGTATTGATAGTGATTTGAAAGCTATTTCAAAGTCTTATGTGAGCATTTACAAATAACAGAGTACCTCATCCAACTCAGACAAGACAGGGAGCAGCTGCAATTGCTGTAACTGCTGCAGGAATGTACGGAAATTAATTTTGGAAAAGTTGTGTATTTTCCATTATCTGTTCTCAGTTAGTTTGGACATAAACAAACAAACAAACAAAACCCTGGCAGAGCACTCAGACATGAGGAGGTTTGGGACCACCCATTCTGCTTAGTCTTTCTGTGGTTTTGTCACTTCTTGTCTGTTACGGGCTTCTTTGGGCCAAAGAGACAGGTGTTACAGTGCACAACTGGTCAGCATTTTGCTTATTCAGGAAATGCTCTTGCCCTTCACAAAGTACCTATGGAAATAATAGTCGCTTCCTTAAAACAGATCGAAGGGAAAAAAGTATATATTTCTGTCGAAGGCCCTGTGGCACTATTTTCACTAAACTATTCTGAGAACTCTGCTGGTGTTAGCAGTAATTACAATGCAAGGAGGGATGCTTTTGCATCGTCGGGGTGAGATAAATTGAGACTGCGTTAGAACAGCCTTAAAATTCAGTTAAATTCCAATCACAAAAATACCAAGCAGAAAATTACAATCTGAGATCAAGAGTGGGAGTGGAACTGCCAAGAAAAGGCAAAACACCGAGAAATTTGGGTAGTGCTTCTTTAAGGATTTAATTTGGAAATTAATATATTCTTTTTGATAAGTGTGTGATTTTTTTTTTTTCTTACTGCATAGAAAGCAATTTAAAGTCATCTTACTACCCTGTTTCAAAGGAATTTGTGACAGTACCTGTCCTGTCTGCTTTGATCCAAAACGCGAATTTGGGAGTGTTGAGAAAACAAAGGCACAATTCCTGCTCTGACAGCACAGTGGGCCTTAGCTTCTCTACCAACTAGTACAGATATAGCATATTAAAAAAAAAAAAAAGAGTATAAGCTAACTGTTTGTGACAGAGGGTGACAGTGTTCATAGCTTACTCTTCCTGTCTAGGTGATCCCTTGTATTCAGAAAGAAAGCTTTAAAGAATCATCGGAATGTGTCACTTGAGGCAGGGGGGAGGAATAATTTAAAAAGCGACTACATCACCAAGGTGGTAATTTTTCAGTCCTGGTAATTCTGGCTGTGTGCTTGTAAGGGAGGGAGGTGGAGAAGCCTGGCTCTAAGCCATAGCCCTCTCTCCGGAGTCTCCTGTCATACTTTATGCCTTGGCACTGGACATGTCATAGGGCAGAAAGGGTGGAAATTGCCAAATGAAATGCCTCTTTATTTTAAAACGAAGAAAATTGCTGTCCTTTAGTAGCAGTCTGCAATAGTGAATGTGGCAAGTAAACAGTGATAATGTTAGCTGAGATGTTCTGTGAGATGTCTGCAGAATATTGTAATAAACTTTTCCATTATTGGTTTCCCAAACAATTTGCAGTCTCGCACTGCACTAGGGGACTGCAGTAAACAGAGCGGTTCAGTTCTGCATTGTAGATGTTTCCTGGAAAAAATAGGAAATACAACACTTTTTGAACAAAAGAAGGGGAGAGCATTCAAGTCAAGCAGCCTCATTTCATTCACATCCCCTTGCCTACTGTTTCCTCTCCAGATGGCTTTCTACCTTCAGAGGTGCTTCGGCTCTAGAAGCCAGATAGCCTGGGGCTTTAAATAGCATTTGCGTCCTCAGAATCTGGGCCACATTTGGGATGCCGTTCTGTGCACCAGAAGTGGTGTGAAAAAATGATGTGAAGTCGGGAGTGAGCGAAGGAACAAAAAGAGCCCTGACTGCTCAGTGGCTCAAAGGAGAGGAATCCAGGCGTGAATGTTTGGGAGAGGCAGAAGCCCCATTTGTAGAAGAAGCTAGCAGAGCACGGCAGTTTTATCGAAGCTTTCAGAGTGCTGGCACTCTGTCCTCTGTTTTTGGCTGGTGTCTTGGGATAGATGTGTGGAATGTGATGCAGCAGGGGGGTGGGAACTTTAAATGAGGATGGAAGATGGGAAACAGAAGGAGCTGCTGTGCTAGTTCCCTAGTACAGGGTGCAGAAGTTGTTTCTAACACATCTGCACCCTGTACAGAAAGTAAGGAGGCTTAAACTCCGGAATGGCAATTACCAGTTTACTCTATAGGTAGAAATTGTCAAACTGTCGAATTTTTCCTTCTCTCTATCCCTTTAAGCATGCATTGATCATTCACAATGCATAGCAAACCCAGCTTTCCTTTTGCCTCCAGTTCTCTGAATCCACTGAAACACTAAAAGATTTCTGGGAACTGCTGCTTTGCATCATTTTTTTCCAAACTGGTGCCAAGATTTGGATCTACCCGTAAGAGTCAGAATGCCGTAAGGGAGTAAACTGGAGCAAAACTATTTTCTCTCATTGTCATTTCTTTGTCTGTCTGTAGTTAATTGATTGTAACTTTACAGGATAGATTGTCTCTTCATTTCATCAGTGAGTTTCAGAAGTTACCTGTGGCAGGAAGGCTACAGTTGTGGCTTTCAGGACTGCTGCAATAACACTTTTAGAAGCATCATCAAAAGCAGATTGAGGCAGTTCTCCCATCCTGCTATTAAACCACAGTTTAACAGCCTGGGCACTGGTGCCAGGAAGGGGCTGTTTCATAATGCTGGCTCTTACATGAAGTTTCTGGTTTGAGACTGCTTTCCTTTTGATTTGTGTAAGTAAATTTAAAATCTATACTCTGATGCTAGTCCAACCAGATCTAAGTGAATATAAATAATGTGGTCACGTATAGCAAGGGCCGTGGTTTTGTTTAGTAGTTCGGTTGCAGTGCTTCAGCCATCGCTGGATGTCTCAAGGGCAACACTGGGTTTTCTTGGCTTCAGAGCTGAGTGCTGACAAATAGGGCTTCATAAAATTTAACTTTGAGTTTAGTTCAAATTTTCTCAGAAGCATGGGTGAAAATACATTTGGCCACCCTGAGGGTGACAAGCTAGGGTTTTCCTGCTTTAGGAAGGGTGAATGAAAGCAAAAATACCTAGAGCTGATCTGAAAAAGCAGCTTTCCTGAGCTATCGGCAGGAAAGGAAAAGCACAGCTGGGAAATGCTGCGTTTTAGCAAAGGCCACCCCAACCATCACAAACATCAACATCAAACATCACAACCTTACAGCCTTCAACAGGAATTGTGATTTTCCAGGGCTCTGTTGGAGAGCAGTTGGACATCAGAGTTACAAATGTTAAATCAGCTGGTGACAGTCCAATATGAAAGAGGCTATGCAAATGTAAGAGCATTTCGTTGCATCTCTGATTAGTAGACTGACATTACTGTCCTTGATGTTGGCACTGCATATTGGCAGTGTCTTTTGGACAGTCTTGGGAATGTACAGCCTTAGGTTTCCTGTTTGAAGGCATAAATCTAACAAAATAGTCCAATGTTTACCTGTTCAGGGAAATAAAAATGAGGTTGTTTAATCATGCACTGGATCTGGCCAATTTAGTGCTCTCCTTGGACCTTCTCGTACTGACTTACTGTAGCATGTCAGTGCCCTGAGCGAACCTGTCACACAGCAGCGCGAGAGCTAGAAGTGATGCTCTGGGAGAGTTGAAAAGGGGGAGGATCATTTCTTCTACTGGCAGCGTGGCTTTATGATAGTCTAAAATGGGTTTGTAACAAGAACTTCAGTGATTTGTTTGCTTTTTTGGTCTTGGTTTGGTTTTGTGTGGTGGGTTTTTTTTCCTCATAATTTGAATAGGAAATAGCTCCCTCTGACCAGTATTAGCATTGCTTGAAATACTGCTGCTCAGCAGCCAGCTTTCTAGCCATGTGATTTCATGGAATTTGGATCAGAGATAACTTTTTTCCCCTAACTTTTTCATTTAGAGAATACACCTGAATACCTAACTGCTTCTTCAAGTACCTTTTTCAAATTAAAGTTTTAGGTTTTCCTCTGTTCATACACTTTATGCTTTTATATTAATTTCAGAGAGATGTACCCATCAGTAAACTGTTGTTCAGGTTACAAATGATGTACTATTGTTATTCCAGTACTGTGGCTAGAGAAATCTGAGAACTCGTGAATTATTCAGATGTATGTCATAAGGCTGCAAGCGAGAAACAGAGCCTACCCAGATGAGTGCTACGGGCTGACATTGAGGCTAGTCCTGCTTTGAATGGGCTCCCAGCCAGATGACCTTGTAAGGTCTTTTCCAGGCTAAATTATGAATGCATGTGCAGGGTTGGGGGGCATTGCCACCTCAGCCCTGGATGCAATGTGGATATATTAAGCAAATAACAACGTGTGAGTTAGTAATGCTGAAGAGAAGCTGAAATGTTACATTTCTCTGTATGATCTAGTAAGAGAAGAATTTTTTTTCTGTAAGGGTAGCTATTTAAACTTCTGTTGCAAATGCAACAAAATCAATTTTTTAAAAAGAAACTTCTGTAAATTTAAACTTTTGTCCTTATAAGTGACACCGATCAAAGAGAAGCTAAACACATGCCGTGGGAAGTTGGTAATGAATATGTTCTACTATGGCTATGTCTGCTGAGCAGGGCTGAAAAACTATTTTTTTTTACAAAAACTATTTTTTTTACATTTTAGTCATGTTTAATTTATGATTTAGATGTTGCTTTTTCTTTTTTTGCAAATTTTACTTCTCTTGAAAGAAAATCACAAGAAGAAAAGCTTTTGCATTCTGTTTAACTGCATGTCACAGAACTTAGCTTAAGTGCCATTTGCCAATATGAACATTTTGTCACACAGGTATTGGTGATGCAATGCCAGTGGTGATAGTCTCCAAAGGTATTTACTTACAGATTCATTTTATAGTTTTGTACTCATGAGTATTGTGTAGTAGCTGTGATTTGGGGAAAGAAAGGAAAATGATGTTGCCCAAATTATTTTCAGTGATTTTTCTCATGGTTTTGTGCTTACTTTTTTCACCAGTCTTGCTGAAATCAGTATCCTAGTATGGATCTTCCAGTATCTAAATCTGGTATTATTTTTTAAAGCATTTAGCAGTATTTTGCAAAAGTTTTGTCTGGTTTTAATACACTTGTGATTTAATGTACAGCAAACAATGAGACATACCATGATAGACACGTCGTGGTTTAACCTCAGTCAGCAACTAAGCACCACACAGCCACTCGCTTGCTCCCCAGAGAGAACAGGAAAGGTACAAGTGAGAAAACACGTGGGTTGGGATAAAGGCAGTTTAACAGGTAAAGGAAAAACTGCACATGCAAGGAAAGCAAAACAAGGAATTCATTCACTGTTTCTCATGGGCAGGCACCAGTGTTCAACCATCTGCAGGAGAGCAGGGCTCCATCAGCTGTGATGGTGACTTGGAGAGAAAAACACCGTCCCTCTGGATGTTCCCCCCTTTCTTCTCCTTCTTCCAGCTTTATAGACTGAACACGATACCGTATGGTGTGGAATATCCCTCTGGTCAGCTGGGATCAGCTGTCCCAGCTGTGTCCTCCCAACTTCTCGTGTGCCCCCTCGCTGCTTGATACTGGGGTGGGGTGA
Organism: Trogon surrucura; assembly: GCA_020746105.1. NCBI lineage: Eukaryota > Metazoa > Chordata > Aves > Trogoniformes > Trogonidae > Trogon > Trogon surrucura. The sequence continues at coordinate 97,590,560 of CM036618.1, read as the reverse complement.
GAGGCAGAAGAGGCCCTGACCCTGTGTGAGCACCCCTCAGCAGTGACAAAAACACCTCTGAATTATCAAAGCTGTTTTCAGCACAAATCCAAAACACAACCCTATGGTAGCTACTGTGAAGAAAATAACTCCATACCAGCCAAAACCAGCACAACACGTTGAAATACACAGAAAAGAAGAAAGCATTAAAATCATTTTAGACAGCAACAACCCTGCTAATATTTCTGATTCCCAAAATGTGCGCCAAAACCTGATGGCTCTGCTTTAGCACAGCGTCTGGCGCCATGCGCTTGGACTTCTATGGCAAAGCCTCGGTACTGAGGTTCCAGCATCCACACTACGTGTGTTTTGAAGATTTTGCTGTGGGCTAGCTCTTGCCTGGCTTAGCTTTGCTGAAAAAAGTCATTTGTCTGAGAGCATTTGTTCATGTGAGGCAAAGTATGGCAGGTACGGGTGACCAGGAGTCTTGCTTCAAGAAAGCACACTTCATCTGACAGAAAATACCGGTGTAAATGGACTTTTCATTCACTGTAAGAGGGAAGCCTTGTGCTGTTTTTTTTTTCCTCTACATACAAACACTAAAGCAAACTGAAAAACTTTCAGTGCTTATCATTTTGCCACAGACTTGACTAATATCTATGAATATGGCAGGAAATCATCAACATCATTCACTGTGGTATCTACATCTGTCAGCATTCATTCATTTACTTTGCTGCAGACGGGCTGAGGGCATTTTCAGTTTTGTCGGTAAACAGTGAGGAGCAGAAAAGAAATCTCTGTTGAGTGGTAAAAGCATTATGTGTAATTATTTGAAGTTATAAATAATAGGAGCTACATTTAGTGAGCTGTATAAAAAGGTTGCAATAACCCTTTAGTTGGGTCCTTAATTTTGGTTGCAAAAGGGGGTACTTTATTTCGATTCATGATACGTATATATGTTTTAGAAATCTTGCTACAGGTATTTTCTGGAGCTGTGCTTCAGCATGTTTTCTACCCGATTTCACTTTAAACTGGGTGAGCTGATGAAGCTTTCAGGCTCGGTGAGGAATTCTCCTTTTGGGTTATCAGGTTAATTGTTTTTTGGCTTTCGTGGCAGGGTTGTGCACGAGTCGAGGAGAGGGAACGATTCCTTTCGGTTGTGCGGGTGCAAGCATTGGTTCGCTGGCGCGATGCCGGCGGGTACCTGAGCAGCCACATCCTGAGATCCTGCGGGGACCCCTCCTGCTGCTGCTGGTCTGCGGGGTCTGGCCGGGTCTCGCTCAGCCCCTCTTCTGCTCTGGCTGGTGACAGCGAGGAGCTCGAGCTCTCCCTGGCTCATACAAAATACAGCAAAACACATTTGGTTCTGGGAGGGTTTCGCTATAGTACAAAAGAGCAGGGAGAAAAGTCAAATAGACTGGTCATAGAAGCTCCTATTTAGTAATCTAACCAACGGCCTGATTTTCTGTTTGGAAAGTTCTATAAAACCTCTTAGAAATTATGGATGGATATATAACATTTTCAGTAAATGCTGTTGCTTGTGTTCTTAAATAGGCGTTCTTCCAAATTTTTAAGCTGAACGTGGCGTTATGATGATAGTTTGTTTGGGTTTTTTTTCTGCAACTTTATTAACAGTTAGGTATAAAACAATCTTATCCTACTTTAAACTGAAGTTTCCAACTGTACAGACTTTCAGTCTGTAAAGTAACAATTCAGTCTGCAGTAACTGGAATGCTCCGGGAAAATATGTACCTTTATCAGTCCTGAGGGTTGAGTTACACTGAACCGAAGGACTTTTCGTCATAGTTATTAGCAGCAGATCATGCACAGTGCTGTACGAGCCCGTCAGGTCGCATGTTTTCCTGCAAGCAGTGCAGTTTCTGAACAAGACAGTGATTCTTCTGCCACCCTGTGGTTATCTTGTTTAGAATCAACGACCATTTTAAGAGAGATGCACAGTACTGTGGTTTATATAAAAACTGACAATAAGCTATCACAGTTGTTTTACTTTTGATGATCAGGCTTTGTTAATTTATGTTGTGTGGTTTTTAACGATTAAACATCAAAATACATATTTAAAAAACCCATTTTTTTCCAGTAAAATTTAGTCTTCCTAACTGCTGGGATTTACTGTAAATTATGTATTCTTGCCTTTGTTTCCTGTTGAAAAGAAGTAATAAAGCTCTTTCTTTGATATTTTAGAACAGGATTGGTCCCTACGTTTTGAAATCAAAAGTGAAATTCAAATTTCTCATACCACAGTTGAACTGTACAGATTAAACTTTTTTCCTTTTTTCCCCCCTTCAATGCAGTATATTAAAAAGTTCAGCTTTCCTTAAAAAATAAGGCAATGCCTACTCTCTATTCAATGATTTCCATTTCAGTGGGAGAGGGACTTGCAGAAATGTGTTTGCAGATGGATTCCTTAGGACTTTTTTGCTGCAAACTCCTTTTTTATCTATTCATAGAATTCAGAATTGGACCTTCAATATGAAAACCAAGAAAAGTAACAAAGGACAGACTTGGCATGCTTTGTAAAGGAGTATCTACATGTCAGACCTATTGCTTTTCTTTCCTTCTTTCTGTGCTATTTTCATACCGCTCCTTCAGATTTCTTGTCAAAATAACCAGCTGCCATAAACCCCATGATTATTACGTAAGCCGTGCTGCTACTGAAATACTCATTAACATGGGAAGGTACATGTCATTTCACACCATGCATTGTCTGAAATTATAATTTTTGTTCCGAATAAGCTTTTTGCTTTTACTCCTCTGTAATAAAAGATATTTTTAGTAGAAGGGATGAAACTAAGTTTGAATGTTGAAGTATGGGGTATATGTATGCAGGCAGATTTGAAAGGTGTAATTAAATCGCTTAGCTCCTTTTTTTTTTTTTATTAACTCTGCTGAACATTAACTCTGAGGCTCAGTCATCTCCCTTGTACTGTTAATGTAGTTAGAATATGTTCAAGGATAAAACCTGATTCTTTTAATTGATTTTGCAGAGTTTGAAACCTTCAGTAATTCATCCTCTCTAGACAAATGGCCTTAGCAGTTGATTCCCATTCCTTTGTGCTTGAAGCTCGAGGTCTTATATTCATGTATTAATCAACAGGCCTCTGTCGTGCGGCGTTTTTTAGGTTGTGTTTTCATAGACCCACGCACCTCTCTGGAGGTTTTCTTGGATGCATTTGAGTACATTTCTACCGTGCTGATGGACATCGTGTGGATGTATTGAAAAGGTTTGAAAATTGTAATGTAAAATACAATGAAAGACGTTTCACCAAAGGAATAATAGTTTCTGCAAAGTGCTAGCACTTTCAGTGCGCACTGGAAGCAAATTCCATACTGCTGAGTATTGCTTGGGCAGATAAGGAAAGGCACCACAGCCAAAACGATTCAGCAAAGTTTGTAAATGCCAAAAACCCCTTGATGTAAAAAGCCAAAATATAATCCTTTTACATTTTCTTTAAACTAGGTCATAAAGCTGTTCAAGAGCAAATCTTCTGAGAATTTTAAAGTGAGTTCTGCTAAACAGAGAAGGTAGTGCAGTCACCTGAAACAAATAATGTGCTCATTAATGCTTTGTGGGTGTGAGGTTTTTCAGCAGCGTAGTGTAATTTTTCATCCTGGTGTTCCTATTTGAGAAGCAAACTCCACATTTGATTCACTCTGCAAAGGAAACCCGTTAAAGCAAGTGACAGCGTAACGTTCTGTGACTAGTAACAGCTTCTATTGTCATGTGTCTGTGTCACAATGTCTTAAATGTAAGATAAGCTTCTCCTGTTAATTTAAAATTTTTTCAATATTTTTTCATATAATTGTTCTCTGTTTAATTTTTGTCAGGTGGTCTCTCCATGTAAGTTATAGCATTCTTTGAAGGCAGTTTGACAAGTTGTTTATGGCTAGGTGAAAAAAAACAGCACACCAAACATACAAACAAAAAAAAACCCCTACCAAATAATTGAAATATTGTTGTCGTGCCTGTTAAATAATTAAGAAAAAAACTATGGTAATTGACACTTAGATAATTGAAAATTAGCTTGAATGTTGTTTTCTTTTCTCTGGAAAAACACTGCTGTTAGCTTTCCATACCAAGCGTAACTGAGTTTGAGTGTCTGAGGATAAAATTTTTGAGGTACTTATGGGCATGGTAAAATATGTCATGGCTGCTGCTTACTGTCATAAGTTGGAGTTAGGTCCAGACATTCTAATTACATGCTGGATCATAGCTTAAAGCCTTCAGGAATCTTTTATAATTCGTGGGGTGTATATGGGCTTTACACATAATACAGAAAGGCTTGTTCAGCTTGCAGCCTGAAGGATGGGGTGTTTGAATTGCCGTGTTCAAAGGTTTGTTTGCCTTGATTATGAATCCTCTTATTTTCAGATGCTTGGGATTTTTATAGCTCCTGTAGTCTTTCTACTTTAATAATTGACTTATTTCTTTATCTTTAGTGATTTTAAACATTAATGGAATTTTTTTTACTCTTTTTTTTTAAAAAAAGAGAGACTGTGTTTCCCTTCCTGAGAAGTTCCTTGCATTTCTAAATGTTATTTCCAATTCTCACTAATTCAGCAATAATTGGAAGCAGAGTGCTAGTTCATGGACTAAAGCAAAGCCACTAAAGCAAAGTAGTCTTGAAAAACCCAAAGCACTAAGAGAAATAGATGTTCTGCAAAAGGCAAACCAGAACATTTCTACACGTTACTGCTTCTTAGGATATTTGGTCGTGGTTTTGTACAAGAGGCCCAAAAGTAAAGTTTATAAGAGAGGGTCTCTGTGCTGGTAACTTTGCTTTCTTCTGCAGTGCTTCAAATTCCACAAATCAAATGTGGTTATAAGTTTCACAGGGAGAGGAGGCAGAACTGTGTACATGTCTTCCGAGATCGGATTTGACTGTGTACCTAACTATATGTGCCCATAAAAATACACTACACGATACGTACATTAAACAAAAATATTTACCCCGTCTTTCTAAAATTTTACTTCAGTGCATCAAACATCCCCATCCCTGTGCTGAAGAAGGTTCAGGACCTAAGGTTCAGGAACCTACGTTCAGTCCAGTCTGGAGGAGCCTCTGTGCTGTCACAGAATCACAGAGTCACAGAATTTTAGGGATTGGAAGGGACCTCGAAAGATCATCAAGTCCAATCCCCCTGCCAGAGCAGGAATGCCTAGACTATACCACACAGGAACGTGTCCAGGCAGGTCTTGAATGTCTCCAGAGAAGGAGACTCCACAACCTCTCTGGGCAGCCTGTTCCAGGGCTCCGTCACCCTCACTGAGAAGAAGTTTCTTCTCGAGTTTGGTTTCTGTAGAACCTGAGCACACCTTGAGCTGAAGGGCTGCCCGCAGCTCCTTGTACATGTTACACGGGCAGAAATGCTGAGCCTTCCTTAGAGATCTAGTCTTCCTGCAGCCAATGGGTGTTAAACTGTGCAGGCACTGTGCTTAAAAATACTCATGTGTGCTGATCTTCCTTGAAGACTAGTGAATGAATCATGATCTGTTAGGAGGATGTGATAACCAAAAATAAAACAGAAAATCCTGAACTCCTGTCGGTCGTGAAAAATATCTCCTCTCACGGTAAACCATACACACTAAATTTAAAAAGCTGATTGATCAATCTGCCTGCCTGTCTATGTACTACAATGTAAATCACATGTAAAAGTCTTGCCAGCTTTTATATGCACTGTTTTCTTAGCCCTAGAAAAGAGGGCGAAAAAAGGCAGGGGTGGACAGGGAGAAGAGAACAACCATGGCCAAGTCAGTGTTTGTGAAATCATAACTTTTATAAATAGGTTTTATAAATAGACTTCTACTTTTTATTTAGATTCCATGGTAATGTGTTCCTTAAAAGACATTGTATAATATTTTCCTGAATATGGCTCAATTGTTACGATGCTGATGTGATAAGAAAACACATATTTAGAATATCATAGTGGTCGTTCTCAAGTTAAGTGATATCAAAAGAAATTGGGTATCAATCTTAGCTTTAAGCAGTAGTAAATTTTCTTCTGTTTCCGGTGTTAACTCATCTTGTGTGTTAAACACTTCAATGTCTATGTAACGTCCCTTGCTTAAAGGTATCGAGTGTGGGCTATTGCACTTTGCATTTTTCCTGCTATAGGGAAAACACAGGAAAACAAAATCTTCCTGTTTAGTGATCAAGAAGAAAAATGCAAGGAAGCGATTAGTTGATATTAGTTGTAAACAGCTGGTCAGTCTCTAGGCTCTCAGAAATCATAGAATCATAGAGCGGTTTGGGTTGGAAGGGATCCTGAAGATCATCTAGTTCTAACTGCCCTGCTGTGGGCACCGGGCCAGGTTGCTCAAAGCCCCATCCTGGGTGAAGGCTATGAGGGCACCATGCACAGGTCCTTCTCCACCGATTTTCTGGGTGGCCTCAGGCATGTCATTCAATGTCTCTGTGCCTCTTGGGTCAAGCCCTTTGAAATGTAACGGTAAAAGAAAGCTGTTTCGGAGATTTTGTGACTGCTACCCACCGTAAAACACACTCACTGCTGCTGTCGTGCTAACCAAGTTAGGCTGGTTCTGAGGGAAAGTAGGATGTGAGGGCAAGGCTGTACACAGATTTTTGCTTTGGTTGTGTTGTAAGCTGTAATACACTTTATGTATAAAATACATATAAGCTATAAAGCACCTGTTCCAAAGAACTGTTCTTCTGACAATCAGAACTTTATTTTATATGTGCAGAGACAGACTGCTTTTTTGTGAGTTTACAGCAGTATAATTCTAAACTCTTGGCAGTTTTAGCAGAGTCGGATTCTGACCAATATCATTATATTTTAGCATGTACCCAATTTCTATCTGAGAACAGTTGGTTTAGAGGTAGCATTCCTGAAAGAGATAAGTGGTAAGCTAAAAGCCTTCCTATCTTTGACCCAATGGTATAACACCATGTGAAAAAGGGTAACTTAGTAGTATTTCAGTAGTTATTTGTAGGAATTCACCCTCATGTTGTATGTATGACCAGACAGGTGATGTTCTGAAATGTCAGCATGGAGTTACGTATTTGTGGGAGGGGAAGGGAGGGGAAGGGAAGGGAAAGGAGAATGCAATACAAATAAAACTGGAGGTTTTCCCTGCTCTGAAACCAAGTGCTTCTTGCATCTCATGATTGCTCCATTAGTTTAAAAAGTTGTAAATGGCTGTGTCAGTTTATTTTCATGGTTCTTTGTTGTGGAAAGTGTGCTGGGAAAAGTGGTTCTGGTGCAATGACGGAGCCGCACGCCTCTTTCCTTGCTGAGGGCAGGCTGCAACAATTTGCTCATCTCTTTGTATTCGATGGACAAACGTCAGACTGGGATCTTGCTACTTCTAATTTGTGATGTAGCTCTCTACCTCTTTCCAAATCACTTACAATCCATTTTCATCAAACCCACAGCACAATAATCATAATGTTTTAAAATGCCCTTCTTAAGCTAACATTTATTTTTGCCCTTAATTTCCTGGAATACTTTCTATCCTGTTTTCCTTCCATCTGGTAAAGATAAATACAATGCAGAGGGAGGATCATATTCATGATTTTGTGTCTGTCTCTCTATCTAAGGGACAAGTGTAATTTGTATTGCTTTCTGGAATAGAAACCAGAATAATTATTTTAAATAAGTTTAGATGCTGCTAATAATAGTGCTAATGCTTGCTCAGAGGAATATTTTCTTCCCCCTAATGTTCTGTGTGGGCTGACTGAAAATGACTTAGCTACATCTAATTTTCCTGGCCCATTTCTATGACTTTTTCCCATCATGAAGTGATGAGTGTCGTGTGTACTAAAGATGATATGTAGGAGAATAAGCAAATTGATTCTGCAGTGTGGATGTGGTGGTCCGAGTTCCTAAATATAGGCAGCTATTCTGAATACCTCTAGGTTTGGATGTAGGATTTAAGACATGTTCAGTGGAGCTCAGTTCAGACAATTTCACTGTATCTTATCAAATCTGTACTTTCTAATGTAAGTCTGTTACGGTAGTCCTAAAACTACAGCATCACAAAAGCACTAATTGCAATTGACTGGTTTGGATTCACTGTGTGATTTGAGATTTTCAAATCACACAGTGATTTCAGGATTGTTCCAAGTACATCAAAAAGGAAAGTTTGGGCTTGTGTATTTGATGGGCTGGGAGTGGGAGCTTTATGATGATTGGAGGAGTAGTGACGAGTTACTTCTATTTTAAGCCATTTTTTGGAGTACTCTAGTCTTGTACTGCTGTGTTTTCATTTCCTTGCGTTCTTTTCTACTGGTTAAAAACAATTTTTATGTTTTTTCTTTGTTGTCAGAATCTTTTGGTTGCTGGGTTTTTTTGGATGTGGAATGAAGAAAAGGGGAGCATATAAACATGGCTTTATTTAATCTAATTTAGCTTTTAAAAATTGCCTCTTCTAGTCTGGGGGATCATCTCTTTCTTAGGGTGTTTTTTGTCTCCTTATTAACAAAGAAACATTTTTTTTTCTGAATTGTTAAGATTGTAAAAAACTAATTCAGGAGTGCTGTAGTGCTCATATGGGTAGTCAAGTCAGAGGCTCCAGCTATAGAGCTGTCGAAATCATTTAAAAAAAAAAAAAGAAACCAAAAAAATGGGAGCTACTCTAGAAGTTCTTTTTCTAAAGACAACCAGTGTTAGAAGGATTTTTTTCGAGGAACTTCTGACACCTTCTTTGGTAATTCACACTTAGGGAAAGCAAGTGGGAAATCAAAATCTCTTTGAAACCAACTTGGAAATGCTACCATATGTCTTATTCTTGAGATTATACAAGTTTAAAAAAAAAAAAAAAGAAAGAGGAAAAGAAAAAAAAAAAAAGAAAGAAAGAAATCCAGCCTCCAGCTTTCAACTGCCACATCCTTCAGCCAGGCAGTTCTGGGATCTGTTAAATCAAATCTCCATCCACCACACTTCCCAACTTGTGAACTGAGAGGTGATACAGCTTCCTGTGGGGGTATTTAAGTTTACCATGGGAACAGCTAAATCAGTGACAGCAGCAATAAGGAGGCACTGAATACACTTTTCCAGCTTACAGCCAGCTGACTTTCACATTCTTATTCAGCAACCTGATAAGGCCAAGTTAAAATGAATTATGTAGTGCTTGAATATGAGCAGAGGTGCTTGGGAAACCAAAGAGGACAGAAAGGGTTTGAGATCATGGGCTGTGACTTGAATTTTTTAAGGAAAGCTTTTTTCCTTTTAAAGTGTCTGCTATCTCTTGACCCATTAATGGACAAAACAGTGAACAGAAAGAAATTTTAGAGGTTAGTATTTTACAGTTGCTGGAGCATTTTGTATCCTTACAGACTGGACATAGTCAGTAAAGGTTTGTTTATCTCTGCTGTAAGTAACTTGAGCCGAATTCTGCTTGCTGTTACATACTTGCCTCTGTTCTCTGGCCTAACTGGAGGGGTGTAGCCAGGGGTAGGTCTCATCCACACGTGACTCGGCACGGAGAGCATTAAGATGTGCAAGTGGTTGTCCTTGGTGCTGCTGGCAGTGTCCTCATCATCCCCTGGCTCTCTGCAGACTTTGCTTGGATCCCTTCTCCTCTTGCTGCACCCAGGTTTCCAGATGAGTTTTGTGCCGTGGGTGACAGAGGAATTTACCAGACACCTTAGAATATCCAAGGTAGCACTGCTGGTGTGAAAACGCAGTCAGTGCTGAATGGAAAACAGTTAGAACACTGGAATGATAAGAGAAAAATTAAATCAGCAATCATTGTAATAATTGTTTTGTCTCTGTTTTCGTTGTCTGATTCAGTTTCTGGACTAAAGAGGGAGAAAGTTGTTCGGATCTTGAAGTAACATCATGTGCTGGAGAAGAAAAAAATTCAGTATTTTTTTTCTGAGTTCCATTTTCTCTTTCAGCTACAGTATACAGATGCACAGCCCAGAGTTTAACAGATATTTTCCTTGGAATACTTTCAGGTTTAAGAAATGTTAGAAGCAGAGTTTTTCCCACACACATTGGTTAATTCTTGAATAGAGTCTTCATGTATATTTTGAAAGTTAACCTTCATTGAGCGCTGTGGGGATATCTCAGTACTGAACTGCTTTTAGTGTTAGGAAGTAACAAAAGGTGATTTGCTGAAGGAGAAAAAAATAAGTTAGTTTAATGTAATAAAATACAATATGTAATTGTCTTAACTTGCCAAGATGACTTTCTGTATCTGTTCTTCTGCAATAAACATAATTTGAATTATCTTTAGCTATCACATATCTGAAGGAAACAACAATAGGTCTAAAGTAGCATCTCTATTTTGCAAGAACAAGTGAAGTAGCATCTCTATTTTGCAAGTTAGTTGTTTCAGTGAATTTGGTTGGCTCAGTATCTTTGGGAAAATCTTAGCAAGTCTGCTGTATTTTCTTTAGGCATGAGAATGTACATTCCCTTAGAGTGCTACAAGACAGATATCTAGAACCCTGAGGAGAAAATACAGATCTTGAGTGCTTTTTTATAGCTAACTTTTTGTACATATATGTCTGCTAGTTCTTAAGTATGAGTTTTCTGTAATATGGAGCTAATTTTCTTGACAACAAATGGATAGGGAGGAAATTAATGGACTGATTGACAGTAATCCTAAACTCAGATTAGCCTTGGAGCTTGGACCACTGACTGATGTCAGCTGTGTTGCTCAGTTTGTCCTACAGGGAGGAAAAGGATTATTCTCTGATATAGTCTCTTTTGTGAGCCCTAGGTTCACTTTCATTCCTCCTTCCCTTTTCTTTCACATCCTATTTTTCTCTTGAGTTTCCTTCTCCAAAATGAGAAGATTAAAACTCTCTCTGATTCCATTTTGGACTTTTTTTTCTTCCCTCTCAATTCCCACAGTAAGGCACCTCGTCATCCAACATCCCACCCTTCCCACTTGTCAGCTGCTTCCATCAGTAAGTTTTTAAGCATTCTTGATTGAATATTGCATCAATTTTAAAGAAGTATGCAAAACAAAATACATCTCAATCAACACATCTGTTGCCTCTTAGAAGACTCTTGGCCAATTCTTTTCCTCTGTGATTGTATTTTTTATTAGAGACTTAATCTACCATAGGTCAGAAAAAAAATGGCTCAGGTCCCATTAGATTACTTAAAGCAATTGATGCTTAAAACTTTTCTGAAATCTTGACTCGCCTGGAAATTAGGTGTCCAGTTAAGCATCTTTCCATAAACCAGAAGCACTTTTCACTCTTTGTGAAAGCTTGAGCCATGTGCTCACCGAATCTCTGAAAATGTGAAAGACACCGATAGGTTTGTGTTACCAAAGGTTGGAGAGTTGAAACTAAATAAATATGTGAACATGGGACGTAGGAAGTCTGGAATATCAAGAAGTCTGGAATATCAAGAAGGTAGTAAAACTTAAGAACAAGTAAGTTTTTGTAACTTTTGTTTCAAACACAGAGTCTACACGTGTGTGTCTCATACAGTAAGACACAAAGTTTGACCACCTGAAGTAGGTTGCCCTTGGCTGGACACCAGGTGCCCACCAAGCTGCTCCGTCACTCCCCTCCCCAACAGGGCAAGGGTAGAAAAATATGACAAAAAGCTCATGGATCAAGAGAAGGACAGGGAGAGTTCATTCGCGAATTACTGTCAAGGGCAAAACAGACTTGACTTGAGGAAATTATTTTACTACCAATCAACTCAGAGTAGGGTAATGAGATGTGATGACGCTGTGCCCAAAAGCCTGGCAGAGGGAAAGAACATGCTGTTTGGCACATGCTCCTGTTCTTACCATGCAACAGATGTGTGGAATTAACATGTAGCAGGGCAGATAGGTGGTGCTTTAAAGATTGGAAGATTTTAATTTAAATCCTTGGCACAGTGACTATACTCTTTCATACACTCATGTCCAGAAATGCTTTGCTAAATTGGGGTTTTGAAGTAGTATGCAGATAATAAATCATATGAATACTTCAGGATTTACATAATGTATCTATCACTGTTCTCTGACTGAAATTAGTTATATTTAATGTGGAAAGACATAGATGGGAGAGTTGCTTCAGTAGCGCTGCTTGTGAGTCAGAGACATTCTTAATTACGCTTTTGTTGTGTGCATTTGGAGGGTATCAGAATGAGAAACAATCCTCCCACGTCTGCAAGAAAGACAATGGAAAGAGGGAATGAGTTCTTTTGCTGATGATTTTTGTCCCTTACAAGTGATTGCAAGAACTGCCCACTTAGGAAGTGGGCAAGTTGTTGGAGGGTAACAGGATTGTCATAATACAGCTTGTAGTAAAGGATACAAACCAGAAAGAGCAGTGACATGTTGTAACACTAGTGAAAGTGTGTTGTGAGTTATATATTGGGCCAAAAGGGGAAAAGTAAGGGCAGATGTTATTTCTTGGTGGCAGCTGCCTTGGAGAGCAGTCTTTTCTAACATGCTGCATGACACTGCTATCTTTCATTTGTTTTATTCAGTTCAATAGTAGAATTATGAGAAATGAAAAGTCCAAAGGTTGATTACTTATAGGCTCTTACACCCTTCAACCAAGAAAGAAAAAAAAAAATCTGTGAAGTCCCAAAGAGTATCCACTCCTTTACCTGTTGGCTGCCCTGCAGGCCTCACTGCTGAGCAAAGATGTATCATGTTGTTCGTGTGCAGAATCAATTTATAAAAGATATAACTGGTGAAAGAAAAGGTGAAATGTGATTAAAACTGCCTGTGATTATATTAAAAAGCTTGATCTTTGTGTCAGGCTGTCTCGGTGCCATCCATGAGGTGAGTCTCAGGGTTTCCTTGGTGCAGACCCAGCACCTGGTTGCGTGGTGGAGCTGTCCTGGAGCACATTTCATTGACACCTTGATCCCAAGCTGTTCCTGCAGACTGGGCCAAAATTTTAACAGATTTGGCTTCCTGGCTAGGGAAAGAGCTGACATAGATGAGTTCAGATACTGGTGGCAACCAGGTGCTTGTTTTTAACATGTTTTGAGATACTGTGCTGCATTCTGTAACTCAAAAACTTACCAAGAATATGTCATGAGGGCTGGTTTAGCTCAGTGGGTTGAGCGTGGTGCTTGAAGCACCAAGGTGGCGAGTTCGATTCCCGTTCGGTTCTCACGTGTGTTGCCTGACCTAGTCGAGAGGTGGCGTCCCTGCCCACAACAGGGAGGTTGGATTAAAATGATCTCTAAGGTCCCTTCCAGCGCAGACCATTCTGTGATGATGATTCTATAAGAACAAGAAACAATTTAACAGTTTCTATGGACAACCATAAGGATCAGATTGCTTCAGAAAACTGAGCCTTTAAAGTAATTTTGAAATAATAATAGTTTGCTTGCCTGATTCACTATTGAAAGAAATTTTTTCCCAACACTTAATAATTTTAGGATTTTAATAGTATTGTGAGTTATTTGCCTAAGCAGACAAAGCTACTGTAATTACAGTGAGAAAACAGGTGTAAGGCATCCAGAAAGTGTTGGGCAAGCAGTGGCTATGAAGAAGATTGTCTCACTTGCTATTTCTAGTAACACATCCTACTGCTTGGGGTCAGATCTTCTTCTGTTTATCAGAACCATTACAATCTCATCAGTGGGTTTATTTACACAAAGGTACAGATGCATTGTGTCTTGCTACTGTAATGGTAGTTTCAAATTTTTACGGCCTCTCTTAATTTGTTGAAAAGTATCATTGCCGTTATCTGAAAATACAAAAAAATCCCTCTGTAAATAAAATATTAATATATCACTGTCATTCTGCTGGCCCTTGAAACTCCCTCTGTCCCTCCTGAGCATTTTTTGAGCAAAGTATTGAGGATTTTGAATTTATACCAAAATTGGTCTGACTGATGGAAAGGATTCTTTCTGCTTGGGATACAGGAGCTGCTGCGCAATCTTCTCTGGCTTTCCCGGGTATAACATGGGCACTCTGTGAGGCTCTTTTGAATTACAAGCAGTTCCGCAGTGGGCTCCCTCTGCCTCCTGAAGGATACAAACAAGTAGTTACTATGTCATTGAGAAACGAACAAAAATTTTAGAAAGCAAAAAGAATCGCTTCTTCAAAGTAAACTGACTGAAGCCTGTTTACTTCTTATGTCTGCAGTGGTGACACCTCAGAATGGCATCTCTCCCAGTTGTAGGGCAGAATATTTCACTGCCACTCTGAAACCAGAACATACATCACAGGCTTGAGCTTATGATGGTTATAAGCATTCTAAAAAACTGTTGTTTTGAAAACCCTCTTCTCTGACCTGCATAGGTTATACACTGTAGTCCTTAACGTGGTTACATGAAATTATAAGATTTAATATGGAGATTTTAGCACAAGCGAGTTTTTTCACATGCACTAAGCTTCGATGGAAACAAGTTGTCGCTATCAGGAGGAGGATCTGGAAATGGAACCATCAAAGGGATTTAGTAGCTTAAAGGCAGGAAGTGGTTTTCATTCCCCTTTCTACCTTCAGATGTCACAGCTTCTCTGCAGCCAGCGTGTGACTGGGCTTTCCACGTGGGATCTGTTTAGTTCAAAGCAGCTTCTGTCTTGCTTTGGCCTGAGAAGTATGCAAAATTTCTACTGTCACCTTTCCTGTGACATCTCGCTGCATCTGTGGCCGTCCTCAGCTCCTGGTCTTTTGCGCAGTTTACAACAGGACAAGGGTTGCCTCGCTGCAGGTACTTCAGGAGTTTTCTGTGCTGGCAAAAGCTTCCTTTTCAGGTTGCCGTTCTCTCGTTCAGTGTAACTTACTGCAGAAGGGTTTAGGTTGGCTATTAGCAAAACAGCCTGCCTACCAGAGCAGTGAAACAAGATACACGAGCGTGTTGTGGAATTTCCCTTGGTGGAGATTTTCAAGAACCACAAGAAAAATAAAAGTTGAGGATGCTTGAAGTACATGAGACCCTTCCTCACTGCAGGGGGCCGGGCTTGTGCATCTCCTAGGTGCCTGCCACTTCTGCTTGTGGTATTCTGTGGCAAAGGAACAAAGCTGGGGTTGAAAAAGTATTTAAGAAACAACTTTTTTGAAAGAGCAAAAACCTCAGTCATACAAAGTTCTGTTTCATGGCATTCTATATAGCTTTTGCAACTGTTACAAAAGACTGCTGAAGTTGTCTGATCTGTCACAAACACATGCTTAAAATACTGTCATTCAGGACCTGTCTGGTTTAATAGTTACCTCTGGGAAAAAGGGCTTTGTCCTGAAATTTTCACAATGCTTGTTTTCCTTCTTCGCATCACAGCACCGTTTCCTTTCCAGGAACTGACGAAGGCCAGCAGCTCAGGTGTTGACCCTGCAGGGAGGTCGGTTGACCCTACAGATACATTCATAGCCTGGAGGTCTGTTACAATGAGCATGCACATGTACAGCACTTTGAAAGTTCATCTTCCACGGTAGCCCTGACTGTGATGTTTTGTCGCATTTTCCTGCTTTCCTTGACAACAGTCAAAAGACAGTCAATATAAGCGTGTACCACTGGAGTACTGACCACCACCACTGCCACCACAGGTGGCTGGCGTGGCTGCAGGAGCATGTCCCAATTATGTAGCAGGACATGTTTGCAGGCTTGCGGCAAAAAGAGTAGGGAAGTCTAGTCCTAAGGATGGCTTTTGGTACAATCAAAGTTACAATATTAATGTAATGTATTATGTAGTTTCTTCATTCAAGATTGTGTACTTCATTTAGCTTTAGTAAGCAGTTGATTTAATAAGAGATAGTGCACCTCATTAGCCTGTCAGGACTTAACACTGTCAATACTAACACCAGGCTACTAATACTACTTATTGCTAACACTGTATCAACATGAGGTGAATGTCACTGACATTAATTTTCTTTCTGTAAGTTTATCATGTCAAGTTATAAGAGAAAGCTCTCCTACATTGTACAGATTACTATTTTCATTACTAGTTACAACATGAGTAGACCCAGAGTAAGATTTTTCTCCTGAATAATAGCTTTAGTATTTACCATATGTAGAATGCATTTCCACCTCTCTAATTTCAATTGCAGGTTTATCGACATAAAGGCATTGTGTTTAGAGTGAGGCTGTTTGTTCCTACTGAAAGATAACACTGGAAGACTAAAATAACTTTCATTAGCATTGATTATTTTTTTGGTCCTGTTGTCTGTGGCATCTCTGTTCCAAATGAAACAGCTCTAAATTCTGGTTTGTGGAAATTGTCTTGGAAGCTGAAATTTTATTTTAAACTCCTCGAGGTGTCAAATTGACTTTTCAGAAAACTTGTCATATAGCAATAACTTCTGTTGTATTTCTAGCAATATAACTTGTTTTGTCTGTTGTATTTCTAGTAATATAACTTCTTTTGTCAAATAAAAGGTAATGTGAAAATTGTCTTTACAAGTTCTTTATTTCAAGAATACCACATTTTTTTAAGTCAATAATGTCAAATACTACCAGCAGAGAGGAAGTAGGAGGAATCTGTCTCTGATCTGTTTACTCTGTGGATCTGACAGCTGTTTATCTATAGGAATTGCTGCACTCACCCTCCGAGATGAGGTCAGTGTCTGTGTCATCTGTGTGAGCCCTCAGGGGTCTAAAAACTTGGCGTAACACCCAGTATTTTATCCGTCCTCTACCAGTTGTCTAATCAACAGTTCATATGAAACAGAAATCTGTTCATCAGGTATTAATTAAAACATGCTCTATGATCATCTGAAGACAACCATGTGTAATTCCACGTTGTTAATGCCTCAAACTTGTGTTAAGTTGTCACTAATTCTGCATGCCGTGCGCAGATGGAGCACAGAAACTTGTGAGGGCTCATCCTGAAGTCTTTCTTAAGGAAAGCCTCAAAGTCATTTGAAGGGGAACTTTACTTGAGTACGTAGGGAGCTAATCCTCTTTCACTCCGGCGTCCGCTGCAGCAGCTGGAACAGCAGCTGGTCATTCACTGGGTTGCTTCAGGTACCAGGCTCCAAGCTCCTGATTTTGAACACTTGCTCCAAATTATTGCCAGGCAGCAACGTTGGGACATTTCTGAAAACTAAAGCAGTCTTCTCCATGTGCAGAAATTGCAGTTGGACTTTCAGTGTCTCTAAGACTCTAGTACTTTGGACTTTTATGTTCTCCGTTGTTAAGTGAAACGAATGTCAAAGTATTTCCATTTGAAAGGGTGTGGGAAGTTACTGTTGACCCTTCAGCTTTGAGTTAGCTAATGAATGTGTTTGTGATAATAATTAGGTAAGTAAAAAAAGTTTGAACTGTAGGTAAGTAATCATTTGGATAGCTTTATAGGTTTGGGGATTGTTTTTAGAAAAAAAAAGGGAAGTATAACAAGCCCTGAAACAAAAATGTGTGCCTGTCACAACCCCAATCACTTTTATCTGTTTGCACGTCAAGGGAAGTCTTTAAATACATGTAGGAAGAATCCCTCTTTTAGACAAGAATTTAAGCATTTAAAGATAAGCGTGTTCGAAGACAAATTTGAGCCTGAACCCGTGCTACAAAACCACCCACCATATTTGAGCTTGATATACTTCAAAATGCAGTTTATTCTTCAATGCACTCAGTCAGTAGCTCATGTTAACAGACGTGACTTGTCAAGACACCTCTCTATTCTAAATCTCAACCATTCTGTGAGGTTATATTTCATTTCTTTAGTAATGCTAATTATCTTCGTTTTCTTTAACAATATAGTGTTATCTAGGGATCTGATTCCTCTCCTATTAAACAAGAAAATTCCTGTCACCTTTCCTAAAGAAAACAGATTCTGGATATAGTAAGCAAAACCTGCGTGTTTATTGCTTTTAAAAGAAATAGTATGGAAATATTCTACTTCCAGAGAAAGATATAGAAAAATTTCATGTTCTTTCTATGACTATTGTAAACTATACAATTAATTTCTGTGTTCATCAGTAACAGCTTTATGAATTATATGGTAAGATTTACCTTGCTGTTTTTAATCTCAAGGTTACAAATCTAGTTTGTTGTGTGTGTTACTACTTAGCAAGGCTTTTATAATAGAAAGGAGATGGAAATCTAAATATATGGAATATATGGAGGTGCAAGCCTTAAAGGCAAAATTGTGTACCCGTTTCTGCCTGGAGAAATCTTGGCAGTATATATGCTTCTACTGTAGATGCCCAAAGTAGAGTTTGGGAATAATCCTTGGAGACCTAATTTTGATGCATAATGATCTGGTTACACTCCATCCTGAAACCTGATGAGGCCTGGGCATTGTTTCTGTCCCCTCTCACTTTCTGACAGAGCTTTAGGCAAATTACCTCGCCTGCCTCAAAATCCTTTCTCCATTTAGACATCATATAGCACTAAAACAAAAGCTCTTGTTTCAATGTATGCATACTGGTTAAAGTGGTCAGGTTTAAATATGGTACAAAAGCTTTTAATTTTAGTCTTCAGCAATAAAACATCAATACAATCATGGTTCCTTTGCATTTGCTGGTCAGTGAGGCTCTGTTTTAATTATTTAGGGTTGATGTTAATGCTTTTTTTTTTTGCTGGATGCTCATTGTAGTTACAGATGGCAGCAACGTGAAGACACCCAAGAGATGCTGGAGTGAAAAGCCCCTGAAAAGCGGAGCCTCAGTGTTCTGTTGCAAGGGCTGAGCTGGCAGGTGCACCGCTTGCTGCCACCGTTGCTGTTGTACATGGCCTACACTTTGGCTTTGATGAGGCAGTAGCCATTTAACTAAGACACCAGATTTATTTTTTTAATTCGTCAAATGCTGTCACTGTTTGATGCCAGTTCCCTCCAGATTAAGAGAAGTCCTCAGCAGGTTCCCTTTTAGAAGGCAGCATTCTGAGCAGTAGCAGATACCAAAAAAATTACTCTGTGTGTATAATCTCTCTCTTTCTTTTTCTGCCATCTGTTTTCCATATTTTTCTTAGTTGTCAGAATTCCTTAAGCACTCGCAACAAAGAGGATAAGAAATGGAAATGGAGCGTTTTGCTGTGCGGGATAGTTCTGTCTTTTGCAGTTAGTGCTCTTGAGCCCTTCTCATTTATGCTGTGAAACCATCTTAGTATGAAATGACACCTGACAACGGTCGAGCCTTTGTTTTTTGGTGTACAGGGTCTTTTTACTCTGCTTGTCCCCCCTCTGAGGTTTACTGAGAACTTTGTGTCACTGTCTTATCTTTTAAGTTCTACTTTACAGTTCATACTTAAAACAATAGCATTAAATATAGTTCCAGACATTTAAACATCCATTTTGCAAGTGTTTGTGAGTTTTCTGCTATTTTGTGTGCCAAGTACTTCTGACTTTTATAACATCTCTCTAAGAGCTTGGAGTTAAGCCTGCAAGTCTTTTCAGCCTTTGAAAGCACAGGCAATCTGTTTGTGTGTACATATGAGTCTATAAAAGCAATTACATGCTATTGTTTTCCAAATAACTCAAGATTTACACTTGGCTGCAATGAAAAGAAGTAGTGGCATTACTGAGTATAGTTTTGAGACACAATTAGTTCTAAATTTGCCAGTTCTCAAATACCATCATATAAAGCATAAACTCAATGTGCTGCATTGACAGTATTCTCCATGAATGCTTGGAAATTATCATGAGCCTTTCTTATTCCCCTCATTGAAAATGAAAGTTAAATGAATGCATTAAAAAAGGATAAACTGAATAAAATAAGGGGCTGAAGCACTCAAACTCTAAACAGGGGACAGAATGTACATTATATAAAGAAACAGCTTTTACTAAGGAAACAATAACTCTGACTATTTAGTAGAAATACTGTAAGTTACATTGGAACTTGCTTATAGACTGACTACAACAAATCCACTTAATTTTAGTTTGAACTCTTCTGCTATGAATAAAAATGTCACGCACAGTATGCAGTATCCAAATGGTATTTTCTAGAATTTATTATATACTGCCTTAAGACTTTTTCTTTTAAAACTCAATTTAAAGGGCCAATTTTGCTTGGGATGCTAGTATTTTCTAAAGTATGTCTTGAAAAAACTGATTGATGGTATCACATGGATGCTGGAGGTTTTCCCAAGTACTCCCTGTACTGATCTTTGCTTTTCTGGTCGCGAACAATGTCAGAAGTTCGGATAGAGCACAGTAGCTCCCTTTCTAAGTGGATGTCTTCAGATGGTTAAATGAATGTCTCCAATGTGGCTGTTCAGTATGGGATAAATAGATTTTAATTTAAATGTAAGACTGTTGTTAGTGCTACTAGAAACCCTGGGTTTGAGCCGGCGTAGATGGGATCATCTGCTTCTGCATGAGTCACCTGGGGAAGTTACTGCCTGGTTTTGCGCTCGTCGTCCACAGCAGCCGGGCAAGACCTGGCAGCGTTTTGCTTGAGGGCCTTGGAAATGCATTGCTCACGTGGGTTTGCTGAGTGACGACAGAAAGGTAGCTGAACGCAAACCCTGCGTAAAGCTCACGGGTCACCTGGTCTGCTTTGACAAAAGGCTGGTGCCCGGTCACACGCGGTAATGCCAGCGGCTACTCTAACCCCCCCCCAGCCAGGTCCTGGTGGGGGCTGTACAGGGGCCGTAAGGAGAGGAGAGGTGCGGTGCCGGCGGAATCAGCGCTCTCGAACACACGGTTCATCTGGGCAGCTCGACACTAAAGTAGGGTGCCGTGCACGGGTTTGGCCGAGTGCTGGGCTTCAGGGTTAATGTGGAACACCAGGCTGACGGGAGAGACAGTTTGGGGGAATTGGCTAATGACCCTCCAATGTTATCCAAGACAGACCAAGAAAACTACCTTTTCTTGAGCTGTTTGAACATCCCTCTCACACATAGATACACTGTTTGTGTGAAAATCACATCAGTAATTAAGGCCTGTCGTTTAATTTGATAACTTCAGGTGTCTTGCTTGTGCCTCTTCTAAAGTCAGTGCATTTCTGAAAAATACAGTTTCAGTGTTTTATTTTAACTCTTTGTAAGTGAAAAATGGAATCGCATAAAAGTATTAGATAACGAACCAAATGTAATACAGTAAAATTAGTTTTAAAACTTTGGTAAGAAAAGAAGAAACAAAGTAGTGTCATGATATTTTTCTAGCCAAAATTTTTATCCACTCTGTAATATTGCAGGTGCTTTATCTGTGAAGAATTACAGTTAAGATGAAAAAGGGAGAAAAAAGCTGGATTGTAGACTGATTATCATATCGAGTGTGAGCTGTGCACTGTCAGAACATCTTGTTCATTTCATATAAGCACATAACATTTTGGAAACCCTTTCCAAGAGAAGGAGATTTTAACTTTCTCACATCCAGGCTGCATACTTTAGCGAATTCCACAGTCTGAATTATAACCAAAAAACCAGTTCTGTGTTAATATAGAATTATTTCCTATGACTTTTAAAAGATTTCCAGCAGCTTTGTAAAAGTCAATAAATCATTCAGAAGCTGGAAATCAGAGTCTTTCGTAGGATTTTCAGCTTCTCGTTACCTATTCTCTGTGGAAGACAGTCTTTCTCTCAAGGAGTTGTGGTATTTATTAGATATCAGGGTTTCACTTAATGCATTAAATAAGCATAATTGATAAGTTTGGTACTTTTTACCTCTTTCTTGAAGAAGCACCTAGAGCCTTTGCTTTTTGATTGTATTTTAGCATTGAAAAAAGGGGTAACTTTGTGTATAAGTCAACGTTTATTTGCCCAGAGCTCCATTTAAAATAGACATTCTGGCCATCCCACAGATGCCACTTCTTTAGGATGAAAAAATCCACCCTGAGATTGAAATTTTTAAAGGTGCTAATGTGCAAGGAGCTTAGGCTTTTAGTGCATAAATGAATTTGCTAGTGCCGTTGTATTTAGCCCTTGCTGTGCAGTGAAAGAAACTGATCTTGATTTGTGTGTCTGTGCTCTGTTTTCCCAGGATATCCACATGTTGGCTTAATTTAAGACCATTTTCTAGGAATTCCTAAACCAATACCTTTTAATTTTACAACCCTCCAAAATAGGGTTTATTTCAGTATTCGTGAAGTAATTTGAGATTATTATAGATTTGAGTTGTTCTTGGGCTTCTGATTTTTTTGTGTGTTACTGTTAAATACTGGACTGTTCCTTGGAGAACTCATTCACTTACAGGCAAGCTTGCAGCAGACCACAGCTGGCATCTTTAGGTCGTCATCGTAACAATTCAGAGTAGCTGAAAACCAGAGAACAGCAAGTGTTAAATACTTTTCCAAATGTTACGTGCACTGCAGTAGTGAGTGCACAGATTCATTTGGCAACGGATGACTGAATGTGGCCTCCTCCAAATCTGATATTCTGTTTTGCAGAGACACGAGTGGCTCAAGGAATGCTTGTAAAATCTGTCTTCCATTAACAACAACTTCATTGCCTCAACAATAACTTCATCCTCAGCTTTTGCTTGATGCCTGATACTATGGAGAAGTTAGTGGTACTTTTCAAAATAAAGCTTTGGGAAAAAAGACCCGATGCATTCTGGAGGATTTTTTCCAAAGGTTTTCATTCTGAGAGATATTAACTTCATTTTTGACTTCCTCTGCAATTAAATCTCATGTATGGTTGAACGGGAATTGGTTAAAAGGAACAAAATCCTTTGCTTAAACATTTTACTGAAGGTGTGTGTGTATCATTAGAGCCTGAATCTCAGATCTTAATCACGAATTCTACAAAGTAATCAGTTCTGGATGGAATATTTTTTCTGCTTGATAATATGTATTTGTACTTGCCTTTCTGGCACTTGTGTCAGCACTCTTGAGTGTATGGGGACCAGGGGATGCTGGGATTTTTTTGGTGTTTTTTTATTCTTTTTTTCCCTGAAGATCAGATGAGATGAAAGTCTGAGCTTGAGCTGTTTTGAGAATCTGTGTAATTACTCTTAAAGAGGTTGCCAGTGTGCTGATAGTGATAAAGCACAGAAGACTTATTCCCAGCGTAGCATGAATTTACAGATAAAGGTTTAGAACAAATAAAAATTCCCATGCTAGGCAATGAAAACCCTTGTCCTTTAGTAATTGATGCTAAAAAAAGAAAAAAGGAAGTTGTCTTGTGCTGCTAGGCAGAGAGAAATTTATTTTTTTTTTTTGTGGCAAATATCTACTGGAGTATTGCATTTGAGTTTTTCCGTATTTATGCCTGATACAGACAGTATTTACTGTTTCTTCTTCTCTTTCAGCACCCAAAGACAATGAAGAACGTGTGTTCCGGGAGCGTATGCGCCCCAGAAAGCGGCAGGGCGCTGTGCGACGCAGAGTACATCAGGTTAATGGGCACAAGTTTATGGCCACCTACCTTAGACAACCAACGTATTGTTCGCACTGCAGAGATTTTATATGGTATGAAGCAACTCTGACTTTGCTTTCCTTGCAACTTTGAATTGAGGAGTTACACGGAATCACAGAACGTCAGGGGTTGGAAGGGACTTCTAGAGATCACCTAGTCCAACCCCCCTGCCAGAGCAGAATCCCCTGGGGCAGCCACACAGGAACGCATCCAGGCAGGTTTTAAATGTCTTCAGAGAAGGAGACTCCACGACCTCCCTGGGCAGCCTGTGCCAGTACTCCGTCACCCTCACAGTGAAAAAGTTTTTCCTCATGTTTTTGTGGAACCTGAATTGTAAATGGCGTAGAGTAGTAGCTTCATTTTAATATTAAGCTGTCATCAGTTTTGCAGACGATAATAGAAGACTGTTAAACTTCCATCACATATATTAGAATGTGTTTTTATTTCTCTGAACCACAAAGTTCAATAATTTCCTGTCTAGTACACACTATAAATCCTAGGTAGGTAACCAGTCTATTGTTCTGTAGGTGCCTAAGTGTAGATTTACCTCTACGTTTTGACAGGAAGACTGAATTCTTTCTTAAATGTTAAGTATCAGCATCTTCCTCCTAGGAAATCTCAAGCTACTATACATCCTACTGGAGTTAATGAAATATGAGTATATCAGACTGTGATCCAGGGGTTTGGGTACTGCGTGCACAGGGTCTTTATTATTATAATGTATTTCAAGAACTTCCTTGCAGAAGTTATTTACATTAGTTTTGAGTACTCATGATTTTCAGATAGGGAAAAGTGATGGAGATGTTAATTTTTTAATTATTTTTCAGCAACTGTTGTTGTTTTCCAAAATTACTTAGAGATACCGATTTGTACCTTAATATACATAATCTATGACGTGATCCATAATATTTCTTAGGATTGTGTAATGAATCAGTCTTTCTTAATGTGAAATTATGTGAAATATACATGCACTCACGTACATTCCACTAAGAAATGTCTACAGGTTAGGCTAGGATGTTTTCAAGCAAAGATATTGGCAAATGCAATCTTTTGTCTATTTAGAGACCTGCTTGATGACTATTTTGCCAGCTTGTGCCTTCCTCTCTACATACCCTTTAGCTTTGCCTATTTTGTTACAATAAATGTGTCTTCTGACTCCCTTTGCAACCTATTGTCCTACCTGTTACCTCTTAGCAGCTGAAATGTGGTTCCTGCTTTGAACTGATTTCAGTCTAGGCATGCAATTATCAAATTATTGGTTAGAAGAAGCTCTTCTTTTAAACTTATGCATGTCCAGTAAAGAAAGGAAAAAATGTTTTTCGCTTTTAAAAATGCGTATTCTGAATTTTCTGAAACACTGTTTTGTTTTCAGGGGCGTAATAGGAAAACAGGGATACCAATGTCAAGGTAAGAGAGAATCTACAGAAGGACAGTTTGCATATATGTGTGTTATGTTATAATGTCTAAATAATGAAATACTTTCATCAGACATGGTATATGTGCAGTGCCAAGAAATTAGCACAAGATGATCAGAATAAGTTTGTCTCACCAAAGATATAACCTTTACAGCAAGTCACTGTAAAATTTTTCAAACCTGTTGGTCTCAGACATCATATATGAAGTAGGAGCCCAGTTAACATCACGGAACAGCAGATCCTACGTGTGTCTCTTGATGCACGTGCAGCTCGGGGGGGAATATCTGCGGATGTTGGCTTCTTTATTTTTTACTTCATGCATTTTGAAATTGTGAATTCTTTATTCTACTTAAGATGCTATGTTTAAAAATGCCAGGTAATTGTGAAGACTGTAATTAAACGGATGAGATAATTATAGAGGTCATCATTAGGGAAGGTTATAGCAAAGACTGCAGAAGTGCTTCATTTTCAACTCCATTTTCAACTCAGTTTGTGTACTCTAAATTTTTTATGCAGTATGATGATTCTTTGTACTTAATTCTCAGCTGACAAGTAGAAATAATCAAGTTAGCGGTGATTTTTCACTTACAAAAGACTTGGCAAAATTTTGTTGTAAATAAATACATGCAAATAATGGTTTTACATGCTATAATAAGAATTACTGTATTAACATACAACAAAGGTTCCTTGAGCTCTGATTATTTTTTTTCTTACAACAATGACCAAAGCTAGAAGAAAATGAAATTTGTTATTTCATTCTGAAGAGGTTTTTTTCTTCACTTAATGACCTTGAATCCTACAGTATGATAGACCTTGTAATTTTTAATGTCGTATCTGCAAATTTTATTGATTGGTTAAGTAATCAGTATGAATATTGACAAAGCATTTTTTGCCTCCTGAAACCTTTTACTGGTATCAACTTAAGATAATGTGTTACAGAAAGAACGTTCAACTTTGTTTTTTCTGTTCTTTGACTTCAACAATGAGTTATCTTTATGTCTCTTTTCCTCTGGAAGCTCTTCAGGCAGGAATTGTTTTCGCTATTGTGTCTCATATAACGTGGACAGACTTTGTCAGATAAATCAAATATGTAAAAAATGAGAAAAGTTATGGTTAATATTTCAGAGGGTGTTTTGTAGTTTTGCATACTGAGATTTTGGCAGATATACTTTAGTTCTCTTAAAATTATTTCATCTCTTGAAAATCCATTATATTGTGCCTTTGTAAACCAGCCTTACTTCATAGGACACACCAAGTCACCAGTCACTTGCAACCTTTCAAATTCCAGCATTTCTAGTTTTCTGAGATCACTCTTTTGCTTTCAAATCAATTTTCTTGAAAACTCATTCTTTTTTTCTGTTTTTTGTTTGTAGTTTGCACTTGTGTAGTCCACAAGAGATGCCATGAACTTATAATAACGAAGTGTGCTGGCTTAAAAAAACAGGAAACTCACGATGAGGTAAATGTTTATAAAATAAATTTTCTAGATAAAACTCTGACTTTCATCTGTTCAAAGTAGTGTCATCTCCTCTGTTTAATCAATAAATGTTACAGACTTCTATGTGCCCCTCTGGTTGTCTTCTGATGCAGCATTTACTTTGGAATGACACATTAACATAACCGTTTCATTTACATGGGAATTATTATACAGCAATTTATTTCTAATTAGTAAACTCGTTATAGTATCTGAACGCCTAAAGTCTCAGTGAAATCTTTCCACTCCTTTTCATTTTTAACGTTCTCCACTTCTGAGTTAATACAGGTTTTGTCATTTCAATTCAGAAGAAAACGGGCTGGAACCCTTTATTCTTTGACTGCATTTTGTGTGGCTGCATCATTAGCAGCCGATAGGATGGGCAGTGTGCTTGGGTGTCTGGCATCAGCATAAAAGACTTCCCGGAATTTGCTTGCAAAGTCTCACCTCAACAAAGATTGCATCCAGACCGTCAAAATATAGATCAAAAGCCATATGTTGAAGAAGGCCCGTGGATACTGTGTAGTGATAACACAGGGTACTGCATAGCGAACAGGTTTTGCAGCATAATTACTCCCTACCTCTAGCAAGCTTTTGTATATTAATGGAATTAACACCATATATGCTTTGTTATCATGTACTTAAATAAATTAAGACATCGCTGGGAAATTAAATTAGCTGCCATCAGAACTGTACTGTCAGGGAGGCAAATATCATCCAGCAGCTCATTCAGCTCTGGATCAGAAGGGAGAACAAAGCAATCCTTTCCGTTGGGTTAAAGGTCTCTTTCAGCTAAGATGGCCCTTTTAGGCGTGGTTAGGAAATTAATGTTAATTTCCGTGGACAGTCATACACCAGGGAGCTATGTGACTGCTGTTGGGTTCAGCTCCCGTAGACTCCTCAGCTTTGGGAAATCCTTTTATGGCTGGGTTGATTCGGGACAGTTGGGGAGGGCAGTGGCATTTATGTTTGTTTTAATAGCTGTAGTCCTCAACTGTAACCAGTCAATGCTTTATCTTATACAGAAGTTGTTTGTATTTTAACGAAAAAGCTAATGAACACTCACTGTCCTGTTCTGTTTTGGGCAACAGCAAGAGACTACTACCTTTCACCACAGGGTGTTAGGCAAGGTAATCTCTGGGTGATCCCGGTTCCTTGGCCACCCAGAAAAAATAAATTTCTTGGCTTTATGTGTTAAAACCATACTTCCATATGCTTGAAAAAACCTAGTTTTAAATGGCAAGTCAAAGTTGTGTGTAACAGTGGTTTTAAGCCGCTCTTATGACTTTGACTGAAACATTTACTTGATCTTACTCTTCCTGTGCAATTTACAACCGTTTTTCATACTGGAAACATTCTTTAAGATCTCGTTCACAAACCAGTATTTTCTGTCCAAAACTTGATCACGTGCATAGGATTGCGATAAAAGACTCTGTTTGGCTGGTGCTGATTTTGCATAGTACTCACAGAAAGATAAAAAATCTTCTGTGGATTTATATTCCCAGGCTCCAGACTGGTGGCGACTTCCATACTTTGCTGATAAAATGCTCTCATTGTTTAGAAGGGGTACTAGATCACTGGAGAGAAGCCAGCGGTAATAGGAAAGGGAAGGAAAAACATGGAAATAAATCTCCTGCTATGCAGTGACCACTATAAAAACATATCAATGACATCCTTTGATAAGTAATTGTACCTTGGAATCCCTGAACACAAGCAATTTATCCTTGGCATAATCATAAAGATATATTCTAAAGAAGAGTGGGATACGAAAAGGTAAAGGGGTTGCGATATATTTCTCTTTCTTAGTCCTGTATTAGTTTGGCCTCCTGCTCCTAAAACAATTGGGAGTGACTTCCTTGTCTTCGACATTAAGAGATCTTTCCTGATAGCTATGTAATTGTTGTTCCCAGAAGTATTAGGAAGCAGACTTCAGTCTTTATCTCTTGGACAACAGCAGCCCTTCCCCCTCTTTTCCCCCCAACATGTAGTGAGAGGAACTCTGGAGCTGGAGTGTGTCTAATCCGAAGGTCGTCATCTGAGCATAGACCTATTTCATCTTCTCTGAATTGTGCATGGTTTCAAAACATAACAGGGCCTTGGCATACACTGATTGGAAAGAAATCAGTTAGAATGAAATACTCTGTGCTTTCCTTTTTCAGCAAGTGGGATCCCAGCGTTTCAGTGTCAACATGCCTCACAAGTTCAGCATTCACAATTACAAAGTGCCCACCTTCTGTGACCACTGTGGTTCATTACTCTGGGGTCTTTTGAGACAAGGTTTACAATGCAAAGGTAAGGATTAGCACTTCAGAACTTCTTCTTTGTGACTTGTAGACTTGGAAAGACTTCAGGTTATTCTGTCTTTTCCAGCATGTACAAAAATTTATAGAGTAAATAGTGGATTGAAAATAAGGAGCATGACACTTTACATCACTTCAGCTTATATACGTTTTGTGGTTTTAGGTTGTTAAACTTTTTAAACACTGTTATTCCAGCTACTTTGTTCATTAGTACCATTTTCAAAAATTACTCTTATGTATTAGCTGGGCTAGGCAGCATCAGTCCTGTGTGCCCATATCCGGAAAATAAGGTGTTCTTATATCTGGCTAAACCACACTTTGTGATGGTCTGCCTAGCTCCTCTATTGCAGAAAATAAAGGATTCATTATGTTCTGTGGCTTAAGGACTGTATACTGTGTACAGCAACCGTATATAAGTTACCACTGGAAGGTGGATTGAGGTCAACAGAAATAGTTTGTTCCATACTCTCTTGTTTTAAGCAGATCTGTATATTGTAAACGGAGGAGAAAACAGTACAAACACATACAAAGGGAAGTGCTATTTTAGAAATAGTGAATGAAATAGTTTAATTAGTAGGTTGATGGGAATGAAAGTACTTAGGAAATAGTACCTACTGGAATTATAAGCTTTTTCATTTTCTTCCACCTTTACAGATGGGTAAGTCCATTCTCATGAATACAAAAATCATGTTATGTACACTTCTCAACTGCAGAAATGCAGTCACACATGTATATATAAACATGTAGTCTATGAAATACATCCTTTGCAGTATCTAAGATGAGACGTAACTATAAAGGATCAGAAATGTCATGAATTACTAAACAGCACGGGAAAGAAGAAATTTCTTTCACGGCAAAATGTTACAGACCTTCCCTTGTGATTCTAGGTAGTGAGCAGTGATAAAATGCTAAACTGTAAATACTGTTACTTTACCGCTATTCAAGATTTTGTTCAAACGCTATCTTAATTATGGTGGAAATATATTCAGAGAAGATTTTTCAATTAAACCTGTTTTTTTTTCTCTTTTTGATGTTTAATCAGAGCTATAGTATCTCTCCACTTAATCTATGAATATGTTAGTTCACTTCCATATTCTTCCTCAAGTACCTTAGTGGTTCATTTACTCTTAACTGTAGAAGATAATGTTACTTCTCATATGTGTGTGTTTACCATGTAGTAGATGCATAGAAACAATAGTTCAGAAAGCCTGTGTTGCTTTCTCCATGTGCATAAAATTAGTGCCTATAAAAACACAATATCTACGTAAAATCTAGAACCTACCTGAGCTGGAAAGTCATTTTCTCCATGCCTTTTTCTTTTTTTACCTCTCTTAAATGCCGAACAATTCTCCCTTCTTCGGAGTTGTACGTGCTTAACAACACTGCCATGAAAAGTGTATTCCAGAGGTTTATTCTTCTTCTATTTTTCCACTGCTTATTCCCGTGGGGTTCTTTTACAAAATGTGTTCCTGAAGTTGGACTGTACAAAATTTTCCTGCTTGCTTTATTCCAAGCATTTCAGTTCCTCAATGCCCCCTGTTACGGATCCTAGGTTAAACATTTCACTTCTGACTTTTGTGACCAAATATACATGCACTGAAAATACCATGTGTGGCAATTTCTTTTTGCTCTTCTTGTCAGCTGAAACATACCTGAAAAGGAGAGACACCTGCTTTATAAATATGTACTCTTTTTGATTATTTTTTTTCCCTAAAAAGTAATGAAGTGAGGAATCGGAGCAGTTAATCTAGTATTTAATTATACTTGCAGTTTTGCTTTCTTTATGCCTTTCTCCACAAGAGGGCAGTGAAGTCTAAGATAAAATATGTCGTCTGTGCCTAACATGCAATGCTGTTTTTTGTGGAGCTATGTTCTGCCCCCTACGCCATAGACTGGAAGCAATGTAACATTTTTTAGCTCTTACTGGTATGCTCATTTCAGGAGATGGTGTTTAAGAGAAAGATGGATTGCCATCTAGAGAAAGAGAGTGTCTAGCAGTGCCAAAGATTTTTATTAAAACTTAAGACACTGCTGGTTTTATGTCTGCCTACATTCAGAGTTACCATTACTTGAGTAAAATAGAGTGAGGAACTAATGTTGTGCTCTCAATTTGGGAACTGAAGTGGGCTACTAAAGTCCAGGTTCTGATGAGCACTTCTTCTAATTCTGTTTAAGATTTACAGATCACTAGTTTCGTTTGTTCCTGTGTCTGTTCTGGGTTTTCTGTGAAAACACTGTTCTTCATTATTCTAGCATAGGAATGATAACCAGGTTAATAATTTTATGTTATCGTTAATGTATCACTGCAAATTCAGCTAAGAATTTTTCTACTGAAATTAAATTTATTTGTAAAAGCTCATGATAGGCCCAGTAAGGTCTGATTTAAGTAAGACAAATGCATGCCAAGGTAGTATTTAATTTACTTTATTACTTCACATTTCATTGCAGTTTGCAAGATGAATGTACATCGACGCTGTGAAACAAATGTGGCACCAAACTGTGGAGTGGATGCTAGAGGCATAGCTAAAGTTCTTGCAGATCTTGGAGTCACTCCAGATAAGATCACTAATAGTGGGCAGAGGAGGAAAAAGGTGATTTTACTATGTAGTGTCATATTAAAAAATGAGATAAGTATGCCTGTATTGTAGCTTTACTAGTTGGGGTTCAATCCCACTCACTTGACTTACACAAGAATTTCTTTTTGAGTCAGTACAAAACTGAGACTTTAGGGGATTTTATGTTTATAAGTGAAAATAAGTTGTTCTGTATTTTTATATGAAGTTTATTTTGTCCTGCTACAGTTTTCAAACCTGAAGTCTCTATAGAATCTGTAAGGATTTCTCCTTTTTAGTTTTGAGGAAGGAAATTTGACAGAGACAGCATCTGACACAATTTCTTAAAAACATAAATGTCTCTTTGGCTCAGAATTGGCTTTGGGTAATTAATTGAATCATGGAGACACAACACTACTCCATGGCATTGTAAATGCTGATAAATGAGCAATGTGCTGATTCTCATGAAGAGGAGCTGCTTGCCAAATGATGGTTCCAGAGTTCCCATCACTATTATAGGAAGAACTAGGCTGTTCTAAAAGTAAAAAGCATTGGTCACCTCAAGTACATCCAAAGCTGATGGAGTTATTCTGGATTGATAATATGTATCCTGGCTCAGAATTCAGCCACACTTTCTATATCTATTGGCACGGGTGTGGCAACAGACCCATGTGTTCTCACTTAAAAAAAACAGGCAATGTTTACCATAATTTTTTTAAATATTGACGCTTGGTTCTGTCATTTTTCCTGACTATTGCACACTTGGTTCAAATGTACACTGTTTTAGTAATGTTACAGAAACATAGAAGACTCGGGAATAAATTAATCTGTTATTCCTGGGAAAAGATTGTAGTATTGTTACTGCATGAGTTAGTTTGCGGTGCTTGCTGATACGCCTTGTAATTTAGTGCGTTTATCAGATGGATTTCTGCACAGACTCGTGGTGACTATTCAAAACTCTGGGTATGCTTATTACAGTTATCTTAAGAGCCTTTTTTTCTTCAAATTGCTGGTTCTTTCTCTGTTTATATTATGTTTCCTTTTGATATGATGCCATCTACTGTGTGGTTGAGGTCCTGCTAGTGAGAAGCTATAGGGCTAGAACATCTTCACTTTTCTTTATGCTTCTATTTGTGAATTAATGATGATAAATTAAATTTCCTCTTGGCACAGGAGGATCTCATAGCTGAGTGCCCCTTTTGGAATTGTTCTTAGCTAATTGCAGGTGCAGAGACTCAGCAACCAGTTCCTGGAAGCACATCATCAGAAGAAGATAGGTCAAAGTCAGCACCAACTTC
This sequence comes from Trogon surrucura, assembly GCA_020746105.1. Classification (NCBI taxonomy): domain Eukaryota; kingdom Metazoa; phylum Chordata; class Aves; order Trogoniformes; family Trogonidae; genus Trogon; species Trogon surrucura. The sequence goes on along the minus strand of CM036618.1, from coordinate 97,558,409 downwards.
TCCATGTGATCAAGGTCAAACACCTCTTTTTACTTCCTAACTGATACATGTTTTCACATATTTTCCTTCTTTATGGGGAGAAAAAAGGCTTTCAGCCAAAGCCTTTGTAGAACCAAATCAATTAAGTGGTTACCACCAGAAAATGAAGCATTTGAAGTTGTGAACTGCAACAACGTTTTTAAAAGGCCCTCATTTCATTTAGATCTCTGAAATTAAGTGGATTTTAAACAGAGAATTGTGAGTCACCTTACCATATTAGGTTTACTGGATAAGTACTTGCCTAGCCAAATACCTTTATGTAAGGAGGTTATATATTCTATTGTAAAAGTGGGAACATTTTAAGTAGTACCACAGAACTTGAGCAAGCCTTTATTTATCTGTAAAACCTCTATCCGTTAATAAGTTTTTGAGATAAAATTGCCCCCTTGCAATTCCATGCTGAACGTTTTGTGGTAATAAAAACTTCCATCCAGTTAGGCTATGCTAACATGCCTGTGTGGTCTCTAGAGGCTTTGTAAAACCACGTTTCCTTTCAGTGATTTTTTTCAGGCATGGATTTGGAGACATGTATTTTAATGTTCACTAATATGACCTGATTTCATTGAGCTGAAGAGCTTGATTGATAGAAGGTGTATGTCAGCAGCACTTTTTGAATCTGCTCCAATTGTTGTTTTTAGGAATCCAAAGTCTGTGAGGTATCTTATAGGCATCACATGTGTAAACTGATGAATGAAAAAAATCTTCAGACCAAGGCATAGGAAGACAGATACTTTTCTGTCAAATTCTTTGAAAACTGTGTCCAACTGAGACATTTCTCAGCCTTATTTTTAGGGAAGACGCTTCCAAAACTCCATGGTAATAAAACTGTAAAACTCAGAGTCCAGAACTGATTTAAGTTTGTCAGCCTTTTTGTTTCACAGGCAATATTTTGGTTAAATAATGTTTTTTAAATGTATGGTGTTTGCTTAAAATAAAAGCAAGGAATTTGTCTAAATTCTCACTTAAATTTCACTTTTCTGGCTGCCCAGTAAAGTTGTTGCTTCCAGGGCCGTGAGGCAGAAGTAGTACACAAGAACTTGAGGCAGACCCTGAGGTCCATTAGTCACCAGGTCTCACTGTATTTAACGCTGAGAAACTTTCAGAACCATTTTGCCGATCTACACAATTGCTGCTTGAAACGGAGCTGGGAAGCGGTCAAATACTTTATTGGCAGGTGCCTAATAACAGCCAGACCTGAGTAAGATGCTCCATTCGTGTTGATTTCAAGGCCCAGGATGCCCAACTGTCCTTTGAATGTTTGAACATAAAACTCTAAAATACTTAAGCAGGAAGATGAGTAAGTGCTGCAGGGAGATAGAGATACTGAAAATAAAATACTTCTCTGTGGCACAGGAACACCCAAAATCACTAAAACAACTATTTGACTGTTGTTCTGGCTTATCTTTCAAGTTGTGGATATGTCACTCTCTCAGGTTAATTTTAAAAGGCCACCCTTCCGGTTAGAGCAGGGTTTTGGCCGATTACTGTAAGGTGGAGGAGCAATTTGCTAAATATGTATTCTTAACCACAGAATGCTGTACACAGCATTTGAGGATGATGAATGTCTTTTCTCAAAGCTGGTACAAACTAACACAGACTGATTTCCTGATGGTTGACTAAAATGAACGCTTTTTTTCTCACATTTCCACAGAAATCAAAGAGCTGGAGAACAACATTAGGAAAGCATTGTCATTTGACAATCGGGGAGAGGAACACAGAGCAACAGCTACAACGTCAACAGACAACCAGCTTGGCAAAACTGGGGAGAATGGTGAAAATGGGGAGGTCAAACAGGCCCAGACCAAGCGAATAGGACTTGAAGAGTTCAATTTCATCAAAGTACTAGGAAAAGGCAGCTTTGGCAAGGTGGATAGCTGCTGCTTTTTCTATTATTTTTTTTTCTTTAAACTGCCCTGCAGGCTTTTTTTGACTGTACTGCTTTGAAAGTATTCATAGTGACATTCAGAAAGTGTTTCCACCGTAGGAGTTTCCTTTTACCCATTGGGTAAAAGCAGCTTTTATCCCATGAATCAGGAATCACAGAAACACAGAATGTTAGGGGTTGGAAGGGACCAAGCCCTCCTGATCATCTGGCGTTTTCTGTGGTTTAGCTCACTTCGTTAACTAGGGTCTAGTCTTTTGAACCGAAATGTCAGTGTTTCACTATTTCAGGACGTTGGTAATGAAGACATACATACAGTTACATACATATTGTTCGACAAGATAATTAGTTGTGGTCAAGCAGGAAAAATCAGCTCAGGAATAATGCTGTAGAGCTCTGAGTTCATTCCCTTTCTAGATAATAGCCAGCTCAAGTTTGCTCATTTCACAGAACAGTTTCTTATTTTCCCTCAGTGGGTGTGTTCAGTGCTGGAGGAAGCAGAACTCAATCATTGCCACTCAGATATGGTGAGTGCAAGAGGCTTAGACAGCGGCAAACCTGTAACTCAGCAAACTCATGCAAACGTGTAACTCAGCAGATGCCTTCTCACAGCAGGGAACAGATGAAGTTGTGAGGGGCATTGCTCTATTTACAGGCTTACACATTTTCTTTTCTCAGTGCTGTGCACTGTGGAATCAAGGAGGATGACTGAAATGTGAATGTTTCCCAAGTACACTCTTCCTTCCTTGAAATACGGGAGCTGCAGATGCAGAGGAACACGGCTGAACCAGCTCCTTTGTCTCGCTGTTTTCTAATCCTTTCTCTGAAGATTAGCTTGGCTCCAAGCCAGAACTGACCTTAAACACGGCGTAGGACTTGAACCTTAAACAATAGTAGTAGTTCAAATGAACAACTTTATAGTGGGCAGAATGGTGTGTAGGATTGTGCACCAAGTACATCACACAAAAATCTCACTACCAAAAGTGGGAGATAGAAATGGGAAATAAATTTCTTTTCTAGAGCAGCTTCTTCCCTTTTTTAGTTTTTGAGATCTCACTAGTAGGCATTCATTAAGATTTTTGAATGAAGGGATAAAAACTTTCTGTCTTCTGTTTTCTTAACTAATACATAAAATAGATACTGTCTGTTTCAAACTTAAGGAATACTGGAGGTATATTTTTCTAAAATTACATCACTTTTAATTTTATAAACATACAACTTCAGACAAGTATGTAATTGTCTTTATACTTCCAGTGCAAACTCGTATGTAACTCTGCATTTAGGGTGTCTGTTGTTCACATGTAAACAGAATTTCTGCTTGTTTCAGGTAATGTTAGCTGAGCTAAAAGGAAAAGATGAAGTATACGCAGTGAAAGTCTTGAAGAAAGATGTCATACTTCAAGATGACGATGTAGACTGCACAATGACAGAAAAGAGAATTCTGGCATTAGCACGGAAACATCCATACCTAACACAACTTTACTGCTGCTTCCAGACAAAGGTAAGCTACATGAACCTTTTACCAGTTTGTGCCCAAGGAACAATATTCACTATTTCCAGAATAAAAAGCAGCAATGTAACAAGTACAGCAATATTTTTAAAATATTTCTAAGAAATCATTTGCATTTCAGCATCTCAGTAGTATTGAACAGAAGTACTGGCTGCTGTTAAATAGCATAAATACTATTACCTTTTAAGTACCAGGAGATGGCGATAAGTGAGTTAATTTTTTTTTTTTAAAACTGCGTACATAAAGCACAAAAAAATACTGAGGTGCCCTTTTCTGGGTTTCTGCTGTACACTACTAGGGTGTATCACTTGTTGAATTAAGTACAGATGTTTTTAACATCCAATACTTAGAGTAAAAATTCTAAAATTATTTTGTCAGACGTGAGATTATGGCAGAACACTCATCTTTTTAGTTTTCTTGTGCTGTGTAATGTACAAAATGTTCACAAAAGAGGGAGATAGGTGTACCGCTTATCAAATAAGCTCCTATGGTGCAAATGCCACCCATGTGCTTGAGGAACAGGGAGAAGGAAGGGTAGAGAGGACTGATTAATGAGAGCCTGTCCCAGGGGTGTGTTCCTTGTTGGTGGTTTTTCATACATAATTCCTCTTCATAATACGTCTTTTGGATTTGCTGGTTAAATCTAAGTGAGCAGTTGAGTGGTGTACCTGACTCTGTGGGGTTTCTGAATCCAGTCAAAGTGCTTGAAACCAATTGTGTTCACAGAATATTTCTGGGTTTCACTTTTTTAGTCTCTTACTTCTCTCCTGTCATTCAGATGAGCTGATATTTTTTCACCTGATTGTCTAGAAGGCTTTATGGCCAAAAAAAAAAGCAGCAGAAGGTGAATCTATCTTGCAGATAGAATACCAATCATACATAATTGTACCTCCAGAAGCATCCTTTATTTTTGAAGTGACTGTTAATAAAATATTTGTTATTTCAAAGCACCAGGGTTTGAACTTTTGCCTGTGGAACTAAATGTGCTGTTTCAACAGGGTGAGTTTTTATCCTGGTGGAAATAACTTTAGACATTTGTTTTAAATTGTATGGCTTAAATAAAACACTTGAAAAGCAATCAACTTCCTTGAAACTTCTGAGGGTTTTTTTTGTCTTTTTCTTTACTTTCAGTAAAGCACTACATTTAAGTATTTGAGTCAATTCAATGGGAAAGTTTGGCAGATTAAATGAATAATTAAATTATTTTATTGAGCAAAATTAAGAGTTACTAATGGTGTGTAGGAGTATACGTGTGTGCATGTGTAAATACCTACATATTCCCATATTATAACCAAAACTGTATGTATGGCACAAACGAGCAACTGTGATAGTTATGTGTGTAGAATCACAGAAGAGCTGTTACTCAAAGACCTTCCAGCAAAGTTGTCAGGAAAAATAAAGAGGGCAGTGGGAAAGCCATAGGAAAATATCTAGTAGGATCAAGATTATAGTGTGTTCAAATGTCCAAATAATATATTACTAATATGTTTATAAAGTTCTTAAAACAGTGGAAATGCATTAGTATTTTATATGCTTTGAAGCTGATGCAAAAAATTGGCCCAGGAAGGTGTGTAGACAATTTCTGTCTGTGGAGGTTGTTTCATGCATTTAGACTTTTTTCATTTGAATATATGTGTGAACATACTCTTTACATGTTTTAATGTATTATTTTGAAATCTATGACTAGAATTGAGAATGTTATTTCAGATTTAGAAAGTGATAAAAAGGCTGTACTTGGGCCAGGGATAAACTTGATGAGCAGAGAGAGACCTTAGGACTAAGGCAGACCGCACTCCCTGAAGTGTAAATAGAGGTGTCAGCAGCCTGATAGGAATCATGTGGCAGAACGTCGGTAAAGATCAGTTTTACATTAACTGAATCATGACAGAAGGTTCTCCTGGTGCTCCTCTGGTTTCCTGGAGATTTGTTTCCTTTTCTATTTTTCACCTGTTCTTCTCTCTTCTGTATCTTGCTTTCTGCCTTCCTTCTAGCTCTCCAAAGCCAGTCATCAGATTAAGATATTCAGGAATCTTCTCTTGTCTTGGATCTCTTGATTAGAAAGAAACTCTAGTTTGTGACTTTGCTTGAACTCAGAGGAACTGGTAGTTAAGTGATTTATGGTTACAACCCATAGGCTAGTGACTCTTATCAAACAACCAAAACTACACCTAGTGATGCCCAATCACATTAAAAGTCCACACTTGAAAAATTGAAGGCTTTTTTGAGTGTGGTCTGTGAACAATTTGCAAACAACTCTCTATAAAGAAACAAAAACTCGGAATGTATTTAAAAGCAAAAACAATACAACTGCTAAAGCTATAAATTACTTATGAATGACAACAAATGAAAATGTACCAAGTAAAGTAGTCACTGAATGATTTGCTCAGGTTCAGTGGAAAAACAGGTGGAAAAACTTGCTCCAACAAACATGATCTGTGGTTAAAATAGCTTTACTCAGACAAAGGCTATTGTACAATAGAGTTTAAAATGTGTTTAGCAGTAGTGTATAGTTACTTATGATGCAACTGTATTCTGTGCCATGGCTGCTGCACTTTGCAGAACTGGTCCCTGAAGTGATCATGCTGGAATTAAATTTTGCATTTCAAGTAGAACGTATTTGTCGTGTACACCCTGACTTAATGGGAGGATTGACTCAGTGTTCATTGTCAGAGCACTCAGAGGGACTTTGTGTAATGAGATTACTTTCTTTGTTCCTCTACCACAAAAATGCAAATGTATGAGTTTGGCTTTATATATTGCAGTGTTTTCCTTCAGTAATAAGGTGAAGACACTGCAGAAAAGTTGCCTTATACGCTTTTTACAGTAAGTATGCCTCAGTATTACTTGTTTTTTACATGGGGCGGAGTTTTCATTAATATCGTTTACTAAATGATGTTATTATTATCAGAACAAGTAAGGGATATTACTTAAAATTTTATCAGAATTCAGAAATCATGCCAAGTGGCTAATACCAGTATACACTAATGTGTCTTTAGCCCGACATACCAGAATATACTTTTAGCAGTCCCATCTAGCTTCCTTATTTTAAAGGAATACTCTTGGGACTAATATTTCTCATGTTCCTACTTAATCCAAAAGCTATTTCTGATCAAACCAGTTTGCTTTAAGCCCATCAAAAAAAATCAGCCCCTGAAAAGATCAACATTCTGTATTAAAATGACATATATTCAAATATTCTACTACAGAGATTGTTTTGTGGTCTTCCCTGGTGACCTGGGAATCAAGAGAGCTGGGTTCTGTTCCAAAGCTTGGGATGAAATATGCAGACCTCATCCCTGATGTTTGGTGTGCCATAGTTTGAGGTATGAACTCAGCAGCCCAGTCGCACACATTAGAAAGAATGTAAAATCTCCGTGCAGGATGTCAGCTGATGTGTATTTTTACATGGGAGGAGCTCAGGTATTTTAGTGTAGCATACCCCATAGAACCATGTCACAACTGGACAGTGTTTTTTCGATACTACTGTACTGGGGCAGCGTTTCCCTTCTTGCATTGCCAGAATCTGATCCATTCACCTATCAATGTATTCAGAGGTCTGAGTTTTGCTTTGCCTGTGGGCTGTCAGTTGGGATATAGATGAAAAATACTGCATTCTGTGTTTGGCACCCCTGTAGCGAAACTTGCCCAAGGCCTAGCATACAGAGTACAGCATTTTTGTAATAACTGACCTTTGCTTTTCATCATTGTTGATTTATTCAGGACTTCATTGTGTCGTTTACTGAGAAAATGTTGGGGTTTTTTTTCAGGACTACTACTATTTGCATTCTTTTTTCACTATTCCTGCTGTCTTGTCTTTCTCTTCTTGTACGTACTGGTTCTTGTGTTTTCAGTAAGGATTCTCTTACCTGACAATAATGCTGATGCTGCCCAATTCCCTTCCCCAGTATCCTCTTCACTCCAACCTCATACCATTCTTCAGTGATCAACAATGGAACGGCATCAACATCAGAGTTTATTGATAATGCTTCAGTCAGGTGTCTGGCAAAGGAGGTTTATATTTCTAGGGCTATTCTCTCTGAAAGCATTGTTTGTGATACTTCATTGAAAGTTTTAGAACTGTGAAAATTAAAGTATTTTTTTTAATGGAAAGTTGAGATTCCACAAAATAAAGGTATAACTAGCTTCATTTTATTCCTCCTACACTCTGTCAACCTTATTCATACTTCTTCGAATTTTCTAGACCTCTGCCTTATGAGATGCATACACATATATGTGCACACTTTATAAATTTTAGTAGATTATCCCAGTAAATACTTTAGAAATAGTAATTTTAAAAAATTTAAGAGTGATAGCTTCATTACAGTAATTCATCATAAATTTAGAAGCCTAGAGAGCTACTGCTTTTAACATCTACCATTTGCGTTTTTATCCAACTTCATGAATGAAGATAAATTTTTAAATAGTGCTCTTCTGCTCTTTCCAGAGTACTATATGCAACAAAATTGCTTTGTACACAGATATAATAGAGTACTATTAGTACAGAGCAATGTTCCTGTTGAACGATAGGGTTGCATAACTTGTAAAGGACACTTGGTCAGCATTGTAGCTATTTCTGTTAGAGAAAACAAGCAATTAAATAAAGGAAGTCAGAATGTCAGTTACTACGGGTAAATAGGTGGACTTATCACAGAATCACAGAATATTAGGGGTCGGAAGGGGCCTCAAAAGATCATCTAGTCCAGCCGCCCTGCCAGAGCAGGATCACCTACAGTAGAGCACACAGGAGTGCGTCCAGGTGGGTTTTGAATCCCTCCAGAGAAGGAGACTCCACAACCTCCCTGGGCAACCTGTTCCAGTGCTCTGTCACCCTCACAGTGAAAAAGTTTTGTCTAATGTTTTTGTGGAACCTCCTATGTTCCAGCTTGTACCCATTGCCCCTGTCCTGTCATTGGACATCACTGAAAAGAGCCTGGCTCCGTCCTAACACTCCCCTTTGACGTATTTCTAAACATGAATGACGTCACCCCTCAGCCTCCTCTTCTCCAAGCTAAAGAGACCCAACTCCTTCAGCCTTTCCTCATAAGGGAGATGTTCCACTCCCTTCATCATCTTTGTGGCTCTGCGCTGGACTCTCTCCAGCAGTTCCCTGTCTCTCTCGAGTTGAGGGGCCCAGAACTGGACACAATATTCCAGATGGGGTCTCACCAGGGCAGAGTAGAGGGGAAGGAGAACCTCTCTTGACCTACTAACCACCCCCCTTCTAATACAGCCCAGGATGCCATTGGGCTTCTTGGCCACGAGGGCACATTGCTGGCTCATGGTCATCCTGCTGTCCACTAGAACCCCCAGCTCCCTTTCTGCTGCTCTCCAGCAGGGCAGTCCCCAACCTATACTGGCACATGGGGTTATTCTTTCCCAAGTGCAAAACTCTACACTTGCCCTTGTTGAACCACATAAGATTTCTCCTGACCCAGCCCTCCAGCCTGTCCAGGTCTCTCTGAATGGTAGCACAGCCTTCTAGTGTGTCAACCACTCCTCCCAGCTTTGTGTCATCAGCAAACTTGCTGACAGTGCTCTCCAATCTCACATCCAGGTCATTGATGAATATGTTGAAAAGCACTGCTCCCAGCACTGACCCCTGAGGGACCCCACTAGATACAGACCACCAACCGGACCCCTTCCCCCCCCCCACCCCTACAATTGTCTGCATGTTAAAAACAGAGTGTCTATTCATAACATAGGTCCTGGGCTGACCTGCAAGGCCATTCATTTCTTTCCTGTGCTCTGGTTTGTTCAGGTAGAGATTAGCCACGAGACAGTGGCAGAACCAGGGAACATCTGGGAATAGTCTATAGTCACCCTGTTACGATTACATTGATCTCTTAACTGTTATGTTCCACCTAGTGGCTTATTACTGGTTTACCCTAGATTGTTAGCACTGTGGTTTAAGGACTATTACTTTCTGCGTGTTTGCACTGTATCTAGCACAGTCTGGGTAATAAATTATATATGTATATAAGTAATGAATATAAACACCAGAAAGCTGGTGTTTATAAAACTCAGATTTAGGAGATTTTATCTCCATTTCAGCTGTCATGATCCTTTGTGATTTTGGCAAATCTCTGAGCCTCTTTCTGTAAAAAGCAAGAGTAATCAGTCCTTCTTCTGCTCATGGCTTGTATTAAAATATTTCCGAGGAGGCTTTGGAAATACGGTATGGAAAAGTGAAACATTGCAGAAGGTATAAAATGGAGTTCCATTTTTGAAGTGACTTGTTTTATTTGTGTACGAAAATGTAAAACAGCAAAAGGAAATGGAGTCATATGCTTATGATGTCTTTTAAGTCATATTTCCTAAGTTAATTTAAGAAGAATCACTGCATTATGTGGCCAAAACTGTCTTTGGTAATGTAAAAGCAAGTCTTGTCTCTCATATACTTGTTTGTACAAAAAAAGTAAATGTCTTGTACAATAAAAGCTCAGAGGAGTGTCATTTATGATATACAGTGCAAATTAACCTGACTGGCCACTGTTACATTCATCTGGGACTAATCAGAGCTTATAATCCATTTTATCTGGTTTTCTTGTGCTTTTGTTGCTAAGCAGCTAAAGCCATTATGCAGATATTGCTATATGGGTGTAATCAGTTTAACACAAGTTTGCTTTGCCTTTTATTACTGATTAGTGTCAAATTAGAACTTTTTAGGGCCCAATTCTGTTCATTAGTATCCCTGCTTCGGTGGATTTATACGTGTGTGAGACGAAAGACTAAATAGCCCCTGTATTTTTAGCTAATTCAGTGCTAAAATACTTGAATACAATTTAAATATAAAATCATTAACGAAAGTTTCTTAATGGTGTTAACTAAGATAAAAAGGTGGAATAAAATGGTAGGTAAGCATAGAGCAATTTTATTTATACTGTTTATATTATGGTACCTTTTGATATACATTTATACATATTTATATTCTATGGTTATTATTTAACTGTAATATTATATATGCATATACACAGAATATGTGCAATAGGAACAATTTTTTAATTCCCAACTAGTTTCTACAGGCAGTTCCTATCAAGAAATTAAAATGGACTAATATGCACTCATTCTTCAGAATATTTCCTGAAGCCCTAGAAGTTAGAGTGTTATTTGGTGGTGTTTCGTAGATCATACAGTTGAGAAGTCATGTAAATAGATGAAACTTTGGCAGAATAAGGTTCTGGAGAAGTTTGGGTACTGTGTGTGTGTTAAATTTAGATTTCCTGTTGACTGCTACACAGTATGAATGCGTTGACCGTGATCATTGTATTGTCTAAAAGTAGACACTGTGGTCAAGAATAGTTGGAACTGTGAAGCTGATCATTAAATACTGTAATCATTGTCTCTCACACACACAAGCCCCTGTTTCCAGCATGATGACCTGGTTTTGGGAAACTTGCTATTATGCCACTGAGTTACAGCTAGCTGCTCTTGACGGATCATTAAAACGTGGTTAGCTCACTGAAGATGCATTGTTCACATTAGTCCTTTTAGTGTTAAGCTTCAAGTCAGGCTACCAGGGCAGCCAGGCTCATCAAGGACCCGTAGGAGATATTACTCCTCCAGCATCAATCAGAAGACTCTAAATGCTTCTCTTTCAGACAGGAAAGACTTTTATTTTGCGGTGTAGCACCCAAACTAAACAGGACTCTTTCACAACCTCTCAAAGCTAAGGCTTGTTCCTAGTTCGCGTGTGTACAAGTGAGTGCTGCAGCTGCAGCTCTATGGCTTGCTTTGCTGTAACCAACTGAGGCCTCAACAACCCCACGAATAGTCCCGCGTCAGCATGTGTGGCCAGAATTCACTGCAACTGCTGTCATGAAATAGGTGAGGACAAGCTGGAGTTTGCACTGATTTTATTTGCCTTGGTCCTCGTGTCTGCACGTTAGGGTTTTAGAGTTAACTATGCCAGTAGTTCACTGTGTTAGAAACATCTTAGGGTAGCCAAGTGTAAAATTCAAGATTTTAATCCTGATGTGATCACGTGCAGACAGGGAGTTTTTAGGGTAACAGGTAAAACTAAGGGCCTGTTAGGTGCTGTTTTTAATCTCTTGGACAGAGTAGCTGGAACTATGTATTGCACACTTTTCCTTTTGAAAAAAATGTGTCTCTCCAGTTGAGGCATGTTTGAGGGGAGGAATTTTCAGAGTCTCTAGCGAAGGCTTTGCCAGTAACTTTCCTGGCAAGTCTGTCTGTCTTGTACGCTGTACTTTAGCAGAGATCAGAGGAGGCAGGAGTATTGTCATCCAAACAGGGCAAAGGGGGTAGCAGACTTTGAATGGAACTGGAGCAGACACATCGCTTACTGGATCTACGAACTCTGTATATACAAGTTTTGCACTTTGGCTGTGTTAACATCATGCAGGTCGGTTCCTCATTGGGTATTCTTAATCTGACAGCTTTTGTGGCAATGGAGTACTGTCCCTCATCCCACAGGTTAATTGAACAACGCTGCTTTAAATGAAATCCTGCAGGTTAGGGCTGGGTTGTGGCTTTTAGTTTAGTTTCATCTTGGAAGAGAAGAGTGGGAGGAAAATGGATAATCTACCTTGTGGCAGCGGCACTTGGAAGAAGTGTGCCTGACTGGGCTGTAGCAGGATCTGTCACCCTGCAGCCATGTGCTGTGACCCTCTGTTCTGTCCGTACTCTGCACCTGGGTCTCAAGACCATCCTCACACCTGATGTAGGATCCTCCACTTGGGCAAAAGAGACCTGAGTACATGACCTGCATGAACCCACTGGTCCTTTTTCCTGGCACCCTTTGTGTTTCTTCTTGCATTTTATGGCCATAAAGCACTATTCATAAATCACCTCTAGTGAGTTCAATACAAAAATGAATTTGTAAAAATCAAATCTCTCTTTACAGTAAGGGGAAGTGTCATGTTCACATGGGTTGAGATGCCTCGTTTATTATGCTAGATAAGTGTTTTAAAAGCTATTCAAAGAAAGTCTGATTTACCCAAGTGATTGTGGGAAAACCTTTAATACTGTGTGTGTGTTAGGTGTTGCTCTTATAAGTAAACAACTAACGCACCCCAGAGGAAGAGTCAGGAAAAAGGAAACTGCATATAAAATTCAATTCTTCTGCAGCTTCTTTTCTAAATTCAGGAAATGATTCTCTTTGGAATGCAATTGGACACTTTAATACTTTTTTTTTTTTGGTAACAACAGTAAGCTTAGTAAAAGATAATTGTACACGAGAGAATTTCACCATGGGAAAGAAGTGGAATTTGCAAAACATTTGGGTTTGCACCTTTAGTAAAATTTTCCTTGCTTTTTTTTAGCACCTACACAGAGTAATTTGATTTTGGCATAACATGTCTTCTGCACTATACACCCACTATGTGTGAGATGTGCCAAACTTGAGTGGGGTATAACTTAAATTACACTTTAGATCTTCTTCTCAAAACAACACCATCAAATTATTTTTACACTGTTAATGGGGGTGTGAGAAGATCTAAGAGAATCCACTTCATGCCATTTTATCTCACTTGTGGGTGAGTACTTTTAGCAGAAACACTTTTTTGATGGCAGCAGGATTTACTCTTGCCTAATTGCCGTGGACTGAGTAGTGATGCCCATCCTATATAGTCTCATGCTTGTGTGGGGAGGTAGGTAGGGAGCTTCTTTGTGTTCCCATGTAAGATGAGCCCAAGGCCATTCTGTAAGCTGAGAAGCATTCAATGCGTTGTGTTATCTCCTTAAAAAAAGATGATGCCAACTCAGCAGTTAAGAGAAGTGACTCTGGAGGACAGCGAGTGGTGTGTCATTTGTGGGCCTGTGAGTCCACAGTGTCTGTGCCAGCGCTGAAATGCTCTATAGAGTATCTACAACTTCCACTAATAGTAAGAAGCGGTAAACATAGATCTCTAAAACATGTACAGGTAGATTTTATCTCCTCATTATTGCCTTCTGTTCTCTTCTGGTAAGCTGATCGGTTATTAAAAAGTAATTGTTCAGAACTAAGGAACCCTGAATAATAAAGACTCCTTCCAAGTCCTGACTGTGCTTATTAATACAGAACTTCATAGGAATTCAAAGAGTGCTTAGCAATTGGGAGATCATGACAGTGAACGTTGGGTTTGGACTCTGCTATCTGATCTTACAGCAAATGGCTATGAGCTTCTGGGAAGCACTTCCCATTCTCCACTTTCCATGCCTATAAGTGCACATAGTCACGAGTCTGGAAAGGGCTGTGAGTTCTAGTTAATGCTTCTTTCGTAGTAAGTAGATTCTAATTCTTACTGAAGCACGAATTATTTATATTGTGATCTCAGAACATATTCCACTAACATGTCTATTATATTATAAAACTAGTATAAAACAGTGTTTTAAATTATTTCCCAAAGGAAAATCCTCTGCTTCATTTACTCAGTCTTTCTCTTCCTACACACTGTAGCACAAATATTTTACTTTTCCCGCACTGGGTGTACTAATCCATCTTTTTCTGCATTACACAGTGTATTTAATAACTGTAAGTCTCTTTCCCATGCACAGTGACTCTGTCTGCAAGGTTAGCTTTGTTGCAATCAGACCACTAGGTCCTCTAAGGATTAATGGGGTTTTGTCAGAGTGGTATGACTCTTAAAAATAATAATCATCCAATGACACTACTTTAAATAATTTAAATAATAGCAGTAGGTACACTGGAAAAAATATTTTTTCTTTTAAATGTAGTGCATTATAAGGGCATTGGGTGTTCATGGAGGGCACTCTGAAGGATAACTTACAAACTTAACTGCTTTAATTGTGTGTGGAGTAATACTAGCTAGTAGTAGGTTTGCATATTTTCATAGACTAATTTCTTAAGTTGTGACCTAGAGTGGCCACCCCATTTTATTCTTAATACGTTGAAGAAAGACACAGTTATAATTCTTCCGTTCAGAGTATGTATACCTTGCCAAGTACACAAGAAGAAAAATTGTCCTTTTAAGTATTTAACTTGCCATTCAGTTGATAGAAGGATGAAAGGGATCCATTTCATAAGCTTCTATACAGAAGCTTTTCCAAGAAGCTTTGCAGAATTACACAAGATAAGTAAATTAAAACACTCTATTTGATAAGTGGTTTCTTGAAAAGTTTATGGTGATATTTATTTTCTCTTTTCTCCCTTCAGAAACCAAATATTAAAATAATCATGCAAAATTCTGCCCCTTAAAACTTCTTCCTGAACTGTAGAAAAAACTACAACCTGAAGATAAAACACACTCTTCCGTGTTGCTTTACTCATTTTGCGGGGTTTGGATGGATTAAATGATGGCAGAATTTTGGACAGTGTTTCCTGTTGTCTAATTTATACTTGTGAATTGCCAGGGTTTTCAGCTGTGTGAAGCATATGCTTTGCCAAAAGTTAATCATGTTCTAGAAACAGGAAAGTATGGAAAATGAAGTAGATACAATTTATGCTTTTAAAGGTCACTATTACATTTATAGAACTGCACAAGTCCAGACAGTGAAGAGAGTGGATGAATAATGACTTCTAATCGGTATCAAAAAAAAGCTGGCTCAGGTAACTCGTGTTTATCCTATCATTAAAAAAAAATCAGCGTGTTGTGCTTACACAATCAATGGATATTTACAAAGAGCTTTGTTTTCAGGAAGGGTTATGTTGAACAGAAAATGTTGTATGTAGGCTAAGGATTTTGTATATATTTATCAGTTTTCATTAATTCTGTGTGCTCATGTAATTTTCCTTTGAAATGTGAATTTTTAACCTCTTGCTAAATTCTTTTCATCCTCTTTTGGAAAGCTGGTTTGTATCAAGGGCCAAAGAAGAGGCAAAAGCAGGTTCTGATCTCATGAAGGGTCTGGAAGAACAGCCTGTGGCTTGTTTGGCCCAGTACCCTGTCTCTAGCAGTGCCAAAGCAGATGCCCAGGAAGAATGTAGGTGCAGGATAAAGCGCATCATGACATTTTTCCACAATAATATCTCAGTATCAGGAGATGGGTGACTTGGGCATTTTCTGAGCCAAAGATAGTGGTTTTGTGTGTAATGAGATGGCACCTTTGCACATAATATTGTTTGAGGCGAGTGTTAAAAGTGAGAAGCTGTTAGAAATGTATATGTTGGAGACCACTGTGTTTTGTCATCCATCCTGAAGTAGAGAGATCCTCTTAATATTACATCTGCTAACAGAAAACCCTGTAGTGCAGTGTAAGTATTTATACCATTTCTTTTTATCAGTATTTCTAGAAGTAGTGTCTATGATGTTAAAAATCTCCAAACTCATGTGGCTGCACTATTTCTTCATCATTTTCTGTGGTGGTAACATAATGTATCTCATCACCTGGAAACAGCAACTAGCGATAATGAGCTTTCTCAGGTAGAAAAATCATGATTCCTTGCAGGTGTTTCAGTATATGTTTGCTTTATGTATTGTTATGCAAACATTAGATATAAAAATATTGCATGCTGTAATACAGAAAATTAGTGCATAATAAATTTGATAGAACAGTTCTCAAGTTAAATTTTCCATCACTGAGACCTAAGGTACTGAAAGAAAGACATAAGTGTTACAGTATCTTGTGCTTTCCCATCAGGAACATAAGCAGTGAACCACAGCTGGCAATGTCATGTCAGAGCCAAAAGGGAATCATGCATAATGCATTAGACTTAATTAAGAAGGCTGCCAAAGAGTGATGCCATCCTCTTTCAGATTTTCGGTCTGCAGTGTTCTTTTGTTGAATTTCTGAAGTAGAAATTAAATAAAGGTTATTTTAAACTTAATTCATCCACTTCATCTCACCATTTCTCATATAAAAAATAGGGTATAGACAGAAATGAGAATAGCTGTATTGGATGTATTGGTGAGTATAACCCATGGATTCATTTATGGACCTGTAGAGTAGGAGAACAAGTTCTAAAAGAGAAGTGAATTAGCTTCTTTGGACATCGAAGAAATCTCACTTGTATTTTTAGACAGTCAAAGAGTAAAAATGAAATAAGGTTTGGGTAGGAAAAGGGGCTGTCTTCAAGAGGTTTCAAATTCGGTATAGCCCTGCTCTGTCTTTAACTCCTGGAAAGTCCTCTTTTCATTGCATTCAGATGTGAGAAACTCGGTGGTCATGTTGCTGAGGTCTCATTTGTACAGGCTTGTGCCACACGTTTGCTTTGTGCGTTGCATATATAAACATCCCCTTTGGGCTCGAGGTATTCAACAGCAGGTCCTTTAATGGCAACTGCTGTATTGCAGCAGCATAGGAAAGGAAGCTTGCAGAGCTCTTCTAGCATAACAAGAAACGGGAAGAACATACCTAATGAGATTTCTGGATCAGAAATGAGGGAGTTTTAGATAGGAATCTGAATTTCAAGAGGCTTAAACTAACCAAACCTCAGAACTTTTGGAAATTCGCCATGAATCTGTGGGAAAAGCTAGGAAAGAATTGTTGCTGGGTGATATGCCCAAGGAGATTAACTGCTTTCCACAGTGCAGTTCAATGTGGTATTATTATATAAAACACTCGAAGTGGTTCAGATATCCCTTAGGCTAACATGTAATCTCAGCCACATGTGTAACCCAATATCTGAGTATTGTTTCACTCCGCTTTTTAGTTGGATTTAGAATGATGATTTGGGTCTAAGAACCCACAGGCAGCTCCCTAGAATCTAAAAAATCATCAAGTTCAGGATCTGATACACAATACAGACTTCATTAAAATTCGTTAACCATTATCTGATTGTACGGTTAACATCAGTCTGCAAATAGCAGTGACAGACAGGAGGTTTATTTACTGGTCCTGTCCAGAGAAAAGTAGTGTTTTATCCATTAGTAGTATGTTGTTTTTAAGGTTGTTTACATTCTTTGAGGAAATGCGGGAGCTGCTCCTTGAAGAGGTTAGAGGACATATGAGTTTATGAGTTCTTTTTGAAAATATTCTTGAAGCAAATGCTAAATTACATTATTTGAGTAACAGCAGAGAGAACATTGTGTCTTGGCAAACTGCATTTATTGCGCTATATCTGAGTAAAGAAATCTAAACTATGAAAAAAAAGTTCACAGATCTTATCATGTTACATTGAGGAATTGTCTTTTTTTTTTGGTCCTACCCACAAGTTTTGCTTGCAAGTTACTGCCTTTGTCAGGTTACTGATGGTCTCAGAAAGATAAACAGACTACAAATAAAATTATTTGAGGGCTTAAGCAGAATGCTTAGAAGGTTAAAAACATGATAATCTGTTAATGAAAAATTCTGAGGTTTTTTATTATTTTTCCCATTTCCTTCTTTTTCCCTATAAGGGTAGGTGGCTGTTAATTCAACAACTAGCAATTTGTGATCTTTCCTTAAAGCTCTCCTTTGAATTATGTAAATTGTTGTCCCATAGAAACCTTAGGTTATAAACTTCAAAGGAGTCTCATGAAGCCTTGAGGTGAAAGTAGGGGAAAATTTCAAAAAGAAGAACTCCCTCCTGTGGAACTAAATACCTGGGAAACTGTGTCAGTACAACTGAAGTTTGCTTTGAAATGCTGGGTTAGCACGACCACAGAGTACCGAATGGGAAGCTTCAAATCACTGCTGGTGTACTTACTGAATCATAAAGGCTAAGTTAGTGCAAATCGTTACCGCTGCTCTTTTGTTCCTAATTTCAGAGAACATTTTTTAATCATTAATACACTTTTTCTTGGAATGAAATATTGCACTGGGCCAAGGTTACAGCGTGTTGTATTCCCTGAACACGTTTTAGTCCAGGAATAGTTGTAGAAATGCAACGTGAAACCACTGAGGCAAATATAACCTACGAGTTCAAAATTTTGTGATCTTACAAAGCCAGAAATACATCCCAATGATTTTCTTTTTCTCCTCAAACATGAGATTTCTTTCTAATTTTTGTCAGTTATCAGGTGCTGATTACATTGTTCTGCTTTACCAGCTTGCTGTGTTGATCTGTCCCTTCAGTTCTTGTGACCTGAGTGTTCTTTTTGATCCTGAACTGAGAAAGATAAAAACTTTGCCATCTCCTTGCCTTGTTTGACGTAATACTATAACTGCTATACAAGAAAAGTAAAATAAATACATTGGAAGTTACTGCATTTTTTTGACTATTTTTTAAAAAATAATTATGTGAATCTTTGACATCGTTTTTGAAATATACAATTCACCAACTGTTGTTTTCAAGCAAGTTGTTCATATATTGTATTCTTTGAGATGCTGAAAAGCTTTGGAACTTCAGAGAAAGAACACTCTAAGCTTGAAGTTTAAAGCCTAAGTAATTAAAATTATAAAAATAAATATAATCATACTTCTCTCTGATACGCAGAGTGAAATCAGCTAATTAGTAATGAAAATAACCATAGCTTCTCTTTTTTTTTATGAAGTCTCAAACTAAAGTACATCTGTCTACCAGAAAGGGTAGTGTCAGCAACCACAGATATAACTGCTTTTTTTTTCTTTTTTTTTTTTTTTTTAAATACAACAATTACGTGTTATTGGTGATCTTTTAAAATTTTCTGTTGCAATCCTGTTTGCGTTATCCAAAGAGAATGCATTATCCATGCATTATTCAAGGAAAGGCATTTTGCCTTAACTTTTCACATGTGGTGAAGAAAAATTCCTGAAAGGAGTTCTCTGTATCTTCTCCAACTATTATGAAGCTTCCATCACTCCACTCTTAGTAAATAGCATTGACGTTTTCATAGCTGATGCTTGTAATCCTTCTAAGACACTGGATGTTTTTGCTTATTTTCTTAATACAAAAAGCTGTTGAACCCACTTTAAAAACTTGCTGGTGTTAGACACATAGGATGGGATTTTTGACAGGTAAGCAACACAACAAAGTGTATAGACATTCTTCATTTTTTCTTATTACTCATCAAAATCTGTACTTATTTTTGCATGTTTTCAATCTGTGTGTTCTTTGTAGTCAACCTTGATATTGAGAAAAGGGTACTGAAAGCTCTCTTTAAGGCCATGTCTTAAAAATAAAAGTTCATGTTCTTGTATTATCAGCATTTGCATGAAACTATTCAGCTACAGAAGTGGTAACTGCGATTGGGATTTGATCCAGAACTAATAAAAATTATTTTGCTTTTGATCAGTCTCATAATGATGAGTGCGAGATACCATGTGCTTATAGATTTTAGGAATGTTTTATAACGTGTTACTGCTGCAGTCTATCATCTGAGGAGATATTTATGACAAGAATACAGAAAATCTACTCAGTTAATATCTGACAGCCAGGTGTAAGTCACTGAAAACTTTTTTCAGGATGTTGCCCAATTTGTGTGGCATGGGGGGAATTTTTGTTTGTTTCAGTAGAGGCTGTGTTTAAATCAATGAAGCTGAAAAAGTGAAATTAACTATTGAGGGGTGAAAAAATGGAAAATAAATGGTTTGGATCTGTGTGTACAGAACCAAAACACTGATGCTTTTTGGATGAGTTGGATCAGTTTGCTGGTAGAGCTGTGTCGCGGGTTAGGGCTGGGCCGGCCACTAACACGGACAGACGCTCTCTAACCCCCTCTCCCCCCCACCAAACGGGAAGAGAAAAGGGAATGAGGCAGAGAGACTTACGGATGAGAGAAGAAAAAAAACTAGAACAGCTTTAATGAAAATAATAGAAATAATGGTAAAAAGATAAAAGTAAAGAACTATATACAACTATAGATAATAGCCCAATATCAAACCCGACTCCCTCCCCCGATATCAATCCCCACTGGTGCTGCAGAGCAGGAGGCACTGGGGAAACCCCAGGCTCAGCGGCGGCGGGAGCTGGATACAGGGAGCTGGATTCGGGAACTCAGGATCCGGATCAAAATCAGGAGGTCAGATGGAGTCCTCTCTGGACACCGGCCACTGCAGAAAGGAAGGGCGAAAAGGCCGAAAAGGGCAAAAGGGGCAAAAGGGCCGAAAAAAGGGCTGAAACTCTCGTGATCACTCAATTTATACTAAATATGACGTATATGGGATGGAATACTCTCGTTGGTCACCTGTCCTGCCTATTACCCCCCGGAGGTGCAATCTTTTACTTCCTTGTGCCCCCCTCTTACTACCCAGCACCCCCAGCATGGCACGCAAGAGCCAGCAGTGGCCTTGGTCACTATAGGAATAAGTATAAGCAAGAGCCTTTCTACATACCAGTCCCAGGCAGTGACTGTAAACATCAGGTGTTATCACTGCCAGTAGCACACACTGTCTGCAAAAACATGCTGCTGACTTCAGAACGTGCAGCCTTTTAGAAGACACTAAACTGAAAAGAAAAAATCACTAAACAGGACTGGGTTTTTAGCTAAACCCAGGACAAGCTGAAAACTGAAGTTGCAAAAAATAACCTGTGTGTCAATGAGCAACGTTAACCCGCCTGACACCCGCTGGTGCGTGTGAGACACCAAGTGGGAAAAGGTTGTTGCTCTCTCCTCGGTAGGGGTTCACTGCTGGGACCATAAGCCAGCTCTGAACTCCCATGTAGCCCTGCCTATCAAGACAGCAACGGATTTTCTTCTTAAAAGAGTAATAAGAAAAAAGCTGAACTGCAGTTTTTTCATGTTGGTGTTTTGTGGCTGTAATCACCTTAGATGTGATCCTAACCTCTTTATTCTCATGATCGCTATTAAGTTGCTCATGAGAATGGAAAACAAGATTTGTGGGTCAGTTTTGATCCTTTTGAAGATAATGGTTATATTCCCACTGACTTCAGAAGGGTCAGAAACATTAGCCTTCTCTTTTTTTGTGCCATGACCAGAAAGAAGTATGTATTGCAGATGAGATGTGTCATTTTGTCATCTCTTAGAAATTCAGCTCTTGGCGCTGCAACTGTATAAGCAGTATGTGCAAATACTATTTTGTTTCTAGGTTTCGGGTGGGGTTTTTTTAGCTTTGTTTGTTGTTCTAGTGTTTATAGTCAATGAAGTCTCAGTAATAATTTGTTATACAAAAAATAATTATAATCTTAAGGTAACATGCCATGCTTTTCCATGTCCATCTTTGGAAGTAATTTCACTTCTGCACAGTATTAGACTGTGTGGATTTGATGCTGTGTCATCTGTTCAATAGAGGATGTATAATGGTTGATATCAAGTAGAATATAAAATATCTGAATGTGTGTTTTTAAAGGACAAGAAAGAAAATCAGCTGGTAGATTTCTGTGTGTCTAATGCAGCATTTAATTTGAAAAACAACTACACTTGTCAGAGCATTTGTATAACGTCTCCAGACACGCCAATCTTTCAGGAACTTGCATGTCCTTGTGTATTCTCCCTTCTTCGGATGATTTTGTCTGAACTTTCTCAGATGTGCCCTGTGACTGCCTGTCACTATCTTCTCACAGGACGGTGAGCTCTGCAGGCAGGATCAGCCCCGCTCCCTGGCTGCTGCTCTGCTTAGCGTCACTACCAAGCGCGTGGCTGCTGGTTTGAAGTCTGCAGTCTTGACGTCCTGTGTCTGAACAAGACCTGGCTCTCTTAGATACAAGTCTTAACCTGCTGGCTACACTTACTTTGTGCCTTACCCACTGTTAGGGGAGTTTGTGGGATGAGCTGGATAAAATAGGGAAGTTGAATAGATGAGATGACATGTAAGGCACGCACAAGTGAGTTTGCATTGCTATTTTCATTGCGTAGCACGAGGTGTTTTGTTGTATGTCTTGGAACCCAATTGCCTGAGTATTTGTACACGCTTTTGACTACTTTTTGAAACAATTTCTGCTTCTTGTTCTAAATCAGAAAAGAGGATGCAAGGCAGTGTGTTTCAGGAGACAGAAACAGGTTAGTCTGTTGTTTTTCTGGCCAAACCATGTGTATTTAACATGTGCAGAAATGTGTTTGTATATTCATGCACCTAAAACACATACACATTTGCTAGAATATATTTCTATCCTGGATGTTCATCCAGCTTCCCCTACGCTCAGAGGAATTATTTTCATAGCAATTTCTTTAATAAGTGTGCTATAATTTTAAAACTTTTGGAGCCACTTAAAGAAATTTGCCTTTTTATTTTTTTCTTACTCTCCAAAAACGGCTGGCTTCCTTCTTGAGCTGATTTGAATTTTCATATATATGTTTGTGATTAAAACTGCATTCGCATTACAAATGAAAGCTAGATCTACTGCTGTGATTTCAAACAGGGTTTCCACTTAAATTCGTTAATAGGTACTAACATAAGATTTAAATTTTTTTTTACATTTCTGTATGACTCAATACTAGAGGAATAGTTCAGATCCCACATAAAAATGCTTTGGACTGCAAGAAAATACGTTAAAACTCATTGGCACTAGGAATAAGAATGCTGTGTTGAAGGCTTATGACTGAAATGATACCTGCTCATCATCATCTAGCAAGAGGAGGGTCACAACAGATGTCCACATGGCTACTTTTCTGTGTTACAACACAGTCACATTTTTAATGCAGAGAGAAATTACCTATATGAAGAGAAATATGTAAAAGTATATTATATTGCAAAGATGTTCATATCTGTCTTTCAAGAGAAAGGCTCTTTTGCTGTAAACCAACACTGTACATGCTGAGGGCTATGTGACTTCATTTTTCTTCCAGTTTTCAAACCACGGAGTCTTTTAGCTTTCTATTTCCAACACTTCAGTGTGCTAAAGTAAATTTCAGTTTCTATCTTCAGACAGCTTTCAAGATCTATGAAACTATTGATTTACCTGGATTCAGAGATGGATTAAATCCTGTGTACATCAAGTTATTTCTGTCAGGAAGCCTTAAAAAACTTTTCCTCTAAGGATTTGTGTAAATTTCTTAGGTCTTCAACTAGGTATGTCTTCTCATGTAATTACTTTCAATCTAGATGTAGCACAGACATTTTGAGTCAAGTTTGCTACTAGCCAATATTTGGGCCAGGTTTGGTTTGGTTTGGTTTGTTTTCTTAACATATGTACCAGTATTCTTGCTGACCTCTATTAAAGGTGTTTGTTAAGTGAAAATTTTATGTCCTAGATGTTGAACTGTGTGTGGTTTAAAGAAAAAAATCTAGGTTTGCACTTTTAATGACCCAAACTTTCATTCATCATAGAATTCTGCGCTTAATCTGTTCTAGGATCTCTGCCATAATCTTATCACTTTAATTATAGTCCAAAAAAAAATGCAAAAAATGTTATATAACTCTTTCCGAACTTGTTTGGGCTTCTTATAGACATGCCTGTGTGGCAGGAAAAACATTATGCAGTCCAACAGCGGCATAGAAAAAAAGTCATGCAAGCAACAGTTAGGATCTGATTTTGTAAAGAGAAGCTTCTAGAGATAATGTTGGCAAGAAATGAATTTTGAAACATTAAACATTCACTTCCAAAAAATAGTTTCATTGTAGTTCTCTTAAAGATGTAGACTTAAAAAAATTGGAGTTGAGTAAGTTTGAATTTGTCGAATTGAAGTTATTGCAAATTCTCTGATTTTTCTTATGAAAAGAAGTCAGGTCCTAACAGGTTAAGAATGTGTGCTGCACAATTACTTGTATCATCTTCTATCTGTAATTTAGAAAACTGTAATTTTATTGTTTTCATATAGAACTAAAAGCCATTTGAGATTTATGAATGTTGTAAAAATGTATGCCTGTAGGGGTTACCAAGCTAGAATCAGAGTGACTTGCTGCCTTTTTCACGTTGTGAAGGGTGTCTGCATTTCCTTTTATGGAGTCCCTGAAGGAAGGACTTTTAAAATAGTGGAAAAACTAAGCTATTCCTACATATTCTTGCCTCTGCTAAGGAAACCATTTCAAGTTTGTCATTAATGTAATCATAATTCTAATGCTAAAGGCAAGAAGAAAAGGAGGAACTTTTTAATTTTCAGTTAGCAAATCCTTTTTGTGTGTGTGTGTAGATTGAAGGTTTTTAAGGGCATATTTATAAGATCCACTGACCTTTTGAATTGTTCATTAACTCTTAAGTTCTCGTATTTATTTGTGCATGCCTTCTCTGTGTCTTCAGACACAATTTTATTTTAAACCTGTCATTTTAATACTTTTAAAATGTCAAATAACAGGTCATATAATCATAGTCAAATTTAAGCTTAGAAGCTTAAATTAGCATATCTTAATGTGGCAATGTCAGGGCATTCACAGAGAACCCAAACTCATTTTGTGGGAGCATAATAAAAGCCATTTCTGCAAGATTAGCTTCTGGAATATTCTCCTGTTTGTTAGTGTTATGAGAAATTTCACCATGTAGCAGAAACACGCTGGCTATTGAATAATTTAATGGAAAAGGTATGTAGCCATATGTATTTGTGGATACAGATGAGTGAGTGGCAAAGTGTTGTATAAGCGTTTTTACTGGTGTTCAGGCCATCAGAATTATTGTAAAATCTGGCATGTACGCTGGACCAGAGCAATCATTCTTGGTGAATAATACATGTGTTTTACAACCTGACAAACTGTCCAGACTCAAAGAATCTGAATGTCAAAGCTGCCAGTAAGCCACCACCATTATCTATGTTACATTAATTCATAACTCCTGTAAAATCTATGATATGAGCTCCACATCTGTAACATACATGACACAAAAGTTGTTGATATTTAGGAACAGCCTGCTTGAATGGGTATATTGGGTTTTTTTAGTAGATATCCAGACTTCCAGTTCTTGTTTATCTTGTCTTTGAAGTTTCTTAATTACAGTCAGGAATAATGTGGGCATTTTGAGGGGCGTGGTCATTTTTGTTTTGATAATGGGGGATTGTTTGTGTAA
The DNA here is from genome assembly GCA_020746105.1 of Trogon surrucura. Lineage (NCBI taxonomy): Eukaryota > Metazoa > Chordata > Aves > Trogoniformes > Trogonidae > Trogon > Trogon surrucura. Next base: position 97,533,350 of record CM036618.1, on the reverse strand, counting down.
CTTCTTGGTGCCACATCAGAGTTTTACTTGAAGATCACAGTAACACCGAAAGTCATTGTTTTGTTTCCCATTTCTTAGAGCTTTAAAAGTCACCCACATGTAATTGGTGATAGTGAGTGTCTACAGTACCAGTCACATCCCCGTATCACTGACAGAGTCTGCCAAAGGAGCCTGGGGGCTTCCACAGTTCCCCCTGGAACAGTGGACTTTCCCGGCCAGTTCTCCAACTGTGCTTTGGCTTGTAATCCTTTTTTCCATTAGTAGTTGTTGTCCATCCTAGAAGAGGCTCCATTCAAAGTGTAAAACCCTGTGTGAGTCGTTGGCAGTGTCCTCTAAAATGGATTTTTAAGAACTTTGCTTGGACAAGGACTGTCAGGAGTTTGGCTGCTGCTTTCAAGCTGCAAAGATCATCTTAATTTATTTTGAGAATGTATGCACAATTTATCTTCTCATATCAGGACTATTTCTTACTGGGCAATCACTTAGTATTTTTAGTTTGATTTTGCTTGGAATGTGCAAGTAGCATTATTTGAGGAGATCACTCAGGAATTTGAATTTCTAGACAACACCTCTATCTGAATTAATGCCTCTGAATGGAGAGGGTGGCTTCTGAGTCCTCCAAAGCTGATGGAGCATTCATTTTGGTTCTGTCCATCCCTAATTTTTTCCTAAAATAAACGTTGCTGAGATATCCGAGAATCCTTGCGGGGGAAGGGAGAGATTCACTGAGTGTGTCTCCTTACATTGCACTTATCACAGTAGTGCTTGTGCTAAATATTCCCCTTCTGTAAGACAGTGCTATGATATCTATTAGAAACAATTTTTACAACACTTTGAAATTGCTTCAAATCCCTGATTTTTTTCTGTGGCAAGTTGTTTAGTGGAGGAGAGAGGATTCCAGCAATGAATAGCTCCAAGAAAGTATGCTGGCATACAAAGGATCTTACATAAGAAGTCAAGTTTTTTTTTTTCTTCCTCTCTTTTCTGCTGAACCCCTTTTCTGTGCTAGTCAAAGCCTTTGTTATAGCAACAGCCCAGCTGGATGCTACTTCCTCTGCTAAAGTGAAGTTCAAGAAACCAGCTGCTGCTTAAAAGAAAACTGCTTATTGTTAAGTTCCTCTTCTTCCCCCTGCCAAGGTTAAACATGTCCCTTCTCCGTCAGAATCTCCAGTGTAATGTGTCCCTAGATATTGTGGGGCACGCCTTCAAGGATATAAGCCTAGTATTTACCAAGTTACCTGCTGACAGGGCAAAAAGATAGACAACAGTTTCTGAAGTTGACAACGTTAGCCAGCCACGCCAAGATTGGTTTCCCTTCCTTTAGAGGATTTTTCCTATCCACAAATGTAGTGTGAGGTGAAATTCTAGACATTGAGGGCTTCTAGGAAGGTGTTTGGTTTAGTTTTCTTACTCTTGCCTTTCTTCATCATTTTTCTAAGGAGAGGTATCTTTTCCTGCTTCTTATAAATCTCTTAAGGCACTGTATAAACTCTTGTACTTTGGGTTTTTTAATACAAGAATTTACATGGTAGCTCCCCAGAGCTTCTTGGTCCAGTGATTTACTCACTTTACCCATTTACACACTTAGATCTAGTAGGAAGTAGGAAGGACTGGCAAATAATACATTAATATTTTCCTCCTATACGGAAACAGCTACTTTTAAAGAAGTTCAGGAAGATTCACTCCTGTACTGAGATTTCCTGTGTAATTCAGCCTTCCAAGTATTTGTGTATGATGCAGTCTTCAATTCCATGACTTTTTTATCTGAGACCATTGCTACAGTAAAAGAGGTGTCTTTGTCTCTGATAATCAGTGCAATGCCATGTTTAGGTGCCTGAGGTAAACCTTATGCTAACTTATTTCCCAGCCTCTGTATTTGTGGTTCTTTTACCATGCTGCCTGAATGCTTCACAAAACAATAAAACAGGGTACCCAGGGTGGGCAGCTCAAACAATTTACAAATGCAGACCTTAGGTACAGAGGGATCACAGCCATAAGCTTTAACAGTTTTATTTCTGTAAAACATTACCTGTGCCTAGATTCGTTCTGCTTAACTGAAGCACCAGAACTGGAGATAAATTCTGTCTTTATGCAGGGAGCTGAGGTTCAGAAGGCCCCAACACTAGGCACCTCTGTTAGCTCTCTTAAAACTGAATGGAATAAAATTGTGCCCAGAGCATATTACTGTGTTTTCAGCACTAGTGTTTTAAACTCCGTGAACAACTTTGTATTACTTCAGACATCACTGTTCATGTCCTAAACTTCAGAAGAGAAGGCGCAGTGACAGAGAAATAGGTAGCAACCAACACTTAAACGCTTTTAAGTAAGAGGCCTGACAAGTAGGGTTGATGATGTAGCCAAGGCAAGGACAGACTCTTTCTGTTCAGAGTGACAATTCTGAAAACATCCTTTCTCTAAAGATCAGCTTCGTTTACAGTGTTTCTTGAAGCTTTCCTGTAGTAATAAAGTAGGGTTGCAAAAGAAAATGTAGTCCTCATTTAAGTAAACAACATCAAACTGCAGGCTCAAGAGGCATAGGGAGGAATATATAAAGGTATACAAGCACTCTTAATTCTGGCATTTCTTGAGTTTTGAGTCTTTGACTGCTTCTGTAATGCTCTTATACATATTCTTGTATGGGGATTTCTTTACATTTATTTACAAAACACATAGGTACTTCTGCATGCATACCTATATTCACAATGATGGGAAATCAAGCTGAGTCTTTCAGCCCCAAATCCAGCTTTTACTGTTATGAGCAATTTCACTTCACAGATGTCCTTAGTTTGGTCCTAGTTGTAGCTACTTCTTGTCTGTAAGTCGTTTCAGATATACTGTTTATTTTCTTCATTGAGATCTAGTCTTTGGCTTACCTTGACTGCATGTACTAAATTTCTTTTAAGTCTCCAGTAAAGTGAAGTCTACAGCGATGTCTGAAGCCTGTCATAAATTCCTTTATCAGAGTGATTTCAGTACTATAGGTGCTGTTGTGTGATTAATGACACATAACATGATGACACCAGTTTAAGTGTTATTGTCACCTCCTAGTTTGTACATCGTCACATCTATTCAGAGTCAAGTGAACTGAAAGGTAAAATTACAAGCTTTCCCCAGATCTTTCAATGGGTCGTTTCCTATGTAGGGATGGATATGTTACGTGTAATGTTGATGTCATGTTTCACTATATCCAGCATTCTGTGTTTTTTCAAGAGTGCATAATTAATAACATGTAACGCGGGAAGCTTGTGTTGAGCAGGGATTGCTGTAAATGTGTAGCACTCGACTTTCATAGTACTGTTTGCAGCCCTGGCATCTATCTTGGCTTTCTGTCTTCTGAGGACACCACTCCTGAATTCACATCTCTCCTCGAGAATCACAACAGGAACTCCTTTGTCTTTCCAGTGGAATCTTGAGAATGCTGTATGAAGTGTTAGTGTAAGATTATCTGTAGCAAACAAAATAACTAATTACTGGCTTTTTCTGAACTTTTGTCTGGCCCTCCCGCCTGGTCAGTGGGAGATAGTGTGCTGGGCTACCATTTAATATGCGTCTGTGTTGCACACAGTGAATTTATCATGCACTTTCATTGAAGCGAGAGGGGATCGAAGGTATGTTTATTGAGTCTTTGTGATAATCCTCAAAGGCCAAAAAAAAGGGCCCCATCCAACAATAAGTTAATTTTGAAAGCACTGTGTTTGATTGTGGCAGTTCTGTTTTTCCTAAAGCATTTCTGGAGCTGCATATGTACTGTAGCTGAAGATTTTTAAAACTTGCTTACCAGATGCCAAGTTCCTAAAAGACAACTAAACAAATGGGCAAGTTATTAAAAAAATATTTATGAAAATCCCAGTGTCTGAATCCAGCGTGAGACAGAAATTTATGTATTATTTTAAAATAACTGAGTCATTTTCTACAGAATGTTTCAACAGATAATATTGCATCATAACATTTATTTCAAGTCAATTGTGCAAACAAAGCAATGTTAGGTTTTGCAAATCTGTTAGTACTTACCACCTTGTTGCTGTGCTCAGTGATAAAATATATGGATGGTAAAAGTGTTGATGTTATTTTTAGCCATTCCTCAGAATATTTCATGAATGAGAAAAAAAAAAAAGTAGTAAATCTGGCAAGACCAGATCTGTGAAACTTAGTAATAAAGGGATAGTTAAAAAAAAATACTTGCTGTGATGTGTTGTCTCGGAGATAAATAGTTCCCAAAAATTGTCTACTAAATTTTCCAGGAGAGAGACAGCTCAGCAAGTGATGTCGTCTCTCAAAGAACACCTTCCAGGAATAAAAGAGGGTGGCTTTACTAGCAAAATTCAAAGAAAAAACACATCCCTGTTCTCCATTTTACACCCAAAGTCACACTTGAAATGTAGTCAGTTTGGTTAAGTGATAGGCACCTGTTCGTAAATAGAAACTACTAATTTAATAGTTTAGAATTGCCAGAATGCAATATATAGCATGAGCTACAAATTCTCAAATAATAGGACTAGTATTTCTGATTAATGTGCTGACTGAAGGAGAAATAAGCCCAGTGGAGATCAAATATTGAACTCTGTCTCTCACCTGTGAGATAGTCTGCAGGTATGAATGAATGACATAATTTGTTAAGAAAACACTTTCCTGATTTTCCCTATGGAAGAAATGCTGAACTGCCTCTCCAGGATGGTGCAGAGCAGCTGATGCCTTAATGAGAACTGCTCAGGAGTGTGTAACAATTAGGGCTGGGATCCCCAGATGCATGATTGGTGGAGCCTACTGAAAAAAAAAAGAAGAAACAAAGAAAGTAACATTATACTTAGATTCGTGGGCATTTCTTATTTCTCCAGCTTAAGCTGATGGTAATGGGACATGTAGTCTTACCAATATCTGTAGTATCCATTTAAAGTTATATGTAACTTTTCCGCTGCCACACAGAAGCAAGTTGCTTTCTGTTCACAGAAAAATCAATAGTGCAGAAGTTGACCGTGCAATTAGTAACATTTCTTTGATCTGGAAAAAGTGTTCAGTAAATTTATTCTTTGGCTACTTTTCTTTCACCCCACCCTCCCTCATTCCAGGGGATCTGGATCTTCCTCAAAATGTAGCTCTGCTTAGAGAATCAACTCCTTACTGCCTGCAACTCTCCATAGATAAATAACATCAGAAGGCTAGTGATACTGTTAGTGTTCCTTCAACAACTGAACTCTACTTTTATACTAGGGGAAAAAATGTACAGCTATGAGTAAAATAATCATACACTGTTCTGCTAGCTGGGCAAATAGAAAAAAAAAGTGCAACTACTTTGTCATTGATCATAAAAATTTCAATAAAGTCTTGTAAAATTAGATGAAATTGAATGGTGTGCTACCAAAAGAAAAGTTGAAAACAAGTACTGTGTTGCCAAAATGCTTATTTCCAGGTTATTGCTTCTGATATTTTTAGGTTTCACATAATTCACTTTTTTTTATATGTGATTTTGTTTAATATGTTGTGAACAAAGGTTTTCTTTCTCTTTTGGATTCAGTGACAGGGATGGACGTTTAGAGCATTGTAAAGTTTTAAACAGGTTACAGACAAGGAGTGATTATTTTAGTATATACTAAACATTTTCTTCTTCTGCATCTCAGATAGGAGTCATGTCAGAGTATTTACTCTGTCTAGCTGCAATAAAAAAAAAAATCTTCAACCTGTCTAACAACTTTGCTTCCAGTCCTCATCAGACTAATAAGATTGCAGCAAGTAGTGAAAACAGAAAAGAACATCAAATGAAATTTCAATTTGTGCATTGTATACAGGCTTGAGTCAGTATTTTGTCCTACTCAACTTAATGTTTGTACATAGACAATAGTATGTAGCACCAGTACTGTAGCAGTTTACTTGGTCAGTGTCCAATACTGTTAAACACGGAACATCAGCTTCATGGCTGGTCTAAGTAATCACAGACCCATTGATTCAAGTGCGTTTTGACTTGTTCATACCAGTGAATAGGTTATTTTTTTATATGAGATCATATTACCAAAAGCTTGCCAAGAACTTAGTACCATGCTAGGGTTAGATTTGTAGAAGCTTACTACATCTTGTGACCTCAATTTACTTAAACTTACATGTTTTCTGCTCTGGTATGACATGAATAAACCATCACTGGAACACAACACAAGCTGCAGAGAGCACAGTGCAACTCAGGACACTTCCATGGCCACCCCTGTCTGAAGGGTAAGCGCCTTGTCCCTCCATAAGCCAAGATCGCTCTGGCAAAGGTCCAGCAACTCGTTGTGCTGTAGTGGAAAGAAAACACTTGGAAGCAACCGTTGCACTGTCCGGGATGTTAAACGTTTTTTCAATAAAACAAGACTTTATTTAAGTAAGGTGAAAGGTCTACATTTTAAGCCTCACCAGGGAAAAAGGTGGTGAGGCTTGCCATGCTGACTAACACAAAATTTAGTGAATAGAAAGGACACAATACTTAAACCACATCCAAACTGTCTCACTGTAGTTTAACCATCATATCCTCTAGTTTCTGTATAATTAAAATAAAGTGGATTTTTTTTTCATCTTTTAGTAACAGTAAGCTTGAATGGCATCTTCCTGCGTTTGGATTTATTTCAATGGTAGAGTAAAATCTCATGTAACAGACCCGGGAAGGTCTGAGATCCCGGTTTTGCTCACTGTGAAGGGGCTTCTTTGAGGCCTCTGATGGAGTAGGATGAAGTATAACATGCTCCTGCAATCACCAGGTGATGAGTGGACCCTCGGTGATTGTTGCCAGACTACCTTTAGGGCTCACGGGGAGACCTTTGATATTGCACTTAGACTCTTTTTCTAGCGGGGTGGATTTAACTAAGGTTTGGTGGCTGGAGGAGAATGGTATCTGCTTTCAGTCGGCTGTGGAGCATTATGTTGTTGACATTGGATTAAAATTAATTACTTTGCATTTTTTGTGGTTTATTGATGTAGAGTTTGCAGAATTTAAAATCTAAAGATGTTTAGTAAAAGCAGTTGTTTTGCCACTACTGTCTTGGTAGGTGTAAGACTGCTGTCTCACAAGCAAAGATAGTATGGGAAGTGCAAAAGAAGCTGATGATTATGCTGGTGATGCCTTGGAAACTTGGACTAAAGTGGAAATTCACCCTAATGCTACACTGATTTCCAAAATGAAAAGGATTTGTAGGATGGAAGGACTAAAAAGGTTCCAGAGTAGTTAGTAGTTTATTGCTTGTGGTGTTAAAATGCTAGCTAGGCAGTACATAAAAATGGTGCTTTAAATGATACTCAAGTAAAGGAATTGTTTCCTGCCTCGGGTGGAGTGACCTTCCTCATTCTTATGGTGGCTTTGCTGCAAAAGATGTCTTGAGATTGATCATGGAAACCACTGCACGTACCTTTAGAAATGCACAACACTGGGTGCAGTCTGTGCACTTGCTCACAGGCTGACTTCACATTTATAAGAACTTGGTCTGAATGCTTTGACCAGAAAGCACTCTGAAGTTAGAAAAGCAATATTATCCTAAAAAAAAAAACCCTATTAAATACTGATAAAGGTCTGTTTCTAGTGAAGTAATTGATTTAGCAGCAGGGTAGTAAATGTAAAAAGAGAAAAAGAAGACAGAAAGCTAGAGTTTTCTTTCTTGCTCTGTCATTGTGGTTATGTTTTACTTCCTGAACTACAGCAGCTGAAATAATTTTATTGTTTTATTCCTTCTCACTGCAGACGTAGAAACATGTTTTGGTTGGCTTCAAAGTTAGGGGGGAAACAAAAAAGCCTACCTAATAGAGTATGGAAACATTTTCTTTCTAAAAGGCATTTGAGGTTCTGTGAGAGCTAGTGTCAAGTTTATATTTTTTTCCAAGGCGCAGTAAGTGAAACTAAACGTGATCCCATGTCACAAAAGTAAAATTAATATATTTTGAAAAATACTTCTGAAACAAAAATGGTTGTGCATATCTGTGAAATTACTTTAGAATATTAATTTTCAGTTTGAAGTATTTTCTGAGGAGGATAATCTTTTACAACCATAATGTTCCAGTACGTCATAGGAATCTGCATAAAACTCAAGTTGACATAAATATCTGTACTTTGAAATACCAAGGGGTTTTGTTTGGGGTGGGGTTTGGTTTTTTTTTGTAACAGTTTGGGGTTTTTTTAATCTGCAGCTTAAAATCAATCCGTTTCTGTAGGTGTACATCCCTGGCTTTGTTTTTAGTATTTTGGTGTGATCAGAAAAGATGTACAGGTAAAAGACCAAGTAAAAAAATTAAGTCCCGTTTTCTGCAATCAAATCTATTCAGTTTGACCTTTCAGTCAATGCAGAGTCTGTAGATCCATCTGACTGGAGGCTTGGAACAATAATGAGCTTTATTCACAACATGATATTCTAAGGGAGATTATTATTCTTTTTAATACCCCACTACATTCTTGAAAGCACAGGCTTTTAGTGAAAGCTGATTGGTTGATCAATGGAATTTTTTTACTATGTTTTTACATTTGATCTTCATTGTTGCACATTAGCAGATGTCACAATTCATTGATAGATGCAGAGGAAAAGGCTTTGAAATTCTTTTTCAGAGTTGGAAGGCTTGATAACCATAAGTTATGCGACCCCTGTTCACTCCTGGTTTTTCAAAGGTTTTTTGTTTAAATATTTTCATACATTAATGTTAGTTCTAGAATCTTAAGTGAAGAATTTTCAGAGCCAAATATGAACTGAAAGCCTGAAACAGGCTAATCTACAGTCTGTTTTCCAAAATAAAGTGAAAATAAACATCATCTTTATATTTTATGTTATCATTCTTCTTTCAAGCTCCTGCAATCATAGTTTCAGTCCTTCTCCTGATGATGTCCTGGATGGTAATGCCTCATTTTCTATCATTTGTCTTGAGACCCTTATTCTGGATAAAAGAGAAGTTTCAGTCCTTTCTGCAGTGGACTTCCCATTCTAGGAGTCCTGCACACATGTTGCAAGTCAGAGTCAGTGTCAACTTGAGTTAACATTAGCCCCTTATTTCTTTAAGATCAATATAAATAAGCTTTATTCATAAAGTAGGTTTCAGGGGATTTTAATTCAAAGATTTACAGCAAGGTATGTTTGCAAACCTCATGAACCATGACCAGGGCTTAGTTTCTGGGTTCATTCATTCCATCTGTTTGGTAGCATTATGTGCTTGTAATGGCACCAGATGGCTGAAAATTTTGTGGTGATAAGTATACCAAGAATCTAGTGTAAATTGAATGTTTCCACCTTGTCATTTCTCTCTCTTGTGCTTTGAAGCATGTTACATTTTCTATTTAACCTGGAATTAAACTTTTCTGACATAGGCCTATTCTGTCATCTCTTTAATTATTTTTTCAGAAACATCTTCCCTTCTAGATTTGCAAAACTTGGTACCACTTAAGCTATTTCAGTAACTGTCAAAATAGAAACTTTACCATATTCGTGCACATACACATTCCTACTTCAGTGTATCTTGAAGTGTAACACATTCTGCAAATTCCTGATGTGCACATCTTTCTTTTTTATGGACATTCTGCAGAGGAGCAAACTACCAGGCTATGCTGTAATCATCTTTGATGTTGCAATAAATGCTGTGTTCTTTAAAGTTTTTTAACCTTTAACCAGCTAAAGAACAAACCAAAGAAGCAGATTTCTAGATAATTTAGAAAGACTATAGACACAGTAGATAAGTTGAAGTCTGTGTTTGCTGTGTATCAAAACACTTTCCCTCCATGGCAAGATAGAAACTCATTGAGCGGCTAGCAGACAAAATTAACTAGGTTTAGAGACCTCATCAATAAAATAAACATACACTTGAAAGGTGCAATTATTTCCGTATACAAGCATATATTTACAGGACTAATGTTTTAAATTAGCTGTGCTTCAGTACGCGCTGCAGACACCCAGTGAGCTTGTGCAACCTGAAGCCTCCATAAGTGCGCTGCTCCACGCGGCAGGTGCAAATCTGATCTTGGAAAAGCTTTGCCCAAGTCAGAGGTCAGTGACTGTTGGTAATGTCCTCATGGCATCACTTGGTGGCTGTGTCCCCACTCTGTCTCAGGGGAAACTTGCTGATCCAGTTTTAAAACCTACTAATGTTTTATTGAGTCTTAGGGACAGCTCAGCATTACTCAATCCTGAGCAATGTCTTCATCTGTAACCTGGAAGGCGTGAGAGCCTGAGAGTTGGGGCTGTTCAGCCTGGAAAAGAGAAGGCTCCAGGTAGACCTTATAGTGGGATTTCAGCACCTGAAGGGGGACTATAAGAAAGCTAGGGAGCGACTCTTTATCAGGCAGTGTGGTGACAGGACAAGGGGTGATGGTTTTAAACCAAAGGAAGGTAGATTTAGATTAAGATATTAGGAAGAAATCCTTTTCTGTGAGGGCGGTGAGATACTGGAGGAGGTTGCCCAGTTATTTTGAAGTAGAAGTATTTATTTGAATTTGTATGAATTGTGTTAAACATTAACATTTTTAAACTTTTTTTAAGGTTATAAATTCATTCTCCATTTTATTGTGGGTTTGTTGGTTATTGGGCTTTTTGGGGTTTGGGTTGGTTTTTTTTTTTGCATGAGAGCCAATCAAAGCGTGAAATGCTGAGTTTGTAGGTGGAAGAGTGGTGTGTGTACGAGAGACACAAGAGAGAGCAGCGTACGAAGGTTAAGTTTCCCTCTCTGGCAGCTGCTCTGTAGCAAAGGAGGTTATCTGGTTTCTGCTTAGCAACAGAGGCTGCACAGAAATTTGCTCAGAACCCTTACTCAGGGTGAAAGTTCTGCCTGTAAGCTGCTCTTCATACTGACCTCTGTCTCCACAACAACAAGGGAATTTTGATGTTGTCATATTTCCACAGGGAGAGATCAGGAAAAGCACAGAAAATATCGAGAAACTATTATATATTACCACTGTCTAATGAAACTGTTATGTTAACTAAGGGCAGCGTAGGAGTAGGAAAGGTAGTGTAAGAGGAGATGAGGAGAAGACACAATTCTGTGTTTAGCCTTGTACCAGATGTGAAGTTACAAGAGGTCTTCTAGTCTCTCTCATCCCCAGTAGCCTGATTCAGTGATAATTTTGTGTCCTCTCTGAACAAAGGATACACCTCCCAAAACGTAGATGAGCATCTCTTCTTTCATTGCTGCAGTCAATGCGATGAAGCTTGTTTACGGGGAAATAGAATCAAAGGCTCATAGAATCATTAAGAAAAATACCTCTAAGATCATGAAGTCCAACTGTCAACCCAACACTACCGTGACCACTAAAGGTCATGAGGAAGGGGATTTCTAACATACAATCCCTGGAGTTTAGCAAAGTGAGGTGGTTCCTGAGGCTCCAGCATCAGCTCCAGCACTCAGCAAAGGCTGCAACTTGCTCATGTTAGGCAGCAGATGCCCTGCAAGCACTTTTCCTAGTGTTCCTTTGACTAGTTGTCTTGCTGTTTTTCCCTGTACATCCTAACGCTGCCTCTTCTTGGCATATACTGAGCCAAGGAGCTTTCAGTCTGTATTACTAAGTACAGTATCCGTGGAAAGCTGGTCTGTCATTGCGCCTCGTTATGGTATCTTATTACAACTAATAATAGTATACATTAAGTATACTAATATACAGCTAGTAATAGTGTACATTTGAGCTCAGCATATTTTTTTATATGTACGATCAGAAGACCAGAGCTTGAACTTGAGGAAATAATCATCAGCGTCTTGATGTGCCTGTCACTTATACAGTACTATGAATTAATACCTGTAAGTAAAGAGGGAGAAAGCTGAAGGAAAAGCTGAAGGTAGGTATTTCTGAATGGAAGTATTTCTTAATTCACTGTCAGGCAGCAACACATCTATTTTTGCTGTTGTAATTATTTTGTTCTGGCTCAGCCAAGTTCCCCACAAGAAAGTCTCTTTGCAAATAATACTATGCTGTTTTTCTTTCATGTGAGTGGAGACACAGTTACTCATGCTAATGTCTCATTTTAGGGAACTTTAAATCCTCGGCAAGATTTTGTTAGTACAAATGCAACTATTTTTTACTATTCAGAACATCATGTTCAAGTAAACTGCAGACTAAGTTATTTCTGGCATCCAGGGCATAGTTTGTGAACTGATATGACAGTATCTCATATAAATTTTCCATCTGGATGATCACAGCGTAGTAGAAGTTTCTTGCTGTGTTGTCAAGCTAGAACCAACTGTTGTCACTGGCTGACCTTTGTTTTTAAGTACGTGGGAACATTACTGAAACGCTTCACATAATAGAGAAGAGCTGTGTCTCTGGTAGCAAATATCTTTACGTTGCCAAAGACTTCATTCATCTCCTTCTTTTCAATGAAGCACAGGATTCCCTGTCCTCCCCTACTGTGACCTTTCTAAAAGTATAAGTGAGCCAATTTCTTACCACTTAATCTCACAAAATGTCCTATAGGAGTCAGTGGCCTGGTCTATGGAACAAAAGTTAGAAAATAAAGTCCTCAAACAAGGCCAGAGAATGTTTTGTTGTGCTCTGACTTGTGTAAAATTGCTGAATACAAAATACTGTGTGCTGCTAGATGTGTCAGTGAATAATTTTTTTTTTTTTTTTTTGTCCTTACTGCAAAATGATTCAGTTAGTTATAAGAGTAAGGAAGTATGAAGAACATGCAAAGGAGCACTCTGATGGGAACATTAATTATGAATGATTTATTAATTAATGTAAAGGAGATACTAGCCAGCATTGCAAAAATCATCAGCTAAAAAACGTAAGGTTGTACTCAGAAATTGGTAAAAGCCCTCTAATGCTCATACTTTATTTCCTGGTTTTCATTTGGTGATTCGTCCTCAGAAAAAAAAAAATTAGCTGTGAAGGAAGTACCAGTCTTTTCATCCATTCCCTCTTTTTTGCTTAGGCAAAAATAAAAACTTAAAAGCAGCAAAGAATATCTGGTAGTGTTATAAATGGAATATCTAGACAGTGCATGTAGAAGCTGGCCCTGCTGCAGCACAGTTTTGCAAAGCTGATTTCCATATCACAGGGAAAGAGTTTTGAAAGCTTTTAGAGAATTCCAGTTTACTTCTGTCTTAATAAGTGCACTAATGTTCACATCCTATTAGCCAAGTTAACTTCCTATTAGCCAAGTTAACTTACAATACAACATATCAAATGTTTGAATAACTTTTTGTACCCTTCTGTGTTGGCTTCTTTCCTTCTACAGTGTCTACTACTCTTTTCATGGGCAAGTACAATTTTGAGCTGGAATAAGGGGCATGTTTTTCCAGTGCCAAATTCTGTAATGCAAGACAGGTCTCCTTTCACAGGCTGGTGCTATGGCAAAAATGTTGATGGAGAGAGAGGGCCGCTCTATACATCTGTGCTTTTTTTCCTTACAAAGATTTTTCTGTCTTTTCTAAGTGAAATTTTAATTCTGAAAATGTAAACAATTAGTGAAATTCAAATGTACAGTATGCTCATTTCTGCTGTAGTGCCCATTTTGGTTCAGTATGCCTGGTCCTGATGTATGTGACTTGAAATCATCTCTCAACAGACCTATCTGGGTAGCTTTTATACAGATAACTTCATTCGTAAAGACATTGTGGTTCCTTCCTGGATCACTACTGACTATTTCACAGATCTGAGAAGACAACTTCTGCCTTTCAGTCAGTTGATTGCAACTCTAGAAACAAAAAACACTGTCGCAGTATATCACAACTGGGATGTAAAGACTTGCCCACTCAGCTAATTACTTCTGGTTGTTTTTTCAGCAGTAATGGATAATTTCTCAGGAAATCATTGCTGCAGGAGTATTTTGACCCATCAAGTAACTGGGTTACTTTTCCTTCTGATGCCACTGCTGCTGGACCAACTGGCAGCATTCCACAGAGTGTTCTCTATTAGTTGTGTAGCATCTGATGCATTTCCCTGTGTGCTCAAAGACATAAATGTCCAGGCAGAATAAGGAAACAGGAATTATAAAGACAAGAAAGGTTTCAGAACTAGTCTAGGGGCTGAGGAGACACCTAGGAGTTGTGCAACCTATGTCTAAGCTCCTTGACAGGAGTTTTAAAAGTTGGTCTTAGAAATACTCAAGTGCTTTCAAAACCTGTATAGTTAATTCTGATTTGAAGACGGTGTTTATATTTTCCCTGTAAGAATCAGAACAAAGGAATATTAATAGCTGCCTGCACATTGTAACATTTTCTGCATAATGACATTTTGCAGGCTTGATATAATTTTCTGCCATGTGCATCAGGCCATTAAATGAGAAGTCTTTAGAATTATCTCACCAGAACAGTTCTTTTTTCCAAACAACACCAAAAGAAGATGAGATCAAAGAATTTTATAAAAGGCGCTTTTCACAGCTTATCTGTCATCAAATGAAGGTATTAGGGAAATGGCCTGAGAAGCTTTTCCTACTTGATACCCCTTTTGAAGTGACTAGAACTAAAAAAACACCATTTCTGCAGAGGATTCCAGTTGTGTTTCTCCCTTGTAGGAAAAGGGCACAACGAGTGAGTTACACCAGCTGACACTCTTCTGGGGTCCCTGGTCTTGGGGCATCCTTGGGCTTTCGGGGAGCGGGCAGGGATCCGGGTTGTTGCCCGAGGGAGCAGCAGTCCTGCCCTGAGCCCACCATGGAGCTCAGGACTACCGACACTGCAGCTTGGGGCAGACTGAAAGTTTTCCCAGAAAAATCCAGTGACAACAGGACATGTATCTCTCCAAGATAATTTGGGGTTAAAAGTTTTCCCAAAGTTTAGAAGTCTTTTTGTTTCAGTTCATTTCTAGGGTTAGATGATCAGACTGCACATAATTTGTCCTGCATCTTTGTTGCATGCCTTCGGCTAACAAATTTCACATGCTACAGCATTAAAAATTTAATCCTGACCTAAACCCCATCTGAGCTAAAGAGAATCTCACCACTAAGCCCTGTAGATACTGTGTCAGAACATTAAATATTATATTACAGGTGTCACAGAAAACATTCACATATGCAGAAGGCATATTATCCAATGGTACTGTATTTTTTTTTTAAGTGGGAAGAGACTAAAAAAAAATATTTGCGCTAACGTGATAGTGTTTTAGGGTCTTAATATGAAATCTTCATCTCTTCAAGAAACCCAGGCAGAGCTAGAATTTTATTGTCGCATTTTCAGGTAGTAAAGTGACAGCTCTATGGAGAACAGGCTGACAACTCGCCACCTGCTGTTTCAGGACTAGTGACATTTTGAACCATGTTTTCTTTTTACTTGCCCTAGTATGAGCCTGATACACCAACTAATCCAGTGTATAGTAAATTTGGTCCATAGCGTAGTCTGACAGAATTCATTATCTGAAAAAAACAGTAGGAAGACTGTATTCAAACATCAAGTACTCATAAATTACATGGGAAAAAGATCTGTATAAAGACCATAACCTTCATCTGTTATTCTGGTGTGTATATCATTGTTAGTTGCAGATTCTGGGGTATAAGTTTCACTCATATCCATACTTCGTGTATTTGGAAATTTATGGTGCAGATAAAGACCTGTACATTTCAAAGTCAGTAGATTTTACTGGCCACACTAATGTGGGATTAGATTCTTTGAATAACTGAAACAATCAAACAATTTTTTTCTAGAAGTATTAGTGCTAAAGGGGATAACTAAATGGTGCATTTTTTCACTCTGAGTTTGGAACAGGCTGGTTTCTCTTACTTTTGGGCAGTTTTAGAGTACTATCAGCTCTGCCTTTGGAAAAATCATTAAGCGAGACTTCCTTCTTGAGTACCAGTCTATGTATAACCTAATCATCCTTTGATTTTTTTAAAAGAATAAGTGATGTCCATGAGGTCCTGGCTAATGTTTCCTGCTTTGAATTGTTAAGTTGTTATTTCCATAATTCCGTGACCTACTGCTGGCACATAGTAAGTCCTCCACCCCCAGCTAACCAGTTTATCTTCAGTGTACATACACTAGCCATATTTTCCTCATTGAATAGTACTGTGGGATGTGTTAGGGGCATGAAAACCATGTTAAAACCCCTATTCTGTTCCAGTATCAATTGATATTCCACAGGGAGGCAACATAAATCTCCCATGACAAAAGCAACATACCAGGTCTGCTTTATGAAGATTAGAGATCTCAAACAAACATCTTGCTTAAAACCGCTTTTCCAGCGACTCATATTACAGATGAGTAAATGCTACAATGCAGATCTTTACAGTAATACAGTGTAAAGTTTTTGAGAACTTCCGTACTGATTCTGAAAGCACTGTTTGGAAACTAATTGTATTTGATTTGTAGCTTTTTCTGTCCCTTCACAAAGTATGGTATAATAAGTTAGAGAAGGGGTTTTTGTAGAATTATTGCAGCATCTCAAGGAGGAACAGTTATTCTTGAGACCTTTTTGAAGACTTTAGAAGTGCTTTTATCCTTCATATCTCTCAGCTGGCATAATATCTGGGGTCTTTAAGAAAAGAACAGAAATATTTTGTGATCAGTTTTGTAAAATCGAGAAGAATCAATAGCCAGTTCTTTACAAAGGAAACAAAGGTGGAAAGCACGCAAGTGTTTCTTTGAAGGTACTATATAACTTGCAGCACAGGTAGGAACTGATATTTTGAGTAAGGTAAGCACAAGAACTAGTGCAAATGATTTGCAGCAGGGCAAACAGTTCCCAGTGGTGTTTTCTGTAATTAGAGGAAGAGACTTCCAGTGGAGGTCAAGGAATGCCTATCAGTGGTGATTTTTAAGAGCTGATTGGATTAATTTCAGGAACTAATGCAATCTTCTGACCTGTGAGGCAGAATATGTTCAAGGAATACTATTCACTACTGGATTCTGCTGCTGACGAGGGGACTGAGAAGGGCACAGAGTGTTTCTGGCACAGCAGGCGACCCCGCTGCAGTGGAGTACAGTCAAACCCACTTGTCCTCCAGCAGACCAGACAAGCAGAGCCTGCTATTTCTAGGTCTTTGTGGGCCAAATGGAATCCATTCAGCAGGGCTCTTGAAGTTCACAGTTAGATCACTGGCTTACGGTGCCCAGAGACTGCCTTGCAGCGCTGAAAAGGTTAGTTCCCCTTGGTGTAGGTACAGCTGATCCTGCCTGTCAGCTGTGGGATAAGCTACATGACCTTGCAAGACTTCTTCATCCTGTTTTGTGTGGTTCTCCAACTCTCTGTGGTCTCTGTTTTAACTTTGAGGTCATTCTTTCTTTCAAAAAACTGGATTCGACATTAAATACTGGGCAAAGCGAAGTAAAGCTGCACAATAAGCCCCTAGCTATAAGAGTATTCACCAGCTTGAGAGAAATTTGAAATTGACAAAAGAATCCTTTAGTACAAAATCTGAATGCATGCATTTTTTTTTGTTAAGTGGAAGATGCAGGTATCCCATGAGAAGTTTAAGATAGCAGTTCCTATTTACGGGGCATTTATTCCAAGAAATATGGGATTCATAGAAATCGTTCCCCTCTTATTTGGAACTCCATGAAAGCACTGGTACAAAACAGGAAAAACAACTCAATTAGCGCTGAGTATAAACACTGAAATCAGAGACAGATAATGTGTCATGGTGTCCTGTTGATTGTTGCTGTAAACTTGAGAAAGGAATCAAATGAACAGGAGAGATTTTTGTTGGTTTCTTTAGCATTGTACCTGTTTTTTTCTCTTGTTTTTGTATTTCTCCATCCTAGTGCTGTGATTGTGAAAGACGAATCTGCCATCCTGGCTAGTTTTCTGTTCAGGGTGTTGAAGGTTTGCATATAGTTTTGTGTACTGTGCAATTTCCATCAGGAGCAGGAAATGTTTATTCAAGTTTGGAGGGTGGGACAGTTGCTGTAGTTTTAGGTAATTTTAAACAAACTGTTTGAGCATCCTGTTTAAAGAGAGTTAAGTAATCACAGTTTTGCACTAGTTAGAGAAGAATTCCATATATGCGTGATAGGAATAAAATACCATCTTACAGAGCATACCAAGGTGATGTATTTGTCTGACTTCTTATGCAAGAAAAGTTGTATCTTTGGCTTGTGTTTTGTAACAAGTTTAGTGGCCAAACATAATCCATTATGTAACAGTACTCCACTAGAATGTGAATTACTTTGCATTTAGATTTACCTGTATTTAAGACACATATTAGTTTCCCTGATATTTTCAGTAGTCTCTGGAGAAATGTAGTTCAAATACAATTTTCTAAAATCGGAAGGCAAAAAATGTGTTCACACAAAGAACTTAGTTTAGGGAATTAGTGAGAATCAGGAAGAATTTATTCACAGCCAACTATATGAAAACATAAATGAGGGAAAAAATGGCAGTTGGAGTAAGCTAGTAAGTTTTATCAGTTGTGAATTTTGCTTGTCAGGAGCCCATGTTTGATGCCTTTCCTGAGTTGTCTGGTTTAAAGTGTTGTGAGGGTTGAACTGGGAGACAAAAGCCAGTAGTGAAAAGATGTGTTCTCAGACTTGTAGCTTGGATGCACATCTCAGCTGTGAAACTGGGAAATGGATCGCATCATTTACTTTCGGTTTGTAATATTTCAGTAATGAGGTTGTGCTGAACTGCATATTGGGTCCCCCAGCTGGTAGGACTTGTTTGAGAGAAAAAAAACTTTGTAGTCTTCAGATTGCAGTGATAATTGTACTTGGCCTTGTGTCTATCAGTGGATTGTCTTTAAGATGCAGCCTAAAGTTAATGAGATTTTAATTGGAAAACAAACAAAGGGCAGACAGGTTAATGACTGATAACAATTTTTTAAAAAGTCTTTCAAGGGCTATACAATAATTAATGTAAACAATACATCAAAGTCTTTCCATGTCTAAGCTTTCATGCAGGGTTTACGTAGAAGCCTCTTCCTCAACAATGGTACTATTCCACATGTAAACAACAAATAGGCTGTATAGTGTCATCTGTTAAATCAAAACTGATTGGCAAGATGATCTGATCCTGCAAGCAGGAAGGTCTTGGTCATTAATCACACCTCCACAAAGAGGAGCTGGATTTAGTCTGTTGTGTCCTGAGAGTTTGTTACTATTGATGTTTCTGGAAATCACCCCCACTCCCCTTTTCTGAATTGAAGCATGTACATTATTCCAAAGGAAACAAAAGGCAGAAGCTCTACCCAGTGGAATGCATAACATGTGAAAACAAGTGAATATGAACTGGTGGGGAGTGCGTGTAATACATAGGCTGATATTAACAGGAATTATGTAAATAAAGCTAAAAATCAGAGAATGGTTTTGAAGTGGGAAGGTGATGCTAATAATCAAAGTACAGAGTAAAGCATTATTTAGAAGGATTTATTGTAGAGTTAAAGGGTGGCTATTTCAAATGTCAAGGAGAATGAAAAATTAAATCAGGGCACAATTAAAGGATTGGAATGAGAGATGTCAAGTGTGTTTCTGCAGATAGTGATTGGGATGGAGACTAGAAGAGAGACTGGTTTTCGAGTCTGGTTTTGATGACAAAACATGCAGAAGACTATCTCAATTAAGAAAGTCAAGAGGTGAGAATGGAGTAATAGAAGTGTTAAGGCAGGCAGTTATGCATTCTGTTATAGTAGTTAAATTTATCATAAAATGTTTTGGAAATAGAGTGAAGTTGAACTTTTGTTGTCTTCTAGCCCGTTTATTTCATGTACACTTTGCTTTTAAAATCTCTTACCCATGCTCTCTGCTCTGTTTTTCTTTCCATTTATTATTTTGAGTATTCTTATTCAACCATATCTTTTGAGAAGTTCAAAGAAAAGCAGGTATGATTAAGGACTAAAATAAACCCTGTAAAAGAATCTAATTACTTCAGAAAACATATTCACTTACTTTGCAGTACTTTTTTTTACCTTAGAAATGCCAAGAGAGGATTAGTCTTTAATGTCTTTGTTTGTGATTTTACCTTTTATTTCAGTTTATATAATTAAAGGGTTCCCAAGACTGCTTTACATTTATTTCATTCAGCAAAACATTCTTCTCAAATGTTATGAAAATGGAGTCCAAAAATAGTGCAGTCCAAACCAAACCCGGTCAATTTTTTTCTTTGAACGCAATCAATGATAGAGTTGTACCTTGTATCTCATTTTTAACTGTTATCCATGAATGTATGATTCTTTAGACCATTCACTTTATATTCTCCCACTTCCACGTTTGAATATATCCCAGTGGTACATGTAGCAAGATGAATATAATCAGGTTATTTCACAGGATGAAATCCTCTCTGCATTGAATTCATAGATGTCTCATTGTATCACTCTATGTATGTGCTTACATCATGACGGAAAGGAAATAGCCAGGGGGTTAGGAACCTATATATTGACCATGAACTTTTGATGAAAAATAAGGAAAAAAGTTTAAGTAGCAAAGATCAAAATAGTGTGTCTACTGTTGTTGAGATTGGGGGAATTAGGAGCAAAATGGATTTACCAGTCTCATATACAGAAAGTATTCTGTCTTCTCTTGCATCCTCTTTTCATGTAAATTTAAGTCTGAGCTCATCAGGTCATTGTCCTGATTAAAAAAAAAAAAATGAAAATACCAGAGAGTGATTTTAAGAAAGTGGTTTTCATCGGGACTGAATATATTTCATTGAAAGAGATGGTACCTTCTGATGTTGAAACTCTGACCTGCTGCTGCATGTGCATGTTGTGCAACTTACTGTTTACCCCGTGTCAGTGGGTGAGAATTATTATTCTCTACTCTCAAAATCAACCCCTTTCCCAGACTTACTGTAAGAACTTTCAAATTTATTTTTTTTTCTCTGAATTCTCCTTAGGAAACTGAAAAGTGTACCGAGAGAAGCTGAAAAATTAACTCAAAATATTAGCGTGTAACAGAAAAATGCAACTGCAGAGTGATTTCAATCACTGAGCTGTTAATTCTAGTTTTAGCAGGTATACTTTTGGTGAGGTGGTCAGCTAAGCTGCAGAATCTTCTGGAAATACCCCTTCAAATCGAGAATGGGATGTGTATAAGATGAAAGAGGATGGGAGAATTATCACTCTCCAGCTCTTGCAATGGAGCTGCTGCTAAAGCTTTTGTTCAGTGTCTAATGACAAGATATTCTGCTGAGCAATCCAGTTTCAATTTTCAGTAGGCTAAATGAAAATGTTCTACAAAGGACTAAACCAAAATAAGAGAACTTCAGGTTTTAACTAAGCCCAGTTTCTGATATTTCGAAACATCGATTGGGAGTTTGGTGACCGTCATAAAAAATGTTGGTTCTGTTTGGATCAAAGGTAGAGTACTTAATATAAAATTGATGCAGTGTGTATCCTGACATGCTGGGAAATGGCCGTTATCTATATAGTTGTGTAAACCAGGCTTTTTTATTATTATTTTTGTGCATCATCCCTAGCAGTCAGAAGCTCCCAGCTAGTGGCAGATGGAGGGTCACCATTTGGGCATCACAGCTATAAGACACAGCACAATCACTTTGCATCATTTGTATTATACTCGTGATACAGGTGCAGCAAAGAGGTAGCAGTGTTGGGAGTGAGTATGGCTGCTCAGGGGAATGTGAATTGCAGCTTCATTTTCCTAGTTGTGCCCACTCATATCCAGGCTGTTGACTTTGGAGAAGTTAAAATAGCAGTGTAGGGAGAGTCACTTTAAGTAAGTGTTAGGAGTTGCTTTAGCCAAATGTTAGTCAGACACTCCCCAGCCTTCAGTCCAAATGTGTTTTGTACTTCAAATGCTGAACTATATCCGTGTGAGATAATCTAAGGCAACGTATTGCAAAGGGACACTTATACCAAAACTGCTCTTCAGAGGTAGTCTGTGGTGCAGTGATGAGGAGCCTAACAAAGGACAATGCCTGCATCATCCTCTTAGGGATGTTGCGTCCTCTTATCTTACATGACAGTACCTACACAGCTATGCTTTAGACTGACTTTATCACAAAACTCACTGCATTTGGTGCTATCCTTAAGCTCTAACTTCAGAAATCATAAGACCGTCTGAGAGCTGTGAGATTTTCTTCTAAAAGCAAGGCTGTAATTCTCATTGGTTCCAGAGAGAAATCAGAAAGACAGCACAAGGACCCATGTTTTTGCTTAAAACAAACAATGAAGCTCTGGAGCCCTCAACACAAGAAGGACATAGACCTGTTGGAGTGGGTCCAGAGGAGGGCCACAAAATGATCAGCGGGCTGGACCATCCTTCCTATGAATACAGGATGAAAGAGTTGGGGCTGTTCAGCCTGGAGAAGAGAAGGCTCTGAAGAAACCTTAGAGTGGTCTTCCGGTACTGGAAGGGGGCCTATAAGAAAGCTGGGGAAGGACTGCTTGCAAGTGTGTGTAGCAATAGGACAAGGGGCAATGGTTTTCAGCTAGAGCAGGGTAGATTTAGATGAGACTTTAGGAAGAAGTTCTTTACTACGAGGGTGGTGAAACACCTGGAGAGGTGGTGAAGGCTCCTGGAGCTCCATCCCTGGAGACTTTCAAGGTCAGAATTGATGGGGCTCTGAGCAACTTGATCTAGTTAAAAATACTTAGTGCAGGGGGGTTGGACTAGATGACCTTTAAAGGTCCTTTCCAACCCAACGCATTCTATGATTCTGTGGTTCTATATTTAAAACCTACACTAATATCAAGAGATCTGTACCATAATTTTGAATGTTTCTTATCAGCGGTACTAAGCATTGCAGAAAGAACAAAGGGATGGCTCTGAAGCCGTGCTCTTTGGAGTGTATGATACAGCCAGAAGCTTTGATGCTATTCTTTAGTAGGTCTTCCTTACTAGGAACTTGTAAGAAAAGTGCTGGAGAATGTACCAAAATTGTTAGCAGTATTTTACCAAGAACACCAGTCCACCTGGATTCTGAATCTGGCAGTCTGGCAGTTTCTGTATTCCCAGGATACAGGGGGGAAAGGCACAAAGTTTTTTTCTGCATCCTCTTTATGTAATCAGCAAAAAGTCAGCCAAACATTTCTATCCTCCTCCAGGAAACATCCCTGATAAGTATAACATTTAGGCACTTAATGAGCAGGATTAAAGCACACACTTAAGTTTAAGAATATTTTTAAGTGCTGTGCTTTGAATCTGAGCTGCAGAGTAGATGATTAAAGACAAATAGCAAACTTTTGTGGATTTCTGGACTCATATATATAAACTATGTAATCTGCAGACTTGGATTCGCTTGTGGGAGGTTAATTAACTTCCATCTTCTGTTGTTTTTGCTTGTCCAAAGCAATGTCACATATTGTCTTCTTTGCTTCAACCCAACACACCAGACAGCATCAGCTAGAGCCAAACTGCAGTGAGACATGGAAATTGGAGAGGGGCTCCCTTGGATAAAGTCCTATGCTTACCCACCTGTGTGTCATGTGATCAGGAAGTGAAATTTAGTTTGCTGGTGTTCTGACTATTTCACTGAGTGCGTAACTTTGGGGATTTTTTCTTTTTCTGAACCATGCCAGAATGGGGTGACTGTGTGAAAATCTCAGTTGCTGTTCTCAAGTAAATTTCATTTCTAGTTCTTCATCAGTTTAATTTTTTTAAGAGATAAGTGTCAAAAGAAAATAAATATATATATGTTTTTTATAATGTAGTCATATTTCATTATCTTACAAGAGTGTGAGACAATTCAAAAAGTCATGTGTAATTGTTTGAGATTGGCAGCACTGGTTTCTATAGTTTAACAATTCTAATTTGGTTTTGCATATTTTGGGAAAGACACAAGAAACAAAGTAGATGGTAAGAGAGAAGAAATAAGGACCGTGAAATTTCTCCAGCAGCCTGTCAGTAGTTGACAGAATTTACTTTCTTTCTTCAGTGTTATGGCTAAATTTAGAAGAAATGGCATCGTTTAAGTATCTCTGTTCTTATATAAAATAGATTATAATTCCATGTGTATTTGGTGATGCATGGAAAATTATGTGCTTGTTGCTTATTGCTACATTTTAATTCTATTCCCCTTTTCTGGTTTTGAGACTCCTGACTTGTTTTCTTTAGGTTTGGGGGATTTTGGTTGTCAGCTTTTCCTTTTTCAGAATTGTAACATTTGTTTCTTTCCTTTCTTGACGTAAATGCTCCAGTCGGGTGAAGTGTAGCTTTAAGCAGTCCTTTGTGTGACTAAAAGAAATTAGCTAAATAACACTGTTTAATTAATTTCAGGACCGCCTCTTTTTCGTCATGGAATATGTAAATGGAGGAGACCTAATGTTTCAAATCCAGCGCTCACGCAAATTTGACGAACCTCGATCCCGCTTTTATGCAGCAGAGGTCACATCAGCACTCATGTTTCTTCACCAACATGGTGTCATCTACAGGTACCTTTTTTTTTATCAAAAATAAAGTATTCTTGAGGCTTGGGGCTGGTTTTGGCTGTAATCCTCTGTCTCTTAGCAACCAGATTTAGATTAGTTGTTTGTTCCAATGTGGTTACATAGAACTTTTTTTGGCTGTTTATCATTGAGAATGTTAACATTTGAATAGCCTCTGCAGCAGCCGCCAGCTGTGTGTGCCAGTTTTGTATTATAGTCCAAATAAAGCGGTTTTGAAAAAGCTTGGCACAGCGCGACCCAGAGGTGACCTTTCTGCGGATCGGCGCAATCTCTTCGCTTTCCTCTCTGTGCCATAGATTTCCTCTCGGTCTCTAACTCCCTGCCACTTCCTGAGTTTGTTTGTCCTGGTTGTCTCCACTCTGATACAATCGGGAGGGTCGTTTGCGATGCTTTACTTATGCCCCTTCCTCTTGACTGTTTGGGTGAAGGCGTAGTCACCAGCAGGAAGTGGCTCTTTGCAGGCAATTTTGATCTGCTTCTGAGTGCCCAGCATCTACTGGAACCTCGCCCTCACCCCCGCAACCTCGAATCTTCAACACCCATGCACACACGCCAGAAAAACGTGGATTGTTGTGCTGTCATGAAGAATGCATTTAGGGATGGGTTTTTATTATTAAAAGTAAGGAATCGCTTTGAGTATTTTCACCCTGACGTTAATGTGTTTATTAAGTCCTTTATCTTGTCATTTCACCCTTCCTCTCTCTTTTTATTTGTTTTTAACAGCCGGTCATTGCTTGTGATAAGTTCAGGCTTTTCATTTTGCAGGTTTTGTGATACAGATCTGTCCTATCTACTAAAAATTCTGACTTCTGTGGATCTGAGTTTTGATATTCTCTTGATGTTCTCACCCTCTTTCAGGTTATCAGTTTTGATTTGGGGTAGTCATCTCAGGGATAGGCAGTCTCAGTTTTCTTGGGCAGACACATCAAGATGAGAATGTGGAATTTATCACATCCCTGAATTCACAGTAAGGCTAATCTTAAGAGTACTAGAAATTGAAAGAAAGTCATTTTAAATGTTCAGTAACCAGGTCCAAGTGGTAACTTCCATCAGAGGCCATTGATTTTCCCACCAACTGGGATTCAGAGGGAAATTTCTCAGAGAAGGAATCTCCTTTCCAGAGGCATAGAAAACAGCAGGACATTGCGTCTTCAGAGGAAAATAAATCTCTCTGAAAGTGGCCTTTCAGTCAAAATTCCAATTTTCTTTAGAAAACCTTTTTGCTAGCTGCAGCTCTTAATCTCCATCTTTTATTAACACTGGTATGACATTCGCATACAGGGTTGGACTTTCAGCCCTCCTGTCTTGCATAGGGTTGTTTTCAATTGCTGAGAATCTGATGCTTTTCTTAAACTTTGCTGTCCATACCACATTTTCTATTAATTGTCTGCACTTGTTTCCACTTGTATTTGTACATTTAGACAGTAGAACATGGCAACTTCAGAATTTATAAGTATCCATCATAAGGCAGACAAGATTGGTCTGTTAAAAAGTGAAGGAGCTGATTTCCTCTTTCTGAAAACTGAAGCTTAGACAGCTTAGACACTTTAATTAGCAGTCGATTTAGTGATTTCTCTGAACCAGAAAGAAAGAATTGGTAAAATTCCCTTCCCCATTCTTTATATGTGTGTATTCATTCTTCTTCTTCCCTCCCTGCTCCCAGTCTTCAAGACACATCCGCTTGTCTGTCCTCTTTCTCTTTTCTCCCTCTTTTCTCTCGTCTTACATGTAGCTTCTGCTGTGTGTTGGCTTCTAGCTGCAGACACTTCGTGTGTCTGCATTCTTTCTATGACGTTTCATTGTCCCAATGCTTCAATCCCAAAAGAAATGTCATTGTGATGAGACCATGCTTCGTAATTTAAACTTTACAAGGTACTTGCAACTTCTGATTGAGAGACTATGCTGGCACGTCCTTGCTGTGCTACAGTGAAATACTACAGTTGTAAATGGCGTGTTGTATTGTCTGTGTTATCAGAAGAGACAAAAGAAGAGAAATAACATAAGTTCTAGGATGAAAGCAGAAACTAAAAAAAAAAAAAAAAAAAACAACAGGAAGAACATTTGGAACAGATTTATTTAGTTGTATTCTGTTTTGACACGGGGTTTTGGATCTGGGCATAGTTATATCCATAAAGGATAACTCATTTTCTCAACCGACCGGAGGAGGCTAGAAACTTCAGTGAATGTGTATCCAGATTACTCTATCAAATACAAATAGAAGGAATAATTTAGAGATTATCTTAAAAGAATTAATCGTAAAAAAATGTCTCAGTACATTTGTAGTGCACCAAGCCTTGGGAGAATGCATTTGTTGCTGTCAAGCATATGTTAGAATAGTTGTCTTGCACAGAAGAGTTTCAGCCTGATTATTCTGTAGCTCACTGCATCATTTATTACAATATTAAAAACACATTGGGATCAAGTAACTTCTTTACATCTCCAAAGCTCTTATTAGCTGGCAAACAAAAAAAAAAAAAAGGGAAGGGGGAAGAGGAGGAAAAAAAACCCAACAAACCTATGCTCCTGAATAACTACCAGTTATAACTACCTAACATGCCTTCAGATATTTTAATAAAGAATATTTGTCTTCTGTGTAATTATATCTCTAGAAAAAACATTGTGGTGTGAAATTAATGGTTATTCTCCAGACTGGGAAATGCTGCTGGTGTGGGCAGTACTTCAAGGTAAGTGGAGAATATATAAATAAACTAAGATGTTTGATGGAAATGCGGGTTTCAAAATAGCTGCTATACCTTCTGATCTTTTTTCAGCCATGTATGTGGAAGTATGGAACATAGTTATATTTTTGGAAGTAAATAACTACCTTTAGCTCATGCTTTGGCTTGTTGGTTAGATTTTTAGAAAGTGCTATGATGATACTAAATTATCATCTTTTATAATAAGTAGTTTATCCTCATTTTCCCCGAAGTTCAAAGAGAAAGCTAGCTCCTTGTTTGGCAATGGAAATTATCCTGCAAGTTTACATCTTTGCAACTGGCCCAACAGTTGTTCCCAGACTTGTCCAATTATTTGTGTGCTCACTGGAATTACAGACTTTCCTTTTGTTTATGGAGTTCCTGTTGGAAATAAAAACGAACCTCACAATTTTTATATATAAAGATGCTGCTGTTACCAAATGCATCTTGTATGATGGATAAACTTCAAGATAGTTTTCAGTGAGACATTTTTAAGGGTATGATGTTACTGTTGTTGTGTCAGAAACACTTCAACAACTTAATAAAAATATTTGCATTATGCCTGCCACCTTCGCTCTCATCTGGCATTCAGCTATTCAGGCACATGTCAAGCTGGGACCTGATAATACAAGTAGAGTCAACCAGACACTAGAGAAGTTTCAATCGCAGTTTCTGGCAGTCCTTGTTGTTTGTGTTATGCAATTGCACCACTTTGAAAAAATGTATCCAAGCTTCAGGAATTAAGGGCTAGACTATGAATCTCATTTGGCCTGTGAGCTGAACTGGACTTCGAACTTGGTGATGAAAGCTTGTGGACTATGTTCACTGTCACCTGTCCCTGGAGTCTGATATATTTAAAGTCAGGCATCATCAGCTTAATATATATTCTCATGCAGGGAAGATGCAACAAACTGTGTGTTAAGAAAATGCCACTTCTGTACTCTCCTCTTGTACTGACTTTCAGCATTCCTGGGCACTTTCTGCAGATACATGTAAATGTTACCTGTTCTTGCTTCACCTGCAGTTGCTGACCTTAAGACAGGTGTACCCAGATGGGTGTCTCTGGCTCTTCTTGTTGGAGTTCAAGTGAGGCGACACAAGTGGCCCACTCTGGCCCAAAATATGTACAGAGGACTGTTGTCTCCCCAAACAGGGACATCAGCATTAGAACGGGGTACCATTTCATTAACATAAGTGCTGGTGTCCCCAGTTCATATTTGATTTAGGGAATAACTATGTGAGCTATAAACCTTGTTTCAGTGGAGACCTGAAGGGCCGATGGTTGCGTGTCGTGTGATCTCTGGTGTGCTCCAAGACCATGCAAGGGATTAAATGGGGTGCTCTCTGAAATACAAAAGACAAGACACAATTTCAGTTCACCTGAGAGGATGAAAAATGTCTTAACTGGGAAATTACTGTCACCTGCTTTGGATTAACTCATTCTTTGAGTTTCAAACATAAGGTCTGTGAGATGTTGCCTTCAAATTGTACAGCACCTGGTCACAGGGGAGACTTCGTGTAAAGACGGTTTATCATGTTCCTCAGCAATACGAAATAATAATCCAGGCTGTAACTTGCTGCAGCTTTCTGAGACTCTGTGCACTCCGTAATTAGTATATGGGTCGTGATGAAGGATATGTTAACACTGAATTGAGGATAATGCAAATATAAATATACTGATGCCAATTCCTGAATACCTCTGGGCTTTTTCCGTACACAAATAGCCTAAGAACTTGTTTGAACACTAACTGATTTTTTCCTTGGATGATCAGTTTTCCTGGCATTCCCATTTATCAGGGCAGCACATACCAGTGTTTCAGAAAGAAGAACTACCTAAAATTAAAAGCACTTTCATTAGTGTGTTTTTGTGTGAAATAAGAATATTTAGAAAGTCTGAGTTCACTGGCGGTTGTATGATTCAGTGCAACCTTGGCAGAGTAACGAGGAGTTATATTTACACTGATGAAAATGTCGTATGGTCAGTGGTTAACATGTTAAAAGTCATCATTCTCCCAAGTTACCTTACTGTGTTATTTCTGAGTGGCAGCAGCCAAATAAAATTCCCCTCCCCCCCATTTTTTTTTTCTTTTTAAAATGCAAAGCTAGACGTGGAGCATTTTGGTTTAAAATTAGTTTTAGGTTTGCTTTCAAGTATGTAGAGATCATCGTATTTCAATTCTGAACAGTCAAATTGGCGCTGAAGCTATAGTCCATGAAGGAGGGCAAGAAAGACCTTGTACCTCCATATAGCGTATTGAGACCTAAGCGTGGGAATATCCTGAACTCAAGCCGTTCCCCACATAAACTGCCCGTTGCAGGAGTCTGCTACAGAGAAGTTACAGTTTGCTTCTGGTACGAGTGAGCAACAATTTCCATCACCTTGAGTAAAAGCAGGAAACAAGCACTGAGCTGTGTGGCTACACAAGTGCCCAAGTCCCAGTGTCTGCAGGGACGACTGCTGCCCAAGCCACGCCACCCGGCCACTGCTCCCGGCCCCGTTCACACCCTGGGCTGCATCCATGTTCTGCTCTGCCCGGTCTGGTGTCCGAAACTGAATGTGAACTCCGACGGGATTTGAGTCGGTGGCCTCCTGCCCTCCTGCACTTTTTCTTGCTAGATCTAGGCAGGCCAGCAGTCGTGAAATGCATAAATAAGCAGGATGTCTTCCCTGCAGGAAGAGGCAGTGGGCTGGGGTGGAGAGGAGCGGGGCTGAGGGAGATGAGAAGCAGGAAGGAGGGTTGGTTCCCAGGCTTCTGGCATTCGGACCGAGGGAGTCCACCCTGCCATCTGCCCAGCTTATGTATTGTGCTAAAGGCCGCTGTCGTATAGGAGAGCCTTTGACAAGGTTTCCAGCTGTGGAAGGATGAGTAAAGGCTGTGGGAATAGGATATGAACCACACGGCCTTGCCAACAGTAGAATGCTTTCTAAATTTCTCCTGGGTTTGGAACATAAGAAAGTCCTTAGTTGGCTCTTGTGTGGGAGTTGGGTATGCAGGGGAGCAGTGCCGGGCAGTTAATATTTAGAAGGATAGAGCAGCGCCGTCGACCTCATTTGGGGGATGACGAGGTACTTCCAGGGGGAGTTCCCGGTAGCGAGGTCAGCATTGTTTTTTGGCTTCGTGTTTATTTGGTGGAAGATTTTCTTGTTTAATGACCGTTTGTATAGTGCTGTATTGTGTAAATAAAGCTATGACCTTTACCTTCTGATAACAGTATAGGAGTGAGTTAATGTTAAATGAGAGAGGGCAGGGAGTGGGAATCTGCCAGAGTTAATGCCAAGTTTACATTCCTGTGAGGGCAGCCGTGTTCCGGTACACTCGGTAGAAAGGGCAACAGTGCTTCTCGATAGATAATAGCAGCAAGACATTGCAGAGCATATTTGTATTTATTTCTGGGTGAATGTCAGTGATTTTAGAAGATTGATGTTTGTGCCTTTATTTTATAGCAGGAAGAAATGTGTGTTTTCTTTCTGCATTTGTTAAGAAGGTTTTAACTGAGAGAAGTATAACACAAAATAAAAATGCACTAGAGCTGCAGCACATGTAAAATTGAAATGTACTGACACGAGGCAATCCCTGTAGTTTTCCTAAAATGCTGAGAGCCAGCTTTGTTTCTACAGGAACATGTAGACCAGTTCCAAACAAAATGATATCCTTCAAACAATTTTCTAGCAGAAGGAAGAGAATGCTTTTTGTTTCACAGTACATTAAAAATCTGAAGGTACTTCCAAACTGTAATTTGCCTGCTAATGGACAAAAGTTAGAACTGAGTTTTGCTGTGCCCTTCAGTCATGCTTGTCTTCAAACAACTGAAAATATTTCTATAACCCAGTTGTGGTGCTGTTGAAACTATGTCATGTTAAGGATGAGGCTTTACCTTTTGCATGCTCTTGAGTGCATCTGGCAATGTTTCATAGTAATACAGAGAAGTGCACAGCAAACGTGATTCTGAGATGACAGACATTTCACAAAGATTTTGTTGTGCCCTTGAGATGCAAAAGAGAAGCTCGAGAGTAATGCAGAATGCTAGGTGGAAACATGTAAGGAACTCTATTGAGTGTTTTTTAAAATAATGATATTAAAAACAGTGAACAACCTTAAAAGAAAATTTGGATGATACACTTCAGTAAAAACATTCACATACAACTTTTT
This sequence comes from Trogon surrucura, assembly GCA_020746105.1. NCBI lineage: Eukaryota > Metazoa > Chordata > Aves > Trogoniformes > Trogonidae > Trogon > Trogon surrucura. The sequence goes on along the minus strand of CM036618.1, from coordinate 97,502,315 downwards.
CCGTCTTTTGGGCAGAACCTTGCTACTTTGGGCTCAAGGTTTGCATTTATTCTCTTTGTGCCGTTTCCTTCCCCCCCGCCCCACCCTACCCCTCTATCCCCCCATTTTTATCCACCTACTGGTTATGAAAGAGCTTATCACTTAGGTGCTGCTCCAGCAAACATTTCTGCATGCAGATCACTGTACTCATAGGCTAATTTTGATTCAGTCAGACTACACATATGCGTGTTGTGTGCAGCTTCCTGCATGATTTGGGACCTTGGTTTGACTTTTCAGACTGAAAATGTGTTTATTTTTAAACTAGAAAATCAACACATTGGAGAATACAATGTTATTAAAAACCATATGTTATTTTGCTTACCATTGCAAAAGGCTGTGGACAATGAGAATTTAGCCAATCTGAAAACTAACATAACTGAGTTACCACTGAAGCTTTTGGAAACTAAAAATGTCTGTTTAGCTGACAACTTGTACTCAAATGTAAGAAAACAAATAATGTAGTTCACCAGGAGGTTAACTAAAATGGCCTAAGTAAGTAAAACAGAGAAAATACAACCACTGAGACAACTAGCATTTTGGCGAGTGCATCAAAGTATCTACTGCTACCAGAATAAACAGTGACAGGATTACGTCAGAAGGACCTTGGTCGAGCTAGGTGCAGTCTAACCCAAGGAATCCGAAAGTGGAACAGATGGGGTCGGATTGGCCATGACTGTGCTGAAAACAAGCAGAAAGGTGAAGGGTAACAAAGGGGAACAAGTGACTTAGCTTACCTGCTTGTGTCAGAAGTAAAACCTACCCCTCTCCTTGGCTGCCGGTGTCAGCAGCACTGAGTGCGTGTGGAGGAGGCAGATGTGGAGCAAGGCTAAGCAGGGTTGGCGGCGAGGCCAAGGCCAGCTCCTACAGCTTGAGTGGAGCTTGTGCACCGTGAGATACACCCAGGGATGGGTGGCATGAGGGAGAGACGCTCTCCTGCCACCACTACATTGAATTTTGTCCCCCTCAAGACCACTTACGTTGGGTGTATGATGTTTTGGATTTAAAAAAAAATCCCACAGTAACATCCAGCTTATGAGGAAAAGCTGAAGCAGCACACATTAGATGGGTCTTCGCTTTTTGCCTTCTGCTTCTAGAATTTGTTTCCAGTAGTCAGTCTTATGAAATAGCAAAGAGAGAGAAAAAATAAAGCAGAGGGGCCAGAAATAATACCAATACTTACATATGTGTGCTCTTTTCTCTAGACTTTAATTTCCTTCTGCTGATGTATAGAAGTCACAGAAAATATCATTCTTCAAAACATGTCAAATGCAAATAGTATATGCAATTGTCTACTTTTATTTTTTCATGTAGATTTGACGGAGGCAGTTGTAAAAGTTTCTTCACAGGGTATTCCAGTCTTAGGGCATGTGATTGCCCCTTCAAGGGAAGGAAAGGATGGATTGGCTTCAACAGCAGATAAGCCAATATAGCAGCTGGTATGGGTGCACCATGGTACAAAACTGAATAATACAGGAGCAGTGCCCTAAAATAAACAACTAAAGAAAGCTCAGGCTAAATAACCTGCATTGAAGAACTTCACATGTTCAAAATGGGGAATATGAAGTGGTAACAAATAAACATTGTAGCACCTCACCAGGTATTTACTTGATTTATTATAGGGTTTCCAAGGGAGAGCCTATGGTCTATTAACACCCATTTTAAAAAATGCCTAAATATATTCTGACAAACACAAATAATGAGTCAAATGGAATTGCCATGGTCAATTAAGTGGGTAATGGATATTTAAAAGCTTCCAAACATCAATAAATCTGAAACAGCTCTGAAGGAGTACTTGTAGAACAAAAATAATACGCACTTAAGAAATGCCTGAGTACATACTTGTCTAAACTTAACCACCAGTAAGGGGACAGCAAGCGTTTATGGTACTGTATACCGAGTATGTGAAAAGACATACCACATGTGTGCCAGTTCATTTGCTGATAATCTGTAATAGGTCCAAAGGGACCGTAACTATTATAAAGAGGCCCTGATGCTCATTTATATGTAAGTCTTTAAGTACCTGATCACATAAAAGGATCATCAGATTGTGAACGAGGAAAGTAGGCAGCAGCTCAGCAGCCTCAGCACAGAGCTGAAGGCAAGTCCATCACAAGCTGTTTGAACCTGCCTCTTCCAAAGATCTGTAAGCCAGTTTCCACAGACACTGAGAGAGAAATGCCCCAAGTGGAGGCCCTTACCTTGAAACCCTTCGAACAACACTGGTTTTAGACAGATTCTCTTTTCACCTTTTGAAAATTCACAACAGAAAGAGGAGGAGAGATTTTGGCAGCCTGCACAAGATCAGAGCGAGAGGTATGCTTGCACACATAACAGAAGTGCTGTGTTTCTGAGGATAAACCGAGAGAATAAGGATTTAGCTATAAGTTTTAAAACATCTGTAGATTGGCTAAGAGTTGTTCTGTCCCTGAGCAACAGGGTCTGAAGAAATTTTGAAATGGCATCCTGGAAATTCTCTGTGTAGTAATAACAGCAAAATATTAACTGATATTAGTAAGATATAGCTTACAAAAGCCATAGATAATTTGGTGACAAATCTGATATAAGTCATTGCTTCTACAGCCTTTACACTCCTGGCTCAACTATGAGTGCTCTTAGTTAGGCCAAGATAATTGTCTGTATAAACCAAATCCAAGAGAGATTTAGGCTAAAATCCCAAAATCCTGCCACAGAAAATGGGGTTTATTTTTTAATATACTTTATTTAATAGGATCCTTTTAAAAAGCAGTCAAGCATGGTTGTGTTTAGCTAATTACAGTGATGGCAGCATGAGGGTATAAAAGAAAGTGGAAGGGATGATGCCTGAGACAAGGTGGGCAGTAAAGGGTCGAACTGTGTCATTGCTAATGGAGTAGTTCATGTCATCATTCAAAATCTGAGTCTGGGTTCCTAACACAGTGCTACAGATTGGCTGCAGGGACTCTAAACTAATATCCACATTCGTTTCAGGGTTGGGCAATGCTGAGTTGAATACATCTTATACTTGTATTTGGGATATAACACAACTTGTACGACTTTTCTCCTGTTTTGTTTTAACAGTGTTTTGATGATTTCAGGGATTCATTTGTTCATGAATTTTTCATTGGAATTCAGAATGTGATAACATGTAATAAAAATATATATTATAAATGTGGTTACAACATGAGATGGGTGTATAAAGGATGCTATCTGCTGTGTAAGAGGCTAGTTCTTTAAAAAATAATGATTAGCATTTACAGTAAAAGCTCTGACACAAGAAGAGTAAAATAACTTTACAATGGAATTAAACTGTTTTCAGTGTGCTCAGTTTAAGGCTGTCAGAAGGATGCAAAGAAACTTTACTGAACATTATAATTTAATGAAACTTTCTGTAAAATAGTTCTTCTGTAAGCTGTATAATTAGGTTTCTTGCTAGTATGTGCCCATGTAACTTTCTGGGAGTTTTACAGGATAATTTCTGATCTTGTCATAACATAGAGTCTGGTTAGCAGGTGTCTGGAGAGAGACCTAGTGGTTGGGCACATAGAAACTGCAAAGATAATTCACCAGGCTCAAAGTAGTTTTGTTTTTTTTAATGTTGATGAAATTGTTTCAGAACAGCCCACTTTAGTCAATAGTTTACATTATAATCCCACTTAGGTCAGTATTTATGTGCAATGACTACCCAGTAAGCACCAAATGTTAGAGAATAAAATCATATTTTAGTCTCCCAAATCTTGTATTCAGAGTTGCCTCTCTATTTTCGCTTGGACTGGACTATAGGGCTCTTCTCAGTAGCCTCTATGTCTTCACAGCTGAAGGTAAATTGGTGTACCTTGATGTTGGCAAAAATGAATATGCTGTAAATTTCCTAAGTCATGCCATGTTAAATCTTCATGTGAGTAACCCATGAGTCATCTTCCCATTGCTTTTATATTTATTAAAATTAGTGGGGTGTCTCGTATAAGTAGATTTTAAGTGTTGACATTATACGTTGGCACTACAGCCAAAGCAGCATTCCTGAGCGTGTGTTTTCAGGAGGAGATGGGGAAAGACTGCAGGAACTACATTTGAAACAGTGCTGGAGCTCAAACATAAAGATTCTCCGTGAATTTGATTTTGCTACACAGTCAAAATTTTAGAAAAGTATCTTGTAAAATACAGCTCTCTATTAGCATATATAACTCTTTCTAATTACATATCAGAGCAAGGGTTGGAGTTGGAACCATCAGTGAAAAGCACAAGCTTCTGTGACCTCTATCTGGAAGCAGCATTAGGAGTTTATCTGATGTATAGATGAACATAGACAGGCAAGCAACTCCCATTTGTTCAGGCATCTTCTTCATACTTTACAGACAAATGATAAAGATTCTTCATGATTTTGCCAGAATGCCTCCACTGCAGCAATCTTCCATCAATCATAACAGAAAATTGTTTACAGGATTTTGAAACAGGCAAATCTAACTATAAAACAGAGTGCTTTTAGAAGGTTAAAAAAATCAATGTAGCTCACAGTTTTTAAAAGAATTTCTGAAGAAATCTGTTAAACTGCTGTTGGCTGCTGCTGTTTTGATCCTTGATAAATAGGTTAGAAAAGGTTTTAAATTAGCAGCCCACATACCCTTCCCAGGTTCAGACCACATGATCGTGTAAAAAGATGTTTAGGCATGTGAACTATGCTACTGAAATCAGAATAGAAGCAGAAATCGTTTAAAATCTCTCTTCTGGTGATTCCATATAAGTAAACATTTTGTTGGAAGCAACATTCTTGCTGAGTTACATCATTTCATGTATGCTACATAATTTGTTTAGTCCATTCTGCATAATACTCCATACACCACTCTGTGGAAAGGCTTTCCATAAAAAGACCCAAGAGGTTGAACTGAGACCAAAGTGAGGTTGGAAAGAATCAGTGTCTGTGCAAAAGTTCACTGCAGAGGGGTGTTTTTTTTTCTGACTAAGAGAGCATTTTTCTCCATGGAAACATGATATGGAGCTTTAAAAGGAGTCTGCTTACTGCTAAGGACACTCTTGGGAGCATAGGGTAAAGAATTCTGATAAATTTGTTTCTTTTATAAAAAGAAACGCTCTATGTAAAAACCTTCAGCAGCCCTTCTCACTTATACTTTCTGGGCATCATAAAGCTGCAGAGGGCATTGGCTAGTACAGAAAAGGCACTGGAATGTTGACTCATGCTGGCACTTTAATAGCTTACTCAGGATATGTTTCCAGTCACCTGTGTTTGGACATTTTATTGTATGCTCCGTATTGTGGTTGCCAGACTGTTTTATTTTTTATTTTTAAACATCTTTAAAAATTTACAAAGTGTATAGGGTTTACTCAAAGGAATGAAATAAAAAGACAAATTTAAGTTAGGAAGTAGGTTATCAGTATTGTCAATGTTTTCATTTTTTCCTGGAATCTAATGGTGGTTTTGTCAGTTCCTGACAGAAGCACAAAATAATGTTATTGAAGATGTAAAAGATTTGGGCTACCTTTTACAAGGAGATAGTAATATTTTGAGAGCTGGTTGGACTAGATGATCTTTAAGGTCCCTTCCAACCTCTAACATTCTGTGATTCTGTGATCTCCACAGTGTGTTCTGATCTTTGAGTATGTTGAAGGTCTGTTCCCTTGACTGAATAATGGGGATTTGTGTGAGTGTCATTATTTTTCTTTAGATGAACAACCTCAGCTGAATTAAAAGAAGAACTTTCACTAAGGTTTTGAAGCGTGGAAAGGGGTGAGGAGCAAGGGAGAACAGGACTGCAGGTGAACTTTGGAGGCTATCTGCTAGCACTGAGTAGCCTCTACTCTGTGCATCTGTGCTCAATAGATAACAAGGTTGCATCATGAGTTAGCGTGATGAGTTCTTATTGCAGTGTTCAGGCAGACTGGCCTTCTCTTTTATGTAACAGGACTGGACCAAAACACAGGATTTTTTCAGTAGCTACTGGAGAACATGGCATGCTTTCCCTTCTTCAGTGAGTCAACAATATACTTGGAAGTGGTCGTTTCTGAGGGAGGTGTCGACATTTGTGTTACGTTAACAAGTAAGAGAGCGTCACTTGGCATTCGTGGAAGGAAAAGAAATACTTTTTCTCTAGAAAAAGAATATGGTCAGAGCACAGGGCAGGGATGCTACATACCTCAAGATAGTCTGTATTTAGTGTGACGGCAGGATGGCAATAAACAGGATTGGATTAAATTAACCTATGCCATTGTAATTTTGACTTTTGTTTAATAGTAATTTCAAAATTTGCACCTGAACCTAATAGGCATCATGGTGGAAATGACAGGCTTCCAACTGCGGGAAATTTTGGCCCAATATTGTGATTGTGAATGAAAACCCATCTCCCATGTTGGACTTCTATCATCCTAAAATAATATCGGTATTGTTATTTAGCATGAGGGCAATTGACCTTTAGGCTAGGGGAAGTGCAAGGCTGACAAGTTAAATGCCATTTAAAACAACTATCTAAATCATAAATTCAGACTGGCTGGTTTATGCATCTATGATTTAAGAAAGAAATTTGGAGATGTGGGATAAGATCCAGCACTAAACATCTGAAAGAGAGAGACTAAAGTAGTCAACTTTAGTTGATTGAAGATATTCTGATCCTGTTTTTCTCTGGTGTCTTGACCTTACTAAAGTTCACTTAGTATGTAATGGAAAAAACAACCGGTTTGATAGCGAAATACAGGAAATGCCTTCAATCATGGCTGATTACAGTAGCAGCTTTTCTTCTGTTCTTATTTTTTTAGAATGCTCTTTCTGCCTGAAACAATGTAGAATAATAGTACTTTGGAGCCCTTTATTTGGAGTGTCCAAATAGAGCAATTAAATGTCTGCCTTTTTGATGGATACACGTGTTGGAAAGTGACGCCTAAGTGAGAAAAATCAATAATTATTACATAACATAACTTCAAAGCCTAACAAATTGTGTGTGACAATTTTACCATGAGTAACAAGATGAATGAATGCAGGTCTTTTTTTAAAATCTGGCTTTGTTTGGCTTTCTCCTGCAAATAAAGATTTTTTTAATGACTAATTTGAATGAAATCTCTACCTGAAAGACAGGAAGCTGGGAATCAGCTTATAGTGAAGGCACAGATACATGTCACCTAACTTTAGGAATGCAACTGAAGCATCCAAGTCAGGATTCTCCTTGTCATGGAGTGCATGTTCCATGCATCATCCACTCGGAGGTATCTGTGGAGATGGCCATGGAAGGAGCCTGGGACCAACAGCTGTACCTCAGTTAAACCCTAGTGTCTGGAGGGATAAATCTGAAGCAGAATCCTAGAAAATACAGGAAATAAAATTACCATAAAACCAAAGCAAAACGTTTCAGAGCTCTAGTTACTTTCATATTTAAGGTAAATTTCAAAAATGGATGGAATTACATTATAGGATTTTGTTATATCCTCTAATTTTGTCTTTCCTATTATCCGTATAAAGCAGTTATATATCCTTGTTGTGGGTTATTAGGAGTTACAAGGCTTCATTGCTGAGATACCTGCATGAGAACTGCTACAGAAGTGCAAGATTCTACCTGGATAGACATGCATTTCTTGGCGGTATGGTTTTTCGCTTCACTCAAAAAAACAGGAAAGAGAAGAAAGAATTTCAGTCTCTTTGGTTAGGCACAGAAACTGTATGCCTGAAACCCAAGTACTTTTTTATTTGTGTTTGTTTAATTTCTATTCAATCGTTGTTCAAATGATAGTGATTTTGTTATCCTACCTACTGAGATCACTGAGGGAAAAAAAAAACACATTGCTTTTGGTTTCCAAAGAAAAACTTCTGAACACAACCAAATTTAATTACTGTGTCTACCAATAAATTTGCTTTTTAAGGTTCTGGTAACATTTCTTCAGAATTGAGTTTTCAAAACTTGATCTGACAAGCTTTTCAAGCTTCACACCATCATTTCACTGTCTTTCATCAAGTGGTTTTATCAAATAACGATTTAGTATTGTTTTGTTTAAAAGGATTATAGACATACATAGTAGGCACTTTTAGTTCGTGCCTCACCCAACCTATTGTTACAATATACAATCTTACTTTTATGTCATTTGAGATAAAAAAACAAGAGTACGAAGCGTTGAACAATACCACAGCTTGAGTCAGTCCTTGGCTAAACCTGGAGACCTCTGTTGTCTGCAGTGGGATCACCAAGGAGTCAGAGAGGACAGCGTTTATCACATTACATATTTAGCAATGACTTAACCCACGGGCTTTGTAGCAGAGGCCAAAACAGTAAATATCAGTAGTGTTAGCACAGTTTTCACTCTCGTTCCCAGCCTGAATAGGTAGAGCCAGACAGGAATTTTTCAGCTAAAGTCTTCAAGAAAAAAACAGTTAGAAAGTGATATCTTTAGCCAAAGAGGAGACAGTGAGAAAGAAAGAAGACTATCCCTGTGAGAACTGCTGGTAGCCTTAAGATCGGGGCACTTGGGGTAGAGGGGGACCAGGACGGGCAGCTCAGCTTCAGGTCGGAGCCGGTCACCGCCCTGAGCACCAGCCCATCGGTGGCTTACACACTACTTAACACAAAAAGTTTTGAACAGTCTGTGTTTTCACCAAGTGGGAAACACGAATGGTTTCGTAAAATCTCAAGAAGCCTTACAAAATGAGACAACCGCTTGCTAGCTGGTTTACCTGCAAGTTTCTGAGGCAAATTGTTTGTCCTACACTGTAGGCCTACCGTGAAACCAGCTCCCTTGGGACAAAGCTGGCAGGCCTGCGGGCCATGGGAAGGCAGAATTGCTCCTGGAATCCAACATAAAACTTCTCCAAGTCAGGGCTTTGACAGTAGGCTAAGTCAGGAGACAGAGCTGGAGCGCTCCATCCCATTCCTGCCTCAGGCTCATGAAGAAATGGTAGCATTACCAGGTAGAGGTCACAGAAGGAAGAGATTTTTAGAGCAGAATGATGGGAATGAAAAAGGCAACCCTCTCTTGAAATAGAAATAGAGACTGCTCCCTGCTGTGCTTAGCCAGTTTTTGAGACTGTTTTACGTAATGCATATTTAAAGTTGTACATATTTCACTTATGTTCACAAATTAAAATGTGGATATAATAAGAAAGGAAAAGCCACACAAAGGAAAGCTGTTAAGCATGATATATTTATTTGTCCGCACATTACTTTAAGGAAACTCAGCATAATAAGATAAGCAAATCGGGCGCTTGTAATGTCCTAAGCTGCTACCGACAATTGTAATAAAGTTATGGACAAAGCCATTAAAAAGCTGTATATAGAAATTATTTTATAGAAAATGTTTTTACACTGCCAGAAAAAAATCATTGGTTTCCTTAAGCTACTGGAAATTAATATTAAAACTTGATTCAGTACGTCATTAAGACATCAGTAAATTGCTAGGGCTGCACACAGAGCCTTCTTTTCCATCTCAGGACCTTGCTGACCTGGAAGCTTTCTCTGTGGTAGACGTTGCTGGAGCAGGTGATGTTATGCATTGGGCAAGCCATACTTTGGCCTTGTGACCACTAGGGTTTACAGATTCATGGACAGCAATTGTGTGTTTATCTCCCTCTGATGTCATTGGTGGGTAGATAGCAAACTGCCTTGTGCTACATCCCTCCTCCCGTTTCTGCCACCCCCTTAGTCCACAAGGTATTTGTGCAAATGGTAGGGTGGTAGATGTTGTGTTATGTAAGGAAAATGTGTGTATTTTTAAAAGTAAGCATGACTGACAGAGAGTGTCACTATGGTCATGTTAAAAATTGTCATTTTCCATTACTGTATACTCTTATCTGAACTATCTTTTCTTCAATGAAAAGTACCTATAGTATCTCTGACTTTATCTGAAACCAAGTCTGTTCTCTTAACTCATCTGCTGGTAGCCGTTATGCATACTGACACACATCAGTGTAAGGTGGATTCACTTTATTCCAAGCTTGGCACTGCTAAAAGTAGCAGTTTTCAAATCTGCACAGCAGATTTTTCTGTATATTGCTGAGTACAGCTCTACTACAGACTTTTTTTTGTGACAGATAATGTCTTTATTCTTTGATGATATCAAGTAATATAACAGTGACAATGGTATCATAAATCTAGTAATTATTTAATGGGTTACCCTAAAAGCAAAGCAGAGAAATTCCCAAACTTTTGACATCAACACCGGCAAAACTTACTGAAATCTACAGCAACAAAAGCAGCAGAAACATCTTTTTCTCACCATTAGTCTCTTACTCTATGGATAAGAGAGGTCATATCAACTGGTAGAACCTGACATCCAGTGATGCTGCTATTATTACATATTTCTGCTCAGTAAGATCAAAAAGTATGGGCTCCTTCTTTCCTGTACAGTTTTTCTAGTGGGAAAAAAAATATATTATTAGTTTGTGTTTTCTTAGAAGTTACAGTTTAGATTTTCCAACTTATCCCTGATCTCTTGGGGGCAGGGGGAAGCCTTACTTATGCTTTGTGACTAAAATACTTAAAGCAATCCACTAATGAAGCACTGTCCTGATACATCTGTCCCGTGTTTATGTATGGAAAATGAGATGAAGTTGGTAAGAACTTATCACTAAATAAGCGAACATTGAAATTTTGACATTTCTTTGTATTTTCTAACCAGTTACTTATATAACTCTATCTTGCTTATGTTGTAACCTAGTACATTATTTATCAATATTTTGAGGACACCACTGTGTTTGAAGAACTGAGACAAAGACTTTGGTGAATTTATCAGTATTCAAAAAAATACTATTTCAGATAGTATGGCACAAATGATACGAGTTCTGTGATATTTACTGCGTCTGATGGAAATTTACATTGAAAATGCAACATTAACTAAAGTTATAGCAAAAAGTAAATTTGTGCTGGGTACAGGAGAGATCTGTTTCTGCAGGTGAGTGTCTTTGTCTCAAAAGCAATATGGATACTATTAAGTAAGTTAAAAAGTAATTCTAGGGATGTAGAAATCTTACCTTAATTAAATAGAAAAAAAATCTTCTCATTGGAATTGCAAAGTGATATAATGAACATATTGCCTTCAGTTATGAATTTCAATAACTGTAGCAACTAAAGAATTATTCTGATGGTTTTCCATCTTGTTGGAGGAAGTTTCCCTTTTACCTTCTGTGATTTCTCCCATAAACAGCTTATCTATTTAAAGCCTGCAGAGAGGATGTGATTTTCCCATGCAGGGGAACAATGGCAATGATTTCAAATACACTATTGAAAAGGTTTATTGCCATTGAAAGTCACCAAAAAAAATGCTGTTCCACAGCTACGTATTTAGACTTCTGTTGCTTTCTTATGTTTCCTTTTTGATATTCTGTAGATGTTTTGTATGGTACAATCCTTCACTGAACTTTCACCTCATAAAGAAATACTTTTGATTCCGATGTCATTACTTGTAGATAATAAATATTATGCTTCGTTCTGACCTACACTGTGAAATATATATTCTTTTTGTAGTTTTCGTTCCTCATTCAACAGTTAAGAGTAGAAGCAGATGCTGTGGATATTTCATTGTAAAGTGATTGCTTAAAACAGCTTGTGATCATGTTTCTCAGCTACTTGATCTTGTTCTTTAAATACGGATTTATTTAGTCACTAATGTTTACGTGTTCAAAGGCTACTGTCAGTAATGTTTGGCAGACTTTCTGATTTTACTGGTCAAAACTCATCTTGACTGTTTAATTGCCTTACTTTCAACAAGAAAATGATCTGTTATCTAAACGGCACGTGTGACACATGAGGCCACGTACACAAAGGAGGTTATCTTGCTGGCTACTGTTGGGAGTCAGGCTTTAAGAACCCAATCCTGTGAAGTCCTCGTCTACTGACCATTTGTCAGAAGCAAAGGCAGTCAGTGTGTCATGGCAGTGGCGTGTGGAGGAAGGAAGGAGCATTTTGGAAGTTTTCTTTGAGGTTACCTGCAGACTGCCTGCTCTTCTGTTCCAACTTGCACAAACCTTACTCTTATAATCCTGATTCTTTCTTGAGGTCCTGCCAATCATTCCAGCTTCTGAGGTGATTGCAATGCTGGCAGGTGTCCCGAAATAGAAACCAAGGCTTAAATTTCTGTTTAAAGCTTTCTGAGAAAGAAAACAAAATACTGGAGGGGGTGGAATTTATGCAATGGACTGCTCAAGTCAACTGAACTGACTGTACAAAGTATCTTGGCAGACAAACAAAGGAGAGAAGTAGCTTTGTGGAGCATTGCTGCATTCAACAACCTGGGCATTTTCCTGGCTTAACTGGTTAGGTTGTCTGCAGTAGCATGTAATTACTCAGGTTGTAGGAACTCGTTTTGTCAAACACAGATGACTTTCTTCATTCCTACAAAGAGAATGCAAAATCAGAAAAAGAAGAATTTAATAGACCTTTGTCACTGAGCTATCTGACACTGTATTGTTTGGTATGCTCTGACCTAAAGGTAGACAACAGATGCTAATACCAGGAACCAAATAAAAGACAGAATGGGTCAGAATGAATCATTCTGTACAGACAATTAATGTACATTGCAGAGACTGATACCTGTTTACTTGACTTTTTGAGATGTAGGAGAGCTGGCTGTTTTCTAGAAGAGTTCTGGGAAGGTATGGGTCTTAAACTAAGAGATTTTTTCAGTGAGACTGCTGCTCTGGAAAGAAAAGCTTGATGGTTCTTTTTCTGCTTTTTTTACATTTGTTTCCTTATCTCTGTTATCAGTTTTTTTCCTGTGATGTTACCTATTCTCTTACATATATTTAGTTAACTAAGATTTCTTTTTCCAGAGTTACGTAATTAGGGGGTTTGGTGGGTTTTCTTGTTTGTTTGGGGTTTTTTGTTGTTGTTTTATTTTTTTAATCTGGCAACTGTAAATTGACTTAATGGATTTGAATGGCTTTCAGTGCAAGCATTTTTATGGACTATGATAATCTTGTAGACTAGCTGTGAATTTGGTGCTTTGGCAGAGTCCCAGCTTACCTTTTAACCTCACATCTCTATTTTAATAGACGTCCTGCTGCTGTTGTTTTAGCCTCTTCCAAATCTCTTTTGAAACTATGATGCACTTTGTATTTGTGGTAATAAAAATCTACTGGTATTAAATTCCATTATTGCGTGAGTAATTAAGCTGATGTCCTCAGTGCTTTCAATGGCATTTCGAAGAGGCTTATAGGCTTCGCTGCTTTGTTTTGGCTTGATGAAGGGATCCCAGATGTTTTTCTTCTGTCAAGTAGGATTATAGTCTGGTAAATGGTAAGAAAGTTAAATGTACTTGCGCTTTTACAGTTATGCTTAAAATTTCACTGTCAGTCTTTACAGGTAGTCAGAATTTAATTTTTAGGCTCTTCCTGTTTTTCTCTTTGCTCCGTTTGTTCATTCTCTTCTTCCATTGTCAGGTTAATTCTCTATTGCTAATTTCTGTGTCTTATACAACCCTTTAAGGAAATAAAGACAATGGTGAGTATCCTGTCCTTTTCCATTCTCTGGCGGCTTGCTGCTAGTATTTTATTACTGTCGAGATTTCTCTTAGCTTAGGAGTTTCTTGGGTTACAGACTATATCTCCATTCAATTCCATGGCTAGCATATGGATGGCATTAAATGAAACTTGAAGACTTTTAGGTCCTAACATATTCAGTGTGTCACCTGCCTGCACTAGGAAGTCCTGCTTCTGGCATCAGAGTTAAGAGAATCATAGAATCATTTAGGTTGAAAAGACCTTTAAGATCATTGAGTCCAACCATAAGCCAAACACTGCCAAGTCCACCACTAAACCATATCCCTGAGCGACTCATCTACACAGCTTTTAAATATCTCCAGAGATGGTGACTCCACCATTTCCCTGGGCCGCCCATTCCAGTGCTTGACAACCCCTTCAGAGAAGAAATTCTTTCCTAATACTCAGTCTAAACCTCCCCTGATGCAACTTGAGACCATTTCCTCTTGTCTTATCACTTAGTTTCCTGAGCAACCTCTTGAATGTCATCAGTTCCTATCATAATTTTTTGTATAATGACTTTCTTCCTAATGGTGGCTGGAATTGGTTCCTAGATTACATCAATTATAATTATACTTATACTTTGATTTCTTTATCTGAACATCTTGACTTTTTGAAATATAGTTTATATTCTTCCTTAGCTTAGCAACATTCCAGATAAAACTGCAAAAAAAAAAAAAGCTACAGCTACAAGCTTATTTTATTCTCCCATCTTCAAGAGCTTTTTCCTGTTCTTGTACTTGATCACATTCTACTTGATGTTATAGTCTTGTCTTAATGCAGGTCCTTTGACTGTAACACTTGTATTTCACTGGAAGACCAGTTTTAGGAAGACACATGATTTTTGGAACAGGGAGCTTTATTTTGTTTATTTGACTCCTTTGAAGGGCACAGAGCTGCTGATATCTGTTTGTGTCTGAATGATGTTGGACAACTCTTGCAAATCACTTTCCAGGGTTAGAAGGAGGTGGTTATTTGAGGGGTTAGGCGGATGGAGGTAGTTGTAACCAGCTGGATCTTTGGTTGTTTAGGAACTCATAAAAAGGGTGACCTTAAGCAATGATAAAATACTTAGTCTGCTCCAAAGGGCCTTACATGCGTAACGAGCCTAGGACCTACAAGAGCAATGTAACTGATCTGAAGATACCAAAGCCTGGTGTAGGATGCATTGGTTGCAACAAACATATCTACAGCCAGTATATACTTCAGCTACATAAACTATATCCAATAAAGCTAGTTCGTGTGGGAGATGATGGATTTACTCTTAGTGAGGTAAGTCTGACTTTGGTTTGCCATGTCAGACTTCTTGAACGTGCACAGACCACTTCATAACAGGGACACAGCACAACCTACCTCTACACGCACAGTAAGCACCAGTGTTTCCAAGAAGTGGCTGATTTACTGCACGAATGTGCAGTGATTATGCAGCCCTCGAGTAGAAAGTCCACTGTGTCACAGAAATACCTGGGTTTTATGCTGTCCTGCGTACATGCTTGAGAAATATATGTTAGATAAAGGTCAGCCAGCATGTTCAAAAAGTTTGAACAAGTGTCAAAAGAAAAAAAAAAATTTAAAAATAAAAAACAATAATAACATGCACCTACTGAAATTGGAGTGACAGGGAGAAAACATTTCACAAACACTCTTAACACAGGACAGCCTTGGAAGGGTTGTTTAATCATTTCATGTGTGAGAATGCTTCAGCCATGTTGTTATTCCTGTAGTTCTAAACCCTGAGGTCTGATCAGGAAACATTTTTCTGAAAAACAATACTCTGAGTGAGGTAAAGACTTCTCATCTTTCACTGAAGTGGAATTTGTTGGTCTAAAGGATTTTTGAAAAAAAAAAAAAAAGCCCTAGCTCTTTTCATAGCCTTTTGGAGTAAGGTTTGTTTACAGAGGCTGGCATGGGATTTTATTCCTCTGTCTGTTTAGAACTTGCCTACACACGCTTTTTTTTTCATCATTTCCACCTCTGCAAATACCTCTAATTATTCTAGGAAAAAAAGTTCTGATCAGAAACTGTCCACAGTCAACTAAGGACACGTGTTCCACTTTTCTCACCTCTGTATGCAGTCATATACACAATGCCTGCATTTAGTACTGTGTATTTTTAATACACAGGAGGACCTAAAGCCAGGACAGAAATATGAAAGTAATGTGATCTGTGCAATGAAAGTGGGGGGTTTGTCTCTATTTCATGTTTGGTTTATATACATGACTTATATATATACATACATGTATATACATACACGATTTATATACATGACTAAATGTTTTTAAGTATGGTTGGGGTGTTATTTCATGCAAGTGAGGGTTCTTTTATGCACTGACTTTCCAGATCATTTTGTAGTTTAGTCTAAGGCAAGTGGTGGGTAAGCTAAATGGTGCCTGGCATCCATTGTGTTGGAACGTGCAATAACCATCAATGGTATGTTTAGAAAATGTGCAGAAGGTAAGACAGGAAAGGTGGATATCCCTTTCTCAGGCTGATTTTCACCTCACTCAGTTTAATAACCAATGAATTCTGTGGTTTTGACACAATGGCATTTATACAAGTGAGCAGAGAAGGCTGCTAAAAATGTGTTGTTTAACAATGAATGCAAAATATTCCTGTGAGATTATATTTGAGGAGGTTTAGACTGCAGAAAATAACGCTCCCAAAAATTCAAGAGTTTTTTTCATCCTTGTCATTGCAATTTGAACTTTAAATTGGTAGTATACATTAAGAATCCAGTTCAAAATAATCCAAATTTGAAAGTACCTGTTAGTTCATCACGTATGATAGACTGGATAATTTGGTGCTCTTTACCTTGTTCTAATGCAAACATGGAGGCTGGCTTCATTGTTGATCTATTTCACGTAGACAGAACATTCTTTTCCAAATGTTTCTGATGCTGTCTTGAATACAGCGGTGCTGTCATGCAGCTAAAGAGAGAGCCAAGGCTCGGTCTTGCAAAGTGTTTGTCATTGCCTGCCTCCTTATTGCCCATAACTAGGTCTGCTTAGTGAGTGCTACCAACTTTTCATGCACACATGTGAAGGATGGTTTCTCAAGGGTGTTCGTGAAACCGTCTATTTGTCGTATTCTGTAGCTTGTGATGGAAGTCAAGAGCACATGACCGAAATTTGAGAGGTGTTTTAATTTTGGGCTTTTTTATTTCAGGGACCTGAAACTGGACAATATTCTTCTGGATGCAGAAGGCCACTGTAAACTGGCTGACTTTGGGATGTGCAAAGAAGGGATTCTCAATGGAGTAACCACCACAACCTTTTGTGGCACACCTGACTATATAGCTCCAGAGGTATTTTTTGGCACTGCACTAAGCATACAGATATTACAACTCGTCAGACTGTTACATGTGTAACTTTAGACACGTTTTATGTGTAGATGAAAAGAGCAGAAGATGCAGACTAGGCTGTGCTGCATTTTTTTCTGGATAATCTTGCAGAAATTTGCTACTCTCCTGCTCCCAAACAGTATTGCATGTTGATAGGAATGTCAAAGTATGATTTTTCTATTATTTATTTCCTTAACTCAACACTCTATACACTCATTTCTGACTCAGCATCATTGTGAAGGCACTTATTAGCCTTTAAGATGCTAGATGCAATTGAGTACTAGTCTTTAGTAGTTATAAAAATGTTTTTAATCTTGCTGAAGACTGAGAAGGGCATATTCATACACAAGAAAGCATATGTTTGGTGTCATTTTGCCTAGAATCTATGTGGGAATATAATTTTTTCCCTTTATTTAAAGTATCTGTGGGTGAAAGATAACATGTTTGTGGTACTTTTCATCATATGGATCAACAGAAAGTATAGACTTGCATAGAAAATTAGAAACTTTTCATGTGGTTTCTGCATATGAATTGGAAACATCTGAAGTCATTTTGAGGCATTCATTGAATAAAAGAAATGGCTGAGAATAGTGTAGGTTTTATACATCCTAAATATTAATATTGTGAGATGCATTTCCAAGTACCTAAAATAAATCAATATTGTACAGTTAGTCTGCTAGGCAGACTTTGTCTGCTCAATTTAGTTAGTAACCTGTGCGCCTTTCTGATGAAGATTCAGTGTGCTAATTTCATGTAAAAGTCTCATTGGTTTGTCTTTCATCAACCATAAATTCGTAGCAGGGAAAAATGTTAGTCTCTTATTTGTGCTCATGACTGTCAAGATGACAGCCTACCTTTGGTAGCACAACTGAAAAGGTGTGAATCATTTTGAAGCTATCATAATATAAATACGTCCTAGGGAGTTTGAAAAGTTTTCCAGCATTAAAAGAAAGTAAATACCAGTGCGATTGTTTGGGGTTTGTATGAATTCTTTTCTGATTCACTATACTAATTGAGACCTTGGAAAATTCTTTGAAAGTTAATACTGAAAACAAAGCAATAATGACATCCAGGGAACTTTTGCATGAAATCCTAATCTCACTGAAGTCAGTAACTCAGGCTTCCGTTTTGTCATCTTAATTGCAGAAGTTTGTCTCCTATTTCTCTTGCGTTATTGTGGTATGTTTCAATTTCCCGTTCTTTAGCAATATCTGAGTTCCAAAGAGTGCCCAGAACACTTGAAAAGTACACTTTTGAAGAGCGTCTTTTTTTTGTAATTGATTTCTCTAAAATGTAATATCCATTCAACTAAGAATCCAGTCAGGATCCAGACCTCGGTGTTTAAACATTAAACTAATTTCTGGGTTTATGTTCAGATTGAATTCTGTTTCCTATCGCTCGTAAATCCCAAATATGGCACTGAGCTCACATGGTTCACCACAAGGCTTGTGACTGTAACACCAGTGTTGTTTAAGGTGGAGTTGTTTCCATTCCAGCTCAGTTTAAGGCAGGCAGCTTCACGTTAAACAGACACCTGGTGTACTTTCCCCAGTCCCCCATCATGCTGAACCATTGCAGCCAAACTACAAGCTTCTCCTCAGTGGAGAGGAGCCAAGAACTAGACTTGTTCCTTGTACAACAGTAGTTCAGTAACACCACGTAGTACAGTAGAACTCCACCGTGCCACCCTAATACTCCTCGCTAAAGGTATTTGCTGCAAGGTTGAACTTGTGCCACGTGAGAAGTTGTAGCCAGTTTTTCTTGAAAGCAGAGCCAATTAAAGTGAGTCCCACAGCCGTGTATTGTGTTTTAATACTGCAAAAAGAACAAAAATGCTTTTGGCTTCCTTCAGTCCTACCTAAAGGACTAGAATAAATCTCTCAGATGATCTCTGTGCAGCATTACAAGCTGGTTCAGTTTGTTTTGTTCGAGATAGAGACAAGGAAATGTTTCACATTTTCCACCAATCTGTTTTGTATATGTGATCTTTTTTTCCCCTATAGCGTGACCTGCTTTAAGCAGTTTGGAAGGATATGCAGCTCTTTCGCTCACGAGCATACTCTTTTACTCAGGGGACTGATAAACTTAGTCAGTACTTCTGAGAACAACTATGCATTGACACTTAACTGCGTTAGTGCAAATCGCATGTGGTAAGAAACCATGCCTGCCGTTACCGAAATCAGCGTGGGATTTAGTCCTGCTTAGGCACTGGGGGGAAGAAGGGGTGTATCATGTTGAAATAGCAAATGTGCAGCCAAGACTGTTGTCTGCCTTGGCTATTCAATCCAATCTCTGTTTCCATACTAGATCCTCCAGGAGTTGGAATACGGCCCATCAGTAGACTGGTGGGCTCTGGGTGTCCTCATGTATGAAATGATGGCTGGGCAACCCCCCTTTGAAGCTGACAATGAAGACGATCTCTTTGAATCCATCCTTCACGACGATGTCTTGTATCCAGTCTGGCTCAGTAAAGAAGCCGTCAGCATTTTAAAAGCAGTGAGTCTTCCATTATGTGCTTTCCTCCTCCTCTTCACGATTTTTTGCGGGACTGGTGTTTTGTGGGTCTTTTTTTTTTTTTCCTTGATTAAAATTGAATTTGCTGAAAGTTGTTGAGAGCAGTCACCGCTGGGAGTTCAAGCACAGTTCAGAGTGCCACTGTTAGGATAATAGGGCCTGGGATGAATTACACCACTTGTGGGAAAGGAACAGAATGTTTGTATTCCACGCAGTTGTACACTGTATAAATCTGTGTACTGCAGATTCATGTTTCAGGGAAAACCCAACCGACTAGAACTGTGCTATCACTTTGACACTTTATATGCCACATGTTCACTGCAGTGGGGGAGGCACTATGTAGTTAAAGAGACAATGTTTTTTATTTAACCCACTTATAAGATTTCCTGTCCTTCTGGCTTTCTTCCTCTATCATCAAGATGGGTCGAAAGCCCTTTATTTACTGCTGCGTATTCTGTTTTATGGTTTACATAACACTTTGATAAGCAATCTTACTCTAGTGTAATTGTTTCTGCTTTGTTTGGTGTTTTTCAGTGTAAGTAGTGACTTGACAGAAATGTGTGTCACCAAATGTCACAATTTTTTTAATCAGTCAAAATGTGCCACTGAGTAACTTCAGTTTCTAGACTACCTTTCCAAAGTCAGGTTTACTTCATTAACGTGACACTGTTTAAGTTCTTTCTGTTGTGCTAATATATTCCTAAAGTAAAAAGCAAAACAAAACAGAAGCGCTACGCCAGTTCCCATAGTCTGAAAAACTGAGAAGGATTTCTGCCTTACAAAAATAAATTGTTTTTTATTGCAGTATTTCGCCTGCTTTGGAAGTGGAAAATGTCTACCTTTCCACTTTCAGTTTTCTCTCAGCATCTGAAATAAGGGAGATTTTCAATTAAAAGGGCAGCCGGTACTGTTAAGAGATCTTCATGCAGGGTTACATTTGAAATTATAGACAATACTTGAACAAATTCTCATTTTAAAACCGTTGGACAGGTAGCACATTCTGCAGAAATGCTCATTTTGATCTTCTAGTAAAAATACCTTCAGGCTTATTCTAGCTGAAAGAGAGAGATGCCCTACTAGATAATTCAAACCAGAAGTCCAAGTTAACCTCTCTGAATTGTCTGCTGGAGTATCTCTTTTGCTCCAGTCAATTTAGTGAGAACATGGAAAGCTGACATATATAAATACTCTCTCTTCTCCCTCCAAATATCTCTTTGATGACTTTTTATTAGCTGACGTGATACTTTTGTGCTTCCTTTTTTTGTTCCCAGACCCTTCAGTTCAGCAAAAAATGTATGGGCTTGAGCTGCAGAATTCAGGCTGATATCCAGGGTTCAGGGGTTATTCTGGCATATTGTAAAAAAAGGGTTGTTGACAGTGTTCGTATCTACATCTGAATTTCACTGAATTGCAGATTTTCTGTAGTGTTTTGGTTCCATGGCCTGTAAGATCTGTTCCTTTGCCATCCACAGCCTCCTTCAGTGATTCTGCATTAACTGAGCTTTCTGTTATTCTGAATCATAGAAGCATTTATTGGAGGGGAAAAGATAACTGATAACTCTTGATTAAGTGTGTAGTACGTTGGGAGAAGTTGTTTGTTTTACAGAGGAAAGGGAGAAACAAATTTTACAGTCAGAACCTTACTGTGTTAGTAAGTAGTGAGGTGCCTAACTGTGAATGTTCTACATGTCATTCATTAACTGCACACAAATGCAGACACAGAATTGGGCCGCAGGTGTAAACCAGATATTTTTGTGAATCTAAGTGCAAGGATGTTAAATCCTCTAATTTCTTTTAAAGCTGACTTTGCTATAAATTTTCATGAGGCTATTTTCCTGGGTCTATGTTTTGATAGTAGGCATGGTATTTTATATTTTTCTCTAATACGTCTTTCTGTCTGAAGTTAACTTGTTGTGCAATTATACACCTTAAAAAGAGAGTTGCATCCATTAAATAGATTTGCACTATAATAAAAGATTATTCCTCACTGGGCAAGATGTCTTCACTGGCATAAACTGGTAGAATTTAATGGAACTGTGCCAGTTTAGACCATACAAAGAAAACACTTCCTTATATTTAGCAACCTGCTGCCTGTGCAGCTATGGTATGAAACATGTTTGAAACTTGGCCTTTTCATCTGATCCTTGTCCATGTTCTGTTAACTGAAGAACAGGAAAAACAGAGGAAAGAAATAGGTATCCATGTATTTTACTGGTGAATACTAGCAAGGGATTAACTTTGGAACACTTCATTTCCTCACATTGTGCTTTGAGACATGGGTTTTATTCTTTAGAAACTGTATTTTTACACTCCCCCAAACAGCATGTAAAGAAAGTTTAATAAGAAGACGTTCTCTTGTATTAAGTAACAATGTCTTCTCATTTTCTGAAGAAATAGTTTTCCTGTTATTTCCAACAAAACACTAATGAAGATAATTTTACAGCTCAGTACTACAAGGCAGCATGTTGCTTATCCCATAAAATCCCACAGACCTTATTAGTCCTGTTTCTGTGAATGGACAGGAATTGCTATTTAAAATTCTTTCCTGTCTGGTAAGGAAAACAATTCTTCATTGAAATTAGCTCTGTGCTTCTTTGCAAGCAATAGAGAGAGGCTGCATCTACAGTGTGTGTTCCCTTTGTGCCCACAGGACACATAGCTCTGGATGCAGAGGCAGAATTCTGGTTTTAAACTGTGCCATTTATTTCCAGAAGGAAAATTTTAGGAGCCTGGTGATACTTGGTTCAGGCCCCAAGTTGCGTAGCTATCTTGGCAACAGGCTTTTGTCCTCTTGTCATTTTTGTCAGTAGGAACTCTGATCTTAAAAGGATTCTCTTTTCATAAAAGGAGATTCCTGCTTTAATACTGGAAAATAAAAAGACAACATTTACGGCCATGTCTGTCAGCTCCTTTGGCAACCATCTCATCAGCACAGTACAGTTAATGGCTCTCTCTGCCCTGACAGTTGCATCGTTGTTGACACTGGTGATAAAGAGGGAATAAATGTCACTTTGTGCTTCTGAAATAAAAGTAGAAGGGGGAAAAAAATCAATATTTATTGCAGGGGATGAAATGTATAGAATTAAATGTCCACTTCGGAAGTTTCAGATTATTGCATCATTTTGAGATTATTGCATGTCATAATTTTGTTTTGTTTTTTTTAAGTATTCACCCTTAAGATTTTTTCTCCCTCATTGTCTGTTTCCAAGTTTCATGAAGTTTGTGAAGTGAAGTACAGTACTAAATTGTACTATCTCATCATACTTTCATGTCCTGGGCTTCTTAAAAATTACATGTTCTGATGTTTCCCCCTTCTCTGGCTTAAAACAAAGATAGAGCAGTGCAGATACTAGGATCAGATTTTGCTTCTTTGATACCTAGATTATAAGGCACCAAAAGTGTATCCTGTAGTATCCTTGTTCTGTTTCTGCAAAATGTGTGGCTGCTGGTTCCTGGCCTGTTCGTTCCAGTCCTGGAGGTGAAATAAAGCAGAGGAATGTAGGAATGCGTGTTGTGGTTTTCCAAGAGACCTCACCAAAGTGCAGTAATCCTTTCAAAATCTTTGTTTCTCCTGCCCATAGAAAATATGGCCTGTAGTTTAGATACGGCTTGTCCACTTGCAAAAGAACTTGCGGAGCGGTTGAACACAGGACCAAAGAGAAGGATCGTCTTCGGAGCAGCGCGTGGATGTCAGAAACCACAGAGAGAATTGCTTTGCTGATCTATGTTATATCTTTAAGATGATAGCAATGGTATTCTCCCTGGATGGTTGATCTGGCTATCTAAAACCATCTTAAGGACTTCAGTAGCTACTTATCTAATAAGCAGAGTACTAAACCAAGGGCATGCATTATAGTGATTTATTCTTTTGTAAGGTGGGGGTATTTTTCTACAGATGCATAGTGTAATGAGGTATATACGTTAAAAAGGCACAAAACAATTACCGCATTTTGTTTCATTTGTACACTTTAATTTTTCAAATGTCATAATAGTGCCTGAATAGGGAGTTACAGCAAGGCTTGGGATAAATCTATAACATGAGTGCATGTGTGTATAAGAAGAACATTTGTTGTTACTTGAATTGCAAGGATTCAGTGCCCACATGCATTAAAAAAAATAAATAGAGCAACTGCCAATAAAAGAAGGAAGAAACAAAAGAGCAAATCATGAAAAACATTATCAGCTGCCATCACTTGATATCAGTATTTTGCACCAGTTGCACAGGCTTTTGCTGAAATGAGTTTAAAAGTGAGAAGTTTAGAAATTTCCACACCAGAGGAGACCAGTTGCTGGCACTAACAGTGTACTAAAGATGCAAGAGATGGTGAAAGTTATGTCATGGAATTTCTCCAGGGAAGCTTTCTGCTGGTACTGATCACTCCATGTATTTCTTGAAACGTGCGGACCGAATATTTTATAATTCACGTATCTGCAGGTACTGTTCTTACTCATTTGTAGGATTTTATTCTGAGATGAATAAGGAGGTTAGGGCTTTCCGTGTGTCTGCTTCAGTGGGAATATACAATTATGCAACCTACACAAAGAAGATGAACAACAGTAAGCATAATACTTAGCCTCTATCCCCCAAATCAATAGTTAAGATGGAGCAAATAAGATAAAATAAGAGTTGCCCTGAACACCTAGTTGGAAGTGTCTCTGGAGGGTTTAATATTTTCTTTCTTTCCTCTAGTATTTTTGGCCAAAGCTTGAACTAGAAATGATGATAGAGAACCTGTTCCTGTAGCACTCCCAGACACGTGAAATCAGGAGGTCTCAGTTGAAAGAGCTTCCTGCAGGAAACTTACACTTTGGAATCTCTGAGTCTTTGCCTGGAACCTCTGAAATTTGGAGGGGCATCCTGGTGGCTCTTGCAGAAAAATTACCTTTCTGAAAGGGGACTAGGCTGCAGGAATTGTAATGCATAATTGAACTGCAAACGGTTTCCAGCCATTGCCGTTCGATTTCTGACTTCTTCATCCTCTCCCTCCCCCATCCTGTAGTTCATGACAAAAAACCCGAACAAGCGACTTGGCTGTGTGGCGTCACAAAATGGGGAAGATGCGATTAAGCAGCATCCGTTTTTCAAGGAAATTGACTGGGTTCTTCTAGAACAAAGGAAAATCAAGCCACCCTTCAAACCTCGGATTGTAAGTAGCAGTTTGCATAACATTCAGAGAAAACTTGTTTTGATAATTCTATCTGTTGCCTTTTCTGGGACATGAGATTACGTGATGCAACAATTGGGGGTTGAAATAATAACGTAAAAACCGTGCTGGAAAGATTGCAGTGTCGTTGTTTCTGTGAAGGTAAGTGTCAGGAATAGATTTAATACACAGGAATTGTTCGTGTTCAGTCACATAAGCCATGAGAGGGTTTGAGGCCCTGTTTTCATTATTTTCCAGTGTTCCTAAAGATACCTTGGTGGGAAGAGATTCCTTCAGTTGGGTATATACTGTCTGTACTTTCTTGGTGAATTCTGCTACAGTCTTACATTGCTGATGGCCAATGGATTTTGTAGTGAAAGGCAAAGGAGAGGATTCCTGATTAATAATGTTTAAACTGAAGGTACTTAAAAAAACCAACTTCTTGGGTGAAAGAAATATATGTCATGATCAGAAAAATGATGTACTTATATTTTCCTACATGATAATCAAGTGTTTCTATGTAGCAAGAATACATAAATAGCAGCCCCACAAGCAAAAAGTACAAAAAAACAAGCAAAAATACTTATTCTTGTCTTCCTCTGGATGAAAATGCCTACAGTTCACCAAATGTCAGCTTTTCAGCTGAGAATTAGTGCAGTTAATTTTGTGCTTGAACAGTGCAAGACAATAATTTTATGATAAATCCTTTGAGATTGATTTGCATCTTTCAACTTTGCACATTCCTGACTACAATGTTTGATTTGCCTGTAAATATGATCAAGGTATTTCTTTCTTTCTTTCAATAGTTTACAAAGGTATTTTGAAAACAAAACAAAAAAAACCCTCCAAACTTTAGGCTCAACACTGAATTCAAACTTAAATTTAGAGGTAAAAAAGTCCCCTCTCTCATTGCAGAATTGTTGTCACTTTTAATGCATTTAATTGTAGTCCACAGAGATACCTTTTCCCCGAGTGCCTTATGTAGGGGGTGTAAGTGGGGCTTTCCATCCAGAACAGGAGCCTGAGGTAGCTCCTCTGAATCCACTCTTGGAGAAGTCTCTCCCTCCCTCCCTCCCTCTCTCTGTGTAGCTATGAAGAAAGAGCCCAAAGTGCTTGACAACTGTAAGTGGAAGTTAGGCCTTGTGAGTATCTTTCTAGGAGCAACAGTAAGATATAGTGCTGTCATATGGAGGAGTTTTTCTTAGTCCATTTCTTGGAGAATGAAAACCCTCTCCTGGAAAGGTTCCAGCCAGCCAGGCATGCTGGCTCGCTTACCCCGTTGCCCAGTTCTGCTCTGGAGGTGTGGCCAGGTTGCACCTAGTGCTTCAGCTGACTTACAAGTGTCTGTGTTGCTGCAGGAAGTGTAACCCTCAAATTAACCCCATTAATATCTATTCAAGTCCTATTTAATACTGAAACTAACTGCTTTCCAGTCAGGTTCCACAGCCGTCAGAGAGCTGCAGACAGCCTCAGTCAATGTTCAGCTGAGTTGTGTGTGTGTAGCTCTTTCCCTGTTTTCGCAAGTATTTGGTCTTTCATCTCACAATAGTTTTTGTTGCTTTGCTCAGTGTTCATCAGCGTTTTTGGTAATACAGTTATCAAATCAGAGTGCACAATTCCAACATATTTTTCACTTTATGCCTGCATCTCGTAAGTCCCAGATTCCTCACATCTGTTTATAGGCTGTTTTCATGATTGAGATGCACCGTCCCTTTGACAACAGGTATTTTTATGAGGCCTTTATTATTTTTGTAAGTATTCCTGCTGCGACAATCCTTCTTAAAAGTCAAGAGGCATTTAGTATGTCTGCTATTTTATTCATTACTGATATAAATACCTTCTACCTTCCCAGTGCAGCTTCTTCCTCTTCTGATAATTACTTCACTGCTGTTGTATTGTAAAGCCATTCCTATTTAATTAATTCCTGGGGTTTTCTTCCTTTTCTCCTTTTCTGCTTCCTTTAATAGTATTGTAGTTGGATATTTCAGTTTTAGTAGTGATTTCAGGTTATTTTAGAGTAGTCCTCCATATAATTTTCAAGACAGCTGCTTGCTCCTTAATAATTGTTAGAGTGATTTTACACATCTTTGTTTATACCTTTTCTCGTTTTTCTTCAGGCTACTTATATAATGTCAGATTTTCATACTACTTCATTCCATATTGTACATGCCAACTTTCTTTATTCTACCAAATTTAATTCCTGCAGTCTAGTAATTCTGTATGCTTGGTTTTTTCTGAACTCTTTTTTTTTATGGTGATGAATTCAGATATGTAGTTTATGTTACAGACATCCCTATTATTTTTATGTTCTCAGTCTTCTTTCTCTAAGACATTTTCTTCAATGACCTGATCCTATCAAAATTTACTGATAACTTTTCTACATTTAGAAAGGGTATACCTTACATATTTACACCGTATTTATGATCCATCAACTGTTTTGTACCAGCTGTATAAATTTTGCATTTGTTTGGATTTTGGTTTTGTGTAGGAATCTTTGAGCAAACTCATGCTGAAATTTTTACTTTTCCTCTTAAAACTGAGTGATATATTAGTTGGAGAGTAAGGTGTGATGTGTATCTAGAGTGGAGAGAAAGATCATACAAATAAAATATAATGATTAATTATGGAACTTAAGGTATTATAAAAGTATTTAGGGCAGTAAACAAATCCTGACACGGTGATTTTGGATATTTGCGCTCACTTTAAAAAGTACAGGAAGGAGGGAAGAAGGTGAACACTAATGAAATAAAGTCTACTTTAAAATCTAGATAGAGAGGTCCTCTCCAAATTCAGTTGTGGGTGTAGCACTGAGGTTCATTGATTCAGATTAACAAGTGAACTGTTCTGTAGCTATGGAGTAACTATGGAAAAAACAACTAATGCCTGTGTTTAGAATGTTTTCTCTCTTTTAACATCTTTCAATATTGATAAAGAGCTGTTGATTATTTAAAAGTGACTCATAATATTAAAAGGGGATTAAAAATATGTTTTTAATCTTATGTTCAGGAGACCTTAGGTCTGTGAAAATAGCTGTGAGAAGGGAGGCCAGATTATTAGTCAGAAAATAGACATTCTTGCATGTGATATGTGAATATACGTATGTGTAGGGAAAGAAGCATACAATGCGTATGTAGTCATTTGTGCATTCAAATTGAGTTTTGCATGCACATAAAAAAATTTGCTCATGCAAGAATGCATATTATTTACACAGATATTCATCTATTTTCTGACCAACCTTTAAGATGACAAAGGGGGGAAACTTTGTTTTATAATTATAAATACAAAATCATACACACTTTAGAAAAAATCTATTCGGATGAGCTCTGAGCAGTATAAAATGCTGACACCAAACAGGTAAAGTCATTGGGTAAAATGGTCAAACACTGAGGTCCCATCAGACAGTGGAATAATCTGCCAAGGGAGGTCGTGGAGGTGCTAGCACAGAAGCAAACCTTGCTCTAGTTCTGCCCGACTACTCTGCTGATGCCAAAACCACACAGGTTCCTTGGTCAGCACAACTGTCTTCCTTTTCTGTTACCTTTTATCCTTTCTCTGCCACAGTGGATTTTCTGAGGAGCTATATTGCATGGTACTGTAAGGCTTGTGCTTCTCCATAGCTCTGATATGTCTCTTCAGTTCTGCCAGTCTTAAGTTGGAATTTTTCAGCTGAACTTGGAAGAAACACTGCATGGCTATTTATTAGCCACACTTTTGGGGTTGGGTTTTGGGGTTTTTTTGAAATCTCATTCACGCTGTGGATGGATGCAAAGATGTTCCCTTTTATACCAGAAATATCTCATTAATGCTCTTCTAGTTTGTACGTGGTTTGATTATTCTAATGGTGTTTTGGAAGCTGTAATTTCTTCCTAACTGTTTTCAGCCTTGAAATAAAAATTGCTGAAGACCAAAAGGTCCTTGAAAAACTGCCTGTGTTTTCTGAAGGCTTGCAAGAGTCCTCTTGGCAAAGTACTCATACAAATGGCTGAAGTTTAGAAAGCCAGGCAGTGATAGGAGTGCCACACGAGGTTGTGCCAGGTGGAGAAGTGGAAGCAGATTTGGTGACCTGACACCCGCTATGAAGGATCTTTGGCTGCTTCTTCAGCTTAATGACTTTGAATAGAGAACAGGAAGGGGTGAAAGTGCACTGGGGCCCAGTGCTATGCATATTAACTACCAGCCCATCCTTTCATAAATCCAGAATTATGAGGCTTTTCAGTTGCAAGATTAATTTTTGCATATATACACTATGGTTTACTATACTGAGGGGTTTTCCCATATGGAGCTATTATAAATGTTAAGCTACTATAAAAAAAGTAGTAGCTCTGGGGTATGTAAATTAGAAATCAAGCAAACATTTGAACAGCTACGGAGAGGATGTTTGTTACATCTAAGCTCCAGCGACCTTGACAGTGTCTCTTCGAGATCATTTCTGCTGTTCTTGGAACCTACTTCTTAGAGTTTCACATACTGTCTTGAAATTTTCTAAATAATATTATTATTTCCTGCTCCTTTTAATGCAGACATGAATATGTAATTGTATGTGCAAGAAAAATATTACAGTTTTAGTGCAGAGACATATTTTTTCTCCAGAGCAACTGTTGAGAGACAGAAATCCCATTGAGGCTTTTTATTCCTATGTTGAGATATTTTGTCTCATATTCTTTGTGGAATTTTATTCCATTTGGAGAATGAAATTACAGTAGCCATAAGACCAGGCTGTGCTTTGCAATGTAATTTATTGCCCGAGAACCTCAAAGGCCTTGGTAGTATTGAATGATTCTCTTCTCTCCATCTTTGTTTCCATGGTTATGCTCCTGACTTAGTTGAATTGGTTATTTCCATTTTCAATGTGTATTTGCCATATTAGAAATGAAAACAAGGGTGCAGCAGATTAATTTCTTCTCAAAGTCATTGATATGGTGGTGTGGTAGATCTGTTTAGAGGTGGGTTGATTCTGTCTATCCCATACCAAATAATAAAATATGCATTAAAAACAGTAATTGAAACAGATTGCTGCTTCACCTTTAATGTGTATTAATAAAATTTATGTTGTCCCAAGTCCTTATTTAATGGCGAAGCTTGTATTTAAGACAGTGAAGCGAATGTATATTTTGTTGTATTTTACTTGTTCCTCAGTCTTCTGCATATTTTATTAGATTCCCTGCAAGAAATTCTTTGTGCCACTTCGGAGAGCTATAGACTTTCCAGGCTGAGCCTGTGGGCTGCTGACATGCCACTAACGTCAGCCAGTGAAACTCAGAGGCTTGTGCATAAGTGGCATAAAGATACATGATACCCCAGGCCCACTTGCCAGGTATGGAGGGTCGTCACTGCCAGAATTTGCTGCTCATTTGGCTGAAGTCAGTGGTAGCCTCATATGAGCATCAGTTTCATAGAATCATAGAATGGTTTGGGCGGGAGAGGACCTTTAAAGGTCGTCTAGTCCAACCCACCCTGCCATAAGCAGGGACATCTTCAACTAGATCAGGTTGATCAGCGTCGTGTCCAACCTGACCTTGAATGTTTCCATGGATGGGGCTTCTACCACCTCTCTGGGCAACCTGTTCCAGTGTTTCACCACACTCATTGTAAAAACGTCTTCCTTATAGCTAGTCTAGATCCACCCTCTTTAAGACCATTACCCCTTCTCCTATTGCAGCAGTCCCTACTAAAAAATTTTGTTCCCATCTTTCTTATAAACCCTGTTTAAATATTGAAAGGCTGCAGTAAAATCACTCTCACATTTCTTGCGCTGTCAGTCACAGTGGGTCAATGTGCTGTGAGGAGCCTTGAGATGGAGGAAGCTGTTAGGCACAGTGCAGCAAGGGCGGCCTCCCCACGGGGAGAAGACTGTTTGCATCCACATGTTTTGAGGGCTGACAGTGAAAACTCAGCCTGAAAGGACAAGACAGACTTGTCATTTTTATCCACCCTGTTGCAAACGTCAGGGTGGGAAAATTTGAGACTCTAAGATGTCCTCAACATGAAAAAGCTGAAGAACTCTGACCCAGAGGGTAATACAAAGCCTGGTCAACCAGATGTTTGCCATATGTATTTCTCTTTAGCAATTAAGCCAAAGTTTCATTGCTAATGACTTTATCGGTGCCTGTGGCAATCCATTCATAGTGTGGCTTTATGGAAATGAAGTTAACAAAATAATTACATTACAATAATTTACTGTGAAGCTGCAGCTTTCACAGAACAATACGTTATTTTAATTTTCTCTATGCATTCATAATTTCTTGGTTTTCCATTTTAAAAGCTTGCTTTCTTCAAGAGCATTAGAAACAGAATGAAGAAGATAATCTACTGCAGAATTCTATCTTGCAGTATGGAGCAACAGCAGCTGCTACCAGCCCACTTAGTTTGTCTAATGTCTCTTCATTTTGCAGTCTCTTCCATTCTTACTGTTATATCACCGAGAGTGCTTTCTAATAGTTGTATGTTTGTTCTTCAGTTCTGAGTTCTCAGGGGCAGAGAGTTGGCATAGCAGCTAAAACCAGAGACCCGAGAATTGCAAGTTCTTCTACCAGATTTTCTAGAAACTCATGGTGTGATCCAGGGTTCATCACCTAACCTTTGCACATCGTAGGTTCCGCTCTGGTAATCTCAGGATGCTTAATGCAAAGTTCCATGACAGCAAAGGAATATGATGGAGAAGTGTTAAAAGCCAAATGCACAAGATTCACCTGGCTTTTAAATTGACTGAAGGCGTAGCACATCCCTTGGAAGAGTGTTCTATGTTATACTAGACCTCAGTGTTAGCAAATTTCGTCTTGATCCTCAGTCTCAAATTCCCTACAGCAATTTGCACCTCTCTCTGAGCTCCGGTAACTCTATGATAATCATAAACCATTACTGAAGTCCCTCCCCCCTTAGTTATCACTGTCTGAGCCACATTGTCTGTACGCAGTTTTCTTGTGAACCTGAACTCCCTGGTTAAGTCTTGACTTAAGGATGCCAGCAATGTGTCTTCTCTCAGTTTTGTGCTGCAGCAAAGGTTGGAAATAAAATCGTTCCCAAATACGAAATTTTAGCCCTAGCCAATGATTGTGGGTTACAACTGGAGTCCATGAGCAGTGGGAATTTTCTTTTCCCCCTCCCCCAAATGAGTGAAAAACTGGCAAAATTTTGGCAGCCCTTTTTCGATGACTTATGCCGAATGCCCACAGTGTTCGGAAACTGGGTCATAAATAGCAAATACAAATCAGCACCTACGGAGTGTGCAGCTGGGCTGTTTGCACAGGCAAATGGGCAGAGGCCACGCCTGCCTCAGGGGTAGGTGCCTCCCTGAGCAGCTCCCGAAAATGTGTTCGATTAGAAAGGTGTGTGTTTAAATTGCTGCAGCAACTGTCTGCTTACTGTGAAATATGGCTGGAATCCTTAAAGAGGGACTGCATTTCTGGAGAAAACTTTCAAATATGTTAGCCTGAAACATACGTTCTATAATCTCAGATTTGTCTTTGCACGTGACTGCTAGCAGGCAAAGATTTATTTTTTTTTAATTTTTGATAAAGGATTTTTAACCTGAGAGTCATGATACTGTTGAGAAGTCATGATACTGTTTTGGTGGGGTTTTTTGGCACACCTCTGGTTTTTTTGTGGCAGTGGTACCATCGTACGTTCAGAATTATGACTTTGCTTTTACGCTGTGGGGAAGAAGCCCTGTAAAATACAGTATCATTCAGTAACGCCAAAAGGAACATAGGAAATTACAGGCCAAGTAAATTTCTTTTTGTATAAATGTTCTCTCTTTTCAAGTTTGCTTCAGTGTGAATGTCCCTCTTTAAGGTAAGGCCTTCAATATGGGGAAAATGTCAAGGTAGGTCCGTTTTTAGGCCTAATAACCTTGAGGTGTCCCTTCAGTTTCATAATATTTTTCCATTCAGTCATCAGTGCATGGCAATGAGCATTTAGCAGATGGGCACGCGAAGGGGCTATACTGCATGCTTGTGCATGAAGTGTTACTGCTTAGATGAAGTACTGGGGAGTGATCTTGAGACCTCAGACCCTCATGTACCATTGTTAAACATTGCACATTATGTATTCCCCACTTGCTGCAGGCATTTCAGGCACAGGAAAATAGCGGGCTTTCTTCTGAGAGTGACACTGTAGTGATTAAAACTGGTGTAAAAAAAAAAAAAAAAAAAAAAGATTTAGAAACAGGGAAGAATCTATGTTTGTCAGAATGACTAACACATGTCCCGTAGGAAAACTAAAGAAAAGTGGATGGAGGCTTTCAGTACAGCCTTTTTATTACAAATGGACATAACGCTTGAAGTCCAGCACTTCTTTTGCATGCTGCTGCTGCCACAGGGTATCATGAATTAGAATATTTAATGTCAGCTGCTTCCTAAAAGCTTACACTTTCCTGCTACTGGTTCATGTGTTAGCCACTTCGCTGCCCGTTGTGAAACAGGCGATGAAGATTGAGATCTGGGTTTAGCTTGCAGTAGACAGATGTGAACGGCAGTACCGTAACTGCCTGCACTGTAGCTCATACCATGGGGTCTAGCACATGGCTGGGCCGGGCAGAGAAGTCCGTAACACTTCTGCCTCTTACCTCAACAAAGTAAAGGACTTTGGTTTGCAAAGCTTCGACTAGCTTGGTGCTTTCTACAACCACTAAATTTGCTCAGGGTGTAAGTATATAGTTTTTGAGGAGCTTGTGTGCACCTTGTACCACAACTTAGAGAAATCAAGAGCATGTGAGCCAGTATTTTTAAGGGATCTCAGTGTTGTTTGTTTGGATGAGTAAGATTCTGTTTTCCCAGAATTTGCTCCAAATGAGTCTTTTTTATTTTTTTTTCTCTTAAGTCAGTGCCTGCAGCAGCTGTTTTTAGCCACGATTACAATAACACTAGAATTACAGAAGTTTGAAAACTACTTCCCAGCACTGCAGGTTCCCAAATATTTATAAGTTAAACAACTTCTATTATGCTTCTTTTGATTCTGTACTGGGGATCCAGCAGTATTTGTTTGGTTTTGTTGAGTCCTGGTCTTATCGCACTAAAATCTTTTCATACTGAATAATTAGGTTCATTTAACCATCTGTTAAATGTACGTTATTAAGTGGTGTCCATTGGGATGGGATGATAAGCAGAGTGTTCCTGCTTTCATTTTGAGCTTCCTCAAAATAAAACAAATTCTCTTTCATTTTTTGTCTGTTTAATCTCCAGTGCTATTTTCAGAAAGTAGTCTAAACCACTAAGTGAAATCATCTTATCATGGTTACATTTTTAAGTGTTCAAACAGAAGTATTTTGGGTTTATATTAACATAGATGATAAATAATATTCCTGGGCTGGGCCTGTTTCTGATGTCATTAAAAGCCAGTGACAAACACCAGGTGATTTAAGCAGTAGCATCTGACTCTTTATCAGACAGTGGAGCAGAAGTTATCAGAAAAGAGCAAGGGCACGTCAAAGACTGGCAGCCCATGATTGTTCTCATTCATAACTGGAGTCCAGTGAACACAGAGATTCGCACGAGCTTTGGCTTTGGGCTTATTTCTCCTGCAGAACCTTTTATAGTAGCAGTATGCCATGCTAATGCAAGCATAGAGTTAACAAAAGTGTCTTCCTAGGATGTTCACCCAAAATCAGCAGCAAAAATTTGGCAATGTGTG
The DNA here is from genome assembly GCA_020746105.1 of Trogon surrucura. Taxonomy (NCBI): domain Eukaryota; kingdom Metazoa; phylum Chordata; class Aves; order Trogoniformes; family Trogonidae; genus Trogon; species Trogon surrucura. The sequence continues at coordinate 97,468,213 of CM036618.1, read as the reverse complement.
TGTTCACAGCTCAGCATACTAGTGCAAAACTTAATTCCTTTGACATTCACGTGAATGTGCAGGTGGTGGACTGAAGCAGCTGATGTGTAGGCACTTATCTTCAGTAGCAGGACAGGAAAGGTATCGTGAAGCAGTCAGGAATCCTAGCATTTCATTAGCTGCTGCTTTCCAGGTGTTACAAGGGATTTTGTTACTGTGGAGGCACAGATCTTGTATTGGTCCTCTCAACATCATGCTCCAGGAGTCATATGTTTAAATTATGTGGGATGAGAGGAACACGCAGTCTAGATATTTATGAAAAACCTTTAGCACGAATCTTCTTCCTTGATTTGCATACCATATTCGTGTTTGCAGAGGACCTACAGAACAGTGATTCCCTTTGCTTAATTATGGAGTATGGAAAAGAAGGAGTTGAAGATCATGATTGCCCATGACCCTGAAGGATTGTGTTTATATTTGACAAGAACAAAAAGAAAGAGAAATTGAATTTGTGCCCTCAGGTCCACAACAATAGCTCAAACTCCCAGCAAGACGAAGTTTCCACTGTGTAAAAAGCTGTATAAGTCAGAGAGAGTCAAAAGATCATAGGTAATAATTGACAGAGAGATCACAATTCGTGTATGGGAAAACAAAAATAGGAAGAAAATTAGAGTTGTAGTGAGAAGAAAATTACTCAAGCTCAAAGCAGATAAGTAGCAGAACCAAGAATGAAAGCTGTGTCACTACAAATTCTGCTGTGTCTTACTGCACCCTTTTAATAAAACTGTCTTCCAAAAAAGCAGTTCTGGTGTCTGGAGGAAAGATGGAAAGGAGATATAATGAGATACAGAAGTAGTAGGCATCCATGAATAATTGTGCAATGCCTTTTTTTTTCAGTCTACAATTTGTATAAGTATGTTCGTTAGTTTTTTTTATAAAACTAACAGCTTCAGCTGCTTTCTAAAATGTCCATATGTCTGTATTTCAGTCTGTCTTTGCAAAGACTTAATAATTAGACAGCAATATATAATCTCTAACTATTCAGTAGTCTTAGAATTAAACCACCACTGTGTAGCTTTCTCCATTTCTGTAAGGTGAGACCTTCTATAGCATTTCTCTGGATGAAAGCCTGTCATCCGTGTCAGACTAAAAGCTTTATTCTTAATGAGTTAGAGACCATCATCAGGGAATGTGAGTTTCCCAAAATGTTTTGATTAAGGCAGTCTTGCCAAAAACTCTGTGGCATTCCTGCTCCACAGCTTGTACTGCAAACCTTCCTAGTGTGCAGCTGAGTCTTGGAGTGATGTTCCCACTGGCTGTGCTTGCTATTGCCTTTCATGCTGTGGCGTTTCTTTGCATCCAGTGTCAGAATGCACGTGTCCATGCCTCCTCGATCGAGGAGGGGTTCAGAATCACAAGATACTGCTATATGTTTACAATCTCTTAACATATTTGGGAAGGTTTCCATAGTGTGTTCCTCTTCTGTAAGTGGGATAGGTGACTGTAAGCAGAATGAAACATTGGAAAATCAGCCAGTCAGTATTTATTCAGGATAATGGCAGAGAAATGAGTCTTCAAATATTTTATTACATCGTTCACCTATTCACTAGCATCAGAAACTCCTGAATTTATTCATTGGCTTTGTATCTACTTAAAGAATGGAAAGCAAAGTAAATATCTTGATCTTTTACAGAATCAATCTGATCAAATATCTCAGTGCACTGCTAGACTACCTGTGGGTAATTTTGCAGTGATTTATGGGATGTTCTGAAAGCCACTGGAATTCTAGGGATGCGTGCCCTAGACTTACCAACTCTCCTGCATGACTTTTTTCTCTTTTTTTGGAAGCCAGCTCCATTTTCTGGTTATAGCCAGTCCTTTTTGCTAAAGTGCTAATGACCAGGAAGACAAAAAGGCTTCTACATGTGTTTGAGGACTCACCAGCAGGTGGTTTAGCATGTCACAGATGCACCAGCCCTGACTGTAACTCTGCTGTAACAACAATCGTTAAAATGCAATTTTAGGAGAACACAATTGCAAATGGACTAATCTGGGATGTGTGCCGGGATGTAAGGGGAGGTGACGTTGATGTTCATCACCTTAGAGCAGTTGAGGGTATCGATGGAGGTCTTGCATTAGAGAGGCACACGCATGAAATCTGTTCTACAGAGTGGTTCATAAAATTTGTAGTAAAAATTGCTTTGTGGAGAAGAGTATTTTCATGTGATTGTTCCATTACTGTTTCCTCTTGCATTTCCTCCCCACCACAAGAACAAATATAAGATTATTTCACATATAGTTAAACCCTCAAAGAAATGTACCGTAAAGGATAAAAGTCATGCAGAAATTCAGAAGCTGGAATTTTTCCTCTGCAATTTTTTCACTCTAAAACATGCATGTGTTCTACCATAGCATAGCTTATGTGCAGTGGTTATGTCATGATTAACTCTTAATGCAAGGACACCCTGATAAGATGGACAAGGTGGATGTTGAGGGTAGGAAGCTGAGTGCTGACCTCCCCTGCAGCTCCTGTGAAATTTATCTCCATCCATGTTTTACACAGAGATAACTGTTGTGCTTTAGCAATCAAAGCAATCAAAGCAATCAAAGGAGGTTTGGTGTGCATAGCTTTAGCGCTGTGTGCTCGCTCCTGCTAAAACCCTACCCAAGTATTACCATAGAGGCCATCAGTTTTACAGCAGCTTCTTCTGGATGAGGTTTGTTGCCCAGACTGCAAACACAGGGTGGTTGTCAGTGAACCTTCAGAGCTCCGGTTTTGCTTCCCTTGCTGTTTGTTTTGTTGTGATGGTTTCAGGGTGTAGAATAGGAGAAAGGCTGTGCAAAAGTGAAATACTAAGACTGGCATCCTGGTCTTGCAGTCATCAAATGCTTATACCCCCTAATTGTTTCAGTTATTTCTCCTTCCTACTTGTTCTATTTCACATTCCTAGGAAAGATACATAGATTTCCAATGTAAAGGTGGTTTCAGTTTACTGGATAAGAAGTGATCCCTTTTAAAATTCATAGTTCTATGGATTAGCTTGGTGTTTATTAAATAACTGTGTGCTTCCGTAACAGATTAAACTGTAGACTGCATAGGTTGATATACTTTTTAAATACTGTTTCACTGTCTATTAACATATTTCTAAAGGGGGTGTTCCACTTTCTCATAATTTGGTGTCCTTTACAGCTAATGAAAGCATAATCTAGGAGCACAAAATCTCACCCTCTGCTTGGAAGTTATGAATGGCAAAACACTTGTGAAAAATACTTGAATTCTAAACCCTTTTTATCATTATAACCTTCAGTTTAATATACCGCAGCTTGTGGCTGAGCTGCTGTAACTTTTCTGTGTGTGAGTAGAGCAATTAACATGCTGAAAATAATTAATAACTTGAAAAGTTACTTTGATAACATTTATTATCCGAAATAAGACATTCTAGAAAATACTTCTAATACTGATACAGATTCCTAGGGCATCCAAATACCATGAAGAGACATCATCAGAATGAACAAAAAGACAGGTCGGAAGTACTGTGCTTCTCAGCCTGCTTCTTTGGCAGTATTTATACTGGGTTTCTGTGTATGTAGAATGGGTTACGTGGGAAAGTGAGTGCCCATTAAAGTTGGTCTCAACTTTTTAGAAGCTGCTACACCTTTATGAAAAGAGATCCAATGATTGGTGCAAAGCAATCTCTCCCTGTGCTGTGGTTTTTGTTATCATAATAAAGAGAGGTGAATGAGAGGACAGCGATGTGTGAGGTTAGCCACATAACCTTGTGCTTCAAACCAGTTTGATGTCTTGAGTTACCGTTGGTCTTTAACAAAATAATCTGAAAATCTTATCAGCAATGAGGTAAACAGAGTTTAAAATATTTAAACTCTGGTCATCCTAATCTAATAATTTCTTCTTGATGATACTGTGTCAAACACGGGCATCATTTATTCCTTACTGAAGGACAATTCAGCGTAAAATTAATTGATAGTGTGTCATACATATGAGATTGTGACTCTTCTGCGTGTCCTGTTCCTGCTGCACGGCTGTCCTGTGCCCCTGTAGCTGCAGCAGCTTCCTGCCCAGATTTAATGTACCTGTCACTTGTTCGATGTGCTGCTGATGCAGCTGGGTGCTGCACTGGAAGGGTTCTCTGGTGAACCTCCCCAAATGAATGACAAATGCCAGGATTTCAATGTGAACTTGAAAATACCATGAAGAGGCATCAAGCACCGTTGTTGACAGAGAATTGTGGTGGAGCGTAGTTGAAGATGTTTCATTCAGTGACGGAGATAGGCTAATCTCCGTCTGCATTTTTGGCAGTGTCTCAGGCTGTGAAAATCATGGATAACCTTTGTATTTATTTTGTGTGAGAAGGTCCACTTACTGAAAAGTCATAGCACAGTCTTTTTCTCCTCCAACATAATGGTTTATTGTTATAATGATCATTTCTGGCCTCACGTGCATTGGCTGTTTTTTCCGGAGTTGCTCATCATTCTCCTAAACTAAACTGAAATCTGTTAATTGATTTAAAGAGGATTCTTATATTTAAATAGCATATTGTGAATGTGTAGGAAAATCAGACTGAAAAGTAAAACCAAGGGGTTTGTGGCACTGTTATTTTCTAGCCACCAGCTCCATCCTTCTTTCACCTTCTCTGAGTAGCCTTTGAACCCACTGGACAATTACAACCCAATTTAGTGGAGCCATTGAGGTACCTCTTAATGCCTCCAGGCTGAAGAATTCATTTAATCCTCATTAGGCAGAAGAGAGTCCATTCTGAGCCTTTTGGCCGCATTACACAGCTGATGAGGTGCCCAATCTTTGCTGAGTTCCCTGGTGTGGAACACCCTCTGTCAAGTGATTTCTGTGGCATTTAAATACCAAAGGCTCCTGTCATTCACATTTGTGAGTGGAAAGTTCTAACTTTCTTAATGTATATTCAGTGATAAGAACATCAACTTAGATTTCTTTTTTCACTGTCACAATTTATATAGTGACATTTGCTAATCATTAACAGACAAAGTTGGTAATCCTTGACACTGGAAAGCTTATTCAGCATGGCTTGAAGGTTTTTTTAAGCTCAAGCCTGACTGCAGGTAGAAAATTTTTTTTTTGTGGAAACAGTAATGAAAATAAAAACAGATCTGAAAACTACTGTTTAGTGTGTGCTTATTAATAGCACACAAAGTTCCTTTTAATCTTCTAGTAATTATGTGATGAGATTTAAGGGGAAAAAAAGCATTTTTGACTCATAAACGGATATCACGTTCTCTAAAGTTGTACAGGCCATCTAGGAAAGTTCATTAAATGATGCTTTGTGAAGAGGCAGTCTTTAAAAATTTCCAGTATCTTTAGCTCTTCGAACAGAAGCAGCAGTCTTTGAATAGAATAAAACATGACTTTGACTTTAAAATTGACATAGTAGGTCATGTTAATATTTATTAATTCAGGGAGTTCTATTTCTGTAGCATAAGTGTTACATCTAATCAGATCGTATCACCCACATGAAGCAAGTCCACCATGTCTCACAGGATAAGCAGGTCATGCTAGGTCAATGCTCAGATGAGAGACCTGTGAAGCATTCACACTGCTGGAAAAACAAAAAAAAAGATCACCTGTCCAGCAAGTTTCCTGCACAAGAGGTAGCGAGTCCCTATTCCTTCTCACTCTTAGAGACACCTTTCAGATGAGTTTGAGAATTGGAGTCACGTCAGTTCTAGCCCCTTGCAAGAGCCATGGGACTGCCGCTGCTTTTTGTCAGGCAGAGACGGAGTGCCCACGTGCTGCCTGCGGCAGAGCAGTTTCAGTGCAGTGTGGAATTTGGCACCTGTTGTTGGAAGCTCTTGGGTAGCTACTGTGCCCCTCCTCTCCTGTAGCATTGACACGTGCTGAACACAAGGTGTTTGTATAATCTAGAGAGGAAGAAAAAAGTAGTCTCTGAAACCTAATTGAATTTCTGTGTGTTTGGGTGGACAGCTGTGGTTTCAGGTGTTCTTTTTTTCCTAATAACCCTAATTTCTTCAGTCATCTGGAATTGAAAAGTCATACCTGGAAAAAGATTTGAAAAGTTAAAAATTATGCACGCCAGAGTCTCAGATGCTGCTGGCTAAATAAACAGAATCCCTTCCCCCCCATTTAATTACTGCATTTTTAGTTATGTGTTTTCCAGTCAATCGATTTGTTTTCCTTTTTTTTTAATTATTTTATTAATGTTCAGAGTTGGATAATAGCTGCACTCTCTTTCCTTCATATACTCTCCTTCTAGAATTGCCTAGATTGGAAAAGACCTTTAAGATCATCGGCTCCAACCATTAACCTAGCATTGACAAGTCCTCAACTAAACCATATCCCTTACCTTGCAGATCTTTTCTTTTCTGTTTCTCTGCTAGGAGACAGCTACAGCCCTTCATACCTTTATCCTGAGCCCTCATGCTGCAACTATATATTGTTTCATGTTGTTGGCCTATAGAGTATTCACAGTGCAAGTACATTAAAATTACAATGGTGGGAGAAATGTGACCAGACCTGTTTGGTTTTAGCAGATGGGGCCTTGCAAAACAGTCATACCTTCAAGAAAAAAAAACGTGCCTAAGGTGCTAAGGAGGATTTCTCAAATAAATCTTTCTGTTGAAAAGAAGAACTTGTTATGAACTCTACCTTTTGTTTTATATGGCTTAATCTGCTCACTTTTGTTCCCTGTGATTTACTAAATCTCACTTCTTTCATTGGTTAATTAGAGGGTTGCTATTGAATTATGCTTGCATTCTTAGATTGCTCCATACTTCTGTTAGTGAAATGAGTGATTTAAATCTGTGCCACCCAAAAGACATTGCATTGTTTGTAAATCTGAGAAAGTAAAAACTTCTATTTCTTTTTTTGATCTTGAAGCGTATTTTAAGGCATGGTAGGCCTTTCAGTCTAAGCAAATACCTTTGGTGATTGTTTCAGAAGTGTTTAGGATTCAGAGTTCCACTGGAAATACAATTCTTTTTATTCAGTAGGATTTAGGTACACCAGGTTTGGTACAGTTTTTCAGATGTACTCATCTGCACTCTTTCTTACCTAACACCTTCACAAATTTTACTGATGGTTTTCTGGAAAAAAGTAGCTATTGAGAATTAGTTGCCTCCAATGGACTTTGAGAAAATTGCCGTCTTATTCTTTTAACTTCAGCAGGGACATAACTCTTTTCACAAATACGTTCAATATGAAAACCTGTAAACAATGCGTATTGTATTTGTTCTCAGCTAGTCCAGAGCTAATTTGCTCTGGATAGCTAGTGGTTAAAGAGTGAGCATAGCCACACTTCTCTTGCACATAACTACAGTTCTGGATTTGAATTCTACTTTCTGCAAATACTCACTTACCTTCTTTTGCTGTAGTAACTGTTCCTGCAGCAAAATCATTGTATGAGTGTGTGAAAATACCATGGTAGGGCAATGGGGAAACAAAAGAATGTAGATGTAGTTGCAATGTAATGCATTTAAAAAATTATATGGTATTTCATTCTCTGTTTTGCACTGTTTGCCCAAATGACAGGAAAAACACAGAGCCCAAATCCATATCGCTCATACTTTATGCAGTTCAGAGTATACAGCTTGCATATACTTTATGTTCAGTCTTCATATACGAAGTAGATATTACAAATATAAACAATGTAAACATATATATGTATGTTTGTTAAGGCCATATTCCTTTCCTTTTAATGGAATTTTGTAAATGGCGGATGTGGATTTTGGGTTGCCTTCACTTAGAAAGAACTTGGTTTACAAGTGACAGTCTCTTGTATTTATATAGACCATTTTCCCTATATCTATAAAGTTCTTGCAAACAATGTAGGTGAAGGTTGTTGGGACCATTTTACAGTAGTGATAGAGAAAACTAATTGGTTTAGTGCCTCAGTAAAACTGATGAAGGAAATACACTTGTATACATACTTTATAGGAAAGAAAATCTACCTACACTGAAAGAAGACATATATCCCATTTGGAATAATTTATGTACTTTATGATGTATCACTTTATGAATTTATCATTTTTCACTGCAAGCCAAATAGCTATTCTGTTTCTGGTATCATCTTAACCTCAGCCGTGTGTGGGTTGGACACAAAGCCAGTTCTCAGTGTGTTAGTGTGCCCCCGTTAAATATCACTCAGGGAACTATTAGATTTCATGAATCAAAGAGAGAAGAGACAGTGTAAAGGAGAATGCTTGTTCCAGTTCCATGAACCTGTAAATGTCTGAAATACGCTGCTAACATGGAAAATATGAACAGTGTAGATCCCAAGGGAATGACCGTGGGGAGTGTTTTCCCCTGTAGCTTTATGGGTTTTTCCGTGTAAGTGGTCACAGATAGTCACTGCCATGAGTGCCCTGAGGACAAGTCGGCCTCCCAAAGACACTCTCTAGTTAGTACATTTTATCCCAATGAGAACATGTACAGTTGCACCCTGTTGGCTTAACTTCACTGACAGAGCAAGGTGCTTTAGGCTTCAGTGTGCAAGTCCCGATGCTGTTGAAATAAAGAAGAGTTCTGAGGTGGATTTCTCTGGAGCCAGAATTTCACACTTTGCTGTGGTGCTCTGAATGCCGTTTGGCTGCATTAGGATATCTGAGTTGCCAATGCTGAGGTCAAAGATATTGGACTGAGAGCTGTTTTGAGGTCAACATCTGATTTTATAGCCGAGTGTAGCCAGATATAAAGAAGCCGTTAACTTAGAGCTGAAAGAGTAAGATATATTGTGGGGAAATCAATTAAATCAGTTTACTCTGTGCCTCTGAAATGAGATATCATTATGTTCAAGTCTGAGAGGAAACAGCCGTACCACCTACTATGCCAAAGCCTTTTTTAAACTAGTCCTAATCTCAGCTTCCTGCTTTATCATCATACTGCTATTCCTTCACGTGTCAGAGACCCCTGAGTCTCTGGGAACTCATTTATAGTACTGCTTCTGTGGCCTCTCCTGAACTCATTTATAATACTTGCTCCTGTAGCTTCTCTCATACGTGTGTTATTCTTTGTGTGAAGTAGCTCCTCTTTTATTTCAATCATTCCAGAAAATTCAGCCTTTTGGGGAGGGATGGAGAGGAGGGGAGAGCACCTTTTATTTTACTGTGCTGTTTTACCATTCACCTTGTTCATATTTTTCTTCTCAGAAAACCAAAAGGGATGTAAATAACTTTGATCAAGACTTTACACGAGAAGAACCAGTATTAACGCTAGTGGATGAGACAATTATAAAACAAATCAATCAAGAAGAGTTTAAAGGGTTCTCTTATTTTGGAGAAGAGCTACTGCCATAGACAACCTTAGGCTGACAAATGAATGATGCTGCAAGAAGTGATTCTGAAGAGATCGTCAAATTACTGAGACTCAGTAAATCAAGAACTACTTCTCTTACCCTGAGCCCATGTCCCCAGTTAAGATATATATTTATTGGTTTTTTTCCTTTAACCGTCTTTCCTGAAAGCACTCTTAATTTCTGTCTCACAAAGTGATGCAAAATAATTGTGTATCAGAAATTGTAGATGTAACACACTGCCATATATTTGCAACTTTTCTTTTAGTCCTAAGATCTCCCCAGAGGGCAAAATTGCATCTTTTCTGTGGCAAATGAAACCGTGCTATTAAAAGCGATTTTAGCAGATCACGTTCTGTAATCGTCTTAGGTGTTTAAGCTAAGAAGGTGAGAGCTGTTTCTTCTGCACTGGTGGTTATGGTGTGATCTGTACTCAGACGTGGAGCAAGTAAGTAACAAGAAGTTACTCAAAGAAGTCTGCCTTCGTGAAGGTGGAATCCTCAGTTACAAATTTATTGTGGTGAGGTACAAACTTAAGGTAAAGCTGTCCAGAAAAAGAAGCATATCAGTTAGGCTTTTGATGAAGCTCCTCGTACAATTTACACAAAACGCTTAAAAAGAGGAAAAGTCACAAAGATAACTGAAATTTTATTTAAAGCAAGACATAGATAGTATATGGATAGTTATTAAAGGGCTAAAGAGTATAAAGCCTATAGTACTTTAACACAGTGATATATAGGCATTTCACAGTTTTTCAGACAATTGAGTGTACTATCCGTGTTACCAAATTAAATACCCATTTAAACAAACCGTTGATGTGATGGCAAGCTTACAAATGTTTACAGTTAATTTTACTTTAAAAAAATTAACTCTAAACATTATAAGTTTGCCTTTTCCATTGTAGCTAAGTTGGTAAATTTCTTATTTATATTTATTTTCTCAGCAGTGTGTTACTTTTGCACACTTTTACAAAACCATAATACTACTGCGTTTGTTGTTTTTTGTGTTTAAAATCTAAGGAGAAATCTGCTTTTAGAAGACACAAAATAAGGCTACCCGTGCATTATGTGGAAGTGTGCTGAAAAACTGAAGATCAAACATCCACAAACTGACATTACTGAAAGTTGTAAATTGAATTCTTTTGTGTATGAATTGAAATGGTAACTCATGTGGACAATATTACTGATGTGAAGTTACCTCCTGTAGATACGCTAACAGTGTTATGTACTTATATTTCCAGGAGTACCCTGTGGTTTGTTTTTTTCGTTTGGGGTTTTGGGGTTTTTTTTTTTGTGTACATGTATCGCTGAGGTCATTTTATTATATATTTTACTGGACTGAGTGAGCGGTCATTGGAATCCATTTTAATTGTTGCACATGGATTTCCAGCTGCACAAAAATATATATACTTGTGATTGGCAAAGTGGCACTAAAGAAGCTTTTTTGCCTTTTGTACAGGTGAGATTTTGTATATAGTGTTTGCTGCAAGGCCTGTGGAATTCATTGAATATAGAGGTATCAACTGCTGCATGTTCAGGCATACTATTAAAATGTTAGTCTATGAAAGAATAATTATAATAATGTCCATGTGCAATACTCTTGTATGTGTATTGGTTCAAGTTACTGTCAGAGAGATGAGGTTTTAGTTACAAAAGATGTAGACATATATTAAGCTATACTAAATCTCTTGTATAATTCTCTTCAACTCTATTATGACATGATAGAGCTCGGAAAGAGAATAGAATGTTACAAATCGTGGTGGACAAGTGTGAATCATTGGCTTTAAGAGATAATCTCGGTCTCAAGCAGATGAGTTAGTTTGTGTCAGTTTTGCGTCTGGCTGCTCATAGCCTGTTACTGATGACAACATTCAGTTCCATTTTGTTTTGTTTTTAAAACTCAGGTGTAATTATTATATATATTCTTATGATGATTTCAAAATATTAAATATTATGATATTATCAATTAATGTGTTGTCTGGCCTACAGGTGTAATAATGGATCAAGCCTTTAGTTTAATTTAATTTATCTTCAGTAATCTTTTGTACTGGGAAAAGACTAGCTTCTGGAGCTGAGTGCCAGCACAGAAACATCTTAATGATTGCATCATCTCAGTGTTTAAATTTCTTTCTCTTTTAGATATATATTGTAGAACTGCCCATCAATCTGTGTCTCGCCACTGGCTCTGTTTATTTCTCATCACGGTTAGCTTTTGACATCCAGGCAAGAACTGATCACAATGCTAAAGCGTTCTTTTCCATAGGTGAGTAGACTGGCTAGGAAGAGAAGTGATCTGATAGCGCACTACTGTTTGGACAGCAAGAGGCCTTTACACAAAACTCAGAGCATTTATTTTGAAGGAATAAAAGCACCCCATAGAGCTTTTGTAAGCAAGCTGTGTAGTCTGTATTCCCGTTCCTAACGTGAAGATAATTAGCAGCCGTTTGTATTTCAAGAGGCCTCGGCACCTGCGGTATTTGGTAGGATGCTAAGAGAAGAGTGAAGGAGAGAAAAACTTTGGCATGGGCAGATATTTCTTCAATATAAATAGTTAGATCCTCTGCACTGGGTTTACATCAGAAGGTTTGTCTGTTACCTTGAACTTTTTTTAAAGATAATTCTTAAAAATGGACATTCTGTTACATTTCTGCCTGTTCTGTAAAATCTTTCCCGTTCCTTCTTTGTAAAATGAGTGCAAAATGCCAAAAATATTATTAATAATAATAATTATGAAGAATCCATTGTTTCTTGTTTTTCCTCCCAAGTAGACTTTATTAAAAAATAGAAACACATTTTTCTCCATAGGGTGAAAAATAACTCTCTCCCAAAAACAGCTTACAAATTACCTCTTTTTAAATTATGTGCAGAATAGTTCTGGCTAAATATAAAATGTATTCAGTTGGGGGGGGGGTAGGGTTTTTTTTTATTGTGAGGATTTATTTGTACAGAATTTTTTTCTTATGGATGTAATTTGAATCTCTTGCCATTCATTAGTGTTATTTCATCGTAAACATTATTACTGTGCCAAATGTACTGTATTCAAAAGGATGTGAATGTGTATTGTTTCGGAACCTAATAAATACGATGATGTTAAATCTTATTTTTTTCCCCAAAGTTTTCCTGAGTGTTTCATAATGAGGAAGAAAGAAAGATGAAGGATGAATATTTTTCCAGTTACATGTTGTACAAAATACCGTGAGCTTGTCTTTTAGGAGAGGACGTTTTGCAAAGGAAGGATTTGCTAACAAGACCCTCATCTGTGAAGCACTAAACACTCCAAGAGGAACACAGGTAACAGTGTTTGAACGCTATTTATCTTGATCAGTGTAACATTTACCTCCAAAACACCAAGCAGGTGAGTTTACAGACTTTTTCTCCTTACGGGCTAATCAATATGATAACCACCTAAACAAACTGATCAAAATCAGAGTAAGTATCACATACTGAATTGAAGCACTGAATAGGTGAACACATCGTAACTCGAAGAAGCTACAGAAATTCAATTTTGTTCTTCATCTTTATATACTGTTTGAGCAAAATAGTTTTTTATCCAAAAAATGTGGGGTGAACATGCATCGTCATAGGCATGAGGAGAAAATGAGAATGAGTTAGATCAGAGTAGATCTCTTTTAGGAATGAGAAACGTTTCACCTGACATAAACAAGATAGTCATACAATCAAAAAAAGGTGTGAGCAGTCACACTGGGTCAAAGCAAACGTCACTCAGGTCAGGTGTCCCGCTCTTGGCAGTGGTCAGTAGCTTAAGCAGTAACATGCATTGACTAGAAATCAAGAAGTCAACTTTGATTGTCGCTACCAGTGGTAAAATCTGAAAACAAGTAAACATGAGATGATATTCTGCCTCCAGCAGTTTGACTCCATGATGTTATGAAGCAGATGGTCATGTCTTTATTATATTCTATATATTTGAATTAAGTTTCTTTTGATTAATCAGATTTTTAATGACGGCAACTTCTGGCATGCAAAATATTCTGTGGGAAGAACAACATAGCTCAACTAACCATTATCCCCCTTTTTTTTGTTGTTCTGACCTAGTCATAATTCCATTTTATGCTGCCTGGGTCTTTCTTTGAAAGAGGATAGATAATAATTTGCTTTTCACCTTTTTCATGCCACTCAGAATTTTGTAGGTCACTGGCACATCCTTCCTCAGGCAGTTCTTTTTCAGACTGCAAAGTCTTTCCCTGTCTGTAAAAGGCTTCATGAAGATACATCCCATATTTTTGGTCATCCATGTCAACTTTCTCTGAATCTTTTCTAGTTCAACTCTATCGTTTTTGAAGATGGGGAGTAGAATTACGTGTAATATTCGGTATGTGGATGCAACGTGGATTATAACAATGACTACTGTGTTGTTTTGTTTTCTGATACATTTTTACACCTTCTTTTCTTAATCCCAGTTTGTTTGAAATTATTTCACAGGGCTTCCAAGATCAGTGTCAGTTGAAAATCTAATATGCATGCTTTCTAATAGATTCTCCAGTCATAGTGAAAATAGGCTAAATAGGAGTTTAAGCTGTGCAAAATGCTGCCTCAGTGCAGGATTGTGTTTTAGCAGTAAATCTTTGATGGTTAGCATCTTGGTATGGTTTTCCTACTGCTTTCATACCGCCTGTATATATCTATGTTTAGACTGTCTTTCCATAGCTTGCTTATTAGAACATTACGTGCAACAAGCATTTTTCCAAAATCAAGATACAGGCCGTGCTCTACTCCCCTGCTATCAATACAAGCTCTTACTGTGTTCTTGAGTATCCCTTCTTTTGACACATTAGCTACAATGAAGGGAAGAAAGATAAATGTTTTCTTAGCCCATTGGGAAAATGTATATATGTGCCAACATAGTTTCCACTCCATCTTTCCTTTTACCTCATCATTGCCGTGGAAGCAGGAGATAAGAGCAGCAGCCCGAGGTGGAACACAAGCTGCCACTATAAATATTGTGAAATGGTTATGCAAGACTGTTCAAAATTTGGAAAAGCATTAAAGAACTTTGGCATTTGTACACAGATGTTTAATCCTTGGAAAAAAATCAGTTAGGAAGAAAGTCAGTGACCTGGAGTCTATTGCTGATTTGGGCACTGGATTGAGAACTGAATTGAGCGTTGCATACACTGGTCATCACCGTCCAATACTACCAGTCTTACGTACTGCAGGAGGCAGTACAAATATAATACTAAAGCTGCTAGTAACAGCAAGTGTCATTGCCAGGCTGATGCTTGTCTGTGCACGTACTCATTTCTCTAAATCTGTTAAGACAAAATGTTACCCAAAGGTGCCGTGCATCCAGGAGCATTGCCACAAGGGGGAAAGTGAAGAACAGGGGACCTGCTTTTGGCAGACATGAGCTGTTAGGTTAGTTTGGTCACTTTATGTAGCTGTAACCTTTTAGGAAAAGGCAAGATATTTCTTGAATGACAATAAATACAACCCTGCTTAAATATGTCTGTCAGATGATGACAAAGAGGGAGCATCAACACAAACATCAACATGAAGAAGTGTATCTAAATGTCATAAGTGCAGTTATTTCTGCTTTCACGTGGGAAAAAAAATAGTACAGTTGCCAGAGCAACCTCCTGTTTTCATTGACACGAGTGGCACGGAGCTTGAGATTTCGAAATTGTGCAAAGGGAGAGATACTGTTATGGCCATCTTGCAAATCAGTAAACTGAAACTAGGTACTACGATGATTTGTTTCTTATTGTGTTAGCATGAGGTCAGCAGAAGTCCTAGGAGAAGAGTGTGGGTGAAGTTGGTCAGTGCTCTCACTATATTGGCATTTCTGAGCACAAGGTGTTAACAAACCACACTTCGCTAAATACCTGCCAGTGGTATTTCCCATGAAAGGGCTTCGTGGCTGCTTGGAGTCCCCTTCATGCCTCTTTTCAGTGGCAAAGTCAAAAGACAGTCAAAAGTTGTGTGCAATCCGATACAGTAGTTGCTGTGTGAGAGGTGGGGTTTTTGGTTTTACAACGGGATAAGATTTTTAATGAAACAGGGCCACACCCAGGCAAAGTTTGAGAACCTCTGTGTTCTAGGAAGGCTGTTTACTCATCGCCTTTGGTACATCAAAAAAGAACATTTTCTGTTGATTTTTGGTTAATGAGCAGTGAGAAGTAGGCAAAGATACCAGGCACATGGAGGCACATTTTTCTAAATAATGATGTGGTTGATAAAGGTGAGCAGATTGAGGGTCAAAGAGATTATGCAAATCTCACTTAGGTAAATGTTTATGGTAGGGTGGCGATCACTGTCCTGTTTAGAAGCAAACCTTTAAACTTTACTTGTTGGAATAAAATGTGGAGACATTTTTTCTTTGATTAGATGAT
This sequence comes from Trogon surrucura, assembly GCA_020746105.1. NCBI lineage: Eukaryota > Metazoa > Chordata > Aves > Trogoniformes > Trogonidae > Trogon > Trogon surrucura. The sequence goes on along the minus strand of CM036618.1, from coordinate 97,452,589 downwards.
ATGCTAACCCTTTACATGCTAGTGCATTGCAAGTGCACCCTTATTATCTTTCCATACTAGACAGGACCTGAACTTCTTAGATCCTGAATTCTGCAGTCTGAAGGCTGTTACAGTTTATGATGCCACTCTGCTCAAGTACAGGGTTGTGTGAAATCCCTCAAAGACCGCCTCCTAGCTGCTGAATTGAGGCTTTGAGTAACCCCAAGATCAGTCCTCGTGGAGTGCAGGAATGTTGATGGAAAAGTGGTGTTCTAGAACAGACTTTTTTCCACACTTTTTCAATCCCAAATAGAGGGCCAACTTTTTAAGCAGCTGTCACCATGAAACTCTGTGTTCGGGTACTCCCATTTATAGCATCTCTGGCCATAGAGACAGTCTGCTAAAGTCATCAGGGTGTTCAGTTTACCAAACATGGGCCGTAAAGTTCTGATCCATAGTCCACGTTACAGTGAGTCCCTTGTATTGTTACTTGCATTATCATCCTGCACTATTAGATGGGTTACGGTGACCCTACGTCCCATTGCATATCACCAGTGCTGGCTTGGTCAGGCAGCAGCTGGGCACACAGTGACTTCAGTGGGAGCAGAAATACAAAACTGTGCAGAACACCATTATACTGGCATGTTGAAGGCCTACAAAAGCAACATTAAACCATCAGCCTTTAATTTCTCCAACGGAGAAATCTTCCTCCAGAAGGAGTCCACGTACATCCAGCATCCTCTCAGTACATCCCTGCTGAATGCCTGTGTGCCCTCAGCCATTAGCCATCAGAGAGGCCCATACCAAGGGGTGAACTGTCAGGATGCTCATCTCAGTCACATTATTCTTTTTTCTCATTTGGTTTCTCAGCAATAAAAGTCACACACCACAGGAGGATTTTGCAGTGCATAATAATAATGCCACCATATATTTGGTTGACACACTGAGAGAGGATCTCTAGCTGCAAGGCTTCAAATATGAGAACTTTACTGATGTTTTTGTTCTTGTTAATATTCCTGCCTGTGTTAGAAGAGGAGTCTGTGTGATGAAGAGGAGTGGAGAGTGTTACTTTTCATTTACTGGGCTGTCTAGCAGTAATTTGAAACACCCACACAGCTGAACAAGTTGTTTTCAGAGCCGGGGAGCTTATGAACACCAGTAAAAAAGCAGTTGTCATATAGTTTAGACACTATGCAAGGGCAAAAAACCTCCTGGTGTATCACTTATATGCAAATTGAAAGTATTTCTATAACCTCTGACCCTGCCTGTAAACAGCAGATTCCAGGAATTCTGCTGGAAACCATACATTACTAAGGCAAAATTGCGCTTAGCAATAAACATGCTTTCCTCAGTGAAAGAAATCTGGAAGTGGAAGAATGCAAGACCTTGAGATGCACTGCTGATTGTGGGGAAACCGCTGGGGCCACCTCCTGCCTAACGGCTGGGAAAACACCCACCCTTGCAGAGCTCCCGGTGGAAATATGTAAACCAGGCATGGCTGTTGGGCGTGAGCCCCTCGTTAACACGCTATCACGCTAGCGCAGGCAGCGGCTGTGCAGTGCCAGGGGTGAGCGGACACGTGATTTACGCTTGCTCTGGCATGAAACGGGAAGTCGTCGGAGGAATTCAAAGAACCGAGTGGAAGGAGAGAACGGTTATTGTAGTGGCAGCAGGAGAACAGAGGAGCAAGTAGGTGAGAGAATGAGAAAGACAGAAAACGCAGTAGCAGTCCAAAATGAAAAATCCCCTTGGTACGGGAGAGGTTTCCAGGGATCAAAGAGAAGAGTGAGAAGATTACTGGAAAGTGATCAAGAGGGGAAACGTGACTCTTGGATGGAAGCTAAGCGCAGGAGGGAACAAGAAGAATTCAAAGTGGATGTTTGTGCCTCAAAGACGTTATGCCCAAGTTACTTTTATAATAGCTTGCATGAGTACTGTTACCTCAGCAGTGTAGCCTCATGTTCAGATATTTATTTGGTAGGTGAGGGAGGAGAGTTTACAATCAGCTGAGAACTCCATGCCACTGCTGATTACCCTGCTAGGAGTAAAGAAGAATCTGGTTTAAAGCTAATCTGGGGTGTTTATACATAATTTGACCTGTACTGGAGGCACATCTAAATAAAAACTCAGAGGCTGTTGTGTCTGTGGAAAATCCACCACAGGGTCTCTTCCATCAGGATTATCACTTGGCCACCATCTCCTTCCCAAAAGTATGTTCCTAAGACTCTCACGTTCAAGTCTTTCAAGGGAAGGGCATCGTTTTTAAATCGAGTAGTACAATGTTTTTGAAACACTGCAGGAAATCCAGACCTTACAGCCCGTGTGTTAAAAATGTAGGGTGGGTGTTGTGCTAGGGTTTTCCCCAAAAAAAGCAGAGGTGTGCTGTTGTGTATGTCCTCAGACAAGGAAAATATACATGTTTCTTCATCAGCAAAAGGTAGGGAGACCATCAGGTAAAGAATTACAATGCCAGTCTATGACTATTACCCACTGCCATTGTGATGCTGCACCAAATGGGCACATTGGGTTTTTTCAATGTTGTCCTTCTTGCTGATTTAGCAATGCCAAAAGAACTTTTCATACATGAAAGGTAATAAAACAAAGCAATGCAGTGAAACAAATATGAGATCCGTTTAATAAATCTGCTAAAGCAAATATTTCCTGTATTCAGAATATATTTTAATTCATCCACATTCAGACTTCTACTCAATTTTTCAGAATAGAACATAGCATGGTGTTGCGGGTAGGCCAAGCTGACAAAAGGGGTGCTTTGCAAAATCTTTGTGGTTTTTTTTTTAGCTCAGTCAGTCTTCATAGTTGTTGTGTGCTGCAGTAATTAAGCCAGCCTGTCAGCCCATGGTGTGTGAAAGGGATGATCCTGTCCATCTCTCCCTGCTCTCAGCCCAACTTTGTGGGCACCAGGATTCAAGTGCGTTAGGTGCCTTACTCCATTCCTCCTCTCTGCTTACAAGTTCCCTGCAATGCTCATATGGGAAATGGTGTAGGTCAGCACCCACTCGCTTATTTCCAACCTGTAGAGGCTATTTAGCACACTTCACTGCACAAAGAGGGCAGTCTCCCTTCCTGCCTCCTGGAGTTTCCTGTTCATGCTGCTGGCTTTGTGCTGGCTCTGGCGATTGCGTGACCTCTTTAGAGATAATCCAGCTTGCTCACTTGATAGGAAGCAACTCAACTGTTTTTCATGAGTCAGTTCTCTGCCATTTTAGAAGGCTGAATTGGTTCATAAAAGGGTCAGGTGCATGCCGGTCAACAGAAGTCAAGTGCTGTGGTTGTGGAGCTGTGAATGGCACGGTGGCAGAAAGAGGAAAGACTGTTCTTTGGAGTGGTCTGGGTGTGCAGTTCACTGCAGGTCACCTTACCACTTCTTAACAAGCTCACAGGGCACCATTGCAAAGGTGAGAAATAACTCTCTATATAATTCACTAAAGGACAATCTTGTGCTGTAGGAAACCCTGCTGGTGAATCGGTGGGGTGTTGCCCTGTCTTGGAGTCAGTGCTGGCATGACGAATAGAGGATGCAGTTGCTGAAAAAGCAGCTTTCAAATGACCTATAAAATTAAGTTCTTGAAAGGCGGATTTTTTAAAAAAGCACTAGCAAAAAAAAGACCGGTTTTCAGGGGAAATTAAATAGGGAATTAAGAGAAAACACAAAGGTTAAAATGACCCACCTAACAAAAGTGGGGGAAGAATTGCCAGTGATTCCAGTCAAGAATGTCTTGTCCTCCAGGGCTGAATGGCAGCCACTCTTCCCACTCAGACATGAACAACATCACCCAACTGCGTATGACCTCCTAGCATGCTCCCTGGAGCCTTCACGCTTGGGCCAGATCTGAGTTATGCCAGGGCCTGTGTGATCAGAGGCACACATTCCTGCTGCACTTACCAGTTTCCTGAAGAGATCCTGTGGGCGTGCAGAAATGGTACACGTCAGCACTCATTCTCCTACTTGTTGGATGTGGAAAGTAGTAAATTATGGAATCATAGAATGGCCTAAGTTGGAAGGGACCTTAGAGATCATCTAATCCAACCTCCCTGTCACGGGCAGGGATGCCTCTCAACTAGATCAGGCTACTCAAGGCTCTGTCCAACCTGGCCTTGAACACCTCCAGGGAGGGGGCAGCCACAACATCTCTGGGCAATTTATTCCAAAGTCTTGCCACCCTCATACTGAAGAATGTCTTCCTAAGATCTAATCTAAATCTGTTCTCCTTCAACTTAAACTCATTTCCCCTTGTCCTATCTGCAGACGCTCTTGTAAAAAGTCCCTCCCCAGCCTTCCTGTAGGATCCCTTCAGGTATTGGAAGGCAGCTGTTAGGTCCCCCTGAAATCTTCTCTTTTCAAGACTGAAAGCTGACTGGAGCTGACAGAACTATAGTATTTTAGTAAAGAGGTCTTGCAGTTGTTTTTTTGGTTGTTTTTTTTTTTTTTTACAAACAGACATTCTTGGATATAATGTTCTGTGATTCTGTGATTTTCCAAGATGTAGACCCCAGAGACTCCGGGCAGATGTTGTAGAGGATCAGTTTGTACCTCTGCAGCAATATGCAAAGAACTGAGCATGCTTAGTATTTCACTGAAAGACTGGTGAACTAGCAGTTACTTTGCTGAAACTTACCTTTCTTTCTGTGGTTTCCATGGACTGGGTTGGGGATTTACCAGCCCCTTCCAAGCCCTCAGCTCACACCTCACTACTCAGCCTTGCCTAGTACAATGATGGGAGATTGGGTCCAGTTGTTTAAAGCAAAACAACTGAGAGCTGCTCTGTAATGTGCACAGCATCCCCAGGTCTCAGGAGGAAATTGAGTACTCAAATTCACTGGAGTGGAGGCAAGCAAGATGTGAAATTCAGTACTTCAAAGACACTGCATAAATGCTAAGCTATTTGCAGCCCATTCTCTATAATGTGGAAATTCAAAAGTTACCTATTAGAAACATTCTTTCTGAGTGTTTTGTGTGTGCCTTGCTTTGGTTTTAGTTCATTTCTGGCTATTTCCCCACTGATATTAATTTCTTTTCCCTTTAATCTAATTTTGTCTCTTTTCTCCTCTTTCTGTTTTTTCTCTCTAGTCCATGTCAACAGCTGGAGATAAAGCTGTTGGGTGAGATTTCTCCCTATGTTGGACAGTTTTACCCGTTGACCCAGTGCCTGCTGTGACTTTGGCTAAGATAATACAATTCATTCAGTGTCAGTCACAGCAGGAGCAGAGAAGAAATTGTTTCATTACGGGAGCACAGAACAATGATGATACTACCCACTATATATAAACACGGAGCACTAGTTACCCACCAGCCAACATTTAATGGAGGTGGAAGGCTGAGTGAATTTCCTTGGCTACCACCATCTGCCAAAATGCGTCCTGAAAGAATAGACGCCCGATGTTGTGCTTTGAAAGTTCCAAAACTTGCGATCCAACTGTTGAGTTCGTATCACCCAGACTATAAATCACAGCTCTTCTAGCCTGCAAAATGATACCAACTGACTACAGGCTCAGAGTGAGCAAAAGGAGCTGCATCAGACTCCAGAAACAGTGCAATAATTCACCTCTCTGATTTGGAAAAATGTTTTAATAGGTACGAACACTGACTGAAAGAAAAAGCTGGCATTCTGCCTTGTTTTGCTACCTCACACCCCTTTTCTTCTCCAGAACCCCTTTTCCTTCTCACTGCAAAATGTAAGTATGTTAAAGGAAACAGATTTACCAAAATTACAATCCTGCATGTGAGCCAGCCAGTTTTCACAGTATTGCAGTCAATAGCGTGTGCTCTTGGAACACACCACTTCGGATATCAAAGAGAGATTTGATCAGAAGACTAATGGGTGTTCTGAGCAGCAGCAATTGTTCCTCAGTTTGCTTTGAAAGCTCGTTTCCATGTACAATAAAAGTAGCCATACACTTTTGTGCAACTGCTACCCAATACCCACAATGAGTGATTATAAGTGAAAGGAACTACTGATTCACTTAGTCATCTTCTGTCACAGATGCCCAATGACCAAACACTAATCAACTCTTTGAAATCTTTTTCTAAGTAGATCTATGCAAACGGGGAAAGAAATTACTCCAAATACTTGCGGTTTTGTCAGCAGCTGCTGTGACTACTGATCAGTCCTCTGCTGTTTGTTGGAAAGGAGAAAAGTGTTTCAAGAATCACAGTGGAAAGAGCTGAATTGGCCTTACAAACTTGCCCCTAAATTAAGAAATCCATGTTGATACTGCTACTACCAACGAAAAAACACATTGTGGGGATTTTGTTCTCTGATAGTACTGTGTATTGTGTAAATAAAGAACAGATCAGATTAAGTCTCCTGCTAGGGTGATTCCTCAAACTTACGACCTTGAGACCAGAAAGTCTCAAATGCAGTTGCCCTGGGTCCTACTACACTTGTGCTGTAAATACTCCAGAACCCTGAGAGAAGCACCTGAGCTTGTTAGAGGAGGGACTGTTCATCCACTTTTCCCCACAACTTCTGCAATAAGGTCAGCACTCTGCTACCTATCCTTTCCTCTGGAGACAGTGAGATGAGGAAAAGACTAATCTCTTACACCAGGTTGGGAGAGGAGGAGAAGAGCCCTGGCAGTTGGTCTCCTCTTGTTTTTAGATGACTGGTAGCTGCTGTCCTGATGGGTTGTGCATGCTACCCTCTCTGCCAGTTTGCACGGCTGGTAAGAGCCCAGCACCTGCTTCCTCTGACCTCTGCATGGTTGGAGTGTCTTGTTTTTCGGCCTGCCCTGCCTTACCCCCCTGGAGCATATGAACCATTCTCTTCTGCTGCGAGGCAGAGGGAGCCTGGGGCAGGGTGAGAACAAGTACGTGCTTGCTTCACAGGTGCAGGTCACTGGAAGAGTTGGGCAGGGCCCAAGTATTGGTGGAGTATTGGTGATATTCCTGCACTGAGAAGAGTAAAGGAGTGGTGTGCTTGCTAGAGACCTGCGAGCTCAGTTGTTCAACTAAGCCAGGCCCTTAAAAATGTTATTTGTACTGCAGTGCTTGGAGGCATCTAGCCAGGATTTAATCATGTGTCTTCTCCAGTGTGCTGCTGGTCATGTCTCTTTTTATGTTTTCCCCTTCCTGTGCTTTTCCCTGGCCAATTGAAATTTGAAAGCTATAAAAAGAAGGAATTTTTTTACAAGGATCGAGAAGTGCACAATTTTTCCTCTCATTGTAAGTTTTAATATTGCTGATATCCATCAAATTTACTTGTTGCTTGACATGTCAGCGTGAATATATACAACTCTCTTTCCTGAGGATAGCTGAAGTGACAGATGATTTCATTGTTGGGTGTACAATAGGCATAAGTACAATGGAAAAAGAAGGGCTGACATCTGCTATGGTGATATGTTTTCAAAAACATGTATTGTCATCTCTTTCTTTCTGTGTTATGCAATGATAATTAGGAGTGGCAAAGTGAGCATCAGTTTGGCTGTTTTGTGGTGGTGAATCAGAGTTGCTATGCAGCAATCTGTATTAGCGCCTTCCAGTGTCTGACAGTGCAGCAAGTATGTTCAGATACCACATGGTTCTGTTTCTGAAGTAGTGTGCTAACTGTGGAAGGACAGCAAAGGAACTGCTGTGTATATGAACCAAAATGTAGCAGTCCTTGCTTAGGTCGGTTCCAGATGCCTCGTCCATTCTGTCCGTGAAATGTCCACAGCATTGTCCACCCTGGAAGTAGCTCAGGTTAATTTTCTATGCCCTGTATTTTCTCTTTTCTAGTTTTGTCTCTACCCTGAGCACGAAACTTGCATGGTGTTTCACTCATACACCATAAAATGGCAGTGAAAACTATAATAACGTAATGACCATTCAATGACTAACCTGTAACTGTAGAATAATATTTGCATCTCTGCTGGATTTGACTAATGTTTCTCATTTGCAAAACTGCTGCAAGTCCAGATATGATTGATGGGTAATAAAGTAACGCAGCCCACTTGAAACGGTAACCTCCAATCTCTGCTGATACCCATATTTCCAAGCGGCTCAGGACCTCTCCAAGTAGGGGGATCTACATTTTTAGGTAACATGGTAGTTCTTGCCCTAAAGTCCATTTCTAATCTAAGCAGAAGAGCAAGCAGCTAGAAAATGTGAGGAAGGCATAGAGGGGCTGTAATTGCAAATACAGATTCAAAACCAATTGCTGCAGTCATAGCTGTCAGCACACTGCAGCACTCAAGGTGCATCACAGAGCTGAGAGAGATGTTGAAGATGGTGCTTACAAAGCAAGAGTTGATTCTTCATGTAAAAGGCAGTCTGGGAAGAAGTTAAAGCATTGGCAAGGTGTCCTCGTTTTGGCAGGGGTAGAATTAATTTTCTTCCTAGTAGCTGGTACAGGGCTGTGTTGTGGATTTAGTATGAGAATAATGCTGATAACACCCTGATGTTTTAGCTGTTGCTAAGTAGCATTTATCCTAAGTCAAGGACTTTTTGGTTTCCCATGCTCTGCCAGCGAGGAGGTGCACAAGAAGCTGGAAGGGAGCACAACTGGGACAGCTGACCCAAACTGGCCAAAGGGATATTCCCTAGCATAGGATATCATGCTCAGTATATAAACTGTGGGGAGCTAGTGGCAGGACATCAGTCAGCGGGTAGTGGGCAATTGCCTTGTGCATCTTTTGGAGGGTTTTATTTCTCTCTCTTTTTATCTTCCTTTTAACTGCTATTATTATTATTAATAAAATTATTATTCAGCTGTTCTTATCTCAACCCACAAGTTTTACTTTTTTTTGTTTGATCCTCATCCTCATCCCACTGGGAGGGGGAGGAGGAAGGGAGTGGCTGCGTGATGCTTAGTTGCCAGCTGAGGTTAAACCATGACACAAGGGAATCAGATGTTGGCAGAGGAAAGAGTGAGGCTGATCTTCTAATGGGAGAAAGGTCACAACAGGAGAAGGGAGCCGAGTCATGAGGAATTTTCAGAGAAAAAAAAACAGAAAAGAGGTTGCATTTTCCTTTCCCTCAATGAGCATTTTATATTCTCTCCAAACACCCTGCATACCACATCACCTGGACATAATGTGCTCTCTGGCTTATCTCACCACCCAACACCCTATATGCTAAGGAAAAGTTGTGCTCCTTGTTTCACCTGCAGTGACTTAATGATTTACTCATTCAACCTTCACATATATAAAGTTGTTTTCCCTGCCTAGGGATGGCCGCAGTACTCACAATATTTTTTACTACTGGCAGCAATTTTCCATGTGGAGGTGACCCCCCCTCCTGCTGCACTTGGGCCTGGGAGGTTTTTGCCTCCAAACAGGTCTGAAGACACACGTCGGGAGGGGATGAAACCTGGCTCCTGTTGCAGGTGCAGGCTGTTAGGCAGCAGAGTGGAGCTGGCAGGGCCATAAGGAGCTCCAGCTGCTGGTTCTGGCTTTGGCACAGCTGGAGCTAATGAGAGCTGTGGTGGCCATGATAAGCCCTTAGCAAGGCCAGCCGTTAGGTTTTCAGTGTAGGAGAAGTTTGGTCTGCAGAGGTGCTCATGTTTTTGTCCTGAGAGGGATTGAAAAGGACTGCCTGTGGAAGGAATACAGGTAGCTCTACAGTTGACCTTTGTGGTGCTGCTGCTGCCAAGGATGAGTTTAAGGTGAGGGGAAGTGTTGTTTGTATGTGTGAATACTTTGTGAAGAGGTTGGTGAAATTGTTCCTTTGTTTAGAATGATGACTTAGGTTTAGAACCTGTCAGGAGAATTCACTGTTCCCCTCTAAAAACTCTGATATGTGAGGTATTTCCTTGCTACTGCATGTAGTCTACATAAGCTTTCAGGATTTCCAGTGCTTTCCTAATGTAATAAATATGAGGGTTCAGGGTTTTTTGTAAGTGAACTACTTCTTGTAGCAAACTAGAATTTTCAGTCAGAGTTCTGTTGTGTTAGATCTTGTTGAAGTATAAACTCCATGAAAAAAATTTTAGTCGTCACTGCTAAGTACAAGATGCCTTGCGTCTTGTGAGCTCAGTGGTAACATAAAATATGGTAAAAGTAAGGCATGTTACTTTATTATGTTATAATATGAATTCTCTGATCTGTAATGAAAGAATCTTATGTGATATTAAAAAAATGTGTGATATAGCCTTCATCTTAGTTATAGAGGAAACTAGACTCCTATTATGCTTCATTATATGCTGATATATAGCATTATTTTTAACCATTATTTTCATCAGAAAAGTAAGATTAAGAGGTGCTAGTGAAGACAAGCTTGCATCTTAAGATACAGACATTGTGATAAAGTCTGTAGATCTGTTCCTCGATCTCTGCTTCTGATTTGCTATATGACTTGGGTAAATTCCTCTATGTGCTCTTGATCAGAGGCTGAGCTCTGTAGCCAGCCTGTTTGGTGGTATTTTAGTAGTAAAAGGACAAAATTGATGAGATAAGATCCTCTGACACTAAGATCAGTCTATTCTTGCCCCTTCCTTAGTATGGGGTTGATGAGAGAGCGAAGGAAGAAGCTGTAGGTGAAGTTTTGGTGTCCTTTAGCAGTTGCACAGTGGCAGCAGGAGGCTGGTGGGGTTAGAAGCAGAGAGAAGTGGTGTGTGCAGGGCTGTGTTTCCTCATAACTGTGTGCAAATAACACCTATTACTAATACTTCCCTGTCTCCTTGAAGAATTGGAATGTAATTAATGAGTGAATGTTCAGGCTAGCTTCACATTCAATTTATCCTTAGCTTAACTGCAAATATTTCTGCTTTGTGAGAGTTGAAATGTTTGATTGAGCCTCTGTGGTTATCCTTGCAGCAGGTGTAGCACCTGTGATAGATTTACCCTGAGGCCCCTAAAGTGGAAAAAAGGCGAAATGATGAAAACTTGGGCTTGATGTTGATAAAGAAAGGTGCTTGTGATGAGGCACTAATTTGAGTAACAGTGGCTTCACTCTTGGTTCAAAAACTTGTGGAAAAGATAAGGAAATTAGTAGGATTTTGTGTGGTAGTTCTTGGAGTGGGACAGACTGTGATTAAGACACATAAATGAACTTCTTGTGAGCCTGTTTTGGGTTCTTTGTTGTCTGCCAGTGCAGTTGCTCTTAACGTGTGGTGGACAGTGTCCTGAGCTGCTATCACCTTGAGAACGGGAGAAAGCAAGTACATTGACTTTACTCCACCCTCTTTGCTTGTATGTTTTTCTTTTTACTGCTTGAGTCTCTGAACTGGCACTTGAGAAGATGTGAACATCTCTGTGTGGGAAACCACATGTCATAGTGACCCAGGGAGCTTTTATTGTATTTTCTGTCGCTGGGCAGTTACAGAAAGGCCATCTGAGCTACTTTCAAAGTAGACTGAAGGCCAGACTCTCAGTTACAGTGGAAAGCTGTACAGGACAGTGATGGGATGACTTCTATAACTAGCATTGCTGGCTTATTCTAGCTGCAAAAGTGTTTGTGAAATTGGAGCCTGCAAGAGATGATTTACACTCATGCAGCTTGATCTGAGAGAGCTTGTAGATGCAGGATCTTATGGACCAAATACTCTCTTGCAGTTGCACAAACTCCACCAAGTTTAACTCCCTACAAAAAAAATGCAGCAAGAAGTTGAGAACAGAAATGGCTAAAAGGCAAAGTAACTTAGATTTCTTTTTCTTGGACTATGCCCATGTAAATGGTCATCTTCTTACAGTGATTCATATGTCAGTTCTCTGTGTTTCGTTTTGCTCATGGACCAGAATTAACTTGAAGAAAGGAAGATACAGCTAAGTAACAGTGTTTAGTAAATATCAGAAAACATTTTTGCTGCATGTCTTTGGCATTGTGGCTGTCTTTGAGACTGAAACTTTTGAAGAATGATAGAATAACCTCTTGAAGGACACTTTTTTCTTTTTTTTTTTTAAAAAAAAAAAGTCATCCTCTCAGGTCTTTATTAATCTAAGATTTCTCTCAGGGAAGAAAAATCTGCAGACTGTCTTATTTCAAATGCAAACTAAATGCTAGGCTATGTTTTGAATATTGCTTACATTTGCTCAACTTTGTTTTTTGGTTGCATGAGTTAAAAGACTTGGTTTTTCTTAGTTGTTTGGACAATCCGCAGAAGTCTTTCAATACATAGATTGAGAAATACATCCTTTGCTTTGTACTCTCCGTTTTCTTTCTCTTTTAGGCAACCTAGCTTGTCTCTTGCTTTTTATCCCACTTTCTGAAAATCGGAAATTAAGTTAAAACTGCAAACTGCGCTTTCAGTGGTTCTGGTGCCATTTAGTGGTGGAATATTTTTTTTAATCTTAGTTTCAAGTCACATGGTTGTGTCTCTGTGACTAAGAGCAAGGGTGGTTTTGTTTGTAGTGTGAAACACTCCTAAAAAACAATGAGGCTCATACTTAACGATTGGAGCTATAAGGAGAATGTTCTTTAACTATGTATTTGGATATTTGGTTTGTCGCCTGCAGTCTTTGTTTTGACATGCACATGTGTTTCTGAACCTGAGCACCTACATCACTCTCTGCCCCCACCTTTGTCTGTGGTTTGACTAATGAAAAAAGTGAGGTAAAGTGGAGAGCAAATTTGGAAGTAGACAGTTCTGAATAATGTTTGTTGGCCTTGGTGTGGTTCTAGCAGAATAGGAGGACTGGAGTGGCATCTGAGGGCACAGAGGTTTGGTGAGGCAGCAGTGCTCTGAGGCGGGGCAAAGAGGTCCTCCAGTCACAGTTTTGACCTGTCTTCACCCCTTCTGTATGGGAAGCAAGAACACTCTTGCTCTTTATCACCGATAGCTTTATAACTCAGAACTCACCGTCTACGTCTCCTCTTTGTCATCTTGTTTGGCTTTTAACAACACCATTTAGGGCTGGGTGGCAGCAAGATAGAGGGCAAGGTGCAAGCTGTGGGAGGAGACTGGACATACTTTTCCCAGAGAGAGCTTGCTTACCCTCCCGTTTACTTTCCATTCCCCTTTTACTGCTACAGAATTGAGTTGTGCTGGTTGGACCAAACTGTGAATAGCCCCGTGTTAAAGCTAAACCTTTTTGAAAGGCTGTTTTTAACCAGAGTCAGTTCTCTCTAGGCTGAATGCATGACTGCACGGGCAAATGTACCGGCATAATGTGAATGAGAGACACCAAGCAGCAAATGAGTGTGGAGAAGAGACAAGGAGCTGCTAAACTCGGTATTGCTGCTGAGAGATGTGCCTGTCAAATCACAACACAGGAGTGTGATTACAGCAGCAGTATGTGTTGTGCTAAATATTTGCCAAATGTCTCTTGAATAAGCTGGAGAGGCGTTTATCCTTGCTTATCAAGGCTTGTTAGCATTCATAGTCAGTAGCATAAGGTTTTTGTTATCTTTCTCTGACTAGTTGAAGGCAGAAGTGCCTATTACAGTCACCAAATGTCATTGCCCTCTTAGAAATGAAGTCCTACTGGATAAGAGAGTGATTTCTATTAATAACTGCTAGGTTTAGGACTAGTCAATGTAAAAGGAAGACAAGAAAAAGGAAAATTGTTCATAAGCTATGTTCTCAGTAACACTTGGATATCCTGCCACTGCATGCCCTAAAGTCCATCTTCACTAATTTTTCATGTGCAATTCAGATACCTGTGCCAGGTGTTTTGGTGGTCAAAACTGAGCAGAGAGGGAGTTCAGCTCAGAACAGCCGAACATTTGCTAAACATGATCTGCTTACAGAATCAGTTGCCAAGAAATTCTACGTGTTGGGGCATACCCGTAATTCCACCTATAACAAGGTATGGTCAACTATACCTAGAGCTGCAATGAAACCTGGTTATTGTAGTTTGAGCCCACTCTGCCAGGAAAAAGAACTACACAGCTACTCACTCACTCCCATCCCGTTGCGAATAGAGAGGGAGAAAATTCAATGAAAAAGCTCAAGAATTGACATTATGGAGGAAACAGTTGGCTCACCACTTGTGGTCACAGGCAAAAATGCAGAGTAGGCTTGGGGAAAAAGCATAAATTTAATTAATCACCACCAATTATGAACTAGATCAGAGCAGGAGAGTGAGAGAAATAAATTTTAAAACTGTATCTTAAATACACTTGCCCCCTACCCTTCCTTCATTCCTGGCTACCTCCTTTTCCCAGCAGTGCAGGGAATAGCAGGTGCAGTCTGTCCATTACTCATTCTCCATGGCATTCCTCCTTGGGAAGAGGATTCCCTTGCAGTCTTCCCCCGATGCCATGTGGTGTCCATCTCATGAGAGACAGTCCTCCTCTTTCATGTGAGTCCTTCTGACCAGCGTGGGTCACTCCCGCAGGCTGCAGTGTCCTCTGCTCCAGCACATGTCCTCCTTGGAGTTGCAGTTTGCTCTGGATGCATCCTCTGCTCCTGTGTGGCTTCTTTCTCCCCTGGCATGGGGTCCTCCACGTGCTGCTGCATCCTGGATGCGTCATCACTGTCAGTCTCTGTTTGCAGGCTCCTATCGTGCTATCTCGGCATGGGGCTCTGGGAGATCTCCACACCGGTGCCCTTCTTCCCCCTCTTCTTCCTCACAGACCCTGATGACTACATGGTTTCTTTTTTCACCTCCCCCTCCTCTCCAAAACACAACTCCCCAACACAAAAGAGAAAGAGGCTGACATGAAAGACTTCATCTGTTAAATACACTGATCACAGGAGTGGCTCCGACTGTTACCTGGTCTGGGTGAAGCTCTGAAAGTTTTGCAAGGAGCCACCCCCGTAGCCCTCCCTTCTCTACCAAAAAACCCTCCCAGACACAAACCTGTGACAGGCATCTATTGGGGATCCACAAGATGAGATCCCTCTTTTCTGATATGACCTATGATGGAAGTGGAATCATGGATCCGTTTTGCAGCAGTTTGGCAGTAGGAATGCTCTTGGATACAGTGGTCAGAACCAGTTTCTTTGCATCCATGTGTTGCAGGGGCTGTGCAGGCATCTCGTGCCACTGAGGAGGTAGTCCTGGGTGTTTCCTCGCAGTTTTTTGCCTGTTGAAGTCCTGTCACTGTAGAGATAAGAGGAAACAGAACTCTCTACTTAAGCCATCTGAATGGGAAGCTGTATGGTCCATTCCCTTACTCCATGACCCTGCATTTCTTTTGTTTGTTTGCATTAGCATAGTGACCAAGATCCAAAATCGGGACTCTTGAACAAGTGCCCTAAGCACTAAGTTACAAATGAGGCTGTATTTTGACCCTTGCACTCCTGA
Organism: Trogon surrucura; assembly: GCA_020746105.1. Taxonomy (NCBI): domain Eukaryota; kingdom Metazoa; phylum Chordata; class Aves; order Trogoniformes; family Trogonidae; genus Trogon; species Trogon surrucura. The sequence continues at coordinate 97,437,484 of CM036618.1, read as the reverse complement.
CTGTATGATGCCACAATTTCTAAAGGAGAGATCATCCCTACGACTGTGCTGTTTTAGCAAGAACTCTTACCTTCTAGCTGGTATACAGAAGCTGGATGGTGCTACCTAGTTAGTACCCTAATTTTAATGTCTAAGACTGAGCAGATGCATTTGTATGTTACTCTGTTGATGCATTCAGGACATGCCTACTTGTTCTGACACAAATGGCCTGGCTGTCACTTGCTAGTTTCTGGATTATGCTGTGATTTCAGCTGTGGCTGGCCAGAATGAGATTGCACTGGGCATCTGGGTGGGTGCAAAAGCAGAACCAGGGAAACTTGGAACAGACGAGATACTTGGCCTCTTCTGTCCTGAGGCTGCTGCAGAGCAGTGTGTCTTAGATGCTTAAGGAGGGGAAAAAAATGCTTTCTAAGTTTTCTCCTCCTTTTACACTTGATTAACAGACCCAGAACATCTGTTCCAGGTAAATTGTACTTAACTTTTCAGGCAACAAATTTATTTTTCTCTCGAGTCCTGAGTATCTCAAGATGTGTTGCACAGGGAAAGCAAACAGTGAAGAGCTTGGTCTGTGTTTTGCCGAGTTTATAGCACACACGAATGTGTTCCCCAAAATGAGGAAAGCCCTTTTCCTTTGATGGTAGAAACACAAATGTCCTGCACTTGAGAGATTCAGAAGTGGGGAATAATTTATCTCCTAATGACTGATAGATGCCCAGCTTCTCTCGAAGCCAATTTTTGCCTCCTAGGAACTGTGTTCCCATGGTTTCTGTGAAATATTTGGAAAGAGAGGGGATTTCTGGCAAGAGGTCTGTGATCGTACGTGTCATCTGAAGTACTTCCCGGAACTTCTTCATGGGACAAAATGTGCTGCAGGGATATTCATGTCCCTCACCAGGATTCCATCTAACCTCTTCATTAAGAAGTGTTAAAATTGTAGTATGTGAAAAGGTGCAATTAATTGCTTTTATAGCTGAAGTGTAGATTGAGCATTTAAATAGGTCAGATGACCAGTGCTTACTGAAAGCTACTCTTATTTACTGTTGACTTAGCAACATAAAATTATGCAACTCTACAAACTTGATATTTTTTACAAATTATAATAAAAAGGAAAACAAATTGAGTCCCTTGCCAGCTGGGTATGGATTTGTGTTATTAAATGACAGAAAGTAAATACCAAATCATATAATGTTGTGTTTGTGGTTTTGAGTCTGTTATTTTCTGCAGCCAACTACCTTTGAATTGGGAGATAAGAGTACATGTAAACATCCATGAACTACAGTAAATAATGTGACATTTTGGAATGCAATATTGCAAGCAGTGCATCATTTCAACATAATCTTTGTTAGTATTTGCTCCAGAGTACTTTTAGGATGCAGTAGTCTGGACCTCCAGGAGGTAGAAGACATAGGTTCATATTTGGTTTCTAAATCACACAGAAGAGGAGGGCTTAAACCCAAGTTCTCTGTATCCAGAGCACTGCATTAACCCTGGTTAATTTGGAGCCTGAAAGTTGGTTTTTCATGGAAAGACATCTAATTCCAAAGGGGAGAAATTTCAGGGAATTGGGCACTACCTTGTGGGATTCTTAGAATTATTAAGGTTGGAAAAGACCTTTATGATTTATTTTAATTATTTATATGAAGAAGGGGGCATGCACCTAGGAGATGGCTCCCGGCTGCAGCTTACAACTGTAGTTTTAACTTTCCTTTGCCCGCATTCCTGAGTCATGTTGCCTGTAGACGCTGGAGTCTTCTTAATTGTGACGGGGATGGATAAGAGCAACCTAACAATGCAGGGCTTTGATTTCCTAGGTTTGATAAACTTTGTTAGAAAGAACTGCGGGTTCAGAAAGACCGTCTTTGTCCAGTAGCATTTACCTCATGTAGGTATTTCCAGCTGGACTAATTGTTCAAAGGACTGTGCTGTTCAAATTTGGTGAGTGCTGATTACCCATCTTTACCCAAAATAAGGGGAAAACAAACAGGCTCTTGTGCATTCCCATACAAAGGTTTCAAATCGAGAAAGAAGACAGACTGCTTGCAGGTGAAGGAGGTAGAACATTCCCAGTAGTGAGATAGCTGATGTGAAGTCTTTGCTCTCATTCCTGAGGCTTTTGTCATGCAATAACTCTGTTCTACCTGTCTCTCCCTTCCTCCCCCATACCGAGTGGAGTGCTGTGGGGCTGCCCTCAGCTGTCTGGTTTCCTCACCACCCATTTCTGGAAAAGATTACTATCTGTTTGCCCAACACAGCCCCAAGAAAACTTTTTAAACCATACTGAACTGATTCACAGCTATCAACTTCCGTGGTCACTACAGAAGCTTTAATAACACTCTAGCCAATGTTGGTACTTCAGTCTTAGTTTTTCCTTAGTTTTATCCAACCCTTGAATAAAGATGCCCTTGTAGTTCTTTGATTCAATTTGAGCTGCTTAAAAAATAGGTGGAGTCTGGAAGAATGCATTAAGATAGTCTAATCTGACCCCTCTGTGAAAAATGAGTGTGTGATCCTGGCCAGCGATGCCTGCAGGTAGCTCATTGACCTAGTGTGTATCTCAGAAATTTCTACTCTTCAGCCTTGATCTCAAGATTGTTACTGCTGGCCTGTTCTTTGCAGTCTTGGGGAAATTTGAATTTCTAGTAGTTGTTTAGCCTTTGTCTAAGAGATGGAGCCCTCTAGTTATAGCTACTCTCTTTGTATAAGTACCTGTAGATTGTGATCAAGTTAACTTTTGACCTTTTCTTTGATAAGTTAAATCCCCAAATCATTCTCACTCTGAGGCCTTGTGTCAATTTTGTGTCATTCTTCTAGACAAACTTTTGGAGGGGGATGGGAATGGCTGAGGGTCAAATTCTTGGTAAAAGGAGCTCCCTTGTACTAACTTGTATTTTGAACATGGAAGTACCACAGCCTTTTCAGTATTCATGTGTATATGTTTATTGAGGTAGTTAAACATTAATATTCCAATATCACAAACAGAGAAATTGGAGCTGAACAGTCAGATAGCTTATTCAGGGTCATGCTGTGATCCAGTGATACCTGCTCCTGATATTTGTCTGCTGGGCATCTGCCACAGTGCTGCTGCTCACATCTGAACCTGAATGCTCCTGCCATGGTGACTTTGAAATGTTACCATAACATAGAAACATGTATGCATGGTGCATTCTGTTGTGGGTTTTCTTTTGTTTTCTTTTTTTTTTTTTTAAAAAAGGCATCAAAATTTTGTAACAGGACAAGTCAAACACTTCAAAGAAAAAATCACTATTAAGACTGTTAAAATCTATCACACTCTTCATACATTATGGAAGTATCTCGTTATGTCAGTGCTTCGATTTTATCTTTCTACAAATACTCCTTGCCTTGCTAAGTATACAGAATGATGGCAAAAGTACAAGTAGCTGAAAACAGAGTCATGGTCAAAAATGTTAAAGTAAATTCAGCTTGTAATTGAAAAGTCAGTGTTAGGTTCTTCTTCCAAAGTTATCCTGAGAAGTGCCTTTGCTTTTGAAGTATTCTCTGTAATTAACATCTGTGTTAGACTTCTGTCATCAAACTGAAGAAAAACAGATGATCTGATATAAGCAAATGTATCTTTTGTTTTGCTTTTAACTAATATATCTAAATAACTCCCATTACGGGTACTATTGATGCATTAGCATGTATATTGTTGAGACACCAAAACTTGTAGCAATGCGTAACTTAGAACAGGCTTTAGAGAAGCTTGTAAATCCAGTTGGCAGTGTCTAGAAGGAATATGAATATTCCTACTGGGTTACGACCTCACAAATTCCTTTATAGGGCATGTTCTTTGTTAATATCTCTGAAGCTGAGACTGTTGTATTTCAAAGCATTTAAATTCCTTTCCTTTGTTTCCCCCTGGAATGTGTGTTCTTAGTCACCTAGCTATTGAAGGTTTGGATGCCTTTTTGTCTCTGAGCTGTCCTAGAACGTTACTGTCTCCATGGCAGAAGAGGGATAAGTATGGCTGATAATAGTATGTATCTAACACTTTCCTCAGATAATGTCTTCTGAATAGGAGGAACAGGCAGGTTAGAGCCTGCTCTCGGGTAGCTTTGTAAACGTGTACAACAGTATTTCAGACCCGTGTTACAATCACTTCAGGGTGGGAGGGAAGACTAATATTTTCTTAGTTCAAAGGGCTCCAAAATGGATAATCCCATTTATCAGAAATTTGGGTTATTCCCTGACCAAGCAGGTTGCTTTGGGGCAGAAGTAAACACAGTTTATAAAGGCCAGCTTGACTAATCAAGAAGCGCAAGGATAGCCAGGACAGACTTTAAAAGGACCCTGTTTATCCAACCAGTGGTAGTAATAGTACTGGTTTGGTTTTTTGGGTTTGTTTGGGTTTTTTGGTATAAATGGGGTTTACCACTTACTTTAGAGGGAGGTAAAGCAATAGCTGAAAATCCTGCTTGATATGTGTTTACATTGTTTGGGACCTAGTAAAACATAATTCATAAATCTGTGCTGTGACCCTTGCAATCAGTCTGTTAAATCAGGTGTTTGATTCAAGCTACCTGAACAATCCCAAGCGATGGGGTGGAACAAAAATATGTCCTTTCCTTATTAACGAAGTGCGGGAAGGATAATGTCATAGAATCACAGTAAATAGTTTGATATGTTCTCATAATTATCTTGTCACTACTAGAGCTAGAGTCATTAGGATTTGAGTGAAGTTGGGTTTATTATTAACCAAAGCTTATGTAAGCTGATATTGCATCTGATTCTATTTTTGCAGTTATGTGAACTCTGTTGATCTTTCAGGCACAAAACGCTGCCTGTATAGGAGTACTGATACGAAGCAATTGTAATTATTAGCATTGACTGGGCAACAAACTGGGGCTCACAAGGAGGATGGTGTGGCCAGCCTGTGCTTCCCACAAACCATAATGTGACACCTTTTGCATTTCTGAGAGGTTTTTGGGTCAGAGCTGGAGGGGTCGGGTGAGGTGTAGGAGAGGTTATTACCATGTTTACTGCACTGCAGAGTTGAGCTGCAAGGTGGCATAAGCTTGGTCAGCAGGGTGCTGCTGCCCACGGCTGAAAGTGAGACCCTTTGAGGTGGTACCACCACACGCTGCAGCACCTGGGCTCAGGAGAATGGGAGACTCATCCTGCACATGTAGGGTTCCAGGGCAGGGCTCGGCTCCTCACAGACCAGCAGCAGAGCACCTCAAAAAAAATTGTACATGCAGAGGAAATGGAGCCAAGTATGCAGGTTTTCCAGGCACCTCTCGCAGGAGGCTAGCTGTGTGGTGAAATGGCCCCCAGTAGGGTTTCCCAGCTCTGAAACTTTGCAAGGGGTTCTGAGAATTCTCCAGAACAGTACCGGGCTGTGGGAGCCTGGCAGTGCTGTCCTCCCTTGTGCACAGAAGTATGTCCTTGTGCAATGTGTGGTCAGTGTGGGTTTGATGAATTACTACTCTGTGCAAGGAGGTGTCTGTTTTGGCCTTTTAGATTTTCTCAATACCACCACTTTCGGAAGGCTTATGTGGAAACTAAATCCCAGGATGGACATAAATGGGATATTTCTCAGGAACAGGGATAGCCCTGCTGTAAATGATAGGAGAATAACTCCTGCCTCTTTTCCCTGCCTGCCCCGAAACTTATTGAAGGCCCTGAGCTCCACCCGCTCTGGGCAGGCATGCAGCACCACAGTCATAGAATCATAAAACATTTTTGACTGGAAGAGACCTTCAAGATCATTGAGTCCAACCTTTGTCCCAGCCCTATCAACACCACTAAACCATGTCCCTCAGCACAACATCTACCTGTCTCTTAAAACACCTCCAGGGATGGCGACTCAACCACCGCCCTGGGCAGCCTGTTCCAATGCCTGACAACCCTCTCAGTAAAGAAATTCTTCCTAATATCCAACCTGGACCTCCCCTGGCACAACTTCAGGCTGTATCCGCTTTTCCTATCACTCGCTACTAGGGAGAACAGACCACCCCCCGCCTCGCTGCAACCTCCCTTCAGGTAGTTGTAGAGAGTGATAAGGTCTCTCCTCTTCTCCAGGCTAAACGGCCCCAGATCCCTCAGCCTTTCCTCAGAGGACATACGTTCCAAATGCTTTACCAGCTTGGTAGCCCACCTCTGTACCCTCTCCAGTGTCCCTCTTGTAGTGAGGGGCCCAAAACAGGAGACAGCCCATTTTCCCTGCACCCCATGTCTTTCACTGCCATCCCAAATGGGCCAGTGTGGCAGGCAAGTTGGTCAATTCTGGCACGTAAGGTTGAGGAGATGTGAAAAAGAGCTGTGATACCTTGGAATGGGGGGAAAATGCAATGCCCCACAAGCATGTGTCTGACACAGCAAAGGATTGAGATATAGAAAAGAAAATGGTCCAAAGCTCCTGGCTGCTGCGAGTCAAATAGATGGCTGTATTCATGTGCAGCCTGTCATATGAGGGAAGACTTTTTTTTTTCTTTTTTTTTAGTGTTTTGGGTTTGCCTGTGTCATGAATGTATACATAAATAAATAATGTGGGACTTCCTTAAACCTATCTATCCCTGTTGCCTTTTATCCCACCTCAGGGGAGGGAGGAGGAACCAGAGAGATACAAACTGGGACCTGAGGCTCCTGTGTGGAGACACACATCAGATTATGGCGAGGGATCCCACTCTCTCTGACCTGCTGGCCCATGATCAGCTGGCCTGCCTCCATGGTGCTGGCCCGGCCAGGCCTCCTGCACCGTAATTTGGAGCTCCTTGCCCTGAGGGGTGACTCCTGCTGGGTTTCTCCGAGTGTCCACACAAGCCAGCCCAGGGTGAGATAGTGCCCTTGGAAACCTGGATGTTTTGCTGACATGAGGGCCCAATCTTGCTTTCAAATCTGCCTTGTACTTCTCCTCAGGGCTGGAAACCTTCTGAGCTATGAAAACGCCTCAAAGTTTCTGTGAAGTTTGAAGTACGTGTGGCTGGTTTTGAGAAGAAAATTGCCAGGCCATGTAACAGTTGTCTCTGGCATGAAACTGCAGTGAAAAATGCAACTTATCTGTGCCAGTGACACGAAGGTATGCGGTGGCTCCCTCAGGTTTTGTCTAAGCCGCTTCTGTTGGGTTTTTGTTTGTTTTGTTTGGGGTTTTGGTTTTTTTGGGGGTTTTTTTGTGGTTCTGTAGGAGTATAGGGTATATCTTGAGATGTGCAGGGAAGTCCCAGAGCTTGGAGCTGTAGCTGTGGGCTGCCATTACTTCTACTTGACATCTGCTAGATCCAGGGTGTGAGCACCTCTGGAGAGGGGCTGATGCCTTGAAGAGAGGAAAATGGGACTGTTGCATGAGAGTCAGTGTCTTTGACTTATCTGAGTCACAGGCATAAACAGCTGAAAGAAATGTGCTGGTTGATGTAAGTGCTGTTGCTAAATAACGTTCAAAATGTGAAATGTCTGCCTTTCCCAGGAAAGGGAAGGGAGGGAGGAATCTGCTTTTCATCTTTCTTCTTCTCTATGCTGCCATAATTAAAAAAAAAAACCAAACAAACAACACTAAACAAACAAAACCCCTCAAAATAATAAAGAAACCCACAATCCTCCCAGGACCCTAATTATCTTTTAATACTCCTTTGCCAAGCTGGACAGAAATCAGTCAAGTTCAAAAGCTATTTGAGGTGGAGGGTGTGGACTGAGAGTTTCATTGCAGTTTAGGGTCATAGAACGACAGTTCAGGTTGGAAGGGGCTTTGGTGGATCATCTGATCCAACCTACTAATGGAAGCAGGGTCAGCTACTTTAGCTTATGAAATTAGGCTGTTTAAAAAAAAAAACAACCCACCATAAGAAAACAACCTGTTGACTCCAAGTTCTGCAGTAATGATGACTGAAGACCAGAGTGTAGCTATACACAAGTTGTGATTTCTACAGAGCAACAGGCCTGTTCCTTGGGGTCTTGTTACGCTCATATCTCCTGACTTGTTTCTTTGGAGCAAAGAGGAATGGGTTGGAGCTGAAGAGTGAGGCCCTGGCCTGGCTCTCACCCTGAGCTTAGCTGGTGAAACTGCGGCAGGATTGTGCAGGCTGGTGTTTTGAGGGGTGAGAGAACACCCTTTCCCAAAAAGCCAATTGCAATGGGCTCTCCTGGCAGAGCAGCACCATCCATAGGGAAAGTGAGTTGCTGCAAAAAACCAAGCCCTTCAGTAACACAAAATCTCAAGAAAGATGAAAGGGATTTTCCGGAATAGACACAAAGAGCACAACAGAGAAAAAAAAAAATGAGGGTTTTTTTTTTCCTTTTAAATGCATGGTAACCAATGTAGTTTTCTTAATCTGTCTTACTTTTACAGAAAAAGAAAGCAAACTTTTTAACATTTTCCTATGGCGCAGTGAATTCCAAACACAACAGCAACAAGCTGGTTCATGGGAACCGGAAACTGAGACAGGCTAGAAAACAACATCCTCGGGAGTGGGGGGAGAAGAATGCTGCTTTCAGGGCTGTTTCTTTTTTATTCTTATTTTTATTGCTGTCGGAAACAAGTGACCTACTGGAGCCAAGCAGGCCTAGGGCTAAAATAAAAGGACCTTCATAAGGCAACCAAAATACACAGACCAAATGATGTACTCAACATAAGTGCAATTGCTACTCTGCAGTCTGTTTCCCCTACCAATGATTATAATTTTAATTTCTGAGGGAAAAACAAATGTAACTGGAAAATTTCTGTGCCTCAATTATTGTTCCCCAAGGAGAGAAAAACTGAGCTAAAAGGGAAAATAGACAAGACCATGAAATATGTGTGTAGATAAGGGGGGGGGGGGGGGGGAACAGGAGAAAGACTTAATGTAAAATGTTTCTCACCAACATGAATCAAAGGATGTAATATGTAGAAAATAAATGTTACTGTATTTGTGTGTCTGTGTGCCATAAAGCTGGGAGATACCAAGCTTTAGGCTAGACCACAACTCGAGCTTATTTTAAGCTGGACTAAAATGCAGGAGAGATTGCCAGTTTTCAGTAAGAAATACTGAAAACTGTTGTTTCTGCCAATATCCAAGTCCCCTGCGAGATGCCAATCCAGTAATGTGCCCATGTGTGCTAATGTAATTAAACACAAAAAAAAAGCCATTAAAAGTGGACATTTCAATTGGTCAGTATTACAGATATGGGGATAACAAAAAAAGCAGAATTACAGGCTCTCTTCCCCCCTGTGTTTGTCTGCTCTTGCTGTGAACCTAAAAAGCCTCAGATTCTGACAAAGCAACCAATATGCTCTGACAACTGTATTCCAATGACTTCAATGTACTTAAAACAGCCTCTAATACGTGCAAAACTCTTTTCCTTTATCAGTCATAACCACCTTTTTTTTTTTTTCCCTGTGAGGAAGAGCTTTCTCTATGAAATAGTAGGTTAAAATTTTAGTGAAGTATTTAGATGTTTGAAATAATCAGGATGTTACTAATTCAAAAACTTAGGAAGGTAGATACTTTAATCTTTGAAGAAGTCTGTCTTCAGGTCCAAAGAATCTTATTTTCTGTTATCTCTGTTTGTTAATTGTTGCTACTCCTTGAGGCTCTGTATGATTCCAGTAAGTAATACCCCTCCAATTTGGTTTGTTAGTACCTGTTAATCCGAATTGATATGCAGCTGATTTCCTTGGCTGTTTATTTCACAGCAGAGTCCCTTTTTTATGGGGTATGCTTTTCCCTACCAGTGTAGGGAAAGTGTCTAACTCTATCCCACGGGACTCATTTGCTTTGTATTTCTCGAAGTACCTTCAGGTTTTGAATTTTAGATGAAGACTCTCAGAAGTTCGCAGATCTGTCTCCTGCTGCTGCTGGAGACTGCTCAGTCAGACTATATATGTTCAGCTTTTGTGAAGAAGCCTTAGTCAGATCTTCCAACTACATCATCATTTTGAAGCTCTTCTCCACAATCCCTCACAGTTGTTTACATCTTTCTGAAGTTCAGATGAAAATCTTGCTGGATTGTCCCTAGCCTTGCAAAGAAATATATTTGGCCCTTTCTGATTCAAGCCTTCTGAAGACTAAACTTGGTTGCCATACTGGCCGCCTCTCATGTTGCCTGCTTTACCTTGCAAGGGCTGAGCTGGTTCTGGCTGGAATTTGAAAGATGCAGCTTCGCAGTGGGAATGAGATGGGCCCAGCTTGGAGTTTCATACTTCAATATTACTGTGTTTTAATTAATATTTGTCAAATTATTATCCTTCCACATACTGTGTATATGTTTTCCCAGGTTTTATTCCGTTTAATGTTACCTTTATTCCTAACCCTGTTTTTGGCTCTTGTCATGTAGCCTGTGGATAATGGCTAAGATGCCATTCAAGCCTGCTTTTAATATAATTTTAAAAATACTGAAGGAAATTTGGTCTTCCTTAACTTCATCCTTCTCTTGGAAGCACATCATGATGTTGCCATTGATCCAAAAGAGGGCATTCAGCCAAAACAATTGGAGAAGTTGGAGTAGGATGGAGTCCTGGAGCAGTACTTCTTGTTCGTATGTTCCATAGCTTAACTAGACCCATTGGTTTTGGTACAGATTGGTCCTTAGACAGTATTGCTTGGCCTATGTGTCCATAAAAGATCTGTCTTCATTCATTTATACTGGCTCAAAGTTCTTGAAGTCTCTAGCTATTCCTACCAGAGTCTTGTTATTTTGCTTCTTTCTTCTGCTCAAACTGAACTCGATGAAGCTTTAGTGTTCCTTCTGGAATAATTGTACCACCATGACAAACTGTTCTGTGAGTTCCAGTTTCAGCAATCTAGTTGAATACCTCCCTAATCTCAGGTATGTACACCAGTGTTTAAAGTGAAGGATGTGATCACTGCAGTGTTAAAGGGGGGCTAAAGTGAATTTACTGTTGTTTCAGTATACTTTTATATTTGACTTGCTGTGATAGAGCATCTTAAGTTTTTTACCTACTCTGCTCTCAGCTTGCTCATTCATCTGCTTCGGTGTAGAATCACATACAGATATTTGCTTTCTATGAGAACCTGTTTTATAAAGAGATTATCTGTGTTGGAAAATGCCTTAGGACCAGGAGAGAATGCAGTACAAAGCAATGCAGACAGTCGGTGAACTTTCAGGTGATTGTGGAAGACAGTGTGCTGCATTGCTACTCCTCAGCTGGCACAGTGAACTGAGGTGCAGGTAACTACGCAGCAAGCTTTCACAAGCCTTTTTATAGTCTTGGAGACAGCTCATCTACTCCAGCCATCAGTAGATGATTACATTGGGAAACTCCCAAAATCTTTGCTGTACTACAGAAAGATGCAGATTTCCTGTGGAAGGATCTCTTTTATTTCAGAAGCTGCTTGTCAACCTCCTACCTCTTCAGTCACAAGGTTTATGTACAAGGATGTCTTTTCTATACCAGTATGTCTGACAGGTTAATGCTGTGCCCTTGGACATGAGTCTTTCTCTTTCACTGTGTGGCTTGAAGTGTGCTCAGGTAGATGATGCATCTCCAGAGCTGCCTGGCAAGGCAGAGAGTGCCTCTTGCTCCTCTGCCCCTTTTGGGAGAGGCATCAAGCAGAGCATGGAGCTGGTGGCCACATGTACCAGCAACTCCAGAAAACTGGTGGAAAAGCAGCTAGTTTGTATGGCACCAGCTTGTAGCTGATGTAATTTAGGTTGAGATCAGGGATGGTGTAGTTTTCCCTTCTGAGATGAGGGAATTCAACATGGTGCCTGTGGTTACTCCCATGCCCTAACACTGATTGCATTGCTAGAGAGTCTCTGCAGTTTATTTCTCCAGTGGTTTTATGAGCTAACCACACCCGCTGCTGGTTTCTACAGTACCAATTTACAAGATTGGCTGGTTTGGATGAGGAAACCCACATTTCCTGAGGTGTCCCAGGGAGCTCAAAGTTAAAAGATCTTGGGAAAACTAACAGAAGTGGTGATTTTTCTTTTCAGCATTCCGCTTTAGAGAAGACTGTTTGTGTTTCTTCTCCTGTGGAGGAGGCAGCTGCAAACGCATAATTTCAAACATCAGGAACTCCTGGTATTGCTCTGGTCATGTGGGTGGCATCCCTAGCCAGTTGTTCAGTTTTAGTCGTGATTCCAAAATAACTTTTTGCCCTAGGAGTAATCAAGCTAGAGTCTGAGTGCCCTTACTCAGGCAGGCAAGAGGATGGGTGACATAAGCAGATGCATCAGTTTTTCACCAGAAAGAGGTCTGTCCCCAAACTACGTGCTGCTTGGACTATCTGAGATGATTCAGTCTTAATACCAGCATAAAATTATGTCATTGTTTTTTTGTTTTTTTTTTTCCTGGGTTAGTTTCCACCTGGATTAATGAGCTAAAGTGGCTGATAAGAAAAGTCTAATGAACATCAGGCACAATGCAAGACTGGAATGGATGTGGGAAGCCAGATGATAGAAATACTTTTCGGCTGTGATGGACGGTTAGATCGGTTCATTTGGTCTCCTGGAGCTGCAGTACTTTTCCTACAGCAAGGCCTTTATATTTTGGACAGCTCTTGTAGGTGGGGTGAGAAGCCAGGAGGAAGGGCTTCTGGTGCACACCAGCTTGAGCCCCTCTGGGCCTCCAGTCACCTGCTGGAGCTTTCCTGTTCTGGCATTTCTGAAGTGTTACCAAGTTTTACAAAACCTCTTCTTGGGGAGATACAGCAGAGTGGAGGCACTTTTTTAATATCGTTTAATTCAAAGTTCTTAGGCATTCAGTTTTTTTTTTTTTCATGAAACTACCAGTAACTGTCCTGAGAGAATGAGTTTTGTAAAATTGCTTTAAAAAAAAAAAGGTACCTAAGGAATTGTGGGCATAACTCTAAAAAAACCATTTACTAATATTAGGGAATAACTGGAAAACAAACAAAACACAAACAAAAACTATAATACTTGGTATTATAATAATTAAATGCTGTGTTCTCAAGGAACTCAAAATACAATTTATAGTCCCAGTTCTGTCCTTTGAAATATTAAAGTAATTTCATTGCAAGTCGGTTATCCACAAGGCAAAGGCAATACATATGGAAATTACAGAGTCAATCCATGCAAAATATATAGCTGGAAAACAATGTTAATACAGCAGCATATTGATTTTATGGCACGTTTTTAGCAAATCCTGAAGCATGTGAGTCTGCTATGTAATGACTGTATCCCACTTAGCTGAGCTCCCTGAGAGTTCTCTTCCTGTCTCTAGGAAGTGCTTTGGGCATCTTGCAGGGGGGAAAAAAAAGAAAAGAAAACGGGAAAAGATATGATTCATCCTTGAAGAGGCCACAGCCTAACACTGGTGACGCGCTAATAAAGGGTGGAGAGTGAAAGATACAGGAAAGAATAAAGGTCATCATTAAATTATGGTGTGATTACACAGTCTGAGCACGTTTGCAATTTGATGTTTAATTCCTGATCCTGCAGCTTGCAGCAATCCACCCACTCGCTGCAAATTCAAAGCCCCAGAGGCTTCAGGAGGATTCCACAGTAGGCTGTCAGTATGATAGATATTTCAGGACAGGGTTTTTGGAAATAACAGCAGCAATGATAATTGCTGTTGGAACCTCAACTCGCACATTTCTTACCTTTTAGTGAAATTATTTCTTTTAATTGGTTCTTTTTTAAAAATGATAATCTCCTAATCTTTCCCAGTGGTTCGTCCTACCAGCTAGTTTCTATGTTCATCTTAAACGTGCTCAGGGTATAAACTTGTTAAAAGCTGAAATGCTTATGTTGAATGTAGATAACTTTGTCCTACCACCTAGCAAATATAGCCTCTCCCCCAGTGGTATGCAAGGAAAGCTTTGCATTAAGACTGTCATTCTAGAGGAAGACTTTCACTCCAGAGGAGTCCTTACTGTGTTTTTCTGGCAGAAAGGGCAACTATTTGGCTGTGAAAGGATTTGTCATGCAGTCACGAAACATTCAGAGCACTGGTAGTTTTGTCTGCATGTGTTACCTGACAAAAAGTTCAAGATCTAAAAAATCTGAGTGTTGGTACTTACCTTGTTAAAGACTGTAAGTACCTACCACACCCACAGCTCTTAGTTAGGTCCTGTTTGAAGGAGAGCTGAATATGCTGTTTTGTCTTGCTCTCTCTTTAAAACAAATATTGTTTTCTCTTTGCCTGAAAGCGTTTCCTTTAAAATGAACGTCATGTATCAGTGTGAGACTTGTTTTAAAACAAGGGGGATAAAAGAAAGGGAAATGACATTTGCTTTTTCATTATTGGGAAGAGTAAGCAGGTAATTTCTTACAACAAATTCCCTTTGCTGAAGAAGTGTTCAAAATCTTCATACAAATGAGTTAGAAATTAAAGGATCCAGCCAAGTGCAAGCAGTGAAGTGCACGCTTGTGCTCGAGCAGGAGTTGTTGTGGGATTTACTCATGTACTTAAGAAGGAGCATGTGCTTTATGTTGCAGAACTAAGTGAGCTGGCCTTTCTAAATTCAGGATGATATACCTTGCTCTTTTCTGCTGTTATAATATGAAATAGTTGCCTATGAACCTGTCTTAACTAGCTCAGCTATGTATGCTGATGCAGACACATACACTAGCTCCTGGTTGCAGATGACCCTGAATCTTCCTTTGGAAATGGTATAGGAATTGGAATAGGTCTACCCAAAGTGTAATCCTTACCCTACATGCCCCTGATATTGCTCCTTACTTGCTCTGCTCATAAAGGGATAAAGAAGGTATTAACTCCTCATATCTTGGGCTAATGATCTGGCCAAAAGTAAATACAGACTGCATCACAGGAATGCAGAGGGCTTAGCTGCTCTGGTATCTTGGTCAGGGATGACTTGGTCACTGCCCCAACGGCAATTCGTGCCAAAGGGGCTCTGCTGGTGGAGCACATGTGTGTTCCTCAGAGAGCAGTGAAGCCACAGTTTTGGATTAGGATTTGGGGCCTCCTGAAAAGCCTGTAACATGATGGCAGTTCTCCCATCCTAAAAATACTGTGAAGGAAGTGTGTTGGACTGCCTTGCTACCACTGTAAAACGTCCTATGGAAGGACGTATTTTGCCGAGAAACGCAGGTAGTGTTTGGGTGAGAAGAGCTCTGGCCTTCTTTATTCCTTGTGCTTTTATATGTGCATAGTCCTAGTACTCTTATTGCTGCTGTGTGTGGTGATATGTATTTCCAAAGAGGGAGAGATACTACTTTTCTTACCAGTGAGACACCTCTACATGAAAGAAGCAACCCTACATAGTGGCAAACACTCTTATCGATCCATAAACATATCAGTAGTTCCACATGAGAACTATCAAAACTGTTCTTCCAATAGTGTCTTGCCAGACTTCTCACTTTGCTGCCTGTTGATCTGTCTCTTCAACTGTTGATGAATAACTAAATGTCATAAATACATTAGCTAACATTTAAAATTATAATAAAAAAAACTCTAAGATTTCTTGGGTCTTTTGATCTGCTGTGGACCTTTGCCCTTAAAAAACGTTCCTTTGCCCAATGTGATTGTATTAAAGATTTAATAAATTTAATTGATAATCTCTGTGTATTGATGTCTGAGGGTAAAGTGAATAAAACCTTGGGTTTTTCCCTGGAGAAAGGATTCATGACGCAGAAAACAAGAAAACTAAGAGCTGGGATTTTGTTGGTGGAAGTGTGTACAGTCTTTTTATTCTTTGACATGATTTTTTAAAAAAAAACAAACAAACAATAGCCTCAGAAACTTTTAACAATATCAATGCACTTGTAAGAACAATAGAGTTCTTACAAAGGGTACAGAGATGGGCTACCAAGCTGGTAAAGAATTTGGAACGTATGTCCTATGAGGAACAGCTGAGGGATCTGGGTCTGTTTAGCCTGGAGGAGACTGAGGCGAGACCTTATCACTCTCTGCAGCTACC
Organism: Trogon surrucura; assembly: GCA_020746105.1. Lineage (NCBI taxonomy): Eukaryota > Metazoa > Chordata > Aves > Trogoniformes > Trogonidae > Trogon > Trogon surrucura. The sequence continues at coordinate 97,421,687 of CM036618.1, read as the reverse complement.
TGAAGGGAGGTTGTAGTGAGGTGGGGTTTGGTCTGTTCTCCCTAGTGGTGAGTGATAGGACAAGGAGAAATGGCCTGAAGTTGTACCAGGGGAGGTCCAGGTTGGATATTAGGAAGAATTTCTTTACTGAAGGGGTTGTCAGGCATTGGAACAGGCTGCCCAGGGAGGTGGCTGAGGTGGCATCCCTGGAGGTGTTTAAGAGACAGGTAGATGTTGTGCTGAGGGACATGGTTTAGTGGTGTTGATAGGGCTGGGACAAAGGTTGGACTCAGTCTTTAAAGTCTTTTCCTACAGAAACTGTTCTATGATTCTATTTATAGTATTGATTCTAAAGTTAGGGATAAAGCATTATGATAAAATTCTGACAGTTATTTGGATTAATTCTTCATGATAATAAAAATCTTGTGTACAAACTTATGTGCTGATGGAACATACAGAGTGGTGGTGCTGTTTGCCTCTGGAATTTATGTTCTTACAGCATAGTACTTAGATTTGATCTAATTCCCACTGTGGTCAATGAGAATCTTCTGACTTAGTATTTTCATCTGAAAAGCAGTTAAAGCCCTGGATCCCGTGTTGTTCCCATGCTGACTGTGTAAGGAAACAAACTTGAAGATAATACTAAATTAGACAAGTCAAAATAGATAGAGCATCAATTTAAATTACTTCTTACTGGTTTGATTTTTTTTTTTTTTTTTTTTGCCTTGTAAATGAAGCAGTTTAGTGGGTTTTTTTTTTGTTATGGGTAGGTTTTTTTGTGGGGTTTTTTTTTAAGGGTTAGGGTGGTGAAGATAACTTGTTTTAAAAGGACTGTAAGACACTGCATAGACTGAGGGCCGGTTCCTCGGGCAGAGTAAGTGGTGCAATTTCTCTGAAGATTTAACATGTTGTGTCTTGACACCAACTATATTGATCACATGTAAGCATGAATAACTCTGTTTATATGTTGTGGTTTTTTCCATATATTGAAGGGGGGATGCGTGTGACAGATGTGCAAGATAAAGCAAATTAACGTAACGTAAAACGTGACAGGAAACAGTTAATAATGCATCACTTCTGCAAACTGTGGTAACATGTATTTAGATGCCTGTTTGTTTCGGTTTCAGTGCTTAAAACACAGTATCAAAATGTACTGTAAACAAGAGATAACCTTCTGTGAGACAGCTGTGTTCAACTTCTTAGAATTTTTTCTTACTACCGAAAGAACATTAAAAAGAATAATATCTTAAGAGACAATCAGTCCTTCTAGGAAAATGAGAATTAATAGAGAAGTCACCCTGTTTCTAACAACCACCACTCCCACCTCTTTTTTCAATGGGGGGGGGAAAAAAATACTTCCTGGTGCGGCGCAGTTGGAGAACTTGGCAGGCAGTCGGCATTTCAATGAAGCACAACTGCAGCCTTTTCTTCCCTCAGACTCTCTCAGCCCAGCTGTAGTGCCTTCCTCCCTTCGCTGGCTCTGCTCCTTGTGCATCAAGGACCAGGTGGAGTCTGGGTCTGCAGTTATTTACATCAAAGATTTAATACTGTCCTTCCGGCGTAACATTAGGGAATCTTTACTTCCCGGATTTAAAGCCTTTTATATTTGAGAATGGAAGTGTTTATTGCAGAAACACTAAAAATATGAAGCCCCAAAATATATTGAGTTTGAAAGAAAGTAAATAATAGAAACCAGAACATGGCACATCATAGTACTACAGAGATGTGTGTCATCTTGGCTGCTACCTGCTCTGGTTGCTGGTTACGGAATTAGTCAGAGCTAGTACTTCAAAACCAGGAGATTCGTGGCAAAGGCACTCTGAAACCAGTTGTGAAGTCTCCACAGCTGATATTCTCTCACCAACCAAGAGGCAAGGCCTTTCAGTGGTACTGACTTTATGACCCAGTGTAATAGTCCATTGACATGTGTGGCTTTCCTCAGAAACCAGCTTTTCACTATTGCGTTCTAAGGAAGAGTGAGCAATAAAGTAGGCATACATCTGACTGACACCCCTGACAAAGCTAACCAGGTAACTTTGACTCAGTTTATCACGGGCTATTAGAACTGCACAAGATAAACTAACCTTGAAGCTACCTCTAGCATCACCCACCTCTTCTAAAAGACTGTTGTGCACAGTAATGGTGATAAGTGCTTATGACTGGCTCTGTAACTGCTCTGCTGTACCACCTGAGGAAAAGTCTTGCCCATGTGATTCTGTTGGCTGCCTTAAGAATAGCTGAATTACTTCAGAAAGTTTGAGTGTCCCTGTTTATCTGACACTTTGACATTTTCCTGCTTGCCCTCCATCAATATTCACACAACCAGATTGCTTGGTACGGTTGCATAGAACACTGATGGATCCTCCTGTCCACGCATCAGCCTCTCCTCTGCTGCACAGTTCACTCAAATAGAAGCTAGAAGTTGTCAAGTACTCATTTCAACATACTTAGAAATGCATAAAAGTGTATAGCTGCTATTCTGCTGTTCTAGGGGTGAGTGCCTCAGAAATGTCTTCTCTTAAAAAGCTAGCTCCCTACACTTGTGCATGTCATGTAGTAAAATACACTGAATAATATTTGCGTTATCTGTAAATAAAATAGGTGTGTAGTCTGGGAAATTCTTCTTATAAATTGCTGCTTGCAGAGTAATAAGTGAAAAAAAAATAAATCTTTCTCCAATATATTTACATACTTTCAGAAAAACTAAGGTGGACTGGTTTTGCTAGTTTTATTGAAAAAGTGTGTCCAGATCCATGATCATTGATTCAGTTGTCTTGCAATGTACGTCTCTCTTCCTGTTTCTTATTTTTCTATTGCTTGGGCTTTTTTCTATCAATTGCTTTTCTGATTCCTGAGATTTTTTTTTGTCACTTATGCAAGTCTTCCTCTGAAACTGTGAGGTTCAGAAACTTTTTAGTTCAAGTGGAGATTTATACATAACTTGCTTTTAAAATGATTTATCAACAACAATGAGGTTAATGATAAAAATGAACCATTTCAGTATCCTCGACTCTGTAGGGGAATAAACTGGCAGAGGCTTCCTGACTCACCTGGACTAATCTCTGCTACGGCATATGGAAGTCATAACATATTTTTGAAAACATACAAAATGAAATATCTAAGCTCTTTAGAAGTTTCTTCCCAAATTGTTTTGCTACGCAGCTATTGAGGTTATTACTACTCTAGTGACTGAGCATATTCTTCTCTTTGTGATCACTTTTTGTTCCAGAATTAATACTGATTTACTGAAACTTACATGTATTGAACACCTTTATAGAAGAAAAGGAATGGGGTATGGTGCCAATTTGTGTCTGCTCTATACATCAGTTCACTCATGTTTAAGGGTCTGGAAAACCTGATATCTGGTCTACACAGCACAATAAAACCAATACCAAGTTACTGTGGAAGATTAGTCTATGACTGTTAGATATTGCAAGCTCTGAAATAGTAAAGTAAAAGTTTCCAAACCCAGAAAAGGGATACCAATCACCAGGGAGGAAAGAAGAGATGATGCATTTTTAAAAATATTATCTCTGTAATTCCTCTTTTATCCTAAAATTATTGGAGGTGGGAATATCAGGATCATCTTTCGGTTGTTGCGTGCTTGTCCTCATCAGCTATTTGCACATCTTTCCCACGAAGTGTTCATCTAAGTCAATGTACAGTCGTTCCTCACTTCCTGTTTAGTGAAGTTAGTTTTCACTAAAATCTAAGACTGTATAATTTGAGTATCACAGAATCATAGAATTGTTTAGTTTGGAGAAGACGTTAAGTCCAACCATTAACTGTGTCACTAAGCAGCACATCAACACATCTTTTAAATACCTCCATGGTTGATGAGTCCAACACTTCCCTGGGCAGCCTGTTCCGGTGCCTGATAACCCTTTTGGTGAAGATTTTTTCCTAATATCCAAACTTCCTCTGGTGCAACTTGAGGCCACTTCTTCTCATTCTCTTACTTGTTACTTGGTCTAACTGGTCAGCCTGAAGACCTGTGACCACTCTTATTGATCTCTTCTAATCTTTCTCTGGCTTTAACCTAGTTTTGAGCATTGCATTTCAGGGAAAATATAGTTCAGCCTTACATCTGAGCAGAATGGCAAAGGTTTTCCAAGTGTTTTTCAAACTGGGTACAAGGATTATCATGCTGATATAGCGTTGGAAAGGCTGAATTATGGTTGCTTTGTGATCCACACTTTTCCTCCTGCTTTTCTGTACTGTATCTGTGCAGTCAGCTGTCATAGTAACTTTCAGTTCTCTTACTGAAATCCCCTTGCCCCCCTCACCCCTTCTCCAGGTTTACCAAAACTGACCATCCTTTCTAATGCTATCACCCAACATACTCCCATGAACGACTCAATCTCCAGTGGAATACTACCAAAAATAAATGGATCCATCAATGTATTCGGTGGCTTGCACTAATGAATTTGAGAGAGATGACAGTCATTGCTTCCTATCTAGAAGGCCTGCAACTGTGTTCCAGATGAAAATTAATTTGGGCAAGATTTGTTGTTGATAGATCCAAAGTTACTGCTGTGTTACTCTCAGTTTCCTCTCACAGCGAATTAGTTTATTTACTGTATAATATTTCCAGGGATTTAAGTTAAGTCTGGAAACCTTGACATCTCCTCTTTTTTCTTTCTTTCCCCCCTGCTGCCCCACCCCATTTTTTTTTTTTTGTACTAGCCACCAAATTTGCCTCTTCATGTTGTCTGATACCACAATTGTTCCCTGTTAGCTCAGAGATGACCATTTGAAGTTCCGAGTTTACATTAGGCCAATCTTTAAGTGTTCTGTGACAAGTGTAAGGTGAGAGCATCTAACTTAGCTACTTATCTTACTGTTTCTTCTTCTAATCTACAGAATATGTAATCCCTGTTACTGGTGTCATTGTACCAGCAGCTTCCTCACAGCTGGCTTTTGGCAAATGCTGATGCAAAGATGGTGTTAATCACTTTGGCCTTCTTGGCTTTGGCTCAGGTGGCTGACTCATAGTTTGAAATCATCACTCGTGTTCTTGTGAAGTCTAGTGAGAGGGGGGTTTTAAGAAATTGTTTCTAGGTGCTCAAAAACTATTGCATGTAGCTGCAGTAAGGAAGCTGTCTGTGCAGGCAAAACTAACGGCAGATGCAGATCAGGCTATCGGTAACAGAATTTTAGGCAATATCAACAGAACATATGCTTACTTGGTATTTTACACAGGAAATGCTTCTGTGACACTTTTCAGTTAGTTCAATATAGAAATTGCAGAAGATCCATCTGGGAACAACTAAAACTGCAGAAAACTGCTTGAAGGGAGAAAAAAACCTGCCTGAAGAGTCAAGCAGAGGGGTGGAAGCTGACTAGGCTGCAGATCATGAGTATCTCCCAGGCAAAAGGAAATGAATTTGGAAAACACTTCTTACTGATTTTGGAAAACATATAACTTGTTACAGGTAGTGGAAGTCGGGCCATTTCATGTTTGATATAGGTTTTCAGATGGGAGGATAAAACACGACAGCGTTTAATGAGAGTTTTGGTGGATTCTCGCCAAGAATTATCTAAAAGATACTAGACAACTTCTCTGCGATATACCATTTTATTAGTTTACATCTATGGATTTATGACAACTGTATTCAATTAGTCTTTTTAAATAGAACATTTTGAGTGAAAGTGAACTGTCAGTTTGAGAAGAGGATGAAGAGTGATGTGAGGAAAGAGTTGTGAAGGGAGTCTGGGATGGGTCTGTGGGAGGAGAGAGAGGGAGGATTTGAAGGACAGCAAGGACCTGGCATTTCATCAGGCAACTCCTGCAGGGCAAAAACTAGTTAGGAAACAACTCTGATAGTGTCAGGTGGCAGACTTACATGGGAGCTTTTCTGTTCCACTGACAGTGAGGAGTCCTGGGGCAATGCCTAAAGAGTGCTTGCTTCCTTCCAGCTTGAGTGCGACCTCAAATCCCTGAATATCCCACTTGCTTCTCTGTTACTCCAGAAGAGACATATCAGAGACTCCTCAAAACGGCAGAACTGTCTTGAAGGGTCCTTTTATGAACATTCTAAAGAATGAAGATTAAAATTAATTTAGCTTTCATAGGGCAAAAAAAGAGAAATTCCAAGCGAAAATACACCAAAACCCATTTACAAGGCATGGAATATTTTCGTTGATCAGAACAGTATGGTTCTCCCTTTCCTTTTTTCCCTTCTTCTTCCTCTTTGGGGCTGAAGCTTCCATATCACAAAGCGGGTATTTCATAACCTGCTTTCTGTTTGAAGGTAGTAGGAAGTAATCATCCACCCATGTTGTTTTCAGGCCAAAAGTCTCAGCTAGAAAGTGAAGGTTATCCCGCACAGCGTGGGAGGAGAACACAGGCTAAGCTCTGAGCTCGGTATTTACTTGTCCTGCTTTGATTCCTATATTTGCCAGTAACGCTATATGCTTCGTTCTAGGAGCTGAGTGGCACAATTTCCAACCTCAGTACTTTAATCTCAATACTTCATAATCTGTCTCTGTTATTTGTTAAAGATGAATAAGAGGTTTGACACAAATTACTTGTTCGTCTCTTGAGAGATTAATTCTCTCATTTGTTTGCCAAGTTTTACTGGAGAATATTTGAAAGATGCCTTGCAGAATAGATGGTTCAGGCTTGTTGTTCTGTTTCCATTATTTTAGGTTGTGTAGCAGGGATATGAGGAATTTTCTGGTAAAAATTTCTTTAAAGATACTCACCTGGCTTTTAATTTGAATATAAACTTCTGTTGAAGTTGCATGCACTCAGACTGCAAAAATTACTATTCCCATTAAAAAGCATCTGTTCACAAGCATCTTCTCTGCCCAAACATTTTTAGGAGACAAAACTACAGAGCATAAACAGAAAAAAAAAGAAAACTAAAAAAAAAATGTCTGAACCAAAATATTTAGGTACAAAGCAAAAGCTGGGTTAATAATGTGAACACTGAGTTGATTCAGCTTGTTGGAGAACTCTGCTGAAGTCATTTATGTGCCTGTGACTATGGAAATCTGCCAGCACCCTGTGTTAAGCCAAATCATGAGTATCCAGTCAACGGAGGACTTAAGTTCTTTACTGTGTTCAGGACAAATCATGGTTTATTTGAGTAGGACGCTGATTCCCTGTTGTTACCTTGCCTTTGAACATTGCTGCAAATTATGAACATCCTTTTATTTTTCTGACAATGTGATATGTGTGGATTTTCCAATGATTTTCTGAGACTTTGGTCCATTACGTGACACAGCTCAGAAGACTTATTAAAGCCATACATCTGAATAACCAGATAAAGCTCTGTGCGATCAGTGCTGGGAAGTGTGTGCGTTTTGTGAAAAGCTTTGATATCCAAGTTGGTTTTGAGCTGGAATTGTTGTGATAACTACAATGGGCACTGTGATTTCAAAATCCTGCTGGTTGTATTGGAAACAGTTGTCAGTGGGGACTTAGGAAAATCCCGCCGGTGATCATTTAGCATAACAAAAACAACTTGTGCTGATGGTGGGAAACGTCTCAAGCTGACTGATGTAGATGCCTTTAATGTTGACTGAGAAGGAGGTTCTTTTTTTCAGTTTCATAATTTGCTCAGTTGTTCTGTAGGACTCTTGAAGCAAAACTTCCACTGTGTCTTTGAAAACTTGAGTGTGGTGTTCAGGTGTAACTCGGTTGCTCCTGATGCAAGGCATGTTTGGGGCTCTGCTATACTGGTCTCAGAGTTGGTGACACAATTCAGGGAGAAAACCTGCTGAGCCTGTCAGGCTGGCCAAGATTTTGGGCTGTACTGGCCTAACATGCTCCGCTATTTAAAAAATGTAATTGGAGGTTTAGTTGCGTTCCCAAAGCCTTGCTCTCTGCAAAGAAAAGCAGTTTGAAACATTATTCTCTCCTTTGGCTGCTGCACTTTACCTCCTCTATAGGACATGCAAATAAAATCAATAATTCAACAAGTCCCGTAGCTTGAGCAAATGCTTCCGTTGCAACTGCTCTGGGGCAGAAGGTGGATGTGGACCTCTAATAAACATGTTGGAGATGGAGATTCAGAAGTTTCAGCACTTTTTGAAGTTAAATACTTCTGAAAGATACTGTGAATCTTTGGACCAGTTCCTTTGCCACTGGTAAAGAAAGAAGAAAAAAAGCATGTACAATAGTGTCTTAGATTCCATGTTATCGAATGCAATTTTCAGGTGTTTGAAATGTGACTGTAGCTGTCTGCAGCAATGTAAATGAAGAGTAACTTGGAATTGGTGACTAAATCAGGGTATTTATGTAGTCCCCAGCTTTGGCTTTATGGAAGTGTAAGTACCTACCCTTGTTTGTGGTGCTGCTTAGTATTAACTTTGAATATGCAAAAATGGGATGATGAATTTGTATTTGAATGTGTGTGTTGTGACCAAACTCACTGCTAGATTAAATTGTCTTGGGTATGTCACTAATGCTAATTTTCAGCAAGCTGTAATGGTCCTTCTTGTTTTAATTCTTACGGCTGCTGAAGACAAAGAGTTAAAGGTTTGGAGAACGGTAAAGCATTCTCTTACCAAAGCAACTTGCAATGAAATTAAATCTATTTCTCCAGAGAAATAAATGACTTGGGATATAATAGTTGCAGTTTTCTCCTACTCTTTTTAAAAATTTTAATTTATTTATTTCTCAGTGAAATGGTGCGTGTTATAATAAATTATATATTACAGTATAATGTCCCTTAGTACACACAGCCAGGGTCATGATTGATTACAGGAGTCTCATGCAATGCATGCAACCCATAAATGTGGGAGAAAAACACAGGTCACAAAGATGGCTTTGGAGAAAACGGGGGACTAATACCCAGCTCCTTGTCTGTATGTGAATCACTCATACTGTTACCAATCTCGCACGTTATCTCTACTTAAGAGCCTATAAATATTTCCAGAAGTGGATCTACTTGAGAAACAAATGTCAAGCCCCGTGCCAAATTGATCTTGAAGTGGGCGGTTCCCCAAAATAGAAGTTTCAGGGTGAAGGGAGAAAAGGTGAACTTTACCAGCTCCTTAAATAGTCCAGTTGCTGTAATCCTGTGGCTGCTGGGCAGGCGACTCATGAGCAGCTGGGTTGTCAAGGTGTGCTAGGTAGATGGAGGCTGCCCCAGATGTCTCTGAGACCTGAGTTAGGCTCTTGCTCCAGGTCACACTTCCTTTAGAAGTCATGTTTTCATCATCAGCTTAGAGGGAGCAAAGAGAGATTGGTTATGGCTATCTACAGTGAGTATCTGTGACTGCCTCCGATCGGTTAAGGTTTTAGAGCACCCGGAATATGTTTGGGAGTTGTACAGCAGTACCTTTGGGCTGGGGTTTTAATTAGCAAGAACCTTGCCCACTAAAAACTAGCCTTTCTTTAGGACAAAAGGAAAAGATCTACGAGTCGGAGAGCTCCGGCAATAGTGTGTGAGTCTTTCAAAGGATGCAGTGCTAAAGAATTTATCTTTTTATGACAGTTTTATGCTCCCAGAAGCGGTTGCATATTTTTTTGGTAGGGATGTGGCATTTAGTATTGCAGCACCTGAAGATTTCAGGATTTCTTTTGCAGTTTTACAATAATCTGTCACTTCTTTAGGTAACAAGTGTCCAAAGGTTAATGGGTTCGGTGGCTTTGTTAAACATGACTTAATTTAAGAATGGCTGGTTTAAACAAACACTTTTCAAGAGCTTGATGAAAGTAAATGACTCTTTGGTGGATAAAACCAAAGCCCAAATCTGTTTGTCTGGATTAGGGTTAAATCAGCATTTAGTGCTGGGGTTAAGAAGAGAACCCATTGCCTCAGTTTCATTCTAACTTGAATTTTCATTGGGATGATATTAGAGGGGGAATTCAATGCTATACAGAAAGTCAGTATAGGCTTTAGTGTCACCCATGTGCTGTGCGAACTCTCTGAGAGTAACCTCCAGAGACTAAAAGATTTAGGACCTGCATTGCCTTTGACATTAAGCTTCCTCAAATAACTTATAAAATATTTTTAAAATCTCTTGGCTCTTTCTAAAACTCAAAGTTCTGCAGTGGGCATGTTACACTGTCTCTAAATAAATATTTGTTGAGTGACTGAATGTTAACTCCTAGGCGTTGGTATCAGCTTCAGTATTGCAAAAATCTTCAATCACACCTTTCCATCTCTCTAGACGTTTATCTAGCACACGGTGCTTTTGCTTTTGTTTATATTGCTCCTCTTCCTTCTCTGTGATGACAACTGCGTCTTGGATCCAGGAGGTAATGAGCGTTAAAAACTTCACCACAAAATTTGGCTCTTAAAATGCACCCAGAGGAATGGTTTCCCTTTTCATCTCCTAAATGTTACTGTTGGTTTTGCTGACTTTGAGTAAAACATGCCTCTGGTGATCCTGTGTCCATGTTTCCTTCTCAGAGCTACTGTCAGAGAGCAGGAAGAGGCTACAGACAACTTCTGCTCGATGCTAGCACTGACAGCTTGTGCGGGTAACAGAGAGAGTTAAATAAGTAGGTTGAAATAGAAGAGGAGGCAATAATTAATACTGTGTCTGTATGGTGTCTACCTTCCAGAAACATACCTGCTTCATACTTCATTTTCATGAAATTGGACTATTATTGCGTTACATACCAAAAAGCATATGGTAAAAGACTAGATTAAGCTCACTACTCTTCAGTCATTATTCTAATGTACTGGAGTCTCATATGTGCCTTAAGTCTCTAAGCTTCTGAGCGGTTGCCCTGGCTGCCCGGCATTTGTTTGCATTCTAGATGATGAATCAGGGTCCTGCTTAGCAAACGTGTTCAGCCTTTACTCTCTACAGGCCAATTAAAAAAAAAACCACAAAAAACCCAAATAACTGCGAAACATAGTATTTCTAAATAATTAGCTATTGAAGGTCAAGGGGAAAACCCAAAACAAATGCTTTCTTCATTTCACAGGCTGGATTACATCTGTTTTCTCCTTCGTTTCTTGGTTGAGCTTTCCCAAAATTTCAAAATGATAGTTTCCAGTACCGCAAGGGGAGAGTTTCTGTGTATTTATTCACCATCGGTTTTCTTCCTAAACTGAATCTATTGCAACACATTGCTATGTTAATTGGACTTCCTTTTGATTTATCCTCTTTCATTGGGATAGGCCTAAGACAACCTCAGTATGTCATTTTGAAAAAGGCTAAAAGATAAGCTGAGTAATTTTAAGCCTTTTAATATCTACAGGTACATTCCCAACATTTTGGCCATCACATCTTTTTTTTTCTTCTTCTTTGTTTTTCATGGGAGTGACGGCTGAAACGTCTGGAATGTGTCTGTAAGTGATCAATGCCTCAAACAGTTGGAGCTTATCTGTGAGCCTTGATTGAAGGTGTGCACTCAGTATTTGGAAGCTCTCAAAGACATGTTTAACGTATTCCCTCAAAATTACATTTTAAACTGGCTTGCCCGGTATTGCCGATAGAGTGTGTATCGCTTTCTGCCCAGGGTAATAGGGTGAGTGAGGTTACAAGCTGTTCTTAATATCTGCTCTTGTGTAAGAGCAATATATGTGTCTTAATATATGTTCTTGTATAAGGGTTCTTTCACTAGCAGGGAACCGTAGCAAGAGACAAAGGAATCTTAAAGACTCCACAGGTCAGCAAGCTGAGGAGCTGTTTCCTACCCCTGCAAGTGGTTGGTGCCACCAGGGAGGAAGGGCGCAGCTCTGGAACTGGCAGAAGGTACAGCTATGCTAAGACACAGACACACACCTGTAGTTATGAAAGTAGTGACTGAGTGTGACTTGTTGCACAAAGAACAGTACTTCTTTTTTTTTTTTTTTCCACCATGCTTCAGTTGTGATGTGGTTTGGGTTTTTTTGTTGGGTTTTTTTTTGTCTCCATTCAAGTAGTCCCCACTGTGTCCCATGGACCTCTTGCATTTTATCTAGCTTGTAAATATTACCTTTTCCCTGCTAACAGATTAACACAAAGTTTGATATTATTCTCATTTTGCTACTGCATGTAATAAATATTCTGTGGTTGTAACTTATTCTGGTATGAGTAAGTGAAGAATCCTGTCTCTTTTCTTCAAAGGGTCAGCTGTGTTACAATAACAAGGCTCCTTTCTCCCTTTCCCTTTTCCATAAGGGAAATTATTTGGTATTACAAGCATCAATGTTTTGCTGTCATACTTTCCTGCAGTATTGAGGAGCCAGAAAAAGCAAGAAACCAAACAGGGATTATTAATCAGTCTGAAACACTTTGTCCTTTCAACAACCAGTTTTTAATAGCTGCTTTTAATTTTAATAATAATGCCTCCCCCACAAGGGATAGAGTATCCATCTACTCTGGAGTGTTAATTGCTGAACAGTATTGAACTTATGTACACTTTACCAATGCTCTTCAGTCAATAGAGGTGCTAGTAGCAGGCATATGTAAAACAGTACGAAAATTGCTTTCGTTTCACTCAAGATAGCTATGTGTATTCAGACTGGTGCAAGCAGTGATTTGGATGGTTGATTACATACATATGCATATCCTCAGAAAAAACAATGTAGCATAACTGGTCCTAAATCAGTGGTGTGTTTCAGAATGAATGGCAGTAATCAGGAGCTTGCCTGCATCTTGTTTGGGTGGTGGGGTGTTCCTGCCTGGGAGCACCAGGAGGGTGAGCTGAGCACCACAGGCCCAGTCACTACCATGTGTGCATGTCCTAATTTCTCAGTATAGTTCAAACTTGAAGGTAGGTTGTGAAAATTGCATGGACACCACCGTTTTATTTTTGTAAGTCTTCTGTTTTGTTCTCCCCCCTGCCAGAGCCTAGTCCAAATGCAGTTAAGGTATTTTCTTTGGCCACCAAGAGTAAGTGAGTCCCATCTGCTGATTCTGAGCCCCTATGCTGATTCTGCTGGAAGCCTTGGTGGGGGGTAGAACCCAGAACCTAACCCCTGCTAAGGTCAGCACACAAAGCTTTCTGAGTACTTTTTACCCTTCCGTGAGCTTTTCTCAGAGTTATACCTACCAAGCTAAGTGTAAAATGTAGCAAACACAAGATAAAATGCATGGAGGGACATGGGAATACAAAACAGAATGAGCCCTTACAGTGGTGATAGTAACTGAGAGGACAAACTGTGCTTACTGTCAGTTTGAGGTTTTTTTCTTGACCTTCCTGGCAGTTGTCATCTCCTGCAGATTAAATAATGTATGTGTGTGGAGTAAATGTGTTCACGGTGTGGCTCCTATCGAAGCTTCTGTGTAGTCTAAGATTAGAAAAAGTCCACCTTAGGGTGGCTACTGCTGTTAATAAATATTGACCGACCATGAAGGAGATCAATACAGCAATGAGGTGCACTTGAAAATAAAATTGTGATTCTCTCTATTGCTCTCTAGCAAAAAGAAACTTTTTTGCATACTTGTAGGTGCTCTGGGGTCCCGTATTGCCACAGAGCTTGTCAAGTAGAATGACAATGTTATTAAAAATATATGTGATACTTCCCTCCCTGAATAGTCATGGTCAAGGTGGAGAGCTCAGCTGCCAGAAATAATAGTATAGACAGGGAACTGAAGTTGTGAAGGAGCTGTAGGAGTCACTTTGTCTTGATTCCTTCACCTTCCTGATGCAGCAGCAAGACTCTGGTTTTGCTGGTCACTGACCTGTGATGAAGCCCACCAGTCTGCCTGTGGTGAAGTCCCACCAGGGCAGCTGGTGGGTTCTCGAGCAGTGCTTAGATGAGAATTCTCCTGTTGCCAGAGCACCTTCAGGCATCGCTGGTCATTTAGGCTGTTAATCAACTACACTGTATCCATGTAGGCAGAGCCAACAAGAGTTGGGCCAGTGCACTAGATGTGAAATATTTGAAACTTACTGAGTGTTTTAGATTTAGTCTATTTGAATGCTTTTCTTGTCTGATTTTTTTTGAAGACAAGTTGTTTATCCAAGCCAAGTGCTTTAAGATACAGCAAGGAGCATTGACATCAGCAGAGATCAATGAAGGACGAAGAGTTCTATTTAATCTAGGAAATGAGTGACTTGGCTCTTTGATCCTATTGCATTCTCTTATTCCCAGAAGGTTAAATTTAGTCCTGCATACACAAATTCTGTTTGACTAAGTTTACTTAGGTTTTAAATATTTGTGGGTTTCTTTTGTTTAGGTTCTCTTGTATAACAAGAAAAAAACCCCAACTGTTACCACATAATTAGGCTGTTGCTGTGTAAGCATGTGTAGCTCTTTTCAGACTTGAGAGCAGAATATGCAAATTTGAATTTCTTTAAACATTCGTGTTGTATAAAAGAAAAAAATAAAAAAAAACTCTGACCCATTGTACGCAAACCAGCCTATGAAATGGAGTAGGGAAATTGCTCAAATTTGAATAACCAAGAAATAGCATCATTTGGCTCATTTTGCCTGTGTATTTCCATTTTTCAGAAGTATGGGAAATCTGGTGCAGTTTAATGTAAAGGCATGCATTTTGGTTTGAGATGTAAAAATGTAAGGTAAGCCTTAGAAAACATGAGTATAAGACTGCAGTTTGATGGTGATGAAAGAGATCCGCAGAAAAATTCTTGTACTCCCTTGCCTAGCAAGGTCAGTTGCTTTGGTGTAACATAGATAAAAATCAAATCGAGTGTTTCTTCTTTTTATTATTCACATTGATCTTAACTGGAGCAAACCCTAGCAGGTGCTAGCCTGAGATGAGCTTTGGCACTTTGGCCACGGACGCACTTCGCTGTGTGTCAACGCACCCGCGAGTTTTAAAAGTCCGTGAGTCGAAATACGCAGCATGGCCTAGAAAATAAAAACTGAAAAATTAGGGAGAGGGAGGAAGGAAGGCCCCCCCCGGGGAGGCAGGAGCGCGGTTCCCCCGATCCTCTGAGCATCCCTCCGCCGCTGCCGCTCTCCCTCCTCTCCGAAACCAGCAGCGGGCTTGGGGCGGGGTGAGCCCGCACCTCGGCGGCTGCTCCGCTGCGTCGGTCATAGCTTTTATTTATTTATTGTTATTATTTAGCTTTTAAACAGCCCATCTCTGCCTCGTGGTGAACGGGGGGGCTCCGAGGGGGCCAAGTCAGGGTCTCTTCCCCGTTTCCGAAGCAGGGACGGGGTCCGAGCAGCTCCGCCCTCGCTCGGCGGCCGTGGGGCAGGTGCCGCCGCCCCCCCTCACACCGCACCGGTGAGGCGGGGGTGGGTAAAAACGCCTTATGGAGTAGAAATAATAAAAGAATACTCAAGTACGTTAAAGAACTTTAACAAAAAAAAAAGATAACCGAAGCGGTGGCGGAGGGATCGGCGCCCCGGTGGGGCGGGGCGGCCCCGCTGACCCCCAGCGGCGCCGCCGGGCAGGCCGGTGCCGGGGGCGGGGAGGCCGGGGCGCGGTGGCGGCGTCCCGCCGGCCCCCATTGGCGGGCGAGGCGGTGGCGGCGGGGCCGGGCCGGGCCGGGGCCGGGGCGGAGGGGCCGGCCCTGCCCCCGCGGCCGGCGGCGGCCCAAGGTTTAAAGTGAGAACTTTCTGCGGGCGGTGCTGAGCCGCACAGCCCGCCGCCGCCGCTCCTGCCCCGCAGCAGCAGCCGCCGCCGCAGCCTCCCCCGGGCGGGCCGTACAATCCTCGGCAGTGTTCTGAGACTGTACGCCCGCCTCGGGGGCGACCCGGCCGAACCGCACCTCTCGACCCTCCCCCGCCGCCACCGGCCGTCCGCCCGCGGAGCCTCCGCGTCCCGCGGGCAGGTGCTGAGCCCGCCTCGGCCCGCCCGTCCCGAGAGGCGGCGCAGGAGCCGGCAGCCGCCGCCGCGATGACAGCTGACAAGGAGAAGAAAAGGTGAGGGGGCCGCGGCCGAAGCTCCGGGGGCTGCTCGGGCCGCTCCGTCCTTCCGCCGTTCCTCTTTTCCCCAGTGTGGGACGCCCCGCGAGCAGCGGCCGCTTTGCGAGGGATCCGGATGGCGAGAGTTATTTCTCCCAGCCTGGGCTGGGGCTGTCGGGGAGAGCAGCAGCAGCACCGCGCTCCTCCGCCGGGGGAACGGCGGGGCCCGTCCCGGCCGAGCCTGCCCGGGGGAGCTGCCCCCGCCGGGCGGCACCGCGGCCAGCGCAGCCCTGGGAGCGCCGCGGGAAGCGGCCCCTGCCTCGGCGGTCCTCGCTACCCGGGGTGAGGTCGGTGTCCCGGCCCCGGCCGTGCCCAGCGGGGCTGCGGGCGGGCAGGTGCACCTGGCGGACACAGCCGGGCCGCGCCGGGCATCGGCACCCCCCAGGGCAGGCTGCCGGTGCAGGGCCGCCGCTGCTGCGGGATGGCTTTAACGCGTGTCACGGCAGCGCTTATTCGCTGATACCCAGATACTAGCGAATTGTTTTTGAGTCGAGGACCGGGATTTTAAAGGCAGCGCCCTTAGCAAAAACCCTTTCGTCGTTAAAATCGCGTGAATGTAGTTGACAGGCTACGTAAGCGCTTGCCGATGGTGTAAAACTCGGGCGTTTTGACACATCGCCGCTCCAGCCCGAGAAGCCGGCCGCGTTTTGCGGGGCACTCGCATCCCCTGCGGTTCGTGAAGTTCCTCAGCTGGCGGCAGGTTTTACTAGAGGGCTCGGGAGCTCTAGGAGCGCCTCGCAGGGCGCTGTGCTTCCCCCGCTCCTGCTGCGTCAGGGGGATGCAAAACTCGGTATTTCCATATCGCCATAATGAACCTTCCAAAGGGAATAAAAAATAACTTGTAGCGTTGCATCAAAGCGCGTTTTCCTGTCAGTTCTTGAGGTTGAACGTTAAAATAAAACTCACGATCCCCAACACAGAAGCTACAGGTGTAGATTATGGAAAGAAGTACCTGGTTGTGGCTCCAAGCCTAATAAACGATTCCTGTGCATAAGTGAGGATGCTGACACAGTGAAGGCTAAGCAGGTGGATAAGGTCCACGAAGTCTTGGAACAGTGTATTTATTCAGTCTGTTTTATACCGCAGGCAGTCACAAGACTGAGTCTGTTATTGGCCTAGGTTGCTGTTCTGACTGTAAATTGTGTTTATAGATGAAGTGATTTACAGACTAAGAATTTTATCTTGTTAGTTGCCCATGCTTTCCAGTTGATGCACTAAACTTTACCAGCCAAAAACCAGTATTTATAATAGCTCCATTTTCATTGAGTCACCCTATGACGATGTAGCAGGGTAAGTATTGTAGTAGAAACTGTATATTTTCGATGTAGCTAGCCTCAGCTTATCAAGTGCCAGTGTATTAAGGTTAAAAAACTGCCTCAAGTGTATTTTGTTCTAAGTATCAATCTTCTGTGCAGGGTGTAAAATATGGGTACATTTCATGTTGAACAAAAGACTAAAAGATTCTTGTACAGTAGCTAGAAAAATATTTTAGTAGCTTAGAGGAATTAAAATGAAATAGTGTACATATTGAAAATACATTGCATTCATTGTATCATCTCTTTTTAATGAGGCACTCTGAATCTCTTCAGTTTTAACCTCTTATTTTCAAACACAGTGAAGGATTGTGTGCTCTCTAATCTTGCCGGACAGCACGCTGAAGTGCTTTGTGGAAACACTCTTCAGATAGGACACAGAAACTTCGCAGGACTAAAGTTTGAACACTAATCCCAATGCTGTCTCTGATATTATGTAAATCTCTGTAACGTTCCAGTGACAGTTTTCTGTCTCTCTCAGAAGTAGGCTGATTGTGATCTGGCTCGTGGGATTGTTGTGTAAATTAATGTTTGGGGAAGAACTGTTGTGAGAGTATGGGATGAGGGATTTAAGAAAGCTTGCTTGAGCCTCCCTGTCTGTGCACCTGTGTGCATCCCTGCTGGGGATGTACCCTACGTAGCCTATTGAATCAAGATTTATTTTTTTAAAATTTTCCAATACTATTATAGAATAGATTTATTGCCTTGAGTTCAACAGTTCCTGTATTATTTGCTTGATCTCTATCCAGATACGCAGCTAGAACTCTAACCTGACTCACAAATGGCATTTATAAATCAATTTCAGGGAGAAAAGGTGGTGGGGGTAATCTCGTTTGCCAGATTTCCAGGCAGCTCTGGAACATATGCGTACAGGAGCAGTTCTCTTACTGTTAAACAGATGCTTTATGAAAGATAATATTTGATTCTTTTAATAGTCCATTTAAATTGATGATCATCCTCAAATTCTCATTTGAAACTCTGTCAGTAGAAGAGTTGCTTCCTTTGGAGTAAGTATTCTAATGCTTTCAATGGGCTGATTTCCCCAATTTAAAGTTAGCCCAAGATACTGAGTTGTGATTAGTGTGAATATTGCTTTAACTTCATTAAAAAAAATCATTATCTGCACAGTAATAAATACTAAGTCTGATGTCTCTTAGAATGCCAGTAGTTAGAAACTGGGAAAAGGATAAAACACGTTTTAGCAAAATAATAAAAGCTAAGGAAGAAGTATCTGTGATCGTTGTACAGCACAATGACAGTTAATACATTGGTCCCAATTTAATTAGGGCAGTCTTGGAGAGTGTCTTGGCGTGTTTTTTAATTATTTTATCATGTGGTTTTGAGTATTTGAGGGATGTAGATGTTTTAGTAGGAATAGATGGTGTTTAAATGGACTGTTCTAGGTAGACAACAGTGTGTGTATGAGAAAAGTTGGAAACCTGGCTCAGGACAAATCCGGTACCTCTGAGTATGATCTGTCTTTTGGCTTCAACTTTTCAGTTATGTTGTTTAGGGATTTTTGTGCTTGCCTTCGAGTTGTGTGAAAAATAAACCCATTCTGCAGCTCAAGGGGATTCTGTACCAGTTGATCTGTATAACTATAGAGTACTGTGTTGTGACCCTAAAGACATCACATTATATAAATCTGTTTAACAACTTCTGGTCCAGATAGTAAACAACCGGGATTCCTCCCAGTTATTGACTAGGTTACCCTTTCACTTCGGGCTCTATTAGATGCTGAGCACCTCCAGTGAGACACTTTGTGCCTCAGTTTTCACTGACCTCTACTTCAGGAGAGTGGTTCTGCCAAGCTGAGGTCACTCTTGGCTGCTTCTCCTCAGGATGAGGAAATGTCCTGACAGCACCTCTCTCCAGAGCTCAGGTAGTCGCTCACTCTTAATGGATGTAATTTGGATGCCAGGAAATGTAAACATTTGGATGTGCCAGGATGTTAAACTGCGGATTGCAGGAAAAGTACAGTCTCAGTTTTTTGTTCTAGCCAGTACCCTTTCTGTTTTAAGGTACTGTGGTCAAGAATACTACCTCTTGCCTGCTGTTCTGTGATGGTGGTGAAATAGATGATCTTGTCCATCCACTTGTCACCAGAGATTGTATCCTTATATTCGCTTTATGTACTTCACCTGGTGGAGCTTTGAACACTTTTTTTTTTTTTTGTAGTCTATCGCACAGATTACTAGACTTTATAAAAAACTTTTTCAGGTTTTGTTACCGTTCAACATCTCTCCATGCACAGCCCGTGTATTTAATTTAGTTCTGTCTGCTTCTGTGTTAACATCTTCCCCTTACAATGTTACTTATTTAGCGTTATTGAAAGGAAATGCTATCTCCTGAATTCATGGTGAACAATCTGACTGTTTAGCACCTTTATGGCATGTTAAACTTAGGTGGCTTGAACTTACAGTTTAGGGCTAAAAATAAAGGCCCTTCGTATCTTGCAGGCCTTTTTGAATGACGGCGACCACGTGCACTCATCATACTCTGGTTTTGCTCCTTCTGGTTGCTGCATTCCCTGCCCTTTCTGCATTTCTACAGATGTGGGCAAGGCTTTTCTACCAGAGGGTGGCCCAAGGGCGTGTGAGTGAGGAGCGACAGGCTGCCCCTGTGCCTCCGTGTCCCCCTTTGCCTGCAGCGGCAGGGAGCAGAGCTCTGGCCGAGCTCTGGCTTGGCGTCCTGACCTACTTGGGAGAGCTTGACTTCTGCTGCCCGACTGCTTTGGCTTCACCTCTACAGAGCCGAAGCATTTGAGCTTAATGAGGGCTGACTGGCTTTTGCTGGGAGCGGTGTGTGGTGGGAGTGCTTCCTGGTGTGTGCCACCCTCCCGAAATTACCGCATCTCCTGAGGATTTGTGCTTTGCAGGGATGCTGCAAGGGCTGGGTCTGTTCATGTTTAGTGCTTGGGCCCAGAGAAAGTTGAAAATCTGACACCCCTTAGTGTACAGCGCCCTTCTGCGTCCCGTCCTTTTCACTTTGTCTTCAGTCGTCTGCTGTCATGTTTATCCTGTGTGGATCATTGAGAATATCTTGCACATTGGAGGTACTCTGCTAATAGGAATTTTGGGATTATGCTGCTAATTGAGGAGATGCATCATGAGTATTAAGAATGGATCTCTCTCTCTTTCTATAATGTATTTTATTATGGTGGATCCATAAACATCAATTATTACTGCTTTCAGGTTCTAGGTAGGAGCTGCTGTTAGGTGTGGTGGGGGCAAAACCCTTCAAGTACTGAACTTTTTGCTGTTATTTTCAAATTGATGACCTTTTTAAAACTGAGAATTAGGATAAACATTAGAGTAAGGAAATGAGCAATACAAAGGGAGCTTGTAGTTAGAAATAATTTGGATATATGGAATGGGTTTACTCCTCTAGAACTGTTTTTGAAATGCCATTCTGTTAATTGCTCCAATATTCACAGGGTCATGTATATCTTAGTAGTTACGAATACTTTTGCTCCTAGTAGCTAGCACAAGGTCAACAGAACCAGAAACCTTCTCTTAAATTATGCACAAGTACAAGTATGGTTACTATGCAGCTGGCAATTTTTTTTTCTTATTTATCATTCCTGTGCTCAATTTGCTTAAAAGTCAATATAATAAAGTAGTTATCTGCTGAGGATGAAATGTTGACTGCTTATATAAGAAAAAATAAGTGCTTTCTCAAATTTACAAGGCTACTTTTCATGGAGACTCTTTCTGAAGTGTGTAAAATGGGGAACTGTATTTTACTGTGTCTTTGGAAAGTAGACTAATGAAGTACAGTAGGCCAATTGGCTGATAAATAACTAATGTTCCAAAGTAACTCTCATTTAATTATGCTCTTTACTTCTTGAGCTCAAATCTAATTATGATTTTGGTTCTTTCCTCTGTGACTTTATTTAGCTCTAGAAAATTTAGCTAAACCAAAATCTACCATAATAAACTCTGATTAAATGGGTCTATTTAGGCCTTGAAACAGTTAGACTTGTAATTTAATTTACTTGACTGTTATTACAAAGAGTTTGGAGTTGGATAATGTATCCATTACATTTCTCTATCTATTGCATTACATGACACAGCAAATATTCAATATTCCATTCTACAGAAACTCATCTAATGTTTTGCCAGTCAAGAAGCAAAGTTGCTTTAGTTGAATTTTTATGTCTGATCTTCAGTCAAAGAGGTGCCCTGGTCTTGACCCTCCCTCTGTGTGCGAATATGTGGAATCAGCAGTTTTCTTTGATTAGGGGAATGTTGAGGGTGTCGCCTCCAAAAAGATCATCTGAAAAATTCCGAAACTTTACAAATGCTTTAAGTTAGCATGTGGGTGTGTGATTAATACTGGCTTATTGCAGCTTTATGAACAAGTTCTGTGCATCTGGGCAGGAGCAAAGAACCCTTTCTTATTTTGTTTCTGCTCTCAAGGAGGATAAAACCAGCATAATACAGCTCTTTAGCGTTTTTCATTCCTAACATAAACATGTTGAATCATCCCCCGAGTTACTCAATGCTGCTTCGTTCTGCTGTGTATGCATTCATATAGTGATGTGCTTTCAAGCAAATGTTAAGTAGCGTATGTTTTAATCCCAAGTATTTGTAGAGTATCTGTTAGAACCGAACAGACTGTTTTCCAAAAAGATCTCAGCAACTTGCTGGTGTTTCCAACAAGATACAGGAGAAGTAAACGCATCTCTGAATGTGTCTTGCCCGTGCTTGGCTACTCTTCCAGCCTCTGCTCCTTGAGTCCTGTCCCTGAGTCCCAGCCGTGACCGACACGAATGAAAACCCGAAGCCAGAATGTGGACAGGCTGTAAGGCAGGACTGTGATGGAAAGAATGATGGACTGTGGCCATTTACAGGATTTGGCTGGGATTTGCTTCTTGTTTTTTTTTTTTTTTTACTATATCATCAGTAAGCTTAATTGCTATTGCCCCGCCGTGATCTTAAGATGATTCACAGCAACTAATATGTCTCACAGAATCACAAAGTGTTAGAGGTTGGAAGGGACCTCAAAGATCATGTAGTCCAACCCCCCTGCCGGAGCAGGATCACCTACAGTAGAGCGCACAGGAACGTGTCCAGGCGGGTTTTGAATGTCTCCAGAGAAGGAGACTCCACAACCTCCCTGGGCAGCCTGTTCCAGTCTCCCCAGCTGTTTTTCCCAACTAGGTGTAGTGGTGATTGGGTCTACATTTGCTGTATAAATTCTACAGTGTAATGAGATGAAGGTGAGGTTAACAGAATGATGATTTCCTTCACAGGTATCTGTTGCAGTCCTTCAGATCTGTAAAATGAAGGATGTATTTAGGAAACAGATGGTGGGCAGATGATGTTATTTCTTATTGATCTGGGCTGGTATCAAACCTACCCTTGAGCCTCTTTTTTGAATTGAGTGGAAGAAAAAAAAGAAAAGGAACCAAAAAACTGTCTGTTGGGTGTTCTCACACTGATGTGGCTGTTGGCTCCTTCCTCCTGCAAGGAAGTTTGCACTGATGACCAGTACATTGTGTGAGATGCCGTTTCTCACCTTCTGTGCTGCCATGCCCATGGCCAGTTTAACATCTTGGCTGTCTTGTTGCTTTTGGCATGGGGGCTGTCCCTGGGAGCCAAAGCCATAGCTGTGGGGGATATGTCATGGTGGTGGTGCACGCCCAGCTTTGGGTCCCGAGTGGGTTGCTCTATTATTATCTTTTTCTACAGAAAAGCTGTGAGTGCCTACTCCTACAGCACGCTCCGTTGTCTGCCTCTTTTTTTTATTCCCCCCCCCTACCCCCCGAATTGCTCATTCCCTGTTGTTTTCACCTCCATTTCTGCAAAACAGAAAGTTGGAGCACTGTAGCATCCCTTTATATTTGGATATGAAATACTGTGTGTGTTCAACTACTTTTACAAATTACATTTCGGAAATAGAAGAGCGTGAGCAATCTGTCTCTCTCTTTTGTTTCAGGAAACTGTGTTACCTAAGGAAAGGTTAAAATTAGAAGTTATGTGAGGAGCGTTGTGTGACCTTTTTTTGCAGTTTGTTTGTTTGTTTGTTTTGTTTGGGTTTTTTTTGTGGTGGTTTTTTTTCTTTCCCCCAAGCTGAGCAACTCTCCTAATGGATGAATCATGTGGGTGTAACTTATGGCACTTGATAGCAAACAGTCTGTCTGAAGGTGTAGGTGTAAGAAGATTACCGGGATCATTTAGAAACTATTTGAAACTACTGAAATGTGAACTTAATCTATTGTAAATATTTGTTACTCATTATCTAATATATCAAAATACATTTGGTTAGAGTTAGGCAAATGAAGGTAAGATATAAAGTGCAAGTTTTGAACAATAGGTTACTGAGCATTGGAAGAGCTGCACATGTAGTTGGTGGAGTGAATGTTTTCTATAAAAATAAATATTTTCTTGGAAAATAATTTTCCAGAGCACAAGGAAGACAAGAGATAGTGCTAGACTAAAGAGATGAGATTGAGAAATTTTCAAAACATTTGGAGGCTGCTGAAATGTTTTAGATTTGGCTTCATTTTAATATAGTTTCTGAATTCCTGTGTTGCACTACATTGCTAATCTAAAACTGGACATTTTAAATTTTGTTTGAATGAGACTTAAGTAACCTTTAGCCTCTTTTTAATTTAAATATTTTTTTTCCCCTGGTGTTTGACTCCATTTCTCTCCCCTGCCCCATATCTTCTTTGTTTTACTGAAAGTCACGAGACATATACATGAATCTGGTTTGGTGACTTGACCTCGGTCAGGAAGACTCTTCTAAGTTTATCTGCTAGACCGAAATATTAGATATTCCTGTTACAGTACTTGTGAAACCCTCATGAGCAACACCTTGGGGCCTTTTGCTCAAAACGGTCCCAGTCTTTCAAAAAATCTAATCAATTAAACAAGTCTGATGAAAATATTTAGTTGCCTTTGGATTGGGTTAGGCAGAAAGCGTCACTTGACGATGACAAAGGTCTTCTCTAGCTTTACTTATGTGAATAGCTTTTTAAAGACAGTAGTATAATTGAAAACATAGCAGTAAAGGCCCTCCCTACCCCTGCCCCACATCACTGTTTCCTGATATGACAAACAAGAAAGTCAGAATGTGGGCGATAGGAAAAGAGCATGTTGCAGAATTTCTAACTTGGTTGTTCTCGAAAGACTGATAATTTGAGAGTCACATTCTTGAAAACTTGCCTGCGTATGGTGAGAGATAGAAATGTTTGCCTTTCCCAGGAAAGCTACTGCTTTAAATAGCAGATATAATAATATCTTGAAATATAGCGATCCCAGGTGATACCCACCTTTGGCCTACTACAAGTGTTTTCTTTAGGTAGTCAGCTTCTGTGTCCCTTAGTATATATTATTTAATACACAGAAGGTGATTTGCTGAATGACTTCATCTTAAGAAGTCAATACAATGGCTCGAGTACATTGCATGAAATCTAAAAAATGTGCCTGACTGTGCTGTCCTTAAAAGGGAAAGCTGTTGCTGATTTATAGTGGCAGAGGCCTTATGAACTTTTTTTAAATCTTAGCACAGGAAAAAATCTGGTAAGAACTGAAAATTTTGATCCAAGTCATCTTAAAAGTTACTGTATAATATTCTTAATTTAAGATACATTCATGTGCTTGTAAGACAAATATTTGCTTAGATAATAAGCTGAAGGAAGTATGAAGTGGAATGGTTATTAGGCAATTTTTATAAAGGTGCAAGGGAAGTGCTGTAACGAACATGCCTTGTATTTTGTGTCGTCATTAGCATACCTGAGGTCTTTACTGCTGTAAAAAGATACTTAAACTCTTGGTATCACAGTTGTCATTCGCGCTTGCATTTGTATGATAAGCTACAAAGCAACCCCATTCAGTCATTGTGTTTGGGACATTCTCGTGGCTGGTGTTGGTCTTCCAAGCCCCGTCCATTCATTCACAATTGTATCGCCCATTCTGCCTGTAAATTCTTGGTGTTATTGGGTACTTGTTGCCACAATGCGTCAGAGATCTTTGTAACATTAACGAACACTAAAAAAACCCCTTGCCCCCACTCTGTATTTCTACAATTCTAAATGGGGAATGTTGCTAGGAATGTGCCGAACTTTCAGCTGTCCTGCAATTTGTATCCGAATTTGTTGCAAATAACAGAATGTCTTCTGAGATTATATGCGCTGTTGTGCCTGGTTAAATTTGATATGCCATTACGATAAAATAACATACTCATCAGCTGATGGCAGTGACAGTAGTTTCAGGTAATTATGGAGAGCATTGACTTAAAGCCGATATGAAGCCTGATTAGAACAAAAATGCCTGAGAAGAAATTCGACGTTTAGTGGCTTTGTCATGGCGCAACTCTTTAGGTTGTATTTCTCTGGAATACCAACTCGGTGATCAATTGTAGCTATACTACTGGATTTTTTCCAAGGACTTGGTTGCTTCCAGTGTGTTTCACAACCTGTGAGAGAAGATTGGAAGTTGGTGGAAATGCTTCTGCTGGTTTAGTTTTGGGTTTTTTTCTGTAAAGTTTTTTTTGCCAGCTGATTCTTACACTGCATTTGGCCAGCTCTCTGAAGGGGTGAGCTTTTGGAAATGGCCTCTGCATGTTACCCTCACCAGGAGGGAAGGAGCTGTTTTCTGGAGGAGCAATGGAGCCTTGGCTCTAGCTGTCCTTGGGTTTTCCCCTCCTTCCTTAAAGGGGAACCTCTGTGGCAGAGGAAATCCGTGACGAATGTAGCTCTTGGTTTACTTCTTCCAGCACGTCCCCTTATTGACCCGGACAACCCATTTCCCATAATCCTTTAAGCTGACTCATGTACATCGGGGAAGGCAGAGTTGGAATCTGCCAACTTTTGCACATGAGATGGGTGACCTTTGCTTGCACAGGAGGAAGCCAATACTCATCTAGCCAATACTCATCTAGCCAAGATGATGATGCCTGGTCCTAACAAAATAGTTTTCCTTTTCTTGAAAAGTAGACAATTGTGGGGGTTGACATGTGATTTGGAGGAAAATTTCTCATTTGACTTGTGGAACGTAGCTTGGTTCAGCTGTGGGTGGGCTGTTTATGTGCTGCAGCTAAGAGATATCAGTTACTGTTAATAACTCCAGTTCTTGGGCTTTCCTCTGAAGATGATTTGAAGGATGTGTTTATTGCCGTTGCTAATCAGAGGGACATTTTTATGGGAACATCCGTTCCATGCTCAAGTTGTCTTAACGCTGCTACTGGCTTTTTACATAACAGCAAAGCCGTATTTATGTTCCCAGTGATTCGCGAATGGGGACTATCCCATTTGCTGAGGCATGTGCTGGCTTGAAAACGAAATAGAAGCAAGTGCAGATATCTTGAGGGAAACTTAATGCTGGTGTTTCAAAACACCCATTATTTCCCATTTAAGAAAAACAAACCCCCCAACCCTACTTTTGTTTGTTAACCATGTGGCTGGCCTGAACAAAGCCTCTTTGGCATGGGGACTTGGGCCAAAGCACAGCGAGGCTGAATAAAATCATCTCTTGGATTCTGTCTCTTGAGCTTGTTCGCTGGTCTCAGTTGAGCTGGCTGTGAAAGCCGTGTCTGGTTGCTGGCCTGGCCGCTGAAGAGCAGCTTCAGCAAGTGGTTCTGGCCTCTGCAGCTGCTTCTCCTGTTGCCTTTCCTCACCACACCCTCTCTGAAAGGCATTCTTGCTCTTTGTCCTGCTGGGGACTGGGGGTGTTGGATTGGTAAGGTAGCCTCCAGGGGGTGGCTGATCAACCTTGTTATCCTCGCTTCCCAGTCTGGAAAACTGGGATGGTAGTATATCCTTCCTTCCACCCTTTGTGTGTCTTATTTATTTAGACTGTAAACTTTAAAAAGTCGGGACTTTCTATTTCTATGCCAAACACAATGCTGTAGCAGTGTTGGCAAGAAGCTTGTGCGATAAACGTAACTTGGAAATGCTTAAACAAGGGATTGTCAAATGGAGGTTTGATTATCTCTTGCTCTTCTTGTGTCTCCTGGTTAATTGCTTTCTTTACTGCACCACTCTGTATTATCCCTCACTATGTAGGTTACACCCACATGTTGACGGGTGACCTATGCCTCTGTTTGCATCACCTCTGAATTTGGCCCTTGTGTCATATAAGATCCATGTGCGATTCAGATGCCTCAAGCAATTGAGGAGATGAGGTGGTGGTGGCAGGGGATTGCAACACCCTGAAAGTGTCTGTGAGATGATAAACCCCCTTATTCTTTCAGATTTCATCACGAGGCAGGCAAGTGTGCAACTCGTGAGGCAGCAAGAACAAAAGCAGAGTCTGACCGTCACACCAAACCCAGGCTTTTCTGCAGATGGGGAGCTCAGTAGGGTTTAAGTCAGCAATGATTTGCTCTCAGTTTCTTTGAAGTGAGAGCTGTAAGAAAGAAAAGCAGTGCTGAATTACAGGATTAATCTGACACGGGTTTAGAGGTTAGCATACACAAGCTCCTTCACACAGACCGCATAAACTGAAGCCTGAGGATCTTCATTCACATTCAGGCTTGTATAGGGGTAGCAGTGCAGGCCTGAAGAGGAAGCAGGCAAGTTCCACAGTGTAAAGAAAAGACATAGAGAAAAGCCTGACATTTTATAAAGGCTTTTATTGGCAGCTCTGCATACTGTATACACAGACCCTGAAGAAGCTAATGCAAGAAGCTATGCCGGCTGTGTGGCACTGCTCCTTTCCCTTTGCCTGCCAAATCTTGGGACGTTCCCCACCCCCCCAAAACTAAATGCCACCTTAAACACAGTGTAATTAAATTCCAGCTTCTCTAAAGGCAAGCATGAAACAATGATCCACAGTGACCAGAAAGCTACTACTTTCTAACTTTCCCCCCCCACCCTCCGCCCCCAATTTGTTTTAAAGGAGGCAGGTGACAGCAAATGGTGCTTATTCAGAGTGACTCTTCAGGATTCTTCTAGCCTGGGGAATAAAATGAGCAGGGAGCAAAGTCTGCATTGCAGGTCACAGTAATGTTTCCAGGTGGAGTGATGGCTAATGTGGAACAGAAATCTACCTAAAGACAGAACTAAAAGAGGAAGGGAGCCTGCAGCCTGACCTGCCAAAACTCTTAAGAAGAGATCATGCTAACATGAAGTCATTACCTTGACACGAAGTCAGAGTTCCTTTGAAGGGAGTCAATGTGATGAGATGAACAGAGTGCAAGCATGTATTTCATGTTGTGTTGCATTTTTAAGTAGATTACAGCTGTGGAATGAGCCTGCTGAGTCCTTTGTACATAGGGCTGCATACTCCAGTTGGTTTGGTTTCTTAGTTTCTGTTTGTACCTTACTTAACAAATTGAGTGTTCTGACTTTTGTACCAAAGTAACTCCAGCTCCAAAATCTCCGAAGTCTGGCAATATGTGAAGAAGTTTTATCAAAATGGGTTTAATTTCCTGCCCAAGACATTTGGGTACTGCTTCATGAAAATACCTTTGCAAAATATGGTATAAACTGTGTGTAGTGTGAACCTTTATTCCTCTTAAAAGGGAATTTCATCATCATTCCACTTGGGTTCTACTTCTGTTAACCCGACGGATTAAGTAAATGAAATGGTCAAACACTTAGTGAGGTATGAGGAAAGCAGAGCAAGCACCTGTTCTTATACTGTTATTTGTGTAGGAAGTCAGTTTTGATTTACAAAGTTGTAAGAAGGAAATATTTGGTGGGCAAATCCACTTCAGTACACTCTGTTTTGAAAGTATTTAGTTTGCTCACATACCAGGAGTTGTTGTAGGACATGCAATGAAGCTGTGAAATATGAAATTACTGTACTGAAAGAAAATAAAGAGAAGGCCTCATCCTAGAGGTACTGAGAGTCTCCACCCTGGAGAAAGTAAATGCTTTATTGCTTGTGGTGGTGGTTATATTATAGTTTGTTGTAGCTGAATATGAATTGCATATGGAAAGTTCAGAAAAGGATTTTGGCTGGGCGAACTACTGGGAAATGCAGTCATCAAAAGAAATTTTAAATAGAATATTTACTTTTAGTAGAAGATGAGACAATGACTAGAAGATCTGTTCTCTTCCAACTTGTCTTCTTAAAGAATCCAGGTTTACGCCGTTACAGTGTGTCTCTGTCTCTGTTCCTCACAGGGCTGTAAAGATCTCAAGGATATTGAAGCCCTGGGAATAGGTGCTCAGAAACAGTGTTGCAATGGCTTCAGGGAAAGGCTGCAGCAGCACAAGCCATTCCCACGGAGAGACCAGAGACTCCCGATGGCCGGAGAAGCCTGGGCTGCCTCCTCGGGGCACTAACCCCGGCCAGCGCCGTGCCTGCAGCTCGCTGTGCCACAGCTACCAGGGTCCCCCGGGAGTCTGCCAAGCCTGGAGAAACATGGCTTTGCTAGTGCCCATGTTCACACAGCAGCCCGTAGCCGTTGCAGCATGGTTCACTAGTTAACCCTCGTGGTGCTTTAAAAATATTCGCCTTGCTATTTGGTAGGAGTAGATACAGAAAACGAGGTTTTCTCTACTCTGGATAGTTGCAAGTGCTTCAGTGTGCTTAGACCTGACTAGTTTTGGATGAAGAATCTGCTGCGCAGCTGTGGTTACTACTAACACTTTATAATGCCGGATGTTTTAGACTGGCCACATTAAAGCCAATGGTGTATGCTTGACTCAGGCCTCAAGAAATGCAGCTGGACATCTTTCTGCTGGGCAGGAATTGCATCTTCAACTGAAGATGCAGCTGCGCTTCTGAACAGCTATGACTGTGGATCTGGCTGTAGAAAGGTCTATTTTGGTTGGAGAGGTCCAACTGTGTGTGCATTTGGTGTTGGTCGTCAGGTTCATGATTAATTTGGGGCTTTCTTATACTGGTGGTAATGAATGAAGCATTGTAACCCCCAACATTTTCACTTTCCTGTGTTGCTTGTGTAATTATTTTTGCAAAAGCGGTAGGTTATGGGAACCTTTTCATGTGCAACCGTGGGGAAGATGAGAATCTCTTGTTAAGGGTTACCCGAGTTTGTC
This sequence comes from Trogon surrucura, assembly GCA_020746105.1. Taxonomy (NCBI): domain Eukaryota; kingdom Metazoa; phylum Chordata; class Aves; order Trogoniformes; family Trogonidae; genus Trogon; species Trogon surrucura. The sequence continues at coordinate 97,391,655 of CM036618.1, read as the reverse complement.
ATTCCCATAAGTGATGGTAATGATGAAAAACTTTTAAAATTGGTTCATTGGCGTTGGCTATTGGTATCTACTGGAGATCTATTGTACTTCTCGGAATCACTTCCCCCTGCCGAGGCAGTGCTACTGTTTAGTTTTTGTTAGTATTATGTATTTGCTGGAAGGAGAACGCTATTGTGTGCTTTTTGAGGGTGATTACGAACATAAAATAGATTCTCTTGAGAATGCTTTGTCTACTCTCATCACAATTGGCAATTGTTTTGTGTTGTGTAAGACTTTGCACGCTGAGCTTCTTACTTGGCAGTGAGTGTGTGTGTGAACCTCCAAATGGATTCCCACCTCCAGCCTTTTATCATTGATGTTTTAACAAAGCATAAAACTTCTCTGAACTCCTTTATTGCTAGATGATGAAAGTTTCCTAGATTAAGGCCAATTTTTCTCACCTATTTTGGAAACAGTGTGCTGCAGTTTAGTGGATGCCTTCTCCACGTAGGGCCTAAGTGAGGTAGTTCTCAAAAATGCAAACAACCCCAATAGTTTCCGTGTGGAAGCAGATTAAAATAGTAGAGTTGTGTGCAAGGCGGGTGTCATCTTTTTGCGCCAGGTCTGCTTACAGTGGTCATTCCAAAATGCCAGGGGAAAAGGAATCCATAACTCTCACATACCCTATTAGCAGAGTGCCTTGAGGTAGGGATGGGCAAGATGCGTGGAAAAAACGAGGCTTCTGCCAAACGTTTTCTTTGTAGGTCACTTATTGTAGTTGAAATTACAGGGATCGTAAGAACAAGCAGTCTATTAGCAAAGCCATGAAAACAAACCATTTGCCACTTCTGACAAATGTTGGACAAAAATATGCTCCAAATTTTAAAAATAAGTGAAGGCTTGGCGAAAAATAGGACCCGGGTTTATCTGCATTTCATCAGGTACATGGCGTCCTGGAATGTAGCCCACTGGCAAAAACATGGGGAGTGTTATCCTTTGCAGCACTGGGAATGTTCTCTGCTGAATTTGGCGCCAAGGACCAAGCTTTGCTTGTTAGCTGGAGTTCACACAGACTCCTTGCCAGGCCTGCCCAGAATGCTGTCTCCTCTGACTTCCTGTGGTCTTGCATAATATTTCCTTGCTCCTTGTATAACCGCGGCTTGATCTGGTCACTGCCCAGTTTATAAGGACGACATTTTAAAGGGCCGCTCCTGCAAACGTGCGGCCGAGCCACGTCAGTGGCTGGAGGCGTCCCCGTCCCGGCGGGGACGCCGGTGGAAGCGCCCTTCCATGGGGATGCCGACGTGTCCGAAGGCAATAAACTCGACAGCCGCGGCCTCGTGACGAGATAAGCCGAGGCACGACTTCGGATTATTGACCGCCCCTTTGAAGTACGCGCTGCTGTTGCGCTAATTTCTGTAACCGATACAGACGTTAATTAAGGACGGGGCAGGGGGGAGGCAGCGCTGCGGGCGGTGTATCGATGAGTGAGCATGTTTTCAGAGCGCCGTGAAAATTTCGTTATTGCCGGTAGTCACACAGTTAGAAGACCTTGAAAATGTGCCTCGAAAATGTGCTCCAGGTACCCAGAGTATTAATTAAAAGACAAAGGTAGCAAGCCAAGGCACTTAAGAAAATAACATTTTCGCTCTGCTGATTTTTAGTGCTTCCACACAAGTTTTTTCTGCAATTGTCTGCTCTTAAAATACACATTAATTTTGCATTACTGTTGAAGCAAAAGTACTTATTAACATTTACCATCTATTAGCCTGGAGTATTTGTATTTATGCTTTGAAAGTGAATTTTGCAGTAGTTTGTGTCATGTAGCTGCACTTATACTGATTATTTTTCAAATATTTGCATTTGCATATGTATTTATATACAGAACGCTGCGTGTGATTACAGAGCTTTGTCAGTAACTCATTTTCAGAAAAATACTTGTCTAACGTGATGCCCCCTAGGACCCTCTTTTAAACGCAGTTTTTGATCTGTTACTCATGTTCTTTGGCAACCCCATTCTGGATTTGGATTTGAAAAGCTGAAGAGTAGAGATTACAACATAGTCACTTCAGTACGTTTGTAAACTTACTCAATAGACTGTACTGATTTGTGTGTTATAGTTCTCAGAACTTGTATGATCTTCCAGTTAAATGCTACCTGCTGTGAAGAAACAGAAGTGTCATTTTAAGGGAAAAGCTCTAGACTTTACTTTGTCATTATGGTTATGCAATATTTTGTTTAAATCGTCTCATACTGTCATCTCTTCCATGAATCCAGGTGATTCAGTTGTCATAGTAGCTTTGATACCAAAACTTTTGTGCTGGCTACACATGACTTCTTGCATCACTGTCTATTAATCTGTTTAATGGAAAATACACTTTACTAGTTAATGTGTGTTATGAGGCAGCTTTTCTGGTCATTTAAAAGTGGTTTATTACCTTGTATTCTTAGGATCAACATCTTAATGACTGCAGTCTAGCTGATATAATGCTTGGAGAATTGTCAAAGTATTATAGTGGTGATACTACTGACATCTAGCAGACCATTTTATATTATTGTGAATACCAACACTTCTGTGAGGGTGTGTACTAAATATACTGCATTTTTGCCAGATGGATACAAAACCAGAGTTCCTCGTGCAGCTTGAACATACAGCTCTAGCAGCACGAATGCCAGATAAACCAGCTGACCTCAAGATGTTTTTGCTGGTGGTGAAGAAGCCAGTTTATGTGCCAGTACCAAGCTTGCCTCTCACTGTTGGGTTTGGAGTCCTGGATAAGCCATGCAAGTATGAATTGCATGGTAGAAGTAGAATGGTGCTGAATTGGCCCTAAGATTAAAGAATAAGTGTAAGACTTGCAAAAGGTGTTGGGTTGAGCCAGCTGGAGAGAACAGTTCACGGTCAATAAGAGGGATTTCCCCTCTAAATAGGAGCAGATAGAAATTTTAGGACCCCACAGTCTGTTTCTTTTCAAAAGTATTTGTCTCTCCTGCGTAAATCCAAGAAGTTTTAAAGGATTTCAGAAAACGTGTCTTGGCTTATAAAGCCGCAGAGCTGGAAACGTACTCAGCATGTGGAATAACAAGGTTTAGAAGCTCTTGTTCAAAATAGATGGGCTGAGCCTTCGTATGTGCATCGGCAGCGCTAGAGAGGCACACGTGGTCTCTGAATCCAAATGGAGCCGTGTCGCAGTCACATGGACACGTTCTTCCTGCTTTTCTTTTTTGCTCCTCTTCTTCGATTATTTAGAACTGTGCAAGTGGACACTGCAGAAGATTTGAGGGTTCATTCCTCGACTGTACAGGCAGATGCATACTCACTGCCTTTGGTGGGAATTTTGTCTGCACAAACAGCTTGGGACTGTGCACTTGTATGCATGTCTAAATATGGATCTCGATCAAGTAAACAAGCGTGTAGCCGTAATCTACTTTCGAAGCTGGGGAACACCCTGCGTCGCTTGCGTGGCTGAGTAACGTGGCCACGTCTCGAGCTTCATGTGAGCTCATGTTAAGGATGCTGCCCCTCATGTCTCGCCAGACGAGGGGAGTGATAGGTATCTCTGAGGGGTATGGCAGCCTCCGTCACTCGGCTTTTGGTGTGGTGAGATACCGCTCTCCTTTGTAGGACGTGTTAGTGCAGATACGCACTTTCAAGCTGCCTGTGCTCACAGATAAAGGCAGAAGGGAGCAGCTTGCCTGACACTGGGTGTTTCCAGCCCCGCGTGCCTGCCCCTTCCTGAAGTCAAGGATCTTTCTCAGTGTTTCTCAGACTGAGCTTTTACAGCAGCAAGAATAAACTTCTTATCTAAGGAAGAGACTGTGTAAAGACTTAACTGAAAACTCCAGAAATGGGGTTATACTTACAGTGCCAAAGAGTATTAAAGCATTTCTCATGACCAGCATTCTGCAGCTGGCAAAGTGGGCGACACCTGTAAACCTCTTCAGAGGTGTTGTGCAGAGGGGCATGGGGCACACTCCTGACCTTATTTAGATAATCCTCATGTGGATATTGCAGTTGAGGAAGAGTATCTAATTTATTTTCCTTCTATTATAATTTTATTTTATTATCATTTTAATTTTTTTTTTAATGACTCTTTCCCAGAGGCTGTAGCCTATCAGTAGAGAAAGCCAAGCTTGTGATAGCACCACAAAATGCACCATGTTTCAGGCAGTACTGTGACTTGTGTGCTGTAACTAGGGAGCTGTGCACATGAGGGAATGCTGTAGGTGTGTAGTAACAATTTTGCTGTATACTACAAAATCTGGTCTCGCAAAGTACTGAGGACCTCAGGAGTTCTGGAACAGCTTCTCTTTTTGAAGTAGTAGTTCAGTGTGCTTCACCTCTTAGAGGATAGGTCTAATAATAACAACTGGTACATTTGTATGTTTAAGTGTACTTTAAAAGTTTAAATAGATGCAGCTTGAAAAAGTGAAATGAAAGAACTCTAAAATTTACATTAAAGCCCGGCGTAGGCTATGGTGAGGAAGTGTAGTCTTAGCCATACTGCAGAAAAATAGAGAACTTGAAAAACTCTCTGGTTGTCAGATCTGCCAGATCAGGCAGAACTGAATAATAAATGTTATCATTGTGTATGATGCATTGGTTTTTGTCTGTGTTTTTCAAAGTATTAGGGAGTGATGCAGGGGAGGGCAGAATAAAATTTTGAACACGCACCTTTTTGAAATATCAACAACAAAGGCCCAGAAAGAACAACGACATCTTACACAGTTTTCATGCTTCAGTTTCTCTAAACAGCAAGAAAAAAAGAACAGAATTTCTGTTCACGTTAATAAGTAAGGACAGGGACAGTTTTGAAACAAAAGCGAAGACGACCTTATTGCACCAGGAGCTTTAACAGAGGCTCAGAGGTATGCTTTTCTTTTGCCTGCTCCTGCAAGCTTGGTGAGTTTGTCTTTTGGGTGGAGGTGGCATATGCAGCACTGCTTCTGCCCAGGGGCTGGGGAGGACTAAAGGGGCTCTACCCTTTCTGTGGTGGCCTGTTCTCCAGCATGAATTTCTTCTAAGGAGACTGCTGTAGGTTACCTGCCACAGGGAAGGGCTGGCAGGACAGGACCATGGGCTGTGAACAAAAGCTGATGAGCAGTTTCAGCTCTTGAGTAGCATGTATTTTGCAAGGGTTTTGCTGAGGCTTGGGTGTATGGGTAGACTTCAGTCACCAAAAGCATCTGTAACCACCAGAAGTTTGACTGAACTGACTCTATTTGGGACAGTGCTCAGGCAAAGATCTATGGACAAACGCCCGGAGCCTGGGAGAACGTTTTGGGGAAGCGTTGTTCTGCTTGCTGGGTACTTCTTTGCGTGTCTGCTGATGGAACTGGGTTGGTGAGAAGATGCTGGGTTACATCAAGCATCACCTGGCCCACCAGGGCTATTTCTGTATATTCCTCTAGACAAGGATACCTCAAGAGGGTAGAAAGAGTTGAGGGAAGGGGCAAACAAGCTTTACTTTCGCTCTGTCCAAATCATTGTTCTGATGCTTCTTGGAACCCTCTACTGCTGATTCCAGTGGCTGTATATGCTCTTTTGAGCAGATGTTCTCATCATTGTATACCTATCATTAATATGTGTATGAATCAACTTTTAGTCTGATGGCTCTTAATAATGGCTCTTATGAAATAAGTGTTTTCATTGCTTGTGCTTTGCTTGTTTTGCAGGAAAACAAACATTTGCTAGTAGCAAGCATAATTATTCCATACCAGTTATTCTGCCTGTTCTCCAAACAACATGTATTTTTTTTCCATAGCAAAGCACATTTTGCATACCCTTAGCACAACTCTAGCCTTGGCCTAACACTGGGGGATTACAGAGATAAGATAGTAGCCGTGGCTGGCATCATCTCCTGATAAACTGAAGCAGCAGTAGGGTGCAGAGTTATAGCCTTGGAAGGTAGAGAAAACAGCATTTAGGGCTCTTTGAGAGTCTCTTTTTAGGGATTGAATAGGAATCATGAGCAAACAAATTTTTGCAAGTATTATGGGGACTCTGTTGTTAAATTTTGCATAATTATTGAACTGCTTTCTTGTTGCTTAATTGGCGCTCTCATTTGTTTGTCGCCGTTCAATCAATGGAGTGAAATAGTAACAAATTGCAGCATGAGGAAATAGTAGCATAGTCTATATCAAGAAACATTTGAATACTGGAAGCATAGGTAAAATGAAAGTTGAAGGTTAATGATTTAATAACAAGGTCCCCAGGACAGTGCCTTATGTGTGGAAGGCAGTAATTTGCATTTGCTTCCTGTAGGATGACTTTACTGAGGAACTGAGGGCTTTTAGCATATGCTGATGCTGAGACTCTTCTATATGTCTGTTGTTACTTGGGAAGTGTAAAGTCTGCGGTGGAGACTTTGTAAGATGTTGCAGGAGGAGGAGTGTGGCACTGACAGACAGGAGAGCTCTGAGGTAGGCAGGGAGTCAAGAGGAGGGGTGATGGTGATATGCACCCCAAAAAACTTGGGGAGGCACCAGGGTAGTTAATGTGGGGAAATAGATCCTGTTTAGAAGAGGGATGTTTATGTGCCAGATAGAATTGCATATAGAGCACATAGCTTTAAATATATTTTGTGGTTACTACTACTTATATACAAAGCAAAACCATAATTACAATGCTGTTCTTGTTTTTGAAACATCATCGTGTGCCAGACAAGGTTGTGGATATTTGTAGGGCACAGTGCTGTCAAAGATTGCTTGAGTGTGAAAAGGATGAGTTTACGGCTACTGACTATATTCACAAACCCAGCTGAAGCTAAATTCTCATTTGCATCATGTTGTGAAGACTTTAACCTTCAAGTGTTTGATGATGGTTTCTGCAGCACCTGCGTGCCCACAGCAAATGTTGCGGGCGGTGGGTGGCTGGAGACGAGGCGGCTGGTGGAGCGAGAGACTTGTGTCCTCAGGCCCTTCAGTGTTTCCCTGATCCCAGCCAGGCTGTGCAGTACGTGCGATGGCATCATTAATGTCCCTTTGTTCCTCCCCAATGCTGTATGAACAGCTCAGGGCAGAAAAATCTCCTTAAATTGAGTTTGCTGATTAAGACAGCATCTCATGAAACTCAGTAGTTTCTCCTTTTTGCTCATGCTGGTAGCTTCTTCTGGAACCATCTCCAGTATATCAGCTCTTTTTTTTTTTTTTTTTTTTTTTTTTGTTTCAAGAAGTTCCAGGCAGAGTTGTTTGTTTTTTTTCATTTTATTGGTTGATTGGAGACAGTTTTAGAACGAGTTCTAACTGCATTTGGAGTGACAATTTCCTAGACAGTTCAGCACACTCACTCAGCAGCCCTCCCTCTGCTAACGACGTCCCTGCTCTTTTAAGATAAATTATAGACATGGAATAACATACAGGTCAGATGCCTGGATTAAGAGCCAAAAGCTTCAGCTTCGGCAGAGTGGCCGAGCTCTCACGGACTGTACGTGCCCGGGATTCCCCCAGGTTAGCCGTAGGGTATTGAACTTGCTCCTCCAGTCTGGCTTGCAGGGCTCATGATCTCAAATGAGTCAAATTGTTCATTGGACCTCTGCTCCAAACAAAAAAATAAATGTTATCACCCCCCCCCCCCCCCCCCAAGTCCCTTTGCAACACTTAGTAATAGATTGTTAATCATTTTAATACATTGGAAAAAAATAAACTATTTACAACAAAATGTTACTATGTTCGCAGTAAAGGATTTGTTTTGTCACCCTTTCGCAGTGTGTTTGAAAGGGTGCGTGAAGCACTAAGTTCTGCAGGCACAAGTAAAGAAAGTAATTGTGCTTTTGCCTGCCCTCCTTATGCCCTGTTCAATACTAATGGGACTGTACGGGATGTAAACGGCCACAGCACTTTTGCTGTTATATATAAACTAAATTTGGGAAACTTTTAGTGTTTGTTATGCACAGTGAACCTCTGGGAAAGCTTCAACCTTTGACCCCTGTAGTGGGTTATGACAGGGAAGAGTCATAAGAGCTTGATTTAGACTCATCTGTGGAACGCTGGTTAAAAATATTCAACTACCGTGTTCTTCCTTCTCCCCCATCTTGGTCCTCTTAAAATACATTCTCTGTGACTTCATTTTTTTATCATTACTTTTGGGAGCCCTGTAGCCAAGCCTGCTTGTAAGGAAATGATTAAATTATATTCATGTTTGTGCTTTGAAATTGCCTTGGTGGTAGTCCAAGAAGTATTTTCTTGATCTTCCAAATTTCCATGTGCTTTAGTATTAATCTATTTCCATCAGTGTGACCTGCCCCAGCAGTAAAATTTGTTTGCAATTGGTCATGTACTGATTGCTGAAGGGACATAAAAACTAGACTAAATTTATCTTTGGCTTTTAAAAAACCTTTTTTTTTCTAAGAAAAATAGAGTTTCCATTAGAAAATGAAATGGCATTTGACAATATCAGTGGGTAATTTGTCACAAAACTGAATAGTCGTTAAAGGAACTATGGTAGCAGAACTCTGTAATTTTGCTTTTACAAAGTAGAATATTCTTCCTTTGAAATACTTTGTCTCTAGCTTTTAATTTTGCACATGTTAATAAGTGTTTATGGTTGGGTTGTGGTGGCAATCTCAGACTGAACAACCAGTAATGATATTATTTGTTGCCTTTGAGAAAGAACCCTTTTATGTAGTCTTTATATCACAAATGAAAACTATCTCAAGTATCTGGAATTAAAGATTCTTTTTTATTTTTTTTGTAATTTTTTTAATAACAGACATTCTTTGGAGCAAGCCATGACATGTGGCTATCAGTTCAGCCTTTGAAATTCTGGTTTGCTAATATGACTTTTTTGTTAAGTAAAGACAAAAGGATATTTCATGCAAGAACATAAGTAACTTTATTACAGAATGGAATGACTGTCACTAAGGACTGTTAGTTGAATTTTTAGAGCAGCAGATAATATTTTGTTGTTTTTCTTGCAAAATTGTTTGTAATCGAAGCCATTATATTATCGCTTAAATAGAAAGGCCACCATTTGCCCAGAACAGCTGTGTAGTTACATTAGCTTCTATAAATAGGTTTATTATTTTAGATGAAAGTTCTGAAGCAATCTGTTTACCTCTACTGAATTAAGCAGAATAGCTGAAAATGTGCCTAAAAAAGTAATGAAGAGGAGCACTGGAACAACATAACATCCTCCAAAGGTTCTGTATACATTTTTAATATTTTTATCAAACACAATTTCTTTGTGGTTTTGTGGACTTAAGAAAACCTGAAGAAAGGAAAGTGCTATTTCACTCTTCAGCTGACAGAAATGTATTAATTCCCTTGTTCAAAATATTGATTCTCCCCAACTGCCCTGAGATGTTTCTGGAGGCAGATAGAACTGAATGGGGGAAAAATATGAAAATTAAAAAAAGACTTCCATTAACTGTGTGGAGAGAGTGAAAGCACTAGCATGCACTCTCTTCTCCTTTAGAAACACATATTGGATAGATGCAGAGGTTTCAGTACCGTGTATGCTGAAAATGTGATCTAAGAGCTTTAATTTACCTTCGTCTGTCAATGTTAATGGATAGAGCAAGTGCTGGAGCTGCTGTAAAACAAATCTGTTTTCTTTTTGTCTGCTGTGCCAGATAATGAAATAAAAGCTAAATTATCACTCATAAAAGTAATTTGCAAAAAAGCAATGATAAAAATATAACAGCAGAGCTTGCCATTAGCAAGTTTAAATGGATAATGTTTGCTAGTGCTTGTAACCTACTTCTGTCCTCTGGTTTTTGTTGTCTTCACCCCCTTCCCATGCTAGCAAGGGTCTTTTCAGTAGAGGCTTAAAAGCAATAAAATTATGGGTATGCTAAACCCTGGCAGAGGTAACCTTCTGAGAGATAACTACAATTTTTCCCCCCTTCTTTTTCTGTGCTACAATATTGCCAAGACAAAGCATGTACACGATTTGAAGTGCATTTATCTGTATAATTTTATCCATCCCAACTCCAGGAATGTATCTACCCATGACGAAAATTGAGAAAATGGTTTATCTCATTGGAGCATTGGTACTCTTGTAAATTTATCATGAGTTATATGATATTTCCTGTGAAAGCCTTAGTCCTTGGAGTGATGTTTAGGTGAGACTCACACTTCCCTTTTCTTTCTGTCTGTATGTCCACGTCTTTTTCTTTTCTTCTTGTATATGTTTTATTTCATTTATTTAACTCTAAGAGAAGTTTGAAATCATGTTCTGGTTGCTTGCAAACACTCAGGAATGGGGAGGCAAATGTACAGGCTTCTGAGCCTCATGTGTCTGTGTGTGTGCACAAATGATTCTAATGTGTGCATATATAAATGCACACACACACACAAACACTTATATCTTGTAATTTTCTTGTAAACCAGCCTTATCTCCCTTGAAATTGAGTCATCATTTCTTAAATGCTTGGAATTCAGATTACTTTTATGACAGGAAGCCAGTGTCCGGGGTAAAACATTAGCCATAGGGTACTTAGAGGATGATTGGCTTTTTGTAAGAGCTGGCCGTGCTCACTGCTACATCTGTAGTTTGAAAAAAAGGATTTGTTTAAAGACGTTCAGTTGCAGATGACTAAATAAAGAACAACTGCTAAACTCTAGCTGCAGTACCTGGAAGTATTCTATGTTTGCAGCCTGGACGCTGCTGTACAGCACTTGCCAGCTTGCAAATGTCAAGGACAGTTACCCTCTCACATTCCTAAATGGTCTGACTCTGACCATCCTTCAGAAAACCTGCCCTTTCTCCAGGGCTCCTTCTCCAGCCCTTGCTGCCAGTTGCTGTCTCAGGGTGCGGCTGCAGTGGCCGTAATCCTTGGGAGGTTGGATTAAATGATCTCTAAGGTCCCTTCCAGCCCAGGCCATTCTATGATTCTGTGAAGCTGGGGCCTTGTTGTTCCAGGCAACCTGGCAAGGCACATGAACTGCCTCTCCTTGCCCCCCAAAAATTGAGGCCAGGGGCACCCTGAAAGCTGGGGAAAGTCTTCGTGTGTGTGGCTGTGCAGAGTATTAGCTAGAGCACCGGGTCTTGCTGCTGCTGCTCAGACAATTCCTTTCAGGCATGGGCTTATATGGTGTGGAAAGCTGCTATTGTTTTAATATTTTATTGTGCATTAATTTCTTGATTTTTTTTTCATGTGTAACATAGGAGAAAATATCACATGCATGAAGTAGGTTTATATGACAAAATTTTGTGTTAATCTTGTGAGTGATGTGGGTCTGTGTTGTTCTGAAGTGCTTTACTACTTATTGTGGCTGAACGCTGTTGCTATAAATTTACAATGTTATAATACTTTGAACTTTGCTTCTGTGTTATGTTCATTTCTGTGTGTCATGCTTTATTCCCTCTGCAGCTTCAAAGTGTTTAGAAAAGCGTGCTATTAAAAATGTGTTTAAAGCAGAACATCTAATTAGGTTCTTCTTTTGCAGTACTGTTCAAATAGGTGAAAGTTGCCTTCAAAGATGCATTTAGTGGCACAATAATTAGGTATCAATATAATGGAATAATAATAATACCATATTGGAAGAAAACCTAGATTTTAGTTTACTGTTATAAACCCAAATTTGTGGGATTGTTCAGAGAACAAAATGGAGTAGCAAAACTGATGCTTGTTTAGAACCAAAGGGTCAGAGTGTGAACACCAGAGCACAAGCAGAAATAGGGGCAGCTCTGCTCTTTGTCATATTTACATGCATATTTGTGATCTTGCAGGTATGAATGGATGTTGGACAAAATTTTGCTGCAGATTATGATCCCCTATTCCCTGATGACAGGGTGAAATAGAGGGGCTTGACCTCAAAACCACTGAAAACAACAGCAGTCAGACCAGAGATAAAGCATGTAAGGCCTGGGGTGCTTGGACAGGTAGCCATGAAATGGAGTTTATTCAGGCCAAAATTGGAAAAGACAGTGTGAGGGGCTTTTCAAGAAATGAAATTGTCTGTGCTTCAAGCGACAGTCATCCTCTTTAGGAGAGCACTTTTCTGAGAAGGGCTGAGAGTGGTCTCGGGTAATGTGCACGCACTAGTATGTGGCTCACTGAGTAAATAATCATGGGAGCTTCACATGGGTGAGTACGGTGCAGCAGCATGGGGAAAATATTTAACAAACAAAAAATAGATCCTGATGTAAGGTTTATTCTAGATTTTTTTTTTTTTTTGAGAACTGAGTTGTATCTGCACAGTTGTAGTCATGTATGTTTGTACAGTTGTGCTGCAGGTGTATTTTTATCCTTCCTGTAAAGTTTTTATGCAGTAACTTTTCTTTTTCCTTGTGGGGATGAGAAGTGGCTCCTTCTTTAAGACCATTTCTCATCTGTTAAGTCTTGATACATCAGGCTCATGAAGCTACTGGGGGGGCTGGGCCCTTCTGCACTTACAAGTGATATCCATGGAGTTAAACATAATTAATCTTTGTCCTTCTGACTGTTCTCAAAGCTTGGTTAATTAAGATGATCAATGCTTGCATAACTGGGACTTAACAGAGTCCAGATGTTTCTGTATTTCAGCCACACTTGCACCTTTTACCCTGTATGAAGCAAGACACTTAGGGTGAAAAGTTCTCCACTTCTCTCTTTATCTCATTTGAAGTCTGCACTTGGAAATATTTTCCATGCTCTTGAAGTCTTTCTACACCCATGGGATTTTTTTTTGGTTGTCTGCTTTCCCTTTCCTCTCCCTAAATCTGCTGACGACACTCCCAAATCTTTCTCCCATTTTCTGAATTGTGTTATCTACTTCCTCCAGAAGATGGTTTGATAAAAATCTGGTTTCCAGTTCTCTCCATGCTTTGGGCCTCTGTGTGGTAGAGAACATCATTTAATGAAGTTTGGCTGGCGGCCCTTCTTGCTTTCCTTAAAGTGGTACCCATTTCAAATGCTCCTCAATAATTTTACTACTTTTTCTATAATGAGATAGAATTGTATTGATACATTGGAAATTTTATATCATAGAATAGGTAGACATTCATTCTTTCTTGACCTATGGAATTATGTGAAACTTGAATTGTTTTTAGTAGGAAGAATTTAAATTTTTGATGCAGATGCCTTACATCGTTTAAAGTGTGTCTGTCCATCCGTGTCCCCTCCGAAACTGTTGTTTCTACCTACTTTCTTTCTTAAATCTTTATCCTTCTCTCTTGGTAGCCAAGTAACAGAGCTGATGTGGGAATTTGGATGTTCCTTCCCATGCCAGGCACTGCCTACAAGTAGCTGATCTGGTGTAAGGATTGTGACATGTCCCAGGAGAATCTGAGAGCAAAATATTTCCTGTCTATTGGCATTGACACAAGACAAGAGAACATAAGATTTCTGATATAAACCAGGTTATAATTTGTTTTGAAGAGCTGTCTTCTAATCTCCAACCCAGGGAAGTCAGAATAGCTCCATTTAAGTTAATATGGAGGTGAGAACTGGTCTCAGGGATGGTGTGATGTGAATCCTCCAGAGGAAGACTTGGGGAGGGGAAACTTCACCTTTGTAGTGTTGTGGGCTATTCCTTCATCCTCAATGCCATTGTGTCATAGAACCAGTGTCCTCTTGCTTTGTACCCCAAGTACCATTGTTTGGATGGAGTTTTGCTGTTTTCTGGATGGGTTTTGCTAGTCTTCATGTTCTTGGGTTCCTTGTGTGTGGGGACATGAGTGTCAGTACTGGAACCCTGCTCTCAGCTGAGTCTAATTGGATTGGGCAAGGGACATTCCACTCCCCACATCAAGGATATTTTCACCATCATTTTCTTGCTGTTTTGATTTTAATCCTACAAGAAGGAAGCGAGGAGTTTAACATTTTAAGATGACAATTTAAGTAGCTGCAGCTCCCCCAAAAAACATGGGAAAGACATGTTTGGAGCCTGGCTTTGCCAGGCTGTTTTCAGGCAACCTGGAATTGGAGAATATGCTCCATGGCATCCAGTTTGTCCTGTGAAAGTGCTCAGGTCATACGGCAACAGGCTTTGCAGCTGCTGCCTGTAGCCACCCTTTGACTACTTATTTATTTTTTTTTACTGTCTAGAGCAACTCATCTATAAAAATGTTCCCGTCCGGCATATTTGTGTGATGGTGAGTACTAGTGAACGGTGTAATTCTGAATGCACCTGAGTAACGACTTGCTGTGGCTGGTGCATACATAATCACACAGAATCACAGAATGTTAGAGGTTGGAAGGGACCTCAAAGATCATCTAGTCCAACCCCCCTGCCAGAGCAGGGTCACCTACAGTAGATTGCACAGGAACGCAGAAGGAAAAATAGCATTCATCAAACACTGTGTTTTCTGGGAACTGGGGCAGGGGGATGGGGGTGTTTGTGTGTGGTTGGGGTTTTTTATTGTTGCCTTTTTTTTTTTTTTCTTCCCCAAACCCCATAGCTTATCTTGCTTGTTTCTCTGTCTTTCCCCTCTGGCTAGACTCCAGTTTGTAATTCTGCATTCTTTCCTGCTTGGCCTGAAGTTTTCTCATGTTAAACGTTTGTTTTGAATTTGCACCTTGTTTCTGCACAGAGCATATCAGTGATGCAAGACCTGGTGGTTAGGAGATTTTTCAGAATATGAAACAGAGGTTGAAAGTCAAGTGGTTTTGGATTTGCACACCTATGTGCCCAAAATAACTTCAGACCTATAAAAATAGGCACTAAGAAATTAATTCTTATGGAGGGAAAATAAAATCTGTGCAAATATTTTGACAGTGGAGGTGACTGACCAGTAGAGCAACCTCCTAAATGCTACAGTGAGCTGGTTCACCATCCCCCAGAGTTGCTTAAATTGACTTGGTTGTTCTTTTAAAGAAATGCTTAGATTCAAATTCAATTAATTCAAGTGGATCCTGCAACCTCCAATCTACAGGTTAGACAAGTCGTTGGCATTCTTTCTTTCTTTCTGGGCTGATGAGGTTTGACGCTGTCATTCATCTTTCTTCCAGAGCTGTTAGTAAGCCAGAGCTTCAGGGAAACATGTCAGGTTTTTAATAAAACATTCTATAATCACAGTGAAAAAAATCCCTGTGTCTGCAGAGGCACGGGCCTACGCCCTGCTTCCACTCAGATTCGAAGCATGGTTGAAAGTACAGCAGATCAGTGAAGTTTCCTATCTCTTGTCACACCATGCGTCAGTTTGACTGTGCTTTCAGAAAGGTTTTATCCAGCTTTTTTTGCTTAAAGCTAAACAACCTCTTCTCAGCTGTGGTAAACATTTTTTGGTGGATGATAAAGCTTTATTTGGTATTATTTATGAAAATCACCTGTTTGATTCTTAGACAATGATCTGAGAAATCGAACCCCTCTACTAATTGGAGAAACTAGGGTTGAAATGTTCACTCGTGGGTTTTTTCTGCTAATGACTGTTGTTCTTTTAGGGTCCTTGGAGATTTATTTTGAATGTTTTCAAGTTTTCTTCAAAAGACAAGTGGGAAGGTCAACAGAAATTGATGGAAGTCCATTACCTGCTTGAGGAAATGATAATAAGAATGGCAGGGGGGGAAAATGTTGATATTGGCAATTGTTATGTACAATTGTGTAGAAGACTTTTTTTAAAAAAAATTCTGAATACAATGGATAGGATGTACATAAAGTGTATTTCTTTAAGCCTGTTATTTTATAAATGTACCGTTGTCTAAAAACTGTGCTAAATCAAGTTGAATCACATTTTTCTGATTTAGATTGACTTCGTTTAGGTGTGCTATGCCCTGCTCTTTAATTATTAATGTTTTTTTTGTATGTACTGCATTATAAAGATTTCTTAGTCTTAAACATATTTCATAGTAGCACATGTTCCAGTAAAAGAGTTAAATATTTACCCTTGTTCTCTATGAAAGGACTTTCTCTTTTTTTTTTCTTTTTTTTTCCCCCTTTTTTTTCCTCTCCTCTGTCTGAAGGGATAAAAATCTTTTTAGAACTACTCTTGGCCATAGTAGTGTGGTTTGTACAAATGTAGCTAACTGTACTGGCATACAAATACAGTTCAGAGGAACATGTTAATGCAAGAGGCAACGTTACCCTTTGGGTTCAGCCTGTGTGAACATGAATACAGGGCGCTCTCTCCATGCCTGCCTCATCCCTCTTCCACCAAGCATTTGGGGGAGGGTTGTGGTACGATTGTTTCTCAGTGTGCCTCATTTTTGATCTCTGTACCATCCCTAAGAACAAACTCATCAGTTTTGGCAGGGATGCAGGTTTGATTTTTTTTTTCCCCCCCTTCCTCCTTTTTTTTTGTCCTCTTTCTGCTTCTCCTGAGAAAGCAGTCATTTTTGGAACAATCATGCAATTCATTTTATTAAGTAACTTAATTTAGGAAAGGACAAGAAGAATAAAAATTGCGTTTTCCAAGAACCACTGTAAGGAGGCATGAGATATGTTTACAAAACAATGTTGGTAGTTATTGAGACTCGGCTCCCAACATGAGAGCACCCTCGCCCCTGTCTTGGGAAGGACCATCTGTTTTATGGAACTCTCGTGGCCCCTTACACATGTGCTGATAGAGTTGCAGGCATTTTGGCGTGCGTATCTGAGGCTTTTTTGTCAGAAATTTGACTGCTATACAGTTAGAATCAAAATAGTGAAATATTGAGGTACCACACCCTGACAGATGCAAAGTTCTGATAGATGTCCAAGACCTGTGTGGTTGCAATGTGTTTCTTGCCAGTAAGCTGACAATTGTGAATTGTCTCAAATTAAACAAAGAAGTCTAGCTTGTTTTCTGGAAGAACTGAGTTTTACCTACCTACCTACCTTTGTCGTAAACAGAATTTATTAGACCCTCACCTTCTGCCCTCTTGGAGTGGTGGGACCATGATATAAATGAGAATCAGGCTCAATATATGCATATGTGTCTTGCTTGCTTAACTTTAAGGGGAATAAAAGCTCCAACAGGAATAATGGCAAAATACTGGTATGTTAATTCATAGTTCTGAAGTAAAAAACAGAAAATACGCAGAAATGTGGCCATGTGAATTTACTTTTGTATACACACTGCTTGCTTCCTAACTTTACTGCTTCCCCTTTATCATCATCTTTTATTTTTGTCCAGAGTAACCATCCTTTGATTGTAGATACACAGAAGTTAAAGGAGTTAGACAGTAGTAGGAAAGGAAACAGTAAAGCAAGAAACACTAAAAGAGAAAGACTGCATCTAGTTACTTACTTTGTATTACAACACAGAATGCCCATGTATCAGTTCCCTTTGAAAGTTTGTGTCTAGTGAGTAATGTTTCAGGGTGATTCCTCAAAAGAGCTAGCGGCCATTTCCCAACAGAACCAAGCCTTAATTTTTAAAATACTTGAAATACTGCAGTTGAGTGTGGAGAGGCCAAAACTGTTTCCTCCTCGAGTACTGAAGTTTTGATATCTGTCTGAGTTCAGCTGCAGCAGCAAGAAGTCTCCTCAGGGCTTTGCTGGGAGCTGAAGGGGTATGGGAGGAGTGTGGACAGAGAAGGCACTAATTGCCCCGAAGTTACATCACTCCAGCCTCTGATTTTAGCTGTAGATTTAGAGGAATTGCCTAATTTTGCTGAAGTAACTGCTGGTTTTCTGGCCTGCTAGCTGAAGTAGCCTGACCCTTTGGTTCAGTCCTTTTCCCTTGTAGTAAAGAGAAGAATACAATTTACCCCAGCTCAAGCTACTAATCTTTGATTTTTATCAACTTAAACTAGCGACAGACTTGAATAGTAATGGGAGCGCAAGATCACAGCATGCAGTGTTGTCATTATTCCAGTTTACCTGATGACTTTTAATTAAGATGGGATGGACAATTAAAGAGCTACTGTATAAAAATAACAGCCCCCTTGAAAAGAAAGCAGGAACTAAGAATGAGCTGTGTCCCGGGATGTTTGTACAGACAAAACTCGCACCCCAGAGGGCAAAAAATGTAGCCTGGCTTTCAGGATCTGCACTTGGTTGTTGCAGGAAGTGGAGGAAACTCTGTTACATGGAACGATCAAAATTTAGAGCGTCTGTATTGTTATTCTCAAGAATTATTATTCCCTGTTTGCCAAAGAAATGCCTGTTTAATCTGTCTTTCTGAACATCCATCTTCTTACTGTGAATGGCTACAGGTCGTCAAGAGATAGAGAGGGAGAAACCACTAACTTCCATCATAACTGAGTGCACATTAAAATGATTAAGATCCCAAAAGTGAAGAAGGGTCGGCATTATTTTGTAAATATTTTATGGCAAGACCTGTTTTCTTGTCTTTATTTTTGTAAGATTTGACACTTCGGAAGGACAAGGCATAGCTTATTAGCAGGCAGTGGCACAAAGTAATTTTAATGACCATTTTTAGCATTCTCTAATGCTCGTTTTCATTCCGAACTGGCGTGTGCTACCACTGCAGTCTTGAGAGCATCCAATACAGAGACCCTGGGCTTGAAACAAAGTGACACTAAGCGTCCGAATTTCCTTTGTAGATGCTCTGCTGTCTTTGTATACAGAACTTGGGAGCAAGGGTGCAGTAGAGGGCATCGTCATCACAGAGCAGCCCAAAGCCCTAGGAGAAGCAGCAGCAGCACTTTTTGTGTTCCCAAGGCTCAGGGGTTCACCTGCTCGATCTTTGCTCTGTTCGTAACTCACTGACCGCGATGGAGACAAGCCTGTGAGAGAGCATGGCCTTTGTACCTTCAAAGGCTGGTCTCCATTCTTCGACTGTCTGCTGATTTCAGAGACCCATTTCTTTATGGATTGGCTTTACTCCTCCTTTTCTGTCTTGCAGCTGTTTTATCTTAAATATTTCATTAGTTCTAGCTACTGCTTTAAATGGCAGAATTAGCAAAAAAAAACAACAACCAAACCCAAACCAAAATCACAGCTGAAATGCATTATGGAGGGCTGTTCGCTTATATAACAGTTTTTTAAAGTGTGGCAATGTATTTACTTTAAGATCCCCATAAATGCTCACTATTGCTTATTTAGCAGCGAAACACAGTTCTAAATTTTGATTACTCTGGAAATGAAGATGACTAAGTCAGCTTACAATAGAGAGCCTGGAGATGCATGACAGAAGAAAGGTGGTGGGGGAGGTTTCAGTGGATGGTTGCAGACCTTTTACGTGGCTCCCTTTGGTTAAGATTTCTGCGTCTTTGTGGCTTGCTAATCTCTTTTCAGGGGTTGGAGAACCCACAACATACTGAAGCGGTGGGCTGTTTATTTTCTCTGCATTGTTTTTATGTACTGAAATATTGTAGTGAAAATAACTGGGTGGGGTGTAACGAATGTTTTCAAAGACCTTCCTTTGAAAGAGGCTTTTTTCCAGCCCTTGGTGGTCACCACCCATTTTCCTGTGCTGTGTGCGCCTCTCTCATTGTTCCTACCCACAAAGGCCCCTTGTGTGAACCTGTCAGCAAATGTGCCAGCGAGACGAGATAAAAATGTCGTGGGATATTGGTCTGAGCCTACCAAAGCACCAGGGTTTTTACCTGCAAATATCGGCGGGTATTGCCCGAGGTATAACAGAGTGTTAGAGGGGGAAACTCGGGAATTGTCAGCGATGTTTGGTGTGACTCTCTCAACTGTTTATGGTTGAGTAGGTTTGAGGCTGAAGCATAGGGACACGTATCACTGATAGTAAAGTCATGTGATGGGAATGTTTGTCCCTTAGGCTTGAAATAAAGCTTAACTGAGAAATTATCCTCAGTTACCTGCAGCTGCACCATCTTGACAAATAATGCTGGTTGAGGTTTGATATGAGTCGCAGTGTCCCATATGAAAAACGAGGCTGGTTTGGAGTTTCACTTCTGGGCCAGCCCCTCCAGGCCTGCGAGTTGCACTTCGCTCACCTTTAGCTTTAACCCGCTGGTGAAGAGATAAAGCGCATCCTTTGGTATGTGTTTTTAGAGTAGGTAAATAGTTGGGTTATCTGAAAACAGATCTTAGTAATACCTGCTGAGCTTCTGAGCAACAATATGTATGGACCTCTAGATTAGCTGTCAGAATTGACTGATTACTACAAGTAATGCCACAAGATAAGGATCTGTAATCTCTCAAACACAAATCATTGATAGAGATCTCGGGCTGTGCATTGTCATAACCTTATCCTCACCGCTGCGGTGCGATTCTAGCTCTAGGTGTGCTGCAGGGACTCTTGAATGTCTAAGTGGAAACTGGAGAAAAGCAGAATGGTACATTTATCACATACCCCCTCCAAATGTGCTATTTTGAAAGCAAAATCAGTTTTAGCCAACGTAGAAACAGCCGTTTCTGTTGTACTGTTTAGGAGGTTTGGTGTTGGGATTTTTTTAATCTGCAGATTCTCTCTGAAGTTTGCCGTATCTTGGCTAGTATCAAAGAGTTGGTTGCCACAGGGCAGGAATCCATGATTCGGTATCTCGATGGAGCAGAGCACTACAAAAACCAGTCTGGAGGGGAGAAGTCTGAGGTTAGATGGCTTTGTGCTCTTCTGTTTGAGATTTGACCATACGCTGGGCTATTTGTTTCATTCCAAATTTCCTTGTTATTGAGAAGATGGAGGTGTTCAGTGATCTAAGTGTGGGCTGCAGCAGCTTTACAAGAGTGATCCAGAACTGTCCTGACCCTTTCTGTGACCAGCACTGGGGTCGCTGACCACTCAGTGACTTGGAGCAGGAAACTGCACGGCCTAAAAACTGGGCCATGAGAAAAGTCTCTCCGCCATCTAGGCCTAATGCAAGGAGTGGCTTGAAAAGGCAACAAGGCAGTGCCTCTGTCTGGACTAACTGCTGATCAAGCAGCAGCGTGGCATCTTCTCTGCATGCAGAGGGTCTTGCAGGGTTCCACAGGGCTGTGCCTTGCCGCAGGAGCAAGGTTGTCGGCACGTCCTCTGAGGTACCAGGCTCATGCTGGCGTGGCGACTGCAGGACAGGCTGCACTCACAGCATCGTAAAATAATCCAGGACCAGATTAATAGCTACCGAAATCCTAATACTTATCTTTCTGGTTAAAGGTGCTCATAAAACTAGAGAAAGAACAGTAGAGCATAAATCCTGTAGACGTTGTTTTGCTTACTGTGATTAAATTTATCAGACTGGTGACATAATGTGAACCTAAATGCTTTAAAAATATATACGTAAGGTTTTCAATGTTGAGCTCCCAAAGCAGTATTTAGTTGCTGTGACAACTGCAGTATTCACAATGATATTTCACATTGCAGGTGCAAAGTGGTTTTCTTTTAGTAACTGCATTAGATACAGATAGTGGTGTGAAAAAAAAAAAGATGCCAACAGTATAAGCATTTTAAAACTGTATAGATGTAATGCTTTTTTGTCTCGGCATCACCTTGTTTTCAGACATAAATGCCAGGACTGTTCATGAAAATAAATAAAATACAAATTCAGTACATTTTAATTATTAAGACTAAAGTACCATCAGAGCTTCAGCCTTTGGAGAGTTACAGTCTTTACATGTGGTTTTAAAGTTCATATGGAATTTAGGCTGTGTAAGGAGCTGATGTTTTTTCCATTCAAGAAAACCTATTACTGGCTGTGTTAGTGTCAGCTATGGTGGTCCTAGGGTGACATGGCCTTTGTGAATCATAAATATGCTCAAAGACATCAAAAGTTTGGTATTCATGAAGGCCACATCTCTTGATACTCTAGCATAACTAGCCAAGTTCCCTATCATTGTGCCAGGCTTAATGAGAATGGAAATGAGTCCCTTACCTTTAACACAAACTCTTCCCTTGTCATATTTCTCATTTCTCTGACTCTCATATAGCATTTGGTTTTAAACTTGGAGAAAGGAATTGCATCACGAATTGATAGGGCAGTGGGTGCCGAGCTTTACTGAACTAGCAGTGATTTGTTATTTAGTGGGTACGTACAGGAACACAAGAAATCTCCCAGTCAAAGCAAAGAGTCGGTGGTGAATTGCTGTAAGTGAGGGTAGCTTTAAAGGAAGGGTGGAAGGTATTTAATTTCAGTATTTTTGTAATAGTCCTTTCTGTTAGTAGCTTTTCTTGTTACCTTCGAACTCTCATTTCCTCTATTAACAAATTCCCCATTTTGGCATCGTTGGTACTGTGCACTGAGCACTCCTCATGTTTTCAAGCCTATTTTTTCCCCGCTGTCTGAGAATAACTCTGCATCCTTCCCTTTCCTATCAGTCTTGCTGGCGTGCTTAACCTGGGCATCTGGTGTCACCTCAGTCTTTAGAAATAATTACTTTCACTGGAAAGAGTATAAGGAGGGGTCTGTATGGCACTGTGCAGGGGTTTCATTCACAGCTTTCATAGTTTGGCCTGAGTTCCTGGTGAGTGAGTAAATCGCTGTTTGTAGCACTTTTTGTTTACTGATGGTCACTTTTATTACTTTAGTGGAGGGGGCTTTCAAAAGCACAGCATGCCATCCAGAATAAACTGTTTGTCAGGTAGAGCAGTTACAAATACTTTTTAAAGGAATTTTAAGGCTAAGTAAGCATGACCACTGGGTGCTCGGTGTCTGTGCAAGCACATCTCTGGGGCTGTCAGGCGGTGTGGTTCTGAGATAGCTATGAAGTGCGTCACAGTCAGCGAAAATCCTTTCTAGATATTATCCTGGTTCAAAACATCTAGGGATTTGTCAAGCAGAAGGTAAAGTAAAACATAAACACACAGGAAAAAAAATGGTTTTGCTAGCTTAAAATAAATCTTTGAGGTTATCTAAGATAGTACTGCCTGTAAAAATATTTTTATTGAGTTTTTACAGGTTTGAATTGGAAAATATTTTTTATGCGAAGCATCTGATCTTTTTTTTCATTTATCTGTACCATAAAATATTTTCTTATCTTTGCATACTTAGAATGTAATTTTCTTGCTCTGCAAGTTAGCATTTGAAGCTTTAAACCATTTGAAATGAGCATTTACTGCAGAAATTTCATGTAACAGCTTAATTGACTGTGGATTTTTGACCTTTAAAGTGCTGGAGCTAGAAACATTTAATAACCAGACATTGGATATAAAGTAATATGCTTGTTGTTTTACTAGCTTGCATACATGGCAGTTTGAAGCAAAGTCCAAGGGTCATCAAAATCATGAAGTAAACTCAAACGAGTCAATCTGCACTATGTATTTCAAAGCATTGTACGGATGTGTCACGCAGTATGTGTGTATGAGTGAAGGCTACCAGGTTACACAGAAGGTATTTTTATGCAAGGTGCGGATTACGATTTCTCTAAAAACTGTGATCTGGAGCCTATGAAGTGGGAGTGTAATTCAGTGCAATTACTGCGCTGCCTAGTCTTAAACAAGCGTATGTGTACACAACCAAAGTATTGACCCACATGGACTTGTTGAGAGCAGCGAAAGCCTGAGCAGAAGATTGCTGTCTTGGCAAATCCTCCCCCATCAGCTTAAAGGAGGCCACCAATGTCCTTGGCAGAAAGGAGGATCGCTGAATCTGAGCACCTGGCACCGTCATCAGCTGAGTAGGTACCAAGGGCTTTGAGGGGTAACTGCTTGTGGGAAGGACCAGGAAGATATATGAATGGAGGTGGTGGGCACGGATTAATGGTGGCAGGATTGAGACTGGAGACAGTGAGCATGGTGACCGTCGGTGGAAACAGGACTGAAACCTCAGGCCAGTCCTTCGTCTGCTGGGCCGAGGAGGGTTGTGGGGGGTACCTGACCCTACTTCATACCGGTGAGCGATGCTGTGTGCCTGCCTGTAAACTCCCGTGCTTACGGGGGGTAGGTATCTGTTTGCCCCAGTGTTTCTGGGCTTATCCCCTGCTGTGTTTGGATCACAGGCACCTTCTGCAGCTGCCCAGGCAGGGCAGTGACAGCAGCACAGCCCCAGCCTGGGCTGGCTGCCACAGCATTTCTCCCAGCTGCCGGTGTCTGGAGCCGCTGCAGCAGTAAACGCCAGGAAGACGCTCCCTAAGCTGACACGATGGTTTTGCAAGGTTATTTAAGCCAGATCGGTTATGTGGGGCTTTGGGGTTTGCCCGTAAGTTGCTGGAGCTTCCAGCCCTGCAGTAAGAGAGGCTTCAGAAAGCCAGATTATGATCTTTGCTTCGGGTGTGCAAGACCTTTGTCTGCAGCATTCCCGACAATTTCAGTGAAGCTGTGTTGCAAGGGGCTGTTGGAGATGAGCAAGGGGACAGGAATCTGGCTCCTGGGATCTGTGCAGGGCATTCCTACACCCTTTCAGACCCTTCAGGCAGAGGGGGGGAGGCAGAGGAGGGATTGTGTGCTCTGTTGCCATGTGTGGCAGTACCCTTGGAACTGGTTTGTTGTTTGGGTTCTTGGGAGAATCATGGAGAGATTCTGCTCCTGAAAATTTGGGCGCTTCACCTGAGAGGGCAAATACTTGCCCATGGTTTGTCTTCTTTGCTCACATGCATAGGCCTGTAAATTCTCTTTTCAGAGGGTAAACTAAATGTGGCAGGAGGGAGTGGGAAACGTTGTAAACAGCTGTCCTTGGGGGTACAGTGTCATATTTGTGTTCTGTAGTGGGGAACTGCCTGCACTGCCTTAACTCTTCCATTCTTCGTGGTTTACATGTATACAAGTGCTGAGACCCTGGAGCATCACCCAGCAGCCCTGGGGGAGTCCTTGTTGGAAAGCAGCACCTTCCTTTTCCTTCTCCTTCACCACCCTCAGCATAACCGAGTCCTGAGTGGAGCCCTCATGCCCGCTCCTCAGCTCCGTCTCCCTGTTTCCAACAGAGATTTGAGCTTTTCCATTCCTTTCTTGTCGTTCTATCAGGAATGGTCGTGCCGTGATTGTGCTGTGAGGGTGTGCGGGTGACCAGGTGGGGTCTTATCCTGCCAAATCCCAGGACTCCTGAAGGACCGAGTGTCGAGTCGCTCCCAGGAGGCTTCCCCTGCAGGCCCCTTCCAGGCCTTGCACCAGCGCAGGGGTGGCTTGATTTGCGGTGGCTTTCTCCTTTCTCTCCCCCTCTGCATTTTTAACCATCCGACACAGGTTTGGGTGAGTGAGGGTTCTGCGTCTGCTTGCGTCACTTTCTCCACAAAGTGACGCACGTGTGTGCTCTTTTTTTTGCCACATAAGTGGGTGGTTTCTGTGCTGGGAGGGGATGATTCATAAATTAGCTAGAGCCTGGGCCTTTTCTCTATTGCCCGAACAATGTGTGAAGACAATTCCTGGCCTCCGAGCGGGCAGGCTGTTGAGTGGTTACGTTTTCGCTCTCTAGCTGTGGGCAGTGCAAGCTCACCCAGGGTTAAAATGCTAATTCTGGGCATAAAACGGTGGTAACTGTGGAGAGACTTAATGCCCTGCCATCTGCAAAAAAAAAAAAATAAAAATACGGAAATACTACTTTTTGCAGAATTCTGTCACTCAACTGCAATTTTCAGAGGCTTTTGCAAGCGAGACAACTAAGCACAAATGACTGTTGCCAACGTGGGTGTTTCCAGGAGGGTCAGCAAGCATTGGGTCTCTGTCTGTGGCTGGCGGGAGGAGAAGCTATGTAGGGGGCATGGGGCTGTTTTGGGCCTTGGTGTGCTTGTGCCGGGCTGGCTACCATAACACACAATGTGAGGGTGTGCTGAGGGAGGGAAGAAGGGGAGGAAAATTGATTGAGGTGGGGAAGCTACAAGGGGAAATGCTCAACAAGCAAATTGTTTATTTAAAATGGTAATGAGTGAGCAAGAAGGTCTTCTTAAAGCAGCAAGGCAGGCTGATTCCAGTTCTGGAGCCCACAGGACAAGAAAGATAGGGACGTGCTGGAGAGTCTGAGAGAGTTGGGGTTGTTCAGTCTGCAGAAAAGAAGGCTCCGAGGAGACCTTATTGTGGCCTTCCAATATCTCAAGGGGGACTAGAAGAAAGCTGATGAGGGACTTTTTAGGATGTCGGATAGTGATAGGACTAGAGGGAATAGGTTGAAGCTAGAGATGGATCGCTTCAGGTTGGACGTTAGGAAGAAGTTCTTCACCATGAGAGCGGTGAGACACTGGCACAGGTTGCCCAGAGAGGTGGTGGAAGCCCCATCCCTGAAAGTTTTTAAGGCCAGGCTGGATGGGGGTCTGGGCAACCTGGTCTAGTGGGGGATGTCGCTGCCCTTTGTGGGGGGGGTTGGAACTAGATGATCTTTAAGGTCCCTTCCAACCCTGATGATTCTATGATTCCTCCCCTTGTTTTCTGATGGGAAAAGCTCTTATGCAGTGTGTAACGAATGAATTCTCTTTGCATAGAAACTGAACGCAATGCTCAGAAGCAGTGTCAAGGGAAGGTGTCTGTGGCACAGAGGAAAAAAAAAACCTCATTCTCTGCACATAGCATTAGTTATTAGAAACCTTGAGCAACCTATGGTTAACGAAACCAGCTTGTCTCATTAGCCACCCTTCAAAATTATATTTACAGAGGTTAGAAAAACTAAATATTTTTCTTTGTGGCCAGAGTGGCGTCATGAGAGACCCTGTCTTATACAACCCATTTTTACGGCACATATTGCAACACGACTTTGGCCTTGGTTCCCAAAGTTTTGTATTTAAACGAGGAGGGATTGGATCTTGTTTTTCCCAAGTTGGTTCTAATGTGAAAATTGTGGGCTCTAGATTTAGAGCAGAGCTCAAACATTTATGGTTCAAGTTAAATTTTCCAAGCTGCAGTTGGAAATTCTCACAAATATCGCCGCATAGTTTTTGTTCTCTTTGGTTTTGTTTCTAGTCTTTTATTTTGTTGATAGAATTAGAAGCTGAGAAGATTTGTTCCCCACCTGACATCTTTATAGGTACATTGTAGACACATTTTTCTTTAGAGAGCAAGTTTTACCTCTGAAAGAGGCATCAGTGTCAGTAGTTCTCGTGGCTCTCCTGTTCCAAACTCCTGCCCCGGGAGGATGCAGGGCATTTTCTGCTGTACCTTCTTGGACATCTGTATGGAGTGACTTTTTTTACGTGGATGTAGTATGACTTTTAGTTGGCAAGGATAAAAGCAACGAGTTGGTGTCACCTTGTGAACATCTGATAATTTAGTTCCAAACTGGAGCAGGTTAGTTTTCGTTCCAGCAATGCCCCTGAAGTCATTATCAAAGCTGGATCCTGCCGTTACGTATCTGATATGTGTGAAGGTCTCATCCCGTGCATACCTCTTGTAACAGATGCCATGTTAGAAAATATTGACCTCAGGCAAAATAATTGTGAAAGAGGTTTGCCGAGGACTGATCATGGATCTTGAGAAGATACCATAAGCATTTATGAGGCCCCCTTGCCCTATTAGCACACCCACCAGGGAGCTCCTCTCTGATCCATAAGCATATGCTCAGCTTCAGGTGTTTTGTGGCGCACAAGCCCTGCTGGAGTATGAGACCAGCCATGACTGGAACAGTTTCTAGGATTAAGTGATGCAATTAATATTTGTTTTCTTCATCATCTTCATGAGAGAATACATGTAGCAAAATATCCTGGTTTGATATGATTTTTATTTTTTTGATTGATCAATTTTTAGTTTAAAGGCTCGTTATTTTATACCAGCCTTGGAAAAATAAGGTTGTAAGATACTTCGTTTTCAGGCAGCCTTGCAAATGGGGAGTTGCCACTGGTGATTCTAGAAATGAATGTGCAGCCACAAGAGCAAAATGCTGGGGCTGATCATCTCCACGCCCTGTTCTATCATCATCCAAGCCCTCCTGTTTGCACTGCTATGGTATTACAGGAGAGTGCCTGAAAAGAAATATACTGTGGGTCAGTATCCTGGTGTGCCTGAGATGGAAAACCTCAACTTGTGCAAGGGAAGGCAAATTCTGGTATCACCAACACTACACCAGGTTGAAATAGGTGATGGTTTTGAATGGATTTGGGTTCTTCATATTCTAAAATAAGAATTGTACTTTATAAAAGAACCTTAGTCAGTGAAGTTCCCTCTTAAACTGTCCTATCCCAGATCCATTATACATGCAGCCCTATATCTTTCTCGCATGTTAATTTTAGCTTTATGTTCCTTGGTGGCTTAATTTTGCATACTTGCTTCTTTAAATGCCTTCCCCTTCATTATTCCCTGATCTTCTGTTCTCAGCAAAGTTTAAAGGAGGCTGGTTCTATTGATCATGTTATTTTTACTCAAGAAAGAACTTATCTTCGTAGACAGTGGAGAAATCATTGATTTTGTTTTAATGCAGGGTACAGCCACTGAAATTCTACAACACTGCAATATCTGAGACACAGCCACACGCACTGCTTTGAAATGGATTGTCACCTCATCTCAGAGTATCTTTTGAGAAAATTAATTGAGATTGAATGAACAAAATTTTATTTTTAACACTTCCTGAATTCCAGGAGCAATAGTTTGCTATTTCGTTTTGAATCTCTTACCTAAGGCAGACCTTGGTCTTGTTACACTCCATGAGAATTCAGGGTGTCCAAAAACTGACTTGTGTAGAATCAGAGCCCTTCCCTGATGTGGCAGTCCTCTCCTAATTCCTGTTTTAAAAGGAACAAATAGGCATTAAACTCTGGTGTGTTGACAGGTGGATTCATTGCTGAGAAGATTTACTCTTGTCAGTCGTGAATTGAATTTGAAGAAGTGCTTTTTCCTTTCTCTCCTCTACCTATTAGGAGCAGTTCCGAACGGAGGAAGGAGAAATCAAGAGATGCAGCAAGATGCAGAAGAAGCAAAGAGACCGAGGTTTTCTACGAACTGGCACATGAGCTGCCCCTGCCCCACAACATCAGTTCCCACCTGGACAAGGCGTCCATCATGCGCCTGGCAATCAGTTTCCTACGCACTCACAAGCTTCTGTCTTCAGGTAAGATCTGGCTCGAAGATTGTGCATGTTCTTCTCCGAGTACTGGGTCCTAAAGTGAGAACAGGACATGACTGCTTGTGCTGTGAAGATACTACTACGTTTTAACATAGGTTGGTGCAGGTATTTTTTGTTAGAATTATGTGTATTTTCATTGGAATAGAGAAATTTGAGGGATACTAGTCATATAAGATCTTCATTACCAAAATAGCAACCGACAGAGTTTTGCCTCTCTAAAAAAACTCTCAAAACTCTTGAATGTCATTTATTAAGCTCAGTTACAAGACTTTAGGCTTTTAAGAATTCAAATGTACATCTTAAACTTCCATTCTGAAAAAAGCAAATTTTGATTTGGCGTGGCAAGCATGTTTGTGACTGTACACTCAAAAAGCAGCTGGGGAGTTCTGAAAGTCCAGTATTTCATTTGAAAGCACTAAATGAGCTGTACACTGGTAATGAGTGGTAGGTAGGTTGTTTATGATGTTTAGATGGAGATAGCTAAAGCAAACAACTTTTAACTACTAAATGTAAATGGATTTTATGTAATCAGAATCTTGCTCATGTTGGACTAGTAGGAAATGTGAACCAGCGTGATTTTCGTAGCCTGTGAAAAATGATAAAATTAACAATACTCTCATTTTGCGCCTGTATTTGAATCATCACTTCAATGGAAACCTGCGGTTTGAGTAGCCCAACCAATGAAAACAACTTATGTTTCTGGGAGAACTTTCACACAGTGACCTGTAAGTGCTGAGAATACGTTAACAAAACAATGCCCGCATTGTTTGTGAAAGGTAAACCCAAAATTTCATCCTACCCTTCATTAATGGCAAAACTCCCAATAAGGTCACGATTGCACTTCCTTTCTTTAGAAAAGTTGAGTCATAGCATAACAATTACTTTAATAAATGGTATTAGGAAGTATCTCGTTTTGCGGAAGAGTATGCTGTTGGTTTAGAGTTGGGCAGCCTGAAAGATACGACAAAGTCATTTCCACTTCTGGGTGCTCTGTAGTTTTTGAGGGTGTTTTTTTTCTGATTCTACTAAGATTATTGTATTTTCATCTTAGCTTATAGAATCTGATTTTAACACTTCTCTGAAAAGTTTATTTGCTGAGCAACATTTGGAAATCATCTCTGATTTCATCATGTAATTAGTACTTGAAGAAGTTGAGTAAATAGTAAATGTTCTTAAACATGCCTTACACCAAGCCAATTTGGTTTTCTCATAAATATTCAACTTCAGCTTTTCAAATATTTATATGGCATGAACCAGAGACTGACACAGCGTAGGAAAAGCAAACTTCGGAAGGGCTGTAACAGGTGATATAAATAATACGTGTGTCTGTGAAACTTGACATGAAATAGTTTGATGCTGTCATCATCGGAAAAGACACGTGCTTACCTGGAAGTTGCTAAGTTGAAAGTGAACTTTTTCACATAAGCTTAAATTTCTTGGTGAGAAAAAAAATCTACAGATAAAATGTGTGTTTCAGTGGTTATGTAGCATTAAGGTTTATGCTTGTGTCATTTGATAGTGATGACAACTCAATATATGCCTACATACACTTAGATATATGTTTTTTCTGTGATAATGTTTGAAAAACAATGTGATTCACATAGTTGCTTTACATTCTCTTGAAGTACTACCAGGATTCAGCTGTTAGAAGGGAATCTGGAAATGAGATATTAAAATAACAGGCTGTGATTTAATATTCCAGGCTTTCTTTATGTTGGTTATTTGTTTAGCCTTAAATCTGATGCGCTTCCCTGGTCTAAATATTGACTTAGAGTAAATCGTCTCATTAAAATTTGTGTATTGGTCAAATGCAGATTTGTCTGTTGCTGAATCTGTGGATACTGGAGATGTAGATAAGGGTTTTAAAATTTTTAGTGCTAACATGCTGAGGAATTGAACTTGAGGTACTTTAAAGGGACTGATTTTCTCGAAGAGCTGGTTATCATTTTCTGACAATGAGAATACACTCAAATGAAAGAACTCAAGCCCGAAAACTGCTCTTTGATTGTAAAGGTCTCATCTGCTACTTAAAATCTTATGAGCAGAGTTAACATTTAAATTAGCCAAGTGGTGGTTCAAGCCGACTGGGACAAAAAAACCACGTAGTCTGCAGCTCCCTCTTCCCCCCACCCCAGTTTCCACACTGATGTGGAGGTAGACAGGTCAACTAAAAAGGCTCAAAGGTTTGAGATTAAGGAGAAGGAGGGTAATAATCTAACATTTAAGTTAGATTAGGATAGTGAGAGGAATACATCAATAAATATGATCTGATCTTTAAAACGTTTTGCACCCCCCCACCTCTTCCATCTTCCTGGCTACCTCCTCCCCTGCGTCAGCGCTAGAGGAGGCAGGTGGTGGGGTTGCAGTCCGTCTGGCCATTACTTATTGTCCATGGTAGCTCCTCCCTGAGAAAGAGGGCTCCTCACAGTCTCTCTTCCATGCCACACAGTGTCCACCTCACAGGAGGCAATCTTCTTCATCCTCCTGAGACCCTCAGGGCCATAGATTGCTTTGGGTGTGTCCCCCACTGATGCTTGGTCTCTCTCCCATCTCACATGGGGCTCTGGACATTCTCACCACCATCAATGCCCTCAGCTGGCAGGCAATCACCTTGCTGCCATCTCAACCACTGCTCCGGCAGCCTTCTCCCTCTCTTTCTCCTCTGGGACTCTTCTCCCCCTCTTTCTTCTCAGGGTGATGCTCCTTTGTTCTCCTCTCAACTCCCCCTCTTCCAACAGAAAAACTCCCCAACATGAAAGACAGGACAGCTCAAAACAAGACGAAACCAAAAGAGAGAGATAGAACAATGGGGTCGCCTCTTAAATACCTTGATGGCAGAGGCGCTGATTGGCCTGGCCCTGGCCAGAGGCAGGTCTGACTCCTACCTGGGGGTGGAGAAGGCTCTTGAATCTTCCCGCGAGTCTACCCCCGCTTTTACAGAAAAACCCAGCAGACTCAAACCTATGACACTAAGCTAAACAAGAAAGCTGAAAATTTAAGCCCTCGGTATTTGAAGGATAAAATTTATCAGGCATTGGAATAAAGTGTCATCAGAGTGTTTTCATTATCGGAATGATGACTTCAGAGTACTAGTTCTTCCTCATGCGACTGCCCAACAGTTCACACTTGCTGAGGGCCCTGAGATTGGCAGATGTGGAGTGCTGCCCTGGGCAAAGGAAATCTCTATCAGTTTGAGAACTGTTTCTTGGTCGCAGGAGGCAAGTCTGTAAAATTGAATATATGTGTTTCTGGCAGGTGAGCTTTGTTGACAAAACACTGCCTTTCAGGACTCATTAACACTATTGCTGTATAATAGTTTCTTAATATAGGTGTTGCTTGACAGGTGCTGTTTTTCACATCTGTTCTTGTGAAAGCAGAATTCAGGTATTTGATGATGGTCTTCTGAATAATGTCAGTCTTCATAAAGGCTACTGACATTCACTGGAAGGCCATCTGATTTAATTCCAAGCAATAGGTTTCTGATACAGCTTTTGGCTCATAGATGAAAAGGTTTGCTTCTCCTCATGTTTCAGCGAGAGCATGGAGCAAAATGGACATGGGGTTTGTGGTGGTGCCAGTCCGCACCTTGCTCTCCCTTGTGCTCAAGAACCTTTCTGAGCCCCAAGTGAAGCTGCCCTCATTTTACATGCATGCTTAGCAGTCTGGATGGAATGTGGCCATTAGTTCCGTGTTGCATTTAAGGAGCCTGACTTGACTGACAGGGAGCATGGGGGTTACAGTCTGATAGGTGAACCAGGGAGTGGAGAGGTGGAGAGCTGCAGTGTACATTGGAAGTAAATGCCTGTCCCAGCCCACAGACACACACCCCATCCCTTTGCGTTATGTTATCTTCATGGAAATAATTTTGATTATTTGGGCTAGACACTGGAATCAAGCTGGAATATTTGTTCTGTCATTAATTAGAACATTAAAATAACCTTTACTGCATGCTTATATAAAATAAGCTTGCAGTGCAGCTTGAAAAATGCCTCAAAAGGTAGTAAAGAAAAAAAGATACCACTCGATTAGCATTTTTGTTGGTTTTATTTGGTTATTTTTATTCTATCAGAAACTTCTGGTCCACCAGATTTTATTTTACGTTACTGTTTGCAGACACACTTCTCAAATGTGAACCCATCTCCTCGTTTTGTGGCAGCCTTGCTGGGAGTGGAGAAAGCAAAGCCTTTCCCAGGACTGCATCCTCAGCTTTCTGCAAGCTGATGCTCCGGATGGGATTTCAGAGATGACTTGCGAGCCTCAGTCTGCTGGCATTGAGTGTCTCATGCTCCTTCCTATTATTCCCTGACTTGGAATGGGCCTTTTCACTTGTGTAACTTGGGCTGTTTTACTAGCCGCGTCTGCGTAATGATTATTTATCTGTCGGCAAGCCAAGACCCAGGGAAATCTATGCCCACATTATTCCAGTGGGTGAATGGCAGAACCCACAAATCTGAGCCCTCATTGAGAGCTTTCCTGCTACGTGCCTCCAAGAATCCTGGCTTCTGGATCGCAGGGTGCACGTCTCCTGCAGGCGTTGCAGGGTCCAAGAGCTTGGCCCTTGTATCCTATCATAATAGGAAATAGCTGGTTGTATATCTCAGAGTTCAAAAGGGTAAAAAATACCAAGTTTTGCTTTATAAAAGTTGCTGCTTTACTTAGTAACGCGTTTCCCTTTGATTTTCACAGTAGGCAATTCTGTGTGGGAATGTTGGAGAGGAAGCCTTTAACATTTAGAAATGCAGGCTGTTCGTCTGACGGCCTGATTGAGATTAGTATCGCAGGAAGCAAACTGAAACAATAGCTTTATAATACTGTTTCCATGTTGTGCGCAGAACAGTACATGGTATAATTGGAATGTGAAGTAGAAATATCATTTAATTATGGTAATCTTAAATATTTTTCAAGGTGTCTCCTAATTCTGTTGGCATAATAGATTTTTGCCATCGTCACATTCAAACGTTTGGGATAAATTTAGAACCGATCCTTTGTTTGTTTCCAGTAAAGGTTTTGATCCTGTAGAGTTGCTGCTGAAAATAGACAGTTTGCTTATCGGTAGTGGAGCTTTTGGATTTGACATCTTATGTCCTTTAGTATAGTCAGAAAAATGAATAGCGGTACTTGCCCACTATTATTTTCTAGTATAGCTAGTAAACTAACCTTATGCTTTTGGACAGTTAATAGCAAAAGAGAAATAACTGTCTGTTGCCAAAGAATGGTCGTCGTGGTTAACAGTTAGTGTTGTGATGGTTAAGTCTTTTTTGCCTGAATATGAGGGAGAGAATCCACTGTAGGAAGCCTGTGCAGGCATGAAGATGCAGTGTCCATAATTTTGAGTGTTTATTTGAACAGTGCTGATGCTGAAGGCATTACAGGAACCAGAACTCTTTGGTAACAGTGAATTTCTGTGTGCCAGGACTCCAGACTTTTGAGTGAGGCTAATCAGGCAACAAATACAGTTTTATCAGCTTTCTTTAATCCCATCCCAATTGTGTGGTCACCCAGGTGTCATTTCTGTGCAGAGATCCAGCAAAGGAAACTGGCTGGGAGTTGCTCCTGTGCGGGCAGACAGCGGCAGAAACGGGGAGGGAACAGGGAAGCAGACGGGAAGTTGTTTGGGAGAAAGGAGGCCACGAGGAAGCCAGTGTGAAGTTGTTTCAAGGGAGGGAGACAACAGAGCCGGAAAGCCAGCAGGGAGCAGAAGGGAAAAAATAGCTTTTTCTCCAGGCTTTTAAGGGAGAGGACAAGCTGTAGAGAGCAGCGATGTGGGCATTGTTTTTGAATGTCTGGACAAGCTGCATGTGATCTCAGACCATTGTGGCAAAAAAAACCCCAACAGTGCTTTAAAAATAGCATGTCTCCTTGTTTGCTTTTATTAAATTGGAAAAATAGTTTTGTGCCAACCGTGCCACTAGGAATGAGAGCGGAGCTGGGTGCTAAGCACTTCAGCTGCTTGAGTTGACATCCTTTTTCTTGGAAGGTGCACCAGGAGGTCCCACAGGGTTGGTCTGATGTAAGTTGCCTCCCACCACACAACAGCAATGGCTGCGGGACTTGAAGGTGCTTCCGGGGAGCAGCATCTGAATGATTTGGCTAGATGCAAACTCTGCGATCAGAACAGCACAAACATAAGTGTTTTCTTTATCAAAGTTGCTTGTGTACTTGGAGATAAGAGCCCTTCCTGAAGCTTCAAGTTTAAGAGTGGCTTTTTCTTGATGTATCTGAATGGAAGGCTTTTATTGAACACGTTGAAAATATCCTCTTGGACAGGATGTGCTGCCCTGTCAAGATAGGAAAAAAAAAAAAAAAGTAGTTGCTTTCCTTTGATGCAAAACAAGAAACCAGGAAAAGACAAGTCTGTTTCAAAGCTACTCTCTCTGACGCAGGATTGAGCTGCTGTTAGATCTTCCCTAACTTTAGCCTACTGGCATTGGACAGTTTTTACAACCCTCCTCTGGAGTGGCAGCTGAAGCCTGGAGTCTATTGTGTTCAGTATTCAAGCAACTTTCTGGTACTTGAAGGAGCCGGGATGAGAGAAAAAAGTCATGGAAATCCTGTGGAGGTGATGATGTGACCTCCAACAGAAACCCTTTTTATCACTGTCTACCTCTAAACTGACCGAAAAGGCCCCTCAAAAGTCAGATCAAAGGTGCTGGAGAGGAGTATAGGCTGTTTGGTAGGAGGTTATTTATACCTGAGCAGTTATTTCTTGTGAGGAGAGCCTGATTTTTGAGCCTTCAGACTTGTTCCAAGAGGTTGGACTGAAGGAAATGAGCAAGCATCTACGGAAAAAGTGTTCTTAAACTTGGGAACAGTGCACATCCTGACAGTGGGAATTAATCAAAGCTTGTTTACAAGAGCTATTTTTAGCATAAAAGGTTGTCATAAACACTGCATTAAGGGTTTGCCCTTACAGTTCAAAGTTTCTTGCTGATGAATTAAATTCTACTTTGGTGGTTAGAATTTTTTTTAAATAGAGCTGATTAAAAAATACTGATCAAAATTTAATACAGACTGAGACATGGACTGAAAAAATACTATTGACATGTCAGAAATATTGCCGTGGGACAATATGAACAGCAGATGACCCGTCAAGCTTGAGTTATGGGACACGAGACACTATTGCTGTGTTCCTGGTTCTGCTGCAGCTCTGGCAGTCACCCCAGGAAGGCCACTGCACGTTTCTAAAGGTCTGACATCTTCCAACATCTCCTGATCTCACCAAAACAGGGTTTCTGCCTCCTTTATAGGCTTCCCAGTACTACGTGAACAAAATCTTGACCAGGATCCATAAGTGTAACTCTAATATGAACAATAATATTACAGCATTTCATTTTGCTGATTGTGCTATTAATTTATAGTTAAATTGGCATATTTGCAGTCCAGTCTCCCTGCTACACTGTCATGGATGCCTGAACCTGAGATACTCCCGTTGGTAGAGGAGAGAGAGAAAAAGTCTTAGAGGAAAAAAAACACATCCTATTTTCAAAATTTAGTTAGCCAGCTATCTTGAAAAGCAATGCTGACCAAAAAAAGCGCCAAGAAACCAAAACCTAAAAATCAGAGCAAACTGAGTCTGTGGTTACCTTTATTTAAGACCTGGAAAATTCTGGCAAGTGTACATGGGGTGCTACTACCTGGATGAAGTGACCTTAGACCTCCTGGAAACCAGAGGATGGAGTTCTGCTCCCACCTTCTCATGCTGACCTCTCACTTCAATTTGGTCCCAGCTTTCTCAAATATTTACCAACTGAAGCTGAATTTTCTTATGCTAATGCTCCAGCCCAGCCCCGAGGTAAATGAATGAAGAAAGTTTAAAGCAAAGTGAAAGATAATTGGGATTTCTGAGAGCAGCTTGCAGTGGCCATGCCTTTATTTGGTTTTCTTCTGCAAAATAAATTTTCACCTAGTGGCAAGAACTGAATTGATTCTGATGTATCAGTGTCCTAATGCGTGTGTATCTTCTGTGTTGGTAGAGATTTTCACAGGAGAGAGGGAAGCTATAATGCAGTATCTGCAGCCGTAAGAGGGACTGTTATTTATTATTTATATTACTATAATTATGCAAAGCTACCTGATACTGGGCATCCTAGGGCCACCACAGTGATGCCCAACATATTTTTATTGCTGCAGACTAAGGATCTTGAGGTCGCTAGTGGGCTTTCAGGGGTTTAGCACAGATGACGCCTCCTGGGGCTGCGTGTTTGAAACCACCAGTTCACAGCAGCATCCCTGGGTGCCTGGGCTTCCCTGGGCAGGCTGCCAGGGGATGCCCATGGACGACAAATTGGGGCAGCAGCAGCAGCACAGTGGCCCCTGGAGGTATTTGTCACCTACCTCTATGTGCCTGATAGCGCCTACAGTTCCCTTGATGCAGCTGCTTCATCTGAAATGTGTGCCTGCGCTGTAAAGTCATACAAGAAAGGGTATCTTCCATCTTCCCCTTGCCTCCTGTGGCCAGGGCTGCTAAGGGATAACAGGGGATGAAGTGGGGTTTGTCGAGTTACCAGTGAAGCTGGAGGGTGTCTGCAAAACACCTTGGTCGTGCTTTTGGGTTATGTGAGGGGGGGTGCACAGCAGCGCAAACCTACTTCCCTCTTCCCAGTCCACATTACAGATGCATCCAGCTGGATAAAAGTGATTTTAATTAAAAAAAGTTGAACTCTAGTCCCACAAAACCCTGTAACTGCGTGCTTTAAAACTGACTGTGTTTAAGTGCTGTGCTCAGCTTGGACATTAAGGGTTTGAACCTGCAGCCCTGATGTGAATGATCCTATGTCCTCCGTGTGTGTGTTTGTATAAGTAATATAATTTATATACATGGAAAAGCAAACTTAATCATCTGATAATACAAGTAAAGTGTTTGTCTTTCACTGTTGGAGGCATTTAAGAATACAAATGCTTTGAATAGCCTTCCTGCCTTTGAATGGTCATGTTTTGTTAATGCAAACTTAATGAGCTGGGAAAAAAATGGAAAGGAGGGTCTGGGGTTAGAGCTGAAAAGTCATTTTTTTTTCTGAACCCACACTTGGCTGATTGTCTTGGGCTATAGCCATGATCCCTGCTGAATAAACCATTTGTTTGCTTCCGGAAAAGTAAAAAAAGACCCTTGACATTCTTTACACAGCAGAAACAAGCTTGGGAGCAGATGGTCACTTACCTCTTTCTTTTTTTTCTCTCCCTAAATGTCATTATGGTCAAAGTGCATACTATTTAAATATATTATTGTGTATTTTCTGTGTTTCAAATGCTAGCCCTGATGTAATTTCCTGAAGTCAGTTGCTTTGTACTCAGGAGGAACTGGCCCCTGCGCATGTAGTTAGAACTGCAAAACGATAAATGCGCAGCCTGTGCTGGCCATGCCCAGAGAACACCTTCTCTTCCTGGCCACCAAATGACTGCGTTGCGAAGCGAAGGGTGATAAACCGAGGGCTCCCAATG
This sequence comes from Trogon surrucura, assembly GCA_020746105.1. Classification (NCBI taxonomy): domain Eukaryota; kingdom Metazoa; phylum Chordata; class Aves; order Trogoniformes; family Trogonidae; genus Trogon; species Trogon surrucura. Next base: position 97,353,625 of record CM036618.1, on the reverse strand, counting down.
GCTCTGGGGCCGAGCCCGTTTACTCCCTTGTTTGCCTGTTGAGTAACAGGCTGCTGCCAGGCTCCTGTGAGGGGAGCAGGAGGGTACTGTAGCAGCAGCCAGCATCATTTTTGTCACCACTCATCTATTGCCAACAGTGGCTCAGAGGGCTCTGTGTTGCAAGTGCTCATCGCTCTGCACTTGCTCAGTGTCCGTCTCTGGGCAGTGGCAGATGCAGGAGGTGTATAGATCAAACTCGGCCTTTAATCATAACTCATTAATACCTCAAAGTGAAAACTGCAATAGTTTGGCTCAGCCTCTTCCCTATTAAAAAAAAAAAAGAAAAAAATACCAAATCCAAACCGGTTCTAATAATGTTCTACAAAGAAATACCCCATTCTTGCTTCTAGACATTTTCCAAAATGAGTATTCTGACAAGAAGCATGAAGGGAAAAGATGAATGTGCTGTGTCAGGGAGGAAGAGAACAAGAATGAAATACTTCTCTCAAGTGCTAACACTATGTGTACTGGAGAACAAAAACTGTATGCTGAAAATGCAACACTAAACCAACAACGAAGAGCAGCTTCTTCAAGAAAGCCGTTTAAGAGTCCTACTGTTCTTACAAATAAGACTGATGCAATTACTTTGCTGAGGCCTCTGGCCAGCAAAGTCAGTGGTGGCCCAGCCTGGAGCCTTCTTGTGCCACCAGGGAGGGGCAGGGAGAGCAGCATCGCTGGAGCTGCTCACATCATCCTTGCTGCCTCGGGCTGAGGAGCACCTCTGATCTAGATGGGATTTACAGGTGGCCTTGTATCTTTAGCAGTGTATGGCTGGAGTTGGTTATTCTTTATTCTGTTTGTTTGGTTTACCCCCCCACCTCAAATTCAGGGCCTTACCACGGCACGCGTTTGCAAGGACTGATTGCAAATGTGCAGGCAAACTGACAAAACTATAAAGATAAGCTCCACTGCAGCCTGTCTGAGGTACAGAAACCAGAGGTGATATCTGTAAGCGGTTTTGGAAAAAAAATAATCCCAGAAGTTTCCTGTAAAACATGTCAAGAAATTAATGGGCCAGCTCCTACACAGAAATTTTTCGATACTTGTTCTCTACAAATGTTCTCCTGCAGGCTCCTTATTCATGGAGTTGAAACATGCTTAACAGCTCAGAAGGGAAGGGCAAGAGTGGTGAGTGGACACTCGTGTGACTGGAATTAGGAGAAGCAATGCCTCCCCCTCCGTCCTTGCCTGTGGCTTTGCCTCCTTTGCTGCCTCTAATCACAGGAGAGGAGCAACATGGAGCACACACAAGGACACCTCAGTGCCATTAGTTGTCTCTACAGCACAGCTAAGATGCAAGAGGAAAATGCCTGACCAAAACAAAAAAAGCTTTAATAAATATTCTAGCGTGGCCTTAGATTAGCACAACAGTGCCACGTCTATCCCAAAAATGCATAAGATGCACTGGGTTCAAGAACCTGCACAGGCAAATGTATGGGGTGTAGGTGGGGCCTGAGGCTCTCCTCCCTGCGGGATGGGAGAAGTGTAGGTGGGTGACGAATTTGGTGGAGTGGCACCCAGGGACTTCTGATGTCTGCAGACAAAAAAAAGCAGGCATCAAGGGGATGGATCTGTGTTTTTTCCTAGGAATACTGAAATTTATGGGATGAAAGAGAGATTCCCCCAAAAGGACTTCAAGGGAGTATTTTTCTACTTTTCCTGCTACAGGTGGTGATAATAGATGTCTTCATACTGAGTAGAGAGGTCTATTTAGGCACACTTTGCAGGGAACAGTATTTGAACTTCTTAGAAAACTTAACATGATGGAAAAACCATTTGTTAGACCTTTGTTAGGAATGCACAAATTTACTTACTTTCTCTAAGATTTGCATTATACCTTGTGCTCATTAGGCACAACGTTGCACGGGGCCAGCAGAATGTGTGTGAAGCACCTCAGTGTCTAGGTAGAGAGGTGTCAGGTACTGAAAGCACATTTTGCAGAAACACATTACAGGTGAGTAGAAGGTCTGTTGTATTTGCCAAAATGTTTAGAAAAATATCTCCTGGCTTTCTAGTTCTAAGGATATCCCTTTCATACACTGATCAGAAAGCCCCACCAGAAGGAATTTGTGGAAAGGACATTCTAACAGTGGAAAAATATTCTGTTGTCTTGTAACTGAATGTGCCTGCATTGAAAAAGACTGGTTAGGGTGCTGAAGTGTTCACATGCGCTTTTTTCTTTTTTTTTCTCAGTATGTGCTGACAACGAGAATGAACTAGAGGCAGACCAGCAGATGGACAACTTGTACCTGAAAGCTTTGGAGGGATTTATTGCCGTGGTGACACAGGATGGAGACATGATCTTTTTGTCAGAGAATGTCAACAAATACATGGGTCTTACCCAGGTAACTTGTTCCCTAATGCTTTCCTGTCTTTGTAATATGATTTCTAGAAATGAGTCCTATGCCTAAATGCAGAAAAACAGCTGCATGTCACAGCAAAAAAAGACTGACAGTAAAATGTCTTGTTTCTCAGGCAGGTACCCTGCACACCAGACAGCAGTGGGGGTTTTCCCCACTTCCTTTCTGTCATAATTCTAGTGGCTTTCGTGGCTGCCAACTTGCCTTTCTAGATATTACCATGGAGAGGAGAATGGGTGTTTATTCAGCTTGTGCCTTACACCATGGGACAGAGGGGATAGAACTGCTTTTTTGGGTTCCCTCTTTTCTGCTTGGTGGATCAGGGGTTTTCTTCTTCTGTGTTGAAAATAACTAGTGATGTTGACTGGTAACTGCACTGTGCAAATCCAAAAATAGAGAATTGTTCTGGGGAGAAAATGAGAAGTTACACATAGGATAAACAAAGGGAGAGTCATGGGATTTGTGTCTGTGAGCATCCTGTCGATGCACTTCATTCTCACAACCAGTTTCATCTGAAGAGGTGGTAGTTTAAATGCTATTAATTGCTTTTATTTGCCTAAATGTAGTTCTTACTTCTGCACAGGTGGAATTAACTGGACACAGCATTTTTGACTTCACTCATCCATGTGACCATGAAGAAATTCGAGAGAATCTGAGTCTGAAAACTGGTAATAATGAAAATAGAAAAAAGTCACTGTTTGCCTTTTAAATAACCAAATGAAGTAATTGGCTGACAGTAGAGATCTGTTAGCCACGATTCAGGGAATTTTCATTCCTAGGCTAATCATTAATGGTTATTCAATACTTTGCAGATTTGTTTTGTTTTGCCAAATATTGCTTATATTTGATAGAAGGAAGGACTCCTTATTTAGCATTTTCACTTCGTCTAGTTAAGACAGGAATAATGTTTTTACTTGTAACACTTTGCGAAGATTAATGTGCTACAAGCTAAAACATAGGCTTAAATGCACAAAGCCCCATTTAAGTTCCACTTAAAGTTTTAGGTCTGAGCTCTACAAACTGTTCTTCAATGGTCCGTGCATCTTTGATGGTCTCTGCAGGTAAATTAACTCAGAATTAGTCTATTACTTCTATTGAATCCTTCATGCTTATAAATAGAAGAAATCATGAAGCAAAACTGAGAACTCATTTGCCGTTTTCCTTATACAGGCCCAGGCTTTGGAAAGAAAAGCAAGGAGATGTCAACTGAGCGCGACTTCTTCATGAGGATGAAATGCACTGTTACCAACAGAGGCAGAACTGTTAACCTCAAGTCTGCCACATGGAAGGTACAATATCTTAGCCATAATAAGTGGTTTTGATGTAAAAAAATCACTTTGGCATGTAGAGAAGGTACAACCTGAGTTTATCATCTAAAAATCATCATTTCAGGTTTTGCACTGCACTGGACAAGTTAAAGTGTATAACACTTGCCCTCCTCACACTCTGTGTAGTTATAAAGAGCCTCTTTTCACCTGCCTTATAATAATGTGTGAGCCTATCCAGCACCCTTCAAACATCGATATCCCCCTGGACAGCAAGACCTTCCTGAGTCGCCACAGCATGGACATGAAGTTTACCTACTGTGATGACAGGTAAACTCCACTGATTTTTCTTTTCCACGGCTGTTTCTATCTTCTTGAACAAAACAAGCAGTCCTGCCAAACGTCCTCCTGTGTGGACCTGGTAAGCAGGAATGAGAAGTACAGTCTGTTACCAAGGCAGCTATTCAGTGGCTCGTTTAATTGCCCCCAAATCTCATTTTAGGCAAAATGGTACTCCTGCTGTATTTCCTTCTCTTGCCGAGGGAGGAATTCAAGTTCACTGGCAGAAGATGAGGCAACTTAGAGCCATAAGCATTAGCTTCTTGGGTTTTAACAAACTGAAGAATACCCAGGATTTCTGTTCTCATTTTTTTTAGAAACCATCTTGAATAACGTGCCTTACGGACCTTAGTCAAGGACTGGTTTGCAGTTGGTTTGGCCCAGGATGCTATTATCAGTTAGCTGGAAAGTACTTTATGCTCTAGATTAACAAAGAATTGCTAAGGCATCCAGAGCATTTGCAGCTCTGAAGTGAGGTTTCAGTCTCTTGCTCAATGAAGAGCAAACAACCTTTGCTGGGTATCTATCCACTCCTTTTAGTGGTGAAATGAAGGGGAGGGGGGAAGATCTTGGGTCAAGCAACGGGCTGTGTCCCCTACTCCCCACACTTTACTCTTGAGGGGCAAAAGTGGAGCTCTCCCTAGTCTCCACCTGCCTCTTTTTCCCTGGAATCTCCATGGCCTTTCATACCACCTGCCTCTTCTCCCTGTCTACGTGCTGTGGTAACCATCTTCCCTGCACGTGAGTGAGCCGGGGTCCCTGATTTCCCAGAAAGTCCTCTCTATAATACTGTGGGTTTGGTGTTTGTTTGGGCATTTTTTAAGTTTATTAGGTCATTCCTGAGTTTTATAAGAAGCTTTCTGTCCATTTAATGAAACTAGTCTCCTGAAACTCAGAGATGTCTGTAGGTTTGTCAGTGAGGTTATATGTGTGCTCGCACCTTATGCAAAAACTCCACAGGATTGAGACCGTGGTTACTTTTTTTCATCCTTAGAAGGTTCTTTAAAACTCCTGCTAAGCAAGATTATTATTTTAAACAATGTGATGAGGCAGCCATATAAACTAGCAGTGTTAGCAGCTGTGGATGAAAGCAAGGTTACAAGTGTGAAACTTGTGACTGATCTCCTGACCTCTGTGAGAATTTACCAGCAAGTGTGCTGTAACTAGAAATGTTCTCTGATGTAACTGCAATAAAACAGACGTCTTTTTCTTTTTTTTTTTTCCCCCCCTTGGTAGTACTTTCAGGATGAAAATACTGAGATATTAATAGGATTTTGCTGCTGGGAGGTTGGGAAAGCAACAGTATTGGTAGCAACTCATGATTAAAAGCAATGTACCTCTGAACTACCGAGGCCATTCAGTGGCAGGCTAGGGGAGAGTAACAGAGGATTTTTCTATGTTGCACCATTCACATGTCTCTGCCAGACCTAATGCATAAGCAGTTATAAATGAGAATTAGCGGGATTGATGCTATCCCATTAAAGATACACATGCCTATTTTTAAAAGAATGGTATATTATGCCCTGTCTTAAATAGTGGGAGTTGATTTACTGGGAAGACTTTTCACACGGCAGTGAAATGCAACGGCTTACTCTGGAGGATTTAATTTGTAGGGAATTTTCCTTTAAAACCAGGTAACAAAAGAGGATTTTCCTTTTAAAAACAGCTAATGAAACAGCACATCTTTTACTGTACAGTTTTGTTTGGGTGTTTTGTTCATGTTTTTTTGAGATTATGATAAAGCTGTAAAAAGCCAGCTGGGGCAGAGAAGGAAGGAAACCTCACGAATCTTTCAGGTTCTTCCCAGCAGATCTTTGTGGCTCTCACTTCTCTCCCAGAGGGATGATGGTTTCTCTCCAACGGGTGACACATCACTAGACACACAAAATTGCAAAACACTCAGCTGTTCATATCAAATTTGGTGCTGCTAGATAAATTGCATTGAAGGAGCAGCTTATGCCAAGAATGTAAATTCAGGCTGAGGAGTGGAGGAGGAAAAGCAACATGTGCCAGTCAGATGCCTAAACCCTTTTCAACGGACTCTGGCCCTTCTGCAGGGCTGACGCAGTTCACTTCTCCGTAAGAGACTCTGTCTTTCCAGTTCAGGGCTGCTATTGTTGAGGGCAGCCTCCTCCTAGCTGGCTTCTGCAGCAATCTGAGGATCTCCCCTTTGCAGCTCATCTGGTGTGGACAGGTCTGCTTCCAGGGAGTATTAAGTTTTTATTTTTGAAACATTACATTAAAGAAACTCTAGGATTTCTGAGGAAGTACCTTAAGGAGTGACAGCCATGATGGACCTTACTAAGAGAAGCAGCCACCTTCAGACTGAAGCTTAAGTGGGTACGAAAGAGAGCTGCCCTTGTACATGAAGCTGAAATTTATTCTTGCATAAAATGAGAATCATGTCTGTCATCTCCGTAGGAAAGCTCACAGTCTCTATCCCAGAGCAGCACGCAAAATATAGGCTGACTACCTTTTAACATTTTGTGACAAAAACTAGTTGTCTGGCGTGAAGTACTTTGATTCTTTGGCTTTTCCTCAGGAGGGTACAGGACAGCTGCGATATGAAGCAGGCGACACTGACCATCCTGCATTTAAAATGTGTGAGACACTAGCCTGTATAATTTGCCTTCCAAAAATAATTTATATATGTGGGCCTGTGACTTGCCAGTGGTTAGGTGGAATATGTTTGTATTCTTAAAACAGCTTTTACAAGGTGATGAGTCTGTAAGGAAAGGTTTGTGAGATATAAATAATAAAAATACGTTGCTCTGTTAAATGCCTGCTTCAGCCATTCCTGAAGAGTGATTTAAAAATGTTCCCTTGCTCCACTTATCTTGGCTAAGTGGTTTAACAGGAAGGATTATTTTAGCTGTAATACGGAAATGCTGATCAGTTGTACAATTCAATAATCCAAGTGAGGATTTAGTTCAGCTGCACAATGCTTTTGTGTCAGAAAAGATCACCAGTGAGGATGTTTCAGTCAGAAGAAAAGGCGAGTCTGTGTACAAAGGCAATTTCTTTACTTTGGTGGCATAGCTGATGTTCAGCATATCTTCCCGTGCAGGGTCGTGGGGGTGATGGGCAGATAGAAGAACAGGCAGCACGTTTCTACGGTGGAAAAATCCACAGAACAAAAGTGGAACCTGTATCTGAATTCAATTAAAAAACAAAAAAGAACCCCAAACCAATCAAAACCCAAACTACTCAGGTGCCTCAGCACAGCCTTTATGGTTTATGCATAACAAAGCAAAACCACATGCTGTGTTTTGGAGGGGACCAGAGTTTTGAAAGCAGGGAGGTGGTGTAGGTGGCTTTGGCTTTTCACCTTCATTGCTGTCACCTCTCTGGGGTGCTGGGGAGGAGAGAGAGAAGTGCCCTTTGCCCATACTTGCTGTGGGTAGAATGTGTGACAGGCAAAAAGGATGAGGAAACAAATCTGTTCTTCATGGGGCGAGATGTGCAGGCAGCAACTCTGGAGGCTGTGTCACAAACCAGTTCCCTGGCACCAGCGTGCTGAAAAGCGTATGTTCTCCATTACTTTGAAGGCATGGCTTGCTTTGGGGAATTGTATGTTCCTGGTTACAAGAAACCTAATTAGTTATACTCTTTTCCTGTTTTTTCTTGATTGGAACGTTTTAATGGAAGACTTGAAGAAGAAAAAGGAGAGACGGAGGATGTGTGGTGATTCAGAATAGGATGGTGCAATGCCAATAGTGTTGGTCCCAGTTAGGTTTCTCCTAGTATGAGCATATGTGTGTGTTTTGCTAATTGGCCTGGGGAGGGAGGAGGGGGGGTCCCGCAGAAAAAGACACGGGCACCAACAGAAGGGTCAGCTTATTTTACTGTCTATTTCAAAGTATTACAAGGATAAGGCAATGCAAGCTTATTACACTCTAGTTTTAAGCAGCAAGGAGAACAAGCAGGATAATGCACCTAGTTAGTACTATATAGGGTTAGGAATAGTTATTAAGAAAGATCCGTCACCAATCGCCCTAATACCGTCATCCAGATCTGCAGTGGCTGGGGAGCCCCTGTTGCAGCGAGGATTCTGGAGAACTGTCCCAGCACCTGGGAAGTCCTGCGCAGTGCGTCCACTCGTAGGTGAGGTCTCTGAAGTTGCTGCAAGAGGGTCCAGCTTTTATACTGTTAAGTAAACAACCTGACAGAACTCCAAATGCAGGAACATCTGCTGTTGTCCACTCCGTTGGATTCCTCCCACAGCCTGGCCAGGGCTAAAGGAAGAATACAAAGGAGTCTCCTTATCTATTTCGGTCCTTAATCAGGTATTTCTCACCAAAGCCAGGCCTCTGGTCTCAAGGTCTTGTAACATGTTTCTAACAAAGCAAGAGGCAGCTCATTTCCCAGCCTTGCACGTGGCCTTTAGATAAAGATCACTGCTAGCTCCCCCTGCACATTTAGTGTTACAGCAAAGCTTTTACAGATTGGCATTGGAATATATATATATATACTAAAATAGATTAACAATACAATACATATGTGATTGATACTTTATGACACTAATACTATATAGTGTGGGTTTGTGAGGTTCATCTATAGATCAGCTTCAGTTCAGGGCCTAAGATTCAGGCCCTAGTGCTTCACTATGGGATGCAGGCTGTGCCCAACTGAGAAGAAACTGAGTTTATTGTGCTTCCAGTTATGTCCCTGTAAAACACAATTATTCAGGCACAGCACCTTACAGGAGGATTAAGTCAATTTACTTTTAACCTGTATTTGGGGAATATTTTTAGTTTAGGTGAGAATGCAAATAATTGTGTGAAAGGACCTCCTGTCACTTCATCCCTTCCCAGAGGGAAAATGCATTATGGAGACAACAGTGAAGTGACAATATTGGAAGCCAAAGGATCCACGTTTGGCAAAACTGACTTTTTTGTATACGTCATCATATTTAAGAGAAAAATATAACCACCTTCTTTTGTTAATAACAGAACTTTTATTTAGATAGACCAAGCGAGTAGGAAAGAGTCAGTCCTGATGATGTTCTTCATGTACCCATTTAGGTTTCTTGCCTGGCAGGGCAGATACACCTGACTAGGCCAGCTGTCTTTCTGAGGAGGTGACAGTAGTCCCAGAATTTTGCACTTCATTTTTTTCATTGGCCTGGGTTAGAGTAGAAGAAGCCATGAATTCTCAAGAGGAAATGTGAGTACTTGACAGAACTGTCACGCAGGGCTGCCTGCGCTAGCAGGCTGCCAGAGTGCTTTAACCCAGTCATAGTGGCTACATTGGGCGCTTTTTTCGCCCCTTTTTTCCTCCTTTTTTTTTTTTTTTAACTCATTCTGCTTTAAGTATAACTTTGTTTGTTTGTTCCTGTCAAGACCAGTTTAACAGTTCGAATACAGAAAGACTTTGTTAAGAGATCCACACCCTCACACATGGTGCACACACGGCCTGACAAATACACACCCAGGGTTTTTTTATGAGCAGTAAACATTACAGCAGTCTTTCACAAAGAGCCTGACTTCTCAGACCCGATGGTTCTTATGATACTATTTTAACTCAAGAAATGGTACACAGTGAAAAGCTTTGTGCTCCTATAAAGAGACAGAGAAACACAATCTCAAGAAAAACCAAAGCACTTGAAGTAGCTCATCTCATAGATGTAGCCTTTGAAGGAGTGAGCTTTGTTTCCTTTGCTATGTCTCAAAGAAATAATCTAGGGCAAAGTTGTGCAAATCTAGAAATAAGATTCAGATCACTTGTTTCTCCGTTGCGTACCCTAAGCACAAAATGTTTCCTTTACTCCACATCCCAAGAAATGGGTATATTAAGCATTTGAGTAGCCCACTATTGCAGAGGGCTACTGCCCACCTCCTTACTGTGTTTTCTGAGATTTTGACCTCAGTATGTCATGGTGACAAGTTTAGCTCAGAATACTGAAGTGCCAGTCTGGCAAAATTAAGATTCCCCCAAAGGTATTTGTGTTTTCAGAAATGGGTGGTTAACAGCAGAATAAACAGCCTCTGAGCCCACCTGTCTTCTTCAACAAAAAATACTCTTATCCTTCTAATTGGCACCAATTTAGCTTTTACAAATGCAAAGGAAACACAAAGCCTACCATGGCAGGAATGCCATCCAAAACCACCATACAGTTTATTTTCCAATTTTGTGATTCCACAGCTTGCAAAAAGAGCAGTTTTTTCTGTCTGGTGTCTGAGCAGAAGTCTCGTGTCCTAGACTCAGTTTTGTAAATGACCCTTTGGTCCCACGGGACACATACATTTCTGTGACTCCTAGCTCTGTAGGGCGTTTTTTCCTTTGCATTTAGTCCTCTGCGTATTTGCTTGGCTTTTCGTATTGCTAAGAGGCTCCTGTGGAAAGCACATGGAGTTTGGAGGGTGCACCTCTCCAGTGAACCTCAAAGCAATGCACAGGTTGAGGTCAGCGCAGGGACCTTGGCTGCCTCCTGGCCCAGGTGCTGTTGGGGCTCCCAGATTAACAGGTCAGTTAACAAGGCATAGAGAGACTTGTTTATCCATTTAAAAATATAAAAAAGAATAGAAGTAACTATTTAAAAACAATTGCTCTTGATACGTATTTCACTGATGCCAGGCATGGGTTCAGAATTTGGCCAGTGTGATGAGGTTTGTGGGTAATTCTTTGGTATCTTATTTTTACCTTTCTGTATTCTTTTTAGTTCATTGTAGTAAAAAGATACCAACCCACCACTTGTAATCTTGGATGAAAGTTAGCATTAGATCTAATTAAATTTGTCATTGTCACAGCAGGATCACACCACAAGTTGTTCTGTGCCATGGAATGACAAGAAGAGTAATTTTACCGTGAGGGTGCTCGTTCTGAACAGTGAGGAGCAATTTAAGAGGGGAATGACAGGGTTGGAAAAGACAATTTTGCACAGAGATTGAAATTCCTATATGATAAGAATTAAGAGTCCCTCAGCCTGCTGTAAAGCATTTTTTTTGCTTGCTATCTCAGTTCCACTGTTGACACCCATGAGAGATGTAATGTGGCTTTGGATTTGCGTTGGTGCTTTTTTTTTCCCCCCGTTATCTTTATTTCCTTTTCCTTCTCTCTGCTCAAACCCCCACTTGATTCTCAGCTGCCAATGACTGGATTAAGAGAAAATCCTCAACTTCCTGACTTTTTTTCCTTGTGATGAGCTCCAAACTAACCAGGACAGTTTTATGATACTCTGCCATTATATAACCAAAGGCCATAGTTTCTGTTTTTAAAGACTGCATGTTTACACTAGTCCTGGCAAAAGCCTCTGGCCACTTACAGTAATGTGTCCCAGCTGACTGGGTAAGGGCAAGCAGCAACTGTATTTTGGGAGCCTTACTTTTATTAGGGCTCCTTCTGTGTCTGTTGTTTTGTCCTGGTCATTCAGCTCTGTCAACCAAATCATTACGGGAATTATGGGAACTTCTGCTTCATAGTTTCAGAGAAAAGTTACAGATTTGACTTGGGCATAATTCAAAAGCTCAGAAGCTTGTCAGTGAAAGAGTCAAATAAGCGACTCTTTGAAACCCAATTCAAGAATTTCTCCTAAAGGAGATCTAAGTGGAAGCAGTAATATAACTGTAAACATTAAAAGAGTAGATCTTTAGGGGGAAGCTAATAAAACCAACTACGGTCTTTGCTCAACTAAACCATTATAAACCTAGCTTCATTCCATGGAAATCAGGACAGAGAGTAGTTTTCAGTGGTAAAACCCAGGGTGTCCCCGGGGGTATGAGCTGTGCAGCTCTGCGGAGGCGAGGGAAAAGCTGACTCAACGCTTTGGCCTTCACACCATACACAAAATAGCTCCATCTTCTGTGTCTTCCTTGCTGGAGGGGGATCCAGGAGACGAAGGCCATGCTCTTGCTCTGTTTGTTTTACAGTATTTACATGTCTGTCTTGTAAAGACATGCTTGTGTCTGCAGGGCTGGGCCAAGACTGTTCTTCCAGGGAGTACACAAACCCGAGGACGTGTATCTTAAAAGCAGCAACGCCGCTCACCAAATGTGGTGGCGGCAGATAAAGCTTTTCCAAGGGAGTTAGTTACGAGGCATAAAACCTGGGCACTGCTGCTGATGGCAGCGACGTGGTACAAGATGTGACTGCTCCTTGCAAACCTCCTGGCTTTTCGAGGTTTGTGGCAGCTTAGCAGTCAGTTTCTGAGTCGTTTCTGCGATGTTACATGTTGTTACTGCAGTTTAAAAGCTAGGAGAAGGCATCGGAGAGGGGTGTTGGCTTGGGAAATGTTTCCTTATTTTCCCAGAAGATTTTATATCTTTGGTTTTGAATTATTTTTTTTTGACTAACTGTGTTTCCTGCAAAGTTATGTGTGATGATATTTGAAGTTGAATTTAGGAAAGAAGAACTCTTTTTCTCTACCTTCTCATTAGAGAAAATCATCTGCAGAGTTTGATGACCTATTTTCATTTAATCAGGAACTTATGAGAAATCCTGCCTTGCCTGAGTACTCAGAAAGACTCTGGGAAAAAAAATCTGGTTTTTGAGATCATACCTTTCTTTGTGTAAAATCCTATTTAGTTAGTGGATTAGTCACCCAAGTAACCTAATCCATAGGCTAAAGTTCTCATATAATTGAGAAGTACTAAGTAGAAGAGCTGATTTTTCATAAGTGCCCTTAATTTCTCACCTTGCATTTTTATTTTATTAAATGCAACAGTCACAGTAGTGATTTAACCCTTCTGTGTATGTTTCTTTAAATCCATGCATATTTTTAAACCAGATGGTACCAACCCTTACCCCCGTCACATACATTTGATTTTGAACAATGGTAGCTGGGAGTTTCTGCATGTAGTGGGGAGCTTGAGAACTTTATCAGCAATGGTTCTCCAGCTGAGACCTTCTGTAAGAGACACTGTACGCTAGGCCTCGGAAAATTTGCAGTGCACGTAATGACAACCCTGGGAAATTTTTATTCCAGTAACAGGAAAAAGCCAGTTTATTCTGAGCATAGAAATATTTCAGAACACGATCGGCAGTCGTCCACAGCTCCTGATGTGTTCAGAAGTTCAGAATTTCTCATATTGTGGATTTAATTCTGTTAGTCTGAGAGCTAGAGCTGATACCTACCCTGCACATGTAAGCATAAGGCTAAGGTGACTTGAATTTTAAATATTTGGGGTTTTTTTCTTAATCAAGAATAACAGAGTTGATTGGATACCATCCAGAGGAGCTGCTGGGCCGTTCGGCGTATGAGTTCTACCATGCCTTGGACTCTGAGAGTATGACCAAGAGTCACCAGAACTGTAAGTCATATTCTTATTTTTCTTCATAGCTCGTGCATAAAGCACAGCTTGCGGGTACCTCAAGAATTCACCACCAAATAGATTGCAGAAAGGATTTCTGCACCTCCCAGAGAAAAGGAGGAGCAAAGAATAACTGTCTGACCTTAAGGGGAAAAGGGAATATGTAGTAGTTCTGAGGGCAAGGATCCAGGATTGGTTTTGAGTTGAAATGTTACTTGAAAGAATGTTTGGCAGTGTTTAAAACTGTGTGCTGTAAAACAGCGTTGTTATGAATCATCCTGTTTCCAGAGCTGCTTAAAAGAAAAAAAGAAATCAAGCCATACTTAGAGACAGTTGTCTGGGAATGTATTTGTTTCTTAGGTAATGTGTTTTGTGTTTTTAATGGTGAAAAGGAATTAGTGACATTCATAGACTGGATGCCTGTGCTGGGTTATGGAGCATCAACCTGAGCTATCAGGGGGGATGCTGCACCACTGCTTCTGAATCATTGAGTTGCATTTCTAAGAATGGGACACCAGGGAGGTAATGAAATAAGAGCTGGCAATCTGTTTGATAACAGGGGAGAGAGAGTGAGCCGTCGTTGGTTATCCCTACCTAGTTAATTAAATGGGACCACTAAAATGGGGCAAGCTGGAGCATAGGAGATTCCACCAAAACATTAGAAAAAGCTTTTTCGCTTTGAAGGTGACAGACCACTGGAACAGGCTGCCCAGGGAGGTTGTGGAGTCTCCTTCTCTGGAGACTTCCCACCTGGACATGTTCCTGTGTGACCTACTCTGGGTGATCCTGCTCTGGCAGGAGGGTTGGACTAAATGATCTTTCGAGGCCCCTTCTAACCCCTGACATTCTGTGAATTGGGACTTGTCCATGTAAAGATTTCTGGAGAGTTTCTAGTATCCATGTCCTACAAACTTTTTCTTTTGGACATCAGGACTGATCAAGAAGGAGAATGAAGGCAAAGGGAAGTCTAGAGGAGAGAGTTATACCAGCAAAAGTGCTCAAGACACTGTGCAGGTTGTAACTGTTTAAGATGAAACTGTTCCATAGTGTTGGTGATAGCACAGGATCAGCATGGATGATCTTTATTGTTTGGAGCACAGGACCAAAGCCTGTGCTGTGATTAAATGCTGTCGCCCGCAACAGAACCATCAGTTTATATCACCAGCAAATTTGACCTCTTTAGCTTTTACTAAGATAATGCTTCCTGTGTCTTCTGGGACAGTCAGGCTTCTTACCAACTTGGAGAACAACTACAAAGGCAAAGTGACAGCAAGCTCTGACTTGCGAAAACACAGATGAGCCCTCCAAATAGGAAATCCCGAAGTTTCATAATGTGTGCCATTGAGATGTTGTCCGAGGCACAGGGTCACCAAGCAGGTATACAGCTTATACAGGATTTATTAGCTCTTCCTAGCGTGTAGCTATAGAGAAGTTATCAGTTCTCCCTGGCCATGGTCATTTATACATGGAAATATCCACTTCAAAACTAACGTTCAGCACACTTGTATTTATTGAACAATATTGTTTTTATTAGAAATATGCTATGTATAGAGTACCTGTTCATGCAGTAATACAGTCATCGATTCTGATGGTGCCAACCATTTAGTGTTGCAAAGGTGCACAGGAAATAGAGGAAGGAGACTGAAGTTTGAAGAGGTGAAGAGAGAGGGGGGAGAAAAAGCTCAGTCTCTTGGATAGAAGCAGAACTCCTTTCCTTTCCTTTCCTCCCTTCTAATTTAGTGATAAATCATGCTTATTGCAGTTTTACTGTACTGCAGGGTGGTTGTTTTTTTCCTTGAGGTGAAATAATAACCTCACATTTAAGCCAGCCACAATAGTGTTTGTGTTCTTGGCTGGAAGTATAGTTGCATATAGAGCGAGAAAATCTTAATTAGTCACCATCAATGGAAGATTAGAGTGCATTTGGCAGTATTTAGCATACCCAGTTTTTCACATGTTACGCAAGCAAGATGAAAATCTCCATCTCATTACATAAATCTACACAAAAGATTGACTGTAGAGCTCTCTCTTCCAATTTGGCAATTAATAATCTATAATCGCTTCCGGTTAGAGTCTGGTCTTGTTGCCATTAAAGCCAATGGGAATTCTGCTATTTACTTCAGTGGGGAGCCGAATGTCACCGTGTGGGACCTGCCACTTGGCAGGGCGTAGCACAAGTCTGACAAGCTTTCCAAGTGCATCACATTTCTCAAGTGTGTCTCGGCAATTAAAAAAACTAGCTTTGTGTTCAATTAAATTCATCCCTGCCTTCCCCCTTTCTCTACGCAAAGATGAGGACTATACTTGGAGCCTATTTGATTGAGATGTGACTAGTTCTGTTAAGGTACAGGTAAAATATACTTTATTTAAAAACAAATAGAGAGAAGTGAGAAGTTCACTCTGAAGGCAGAACCTTAAATGCAGCATTGATAACAAAGTCAGCAGTTACGAGTGTATTAGTAATTTATGAGATTACCCCATGGAGGGAGTCTGCTGTACTTTATTATATCAGAACATGACATGCTTTGAATAATAATAATAAAAAAGATTAAAGCAGTAAAAAGCTTCTTTGTAATGTAACAGGCGCCTACACTGTGACTCTTATTGATGAGCTGATGATTAGGAAGCAGTGTAATTATGTTTCACAAGCAGAGCAGAACAGTCCAGTCACTAAAACACTTTGAAATGAAAGCCTTTTGATTTTGTTCCACCAGAAGTATTTAATCAATAAAAGTAATGTTCTACTTTGTCTAAATAAATTAAATGAAGGATGATTAAATACTCCTAGGAAGAAAACAAACAAACTTCAGAGATAGAAGGATAAACACAGCAACAATTATCTGCAAAACAGTTGTTTTGTTGCACAGGCCTGGATTTGTGCGTTTGTATGGTGACGATGTAGGAGAGACTGACAATAAATAGCTTCTCTTAATGGCTGCATTCACAGGCAATTTTTCTGCACAAAGGCTGCAGAATCAAGTTTCCAGCCTTACTGAGACAAATTGCATTATTTTTAGGGCATTAGTTTGCTGGCATACTGTCTTCCAGTGTAAAAGCTGCTTAAGAGGAAAGGTTTCCAATGTGGTCCAAGGCTTAGTTGAGCCAGTTCTTGCCTGTGCTCCTCCTCAGTGTGATTACATCTGCTTACAAATACAAACCTTTATTAGTAGGGGTACTGCTTCCATACTCTAGCCCTAATTTTATTGCCATTGATGGACAGTACTCTTCCTCAACTGACAACTGTGAATTGCATGACAACATTCATTGCTTTTAGGAAAGGATTTACAATAGACAGGACATCATAAAACTTTGTATCTCAGAAGTCCAAGGCTCCACACTGAAAACTCATTCTCTTCAAATATTACAAAATATTAGAGGAGAGATGGGGATATCATCCTTCAAACACCTTTAAAACTGAGTTGTACTGTTGTCCTTTTATTGCTTGAGAAAGATAGGCAAGTTCAAAAAAACATTTAGAGTTAAATAAATGTGATTTGATTTGTTGCATGGGTCCTTGGTTCCTTCTAGGAATGGCAATTTCAAGCCATTGCAGAAGAACAACACAGTTCGAGCAGATAGAGAAATGCAGGAGTTCAGCTTTACTTTTTTTCTCCTAGGCAAAACAGTCCCATTTACTGTTTTTAATTTTGATGCTTTTTAGAGTGATATTACTTCTTCAGACCATTGCTGTGCTAGTGCCACCTTCACTTTATTTGTGGTGTTGACATCTCCAACTCTTAAATCTAAGGTATAAAAAGGTATAGATTTAAATTTTTAAAACATCTGACTCTTGGGCTTAATCATCACCTCAGTAAGGAAACTACTAGACAGTTTCCTGAATAAATTCACTTTTCTACAGATCAACTTGGGAGCCCACACTGAGGCACTTCTAGAAGAGAGACTCTGAAGAAAAATGCAGTCAACAGGCACTATTTGGAGGGCAGTTGGGATTTTATATTAAATTTTTAAAAGTCCCACACTGATCTGAATACTCAGACTGTCTGTAGAACTCAAATGTCAGAACTCAAATTTCCAATCTTGAGTGGAAGGCTCAAGTGAGCAACCTTTTTTTCTACGTGAAACGGCTGAATTTTCCGAAGTTGTCCTTGCTAATAAACGTCTTGGTGCGGTTTTGCGTAACGAAAACGCAGAAACGGGTTTATTTAAAACAAGCGTTACATGGTGTGTGTTCCCGTCCTGCTGCATTATTTATATCTCTCTGCCCCCTT
Organism: Trogon surrucura; assembly: GCA_020746105.1. Taxonomy (NCBI): domain Eukaryota; kingdom Metazoa; phylum Chordata; class Aves; order Trogoniformes; family Trogonidae; genus Trogon; species Trogon surrucura. The sequence goes on along the minus strand of CM036618.1, from coordinate 97,336,145 downwards.
TCCTCAGTGTGTACAAAAGGTCAAGTAGTGACGGGCCAGTACCGTATGCTTGCCAAGCACGGGGGATACGTGTGGCTGGAGACTCAAGGGACAGTGATTTACAACACTCGCAACCTGCAGCCTCAGTGCATCGTCTGCGTCAACTACGTGCTCAGGTAAGTCATTTGGGACAGAAAATCCGCGTTACGGATTCACGCGCTGGAAGAAGTGCAATAATCGGTGGAACTTTAGAGGGGTCTGTTTATTCAGCGTGGTTATTCTGAAATGGATTTAGTCGTGTTTGTTTGGTCTTGTTTACTGATCTTAGACATCGATGACAAATGTGGCATGCCTGTTCCCATACACGCTGGTGAAACTCGCCCCAGCCTTTCTCTTGTGCAGAGTGGCTGCTGTGCTGAAAGTTTTACTGTGTAACATGACTGCTAATGTGTTTTGGTTTTCTAATGAAATTAAGTAGTAATTGTATCTTATGTTGCTAGGAGAAGCCGTTTACCACCTCAAAAATCAGGACCAATCAGGAGCTTTGCCTCCATTTGGCACAACTCGAGTATTTTTGGTCCGAGATGGGGCCAAAATAGGAAATACTTATTTCGGTGATAGTCTGGGTCATTATAGCTCGACTACATCCTTTTAAAAAGCAGAGCAACAAAGCCCTGAGTATTCCCACAGAAGTCCTGACCACACTCTCTGCGTCATCTGACATGGTGGTGCTCGGCAACGCTGGAACCGTGCCTCGCCTGTTGAGAGCCTGGCGTGAGACCGAGAGAGGCCAAAACGCTTGCACAGGCCCCAGCTTTAGAGACTTCGTACTGCCTACATTACTCGCATCTTTTTTTTTTTTTTTTTAGAATGTAAAATGCCTAAAACTTGTTTTCTTGTTAGTGAAATTGAGAAGAACGACATTGTGTTCTCCATGGACCAAACAGAATCGCTCTTCAAGCCTCACCTGCTGGCAATGAGCACCACCTACGAGAGCGGCATCCCTGGGACCGAGAAGAGCAACTTCTTGTTTACTAAGTTAAAGGAGGAACCAGAGGAACTTGCTCAGCTGGCACCAACACCTGGTGATGCCATTATTTCCCTGGATTTCGGTTAGTGTTTGTATAAATAATTTTTGTGCAACAGAGAGCCACGTGTGAGCCTACATTTAGAAACTTAATAGAAAAGGTCTGTTTGCTGTGCGTACAAATCGGGAGTAATGGCTATAAGCGCCCACGTGCTCACACCAGTGGAAAATTTCTGTGAATGAGAGCAGAACCAGGCTTTCTTGCTGACTAAACAACATGCATTAAGTCTATGCCAACTTATTGTCATGGCAACTAGGAGCAGTGTTTACTTTCAATGAATAGCTGCAATTATATCATAACACAGCACAAGCGAAAAGCATTCATTAATATTGTTAAAACTCCATCCAGAGACACCGAAGTTTGAGGAAGCCCCTGCCTACACCAGTGCTGTTGTGACACCAAACAAAGCGTGGCCAGTGGAAGTGGAAAGCCACCCTTCTCGAGGTGAAACACTGACAATACCATCCTTTACAATGCCTCAGATTGCACCTGGCAGCAGTACTCCCAGTGCAAGCAGCAACAGTAGCTGTTCCACGGTAAGAAGAGCTTTAAAAAACCTGCATGTTCTGTTTTGTACGTAAGCTTCATCGATATATGTAGATGACATCTTCACATTAGCAGTCCTGCCTCATCACTCATTAACAAGGTCCAGCGTAGCCATATCCTTCCCGTACTGCATATATCCTGAGCATCGATAGCAAAACCATCAAATGGGAAGTATATCCTGCCTTTACATTGCAGTCCTTGTTTTCTCCCAGCCGTCCCTCAGTAATTATGACAACCTATAAAACAACTGGTAGAAGACCATGCTATCACCTTTCATAGAGTTAGCCTTCAACAAGAAGCCAGTGTAAAACGGTGTGGTTGCTAGCAATGCTGCCCCAGATCCATCCTCTTCCTGTTTGTTGTCTAGAAAGTATAGTCTTTAAAAAGCAGCTTACCCAGCTCAGGTTTTTTGAGAGCAGCTCCACGGGGTTCCCCTCTGAAAGAATGAATGTGCCTTCAGGGCATTACCCCCGAGCGCTGGAGCCACTCTTAGCCAGCTTTTACTAGAGGATGTCCAATCTTCAGAAAGACATTGAGGTATTGCATTTAACAGTGCACATTTTATGTTCCTGGTCTGAGTTACTAAAAAAAGCATTTAAACTAAGAAAACAACTAGGTTCCTGTATGAGGTACCCACATTGTGTAGTGACAAGCAATCTTATGTTGGAGAAAAGCACATGACACAAGTAGCCAATTTTGGTTCTGAGGACACTATATATAGAGTCTGGCCATTTGCTTTTCGTAGGAAAGATCTATCACTGAAGAGTACAGTACAAATGGCATGATGATAAGCCAATATTGTGGTTGTCTCACTGCTTATAGAAAATTCATATTTCTATGCAGCCAAGCAGCCCGGGAGATTATTACAGTTCTATGGATGATGATCTAAAGATTGAGATGATTGAAAAACTTTTTGCCATGGATACAGAATCAAAAAATCAGTGTACCTCTCAGGTAAGGAACTAATATTTCTTCCAAAAGCCATAAAAATCAGTCCCCTGCTAGTATGTAGTATAGATGCATGCTGTATGTGCAAATATCATGATATGACATGCAAACTGCATTTGCACATATACAAAAAAGCTTTGAAGCACACTAAAAAAACCAAACAACATGCACTTTCAAAAGCTGGGGTGTAAATTTCTATCCCTAACTCTCTCAAGCAAGTGCTTTAGGATGTCACTGCAAGGACACTACGAAGAAGAAAGAAGCATCAAAGAGCTTTCAGAATTTGGAAGCTTCTGTAGACCAGAAAAGGAATATAAACAGCAACATTTTTCTTAATCTAGCCTAATGACTAGTGAGTAAATATACTTTCTAGAATGAAATATAAGTCTTTCTTGCCAAACGTAAAAATGAGAAAGGAATGCCCCTCATTGCACGTATGTCATTTAGGTACAAAATTAAAACTATCATTTTGGATATATTTTTCTTGTGTTACCCCTTGGAGGATTTCGGAGAGATGTGACAATTACTTGCACGTGCAGTAAAATACAGTCTCCCTCTCCTGCATTCTATTCAGGGTGTAAATGTAGAAATTCCCTTTATAATTAACTCTCTTAATCCTCCGCTACTATAACATCAAGTGAGGTAGTGAACAAAAGGTGTGGCCTGATTCAGCCCACCTGACTTTAGAGACTTAATTGAAATGCTTTTGTTAAGAGCATTTTATACTTCTTTAAGAGAAAGAAAAAAGGCAGCGCTGGCTGGCAGCTCAGACCTTAGACTCACCTCCTCCTTTTAATCCTATGGAAAGTTTGGGGTGACTGGAGCCCGAATGAGTTGCCTCGGTTTGCCAGTGCAATTTGCAGACTTAGATGAAATTTCTTCAGGACGTGGACTTCAGCCTTCCCAAGCCTGGACACAGAAACAGCAATGAAAGCAAAAGAAAGAGAGCAGACAGATAAGAGGAAAAGGGGGATCAGGAGCAAACTCAGTGCAACACTTGACATGTGCAGACTTCAGTTTTGTCAGATTCAGCACCCACTTGTACAGGTGTGTCCCACTACATCAACGCTGGTGGGAAAAAACGAGTGTTAGAAAAGCAGCCCTGTCATGTGCTGCCTGGTGGACCAACACTGATTTCCCTCTGTTCAGCTCTGGTCAAATGCCACAAGAAATGTTTTTAAATACAAATGGTCCTTCAAGGGGAGAAAAAAACATTACACATTTAAGCGCACTAGTGTCCTTCCAACTTCATTTTTTGAGAACTTTTCAATTTTTGGACACTTTTTTTCATTTAGCTGGATTATGAGAAAGACATGTTTTCTATTTTAACACAAAAAAGCCTGAGGTTGAATTACATGCCGCACGCTGTAGAGTCGTGGCAGAGGAGATATTCAAGGTGTGATGAAACACAAGATTTACTTCAGATCACAGTGACCTTGCAGGCTGCACATAAGCTGCTTTAACAAATGATGCTGATCTGGGACTTTGTTTTCCTCAGCTGGTTGTCTTTGCTGCTGATGGTATGAGGAATGTGTGCTAGTCATAGAAGTAAGACATCTTTAAATATGAGCCAGCCAGTTTCATGTAGGTGATTTTTAGGTTCACATCTACTAGTATTCGACATCACACTAACTGCCACAACTATTATGACTTCTAGCTTCTTTATAAACTTACCTTATTTTTGTGCAGACTGACTTCAACGAACTGGACCTTGAAACCTTGGCTCCTTACATTCCTATGGACGGAGAAGATTTCCAGCTCAGCCCAATCTGCCAAGAAGAACGTTCTCCCTCTGAAAGTGCACAAAACACCCAGCAGAGTCTAAGTAGCATGAGTACCATCTTCCAACCGCTTGCTTCTGCTCCGCAGAATCAGTTCCTCCCAGAGAAATATTGCCCACAGCTATCAAACAGGAACATTAATCCTGGTCACGAGTCCCTGTCATCGGTGTTCTTCAACAATATGAGTAGGTCATCAGTGCCACCGTACCGTGACCAAGGCAGCACTCCCCTGTCTTCGAAGGGAGGAAGACCAAACACCCAGTGGCCACCTGATCCCCCATTAGAATATCTTCCTGCTAAATGGAGACTCATGGATAAATACTCAGGATCCCTATCAAGTTCCTCCTCAGGGCCACCAGTACATTCTCCAAGCGTGCCCATATACAAAAAAAAGGTAAGAGCTTTTGTGGCATAACTCTGTATTCTACTCAGAAAAGATTTTTGGGGGGTAAGGAGGGTCATAATGTTGAAAAAATTCTTTTTTCCCCTCAATTCAGCTGGAATAAGTTGTTTTGATAGGCACCAGACTGCACCTCTTGGGAAATAAGTGTGGTGCTCTCCCAGTGGCAGTCAGTCTGGTGGAAGCAGAGGCAGGTTAATTTTTCCTTGCCTGTGAGGATGCATGAAAGAATTTCCTGCTGTTGAGGTAAAAATTAGCCCATTAATGTTGCAACGCCTGCTTGTCTTTTTGCAGAAGGCTTACCAGTCTAGCAGTGAGCTGGGACCCATGCATACTTTCTTACCTTGCATATTTTTTTTGCACAACTGAAAACAAGCGGAGAGGAAAGGATGTCAGTACATTTAGTGTTGCCATATATAAATGCTACAACTAAGAATTAAAATGACAGGCTTTACTTTGACAATCATTCCTCACCTTGTTCACTTTCTTACTGTTCATGTGTGTTAAATGATGAGATTAGATCAGAGGCTAAACTCATAGAAGTTTCTTATTGTAGGGAGAAGTTTCTCTGTAGCTCTTTGGTCTTCAGTGTTGGTCACACTGAAACAGTCAAGAAGTCCATAAAATAGCAACGGTCATTTTAAAACGTGAAGCTCTGCTGTTTAACTGCAGTTGGATTTCTGGCATTTCTTGTTGGCAGAAATATCAGTGTCTGAACATGCACCTAGAAAGAGAGGGTTTATCCCCAAACAGCAACGTGTGTGCTCACATTTCACATGCAAAGGAAGGGGGCCAGGTGTGGCTCTCAAAATCCAGTCCTTGAAAATCACATAAATATCTCTTCCATAGCATTTTTATGTCTGCCTGGAGATCCCTAGAGGTTCTTTATGTTTGACTTTCATAAGTCTTTGATCCCAACAGTCAAAAATTTCTGAAGCGTGTGGGATGACTAACAAAAGGAAATAAAAGCATTTGGTGTTTGAGGTCTGTCTGCTGCCGTGTGTCAAAGACACTTTAAATGCCTTTAAACGAAAGGAGAATCTGTTTGAAATTTGTATAGATTTGGCTCCCTGCTCAATCACCCAGAGATCCTTTCTCAACAGGCCCCTGGATGCTTTTGGGCGACGAGGCATAGATGTAAACCCAGCAAGAATTGCTCTGTCTAACAGTTTGAAACTGAAGCGACAACTGGATTATGAAGAACAAGCGTTGCAACAGCTGAGTGGGGTAATCATAAGAACTGCATCCCCTTCACAACTTTGGACTTACTGTGGTCATCAGGGTAGTTATTTGTTTTACTTTTCTTCACATTCTAGGGAGATCCATCTGTCATTAACCCATCTCACCTAATGTGGAAGAGAATGAAATTTCTCAAAGGGGAAAACTGTTCCTTGGTTACAGAAAAGAAGTCTCTCAGCACAAGTGTTCTTACTGGTAAGATAAAACCAAGCAGGTTTGCCATATTATGTATTGAAACACGATTTTAAGACAGATTGAATAGAAACAAATAGTCTTCCAAAAGGAAATGTGAATGGGCTCTGTAAATATTACACTCAGCTAAAATTAAAGATCAGATTGTAGCACCAAGAGCTGAACAATCAAGGTACATTTGATCACTAGCAGATAGATGGCTTCATCTGTGTTCCCACCCTTGCTTTGGAGGTAACAGAGACTGGCTTAACAGATGGGTACCTCATGCTGATCCAAGGTGTGGCCATCTCAGAGCTAGAGCTGACCCTTTCCCTCTACAACACTGTGCTTCTGTACATAAGCCTAGCTTGGGTGCAGCACTATTTCTAGAGCTACTGCTGTTCCTGGACTTCCCTTGTGACAAGATGTCAGTATGCCTACACCATGTGACTGTCATACCAAGGAGCAATTTGCTTTGAAATAATATTATCTACTGTAATTATTACATGGGCTTAACTTTTTTTTTTTCCCTTCCCCACTATGTAAATCAGATGAATATGTCTGTAACTCGAGAGGTCTGAGCCAACCAATGAATCAACTGCAGCAGCAGCAGCAACAACCCACCTGTGGCAGTCCTGGTGACAACTTGAAAGCAGGAGCGTTTCCCCTTCCATTTTACAGTTCCCATTGTCAGGACTATTCTGTCCAACCAGCTCATAAAGCATCAGGTAAGAGCTGTCAAATACTGAAATTGAAAAATGTTGGTATTTAGTATTGACTGATTCCTTGAAAGGAAAAGACACAGAGGAGGATGGTAAACTAACAGCCATATATGTGTTGTTTCACAGAATGAAAAATTGATTCAGTTGTTTAGTGGGGAACTTTAATGTTTACATTTGTACTATATGACAGAAAAAATATTTTTGCCGTTCATTTCAATTAAACTTAATACCTTTTTACCTTGGTAGTCTAATCATCCTCCATCCATACTCTCATCCCGTGATGGAACTGATTCAGTTGTACTGAACTAACTTCAGTTGTACTAAACTAACTTCAGTTGTACTAAACTAACTTCGCTGCAGCATTGATACGGGCGGTTTGTCGGTTTAAGTCTTAACATGTGCCTTCTAAAAAATTAAAATAAGTAATTAAAGGGCACATCTATGTATCTCTTTTAGTATATAAGGAGGGTGGGTGTTGGTTTAGAAACTGTTGTTTACTACAGCTTGCTTCACCGGAACCAACATAATTTTTCTCAGAACCACCTAAATTGGGAGTGGAGGGTGAAAATCTGCACATGTCCGTGTGACAACACTTCTGACAGCTTAAGGCAGAGCAATGCGTAAGGTCTGCTCCGAAACCCGTAACCGCTGGTGGTTTGAGGTGTATGGGCAGAAGCACAAAATGAAACCGTAACTGGTGTAAAGAGAAGAGGGAGGAGAGGAAAGAAGTCTGTCCCTCTGATCGTGACGCCGTGACTCACTTGACTCATCTCTTCCAGGTATGACCAGTCGCCTGCTGGGGCCCTCCTTTGAACCCTACTTGTTGCCCGAGTTGACGAGATATGACTGTGAGGTGAACGTCCCCGTTTTGGGCAGCTCTACGCTTCTGCAGGGCAGTGAACTGCTCAGAGCACTGGACCAGGCAACCTGAGCGATCCTGCAATATTCCGTGGCCTACACTGTTCAAAACAGCTTCAGTTTTTAAATATATTTTTGCAAGTAGACAATTTCTAATACCAATACACTTTTACAGGATTTTACTTAGATATTGAACGTGTCCACGTTACCAAATAGTGGCCTTTTGAAGTTACTCACTTTATTATTCATATTAAAGAAATACATCTACTGTATTTTCTCTATTGCAATTAAAGTGTTGTTTAGAGAGTTTGATTATACCCTCCCCTTATCTCAGTACCTGTAATTTATATACTGAAATTTTCTTCAAATTTTGTGCTGATAAAAAGCTGTGGCATAAATGCTTCATCATGGGATGGATACTTTGGCTGCAGAACTGCAAAGATTTATTTTTATTGCCAAAGATGAATGAAACAAATTTGATCTCCAACCACAGCTTTTTGTTGATCTGCCAAACTGAAATCCTTTGAGTCTTTCTGTGTTCCAGCATTTATCGTATTGTAACTTTAATAACTTTTGGACAAGCATACTAAAGGAAAATCCCAGCCTTCCGCCTCCCCTCCCGCCCCGCTTCCCTCCGTTTTTATACACTTCATTGAAAGAAATGTGAATGGTGAACTGCAGTGTTTGTGGGTATCTGTGAAAGTTGCACGTTTTAAGCTTTTCTTCCTCAGAAGCAAGCCACACTCTCAGCTGCTGCCTTAACCTGGCTTAGCTCTACAGCCAAGGGAATCCTACAGATTTACCCCAGTGGAGGATTTAGACCTGTGTTTTCATTTGTGTTGAGGTTTCTTGTTTTGTTCTTTGTTGTTTCCTTTTTTTTCCTGTTACACAAAACTTTTTTTTTAAAAAAAAATTTCTTTCTGGGCCAGCTGTTAATTATCTCTTGGTACTTTTGCTATATCTAGGACACAACTTTTAAGAGCTGTTTCTGCTAGAACTAGTACTGTTTGTTACAGTGTTGCTTGATATTTCAGGAATCTGACCAGCGGCCAGTACTAACACCTGATTAATGTTACCCTTTTTCACTTTATATGCTAGCTAGCGATATAATTGCAATAGTGAATCATTAAAACCAGAAGTTAAAGTAGTATTTCCCAGCGTATGAGGCTAACTCAGTTACCAGCAGAGAAAAAGAATTGAGGATTGTGTAGTGAGCTGAATAGCTGGCAGGCAGGTCTCCATAATTTTTACTTGCTTTACATTAATCGGGAGCTGAAATGAAGAAGGCAGAGCTCCTTTCCAACTACCATTAGTTGTCATGCATGTATTTTGAAAAAAATAAGGCTTTGAATGCTTTCAAAGGTAAAGCCATTGGAAAGTGTAAACTGCAAGATACTTAAACAATATTAAAAATATTAAAGTAATAAAAGGCAGCTGAGCAGTTCTGACTTCAAAACATATACAGTCCTAGATACACGTTGGGACATACCATCTTGTTTCCTCCACTGGTGTAAATCGTCACAGCTTCACTGAAGGAAATGGAACAGTGGTGATGTACAAAAGGTAAAAATATGGCCCAGAAACTTAGAACAAAGATGCACTCTTTTGAGATTCTGCTGAAGCCTAGTTTATAAAATTGCTTTATATCATGCACTGACACTTGCAGAGAGGGAGCCTTGGGATCATAGAGCACTTCAGAGTTCACTGTCTTAGCTGAATCTTAGAAAAGCTGAAGATCTTTCATTGTTGGTACATAATGTGAAAAAAATATGGTAGTCCCTATTGTAGGCAACCTTTCCAGAGTTTATTACCAAAAAGATATCTACTCCTAACAAGAAGTTATTACCTTAGCGAAAATAATCTATCGGAAGCATCAAAATTGGATGAAAATTGGCAAGCCAGATTTGACAAATGTGCAGTGGCAAGGACTTAAAGGCTTCAAGGATTAAAGACACTTGAATACTGCTCTTCTGTTTCGTATTTGTGTAGTTTCAGCATTAAAAATGTTATACCCTAACAGTTTACTAAAACACTCTGAAAAAATATTCCATGTCTTAATATTAATCATACTTTTTATCATAATTATTTCATAATCTATATTGCTGAATTCTTATTGACAATATTATAACTGTATGGGAACTTTAACTTGATAAGGAAATGTATTTTGACACTGATACCTTATTAAAGTATACTGATCCTAAATTTTGTGACTCATTTGCTATGAATTTGTTATTTGCTGTATCATTGTAAAACAAAAGTATTTATTAAATTATTTATAGAAAATAAAGGTTTGCATTGATCTTTGAAGGATGAAAGAACAAAAGTTACCCACATGGGAGGGCTGGCAAGTACCTGCCGCAGGTCTGTACCACCAACCTTTTTGTAGAGTTCTCCCAGCTTTCCTCAAACGGAGAATTCATGTCCTGCTGACTGCCCTTCTGACACTTGCCCTGTGGTTCAGACTGCTGCTTCCATGTCAAAAGTGTGTTTCTGTCTGAGAAGCTGAGGGTGCCTCTTGTAATGCTACTCTTTAAAAAAAAAAAAAAAGTTGGCAAAATTTTAGAGGCTGAATTGCTTCAGCTCCCCCCTTCAGTTTTTGGTGGCAGTAACAGAAGCCATCATATTGTAGCTGTCCTAACAGGCCCATTACTGAACAAATGAGCTTTCTCCCACCCAGCCCTTTATGACAGTGCTGCTGTTGGACATGCCAGTCCCTTTCCATACAGAAATTGCCAGTTTTGACTGCACAATAACACTGATCACGGCTGTAAGAGTACAGACATATTCAGAAATTCATTTCCAAACATGCACTTAAATTCATGCTGAAATGTGGAACCTGGTGGTGCTTGACCCATCTGATAACTGCCTTTGAAACGTGCAGCTGTCGCTAAAACAGCAGCAGCTTCCAAATAACCTGCATGAGTAAGGTTCATCGCCTCCTTTTCCAGGTGGGATGCTCAGCAGATACAGAAAGAGACTCCTTGCTTCCAAGTCTGTTGCGATTAACAGTAATCACACAGCACCCAGCAGTGGAGAGCAAATGGTGGTATGTACCTGCTGCCCTCCCTTTTAAAGCATCCCATTGACCTTCAGGGCGTTTGGACCAAGACACTCAGCATGTCAGATCCTGATCCAATGGAGAGGATTTTTTTTTTTTTTAAAAGAAAAAGGTCAATCTCTTAGATATTAACCTATTCAAATCAATTTCTACCTTTTAAGGGTAGTAATCACTAACTGCTAATATAAAAATAGTGCTTTCAAACATTTTGGGGAGGGTTATTGTTAGCACTTTCATTCCAAAGAGTAGTGCCCATTCCCACGTTCAAGTACTTAAAAACATACCAGTAGTTCCCAACATTTGGTTTTGGTTTTTCCTTTCTACTACAGCTAAACATTTCGCATGTTAGTGAGTTTTAGTGTTTTCCCCTCACATCTATGAATGTCCTGGACAGCTAAACTCTGACACTGCAATTTACATACACAGAAGACCCAAACCCTGGCCAGAAACATGACACAGATTGCATCAGTAGTTGAGCTTTCCTCTGCTGAACAGGGGTTTATTATGGCTTTTTAAAAACTTTGATTCCCTCCCCCTCCCCACAGACAAGCAGAAATGCTTAAAATTAAGTGTACATCATCTTTCGCTGTCTAAAAGCACCAATTCTTGGTATCAAATCTTTTATCTTTAATAGCATAATGCTAATCCCAAGTCTGATGTTCAACACTCACTATGTTCTGCTGGAAAACTGAGTAGCTCTCATGATTTGGGCCAGTTTCAGTCTCTGGCTGATTCTTAAGTTTTATCATCCTTTTAAAATAATCAAGCCAACACTTCTCCTAGACCATCGCTTTCATGCAGGTAAGATTCACACTGTCTGTCAAACAAATGGTTACAACAAAGTACTGTAAGAAATTCTCAACACCCTGTTATATATATTGTGATTACTAATAAAACTACAAAAACAGCCCAGATAACTTGGAGCAAAATCCAACTATCTTTTCAGTCAAGACCACCAGTTCCTAAGCAATACTGAGATCTGCTGACAGGAGATGATTCATCACGCTTGCTTGCAACAGTTGGCAGAACACAAGGAAAACACACACAACTGCTGTGATTCTAGATGGTGAAGGTTTCATCTGTTACTTCTCCCTGAGGAGCTTTATAAAACTATTAACAGATGTGCCAGATAAATAAAGAAATAAATAGCTATAGTGGAGAACTGGAAATACTCACCTACATTTAAATAAACAGCATTATTTTCTTTGCATTTTTTTTCTCTCCATCTCCAACTCTCTTATTCTAGGCTTCCCAAGAGAAGACACAGCAATTTCTAAGGAAAAAAAAAAAAAAAAAGAAAATCCTTAACAATATTTTCTTAGGATGACGAGATCTGTCACACGTCACCTTTCTGCTGCCTTAGCACAGGCCAACGCACAGCACAACAGCCACAGCTCAGTTATTTGGGGCTGCACGAGGCAGGCATGGATTTCTGCTCCCCTGGGCGCAGTTGGTGATCGTTGCTTTCCTGAGACAACTGAAACTACAAAAACACCATAGGAAAGCTCTAGCAACTGGTATGTACCTTGTTTGGGGGTATTTATGTTAAAATGGCTTCAAATTAAAAAGAGGGGGGGAAGAGAGAGAGAGACAAGCCTTAGCTATTCAGTTTGGAAGTGCCACGGACCTTTTTCTGGCAGCTTGTGATGTGTCGCAGGTCTCGCATGGAACACACAAAAAATCCTAAACTCCTGTAATCAAGTTGCTACTTAATTCTCTTCAGTCATGCCTCTCAGTTAGCAATGTGGTTAAGATGTCTCGTTAGGGAACAGAAGCACACACATACATGAACCTGGCTTACGAAGACAACTGGCACACCAGTCAGAACCAGCTACACCTCCCTTCGATCCTGGACAGGAACCAGCAGCCGGAGGCAACAGCAGCTGCATCACCCCCTCGTGTGCTCTCTGCTATGGAAAATGCTGCATCTTATCCACAGTGGCTGGAAGGACCACTTAGACTTGGACTGCATCTCAAAAACTCAACTCAGCTTATCTTCATTTAAAAAAAACCAAAACAAAACAATCAACCACAAATCAGCAACCTCCCCAAACTCTCCACTTGAAAAACTCTGTGCTTAGGTTTTGGGATTACAGACAAAGCTGGCAAGCTAGCTCCTCAGAGGCACCAGCACCAGAAATCAAGAGCAAACCACTTTTTTTAAATTAAATTTTTAAGCTAATGCTGTGGGTTCTGACTGCTGGCCTTTGAAGGACTGGCACTGGCTGGGTTTTGCAAGAAAAAGCAGCATACCAACAGCTCTAGTGACTCAAACTGTCTCCCCACAGCACTGGCAAAGGCAAACCCACAGCAAAGTCTCCTGGGGCAGAAGAAACCTCTCACAAGCATTGCCTCCTCCAGGCGTGTTGGTGTCACTCTCCAGCATGTAGTTCCAGAAGGACCAACGGTCCCAGACAAACCACAGCAACACAGCGCCAGCAGCTTCATGGCTTGTTCATCCATCTAACATAGAAAGTTCTCCACTCTCTTAACAGCTGAGCATGCTTGTTGGCTGCAGCAAGCAACTTTTATTGCTTAGTATCGATCCCTGACTTTTCCTCTAAACTCAATCCCATTTCTCCCCTAGTCCTTACCCAAGTCTCTAGTTTCATCGTTCTTGTTTCTGCCTCGTGCTCACCTTTCCCTCCTGACAAGCCTGCGCCATCTCTACATGCCCCTTGTTGCAGGCAGAAGTTTTTAGCATAGATTCGGGGACTTCCAGCATAGGCTCTCTCTGGTCATGCCCTTCCTTCGCCCATCTGTTTGATACCACTATCAGACAGCTCTTTTTGCTCAAACCTCCAGCTTCTGTGGTTCTCAGTCAAGCTCACGTCAAAAATGTCCAAACCACATTCCTGCTGGGCACAAGAGATCACAACCCTTGCCCAGAACTTCACAGTCAGAAGAAAAGCAGTACGGGTTTGTCCTTTCAACCCTATCAGCATTGCAGAGCTAACACTAGTGGGAAGAGAATCTGTATTTGTGGTTCCCCAAACATTCTCCCCATACAAACAATATCTGTGTTCAGGACAAAAATTTAGCTGGAGCTAGAGAGAGGCACAGACATTTGTTAAAGCACTTCCAGATGCCACTACGCCCTTGAGAGACACCAACAAGGTCACTCAGGGTGCGATTTCTGACCACAGCTTATCCCTTGGTTTTTTCAGCCCTGGGCAATCCTTACGCACTCACTCTAGAGTTTGGCTGTTCAGAAACTTGGAGGACCCCAGGGTGCCCCAGAGGAGAGTGACCCACAGGGATCTCTCTGTCCAGCTATAACCAGTAAGCGAGAAAAATCAAAGGTTAATACTCTTACAGGTAAACTAAAACCCACTCATATGTCTGCTGGGGAGAATGACAATATAGTGATCACACCACCAATTCCACAGTTTTCCAGAATAAAGTTCTTTCTAAAGACAATGACAGGGATGAATTTTCCAAGTTACAACTGTTTATGCAACTGAATTTATGATCAACATAAATATACTTCATTTTACTTCAGCCCCTCCTCCACATAACAGCACTACAACAGTATAACACTGGACCAAACGAAGCATGAAATGGATGTCGTCACTGTCCATTTTTAGATACATCGCATGACATCTATTGGCTTTTTTCCTGGAAGAGTAGGCAATACTAATTGTGTCTATCGCTTACTGCTAACACAGATAATGCTGTCCTTAACCGCAGCCCCCAAAACACACTGGAGTTCACAGAAAGCAAACCAATGCAAGTTTACTGGGAAAACATGTCGCTCTCCATTATTTTAACTTCAGCTGCAAACATCAAGATGAGCTTTCCCTGTGCCTTGTCCAACTACAGAGATGCTCCTGTTTTTCAGGATATTTACACCTTTTAACACAGGTTGTTGATCACAACTTCGACTTGTTTAATCTTTATCCAGTTTTTGGAGCGCAGAGGATCATCTATTTCAGGGCCAATTCGTTCACTACAGAAATCACAAAGATAAAAGGAGACACCAGCAATGAATAATTTTTGGTCAGCTGTCTTCTCCCCTCTCAGCTCTCTTCTGCACATGAGCTTCTGCTTAATGACAGGCAACACCTTGAATAACTATGCGCTGGGTTTGCTCTCATTAGCACCTCTTTCTGCCTCGCCTGGATCCACAGCACGCATTGTCTGTGCAAAGACACTCAAGCACTCTGAAAACTAGACAAAAATCTGGCTTTTGTAACCTTCAATTATATCTTAATATACCAAATAAACACTTCAACTTGTGCTTTCGTTTTGAAGAGTGACTTCTGCAACCCACTCCCTTAACGTTCTCCCACCTTTCAAGCAAAACCAAGAAAAACGCATGTTTAGGAAAAAAAAAAAAAAAAAGAAAGTCACTAAAATACTTGTCTGGGCAACCAGAGAGGAACCAGGAACCAGTGAAATATCTGAAACTTGTTTGAGTTCATTGGAAAGACAGGGAACGTTCAAGTCAACAGTGCTCTCATTCTTTCTGCAGCACTGTCCCTTCTGGGCAGGGTTTGTTTGCACTGAGGTTTTGTATTAGGAACACACACACACAGCTAAATATGATTTTGTTTACCCAGGATTTCTTCTCCCCTATTCAGTGCACAAATCCACAAACCTGTGCTGAAAATAATAGACAGGGTGAAAAGTGCCTGTGCCCGGTGGTCAAGAACCACAACAGGTACCTCTGAACAGCAGACTGACATGCTGGGCGTACTCAGAAGACTTGTCCTGAAGCCTGCTCAAAGAGGGTCTTCTTCAAAACCTACCAAGAGGATGCTTTCTCTGGAGAGTACATTCAGACTAGACCCAAAAGAGCCACCTTGGAGAGCAGGAAATGCTCCCACTGTCTCTTGCTGAGGCGTTCCCCAAGAGGTTTCCAAGAAAACAATCCTCCTTCCTCCCCTTCCTTTTCCTGCACTTAAGGCCTCCTTTCCACGGAAATCTCTCCAAGAGTATTTTGATTTTTATAAGCAAAATCATGTCCTGACTCATGCCCAGGAAATAAATACCATGTGTCTACAAAGCCTATGCAACCGTTTGTAACCAGTTGCCGAGGGGTGACCATTCCCGAGCTCCTGAAAAATGGGTCTTCTGCAGCCTCTGGCAGGAGCTCGTGCTCTCCGTAGGGCTCTCTTGACCTCGATGCGGGAGTGCCCAGCACGCTGCAGGATGTGCTGTGGCCACGGCCAGCAAACACTGCTGCTGTTCCTCAAGTCGTGGGCCAGAAGCGCAGCGGCTGAACGAGCTGTTCCTTTCATGTGCTGCCCTCAACACAGGTCACCTACACAAAAGTCACTTACTTAGGTTTAATGTAGATAATTCACAATTCACTTACATATGGTGCAGGAGGGTGAAAAAGACTGGCAACCTGTTACTTCCATGGTTCATGGAAAATACGTTGTGGCTGTGCATTACAGAGCACCATCATATGTGGCAAAAGCTGCCTAAAAGGAAACTGCCCTGGGAAGCTTCCCAAAAGCCGTATTTTCCACTTTCACACTAGGCTCCCGAGCTTCACTGCTCAAAGGGCGACAGCACAGCAGAGCCACTACGGCTGGTGTCCCACCACGCTCTTCCCAGTGAGCCAAATTGTAAAGGCAGCAGCTTGCCAGCACCAAAAGCAGCATTGCAGGGACCACCAAGCACAGCTGCGCTCAGCAGCCCTCCTCACAACAGCTCATTTCACAGCAATCAGATACACCCCTGGTTTGCCGTACCCCACAGCCATACCCTCCGTTTCCTCGCTACCAAGATGCCAACACCTTCTCCCAAGTGAACATTCCCAGCAATGTCCAAGAGCATTAGGAAATCCTCTCCTAGAAGCTCTTATTGGAAACGCAGACCACACAATTACAAATGGAATTCTGGGATCTTATCTGCACCACAGTGAGTCATCTTTGAAAGTCGTATTGCAGCAGCACTGCATTACACATTCAAACTATTTGTCCATCTTTAAAAAAAAAGAAAAAAGTGAGCTACAGAAGAAAAACAACATGGACAGTCATGCAGCCACATGCAGCACACACACTACAGTTGGACAAGCCTAGTTTTGACAGTATGAGGTGTACGTAGAACTAATTCAGTTCATACCCATACTCATGGGATTAAATTCTGTTAAGAAAACCAGTCATTCAAACTCAGTTTTGTAGCTGCACGCTAGCGCTAGCTATAGGAGACCGTGATGCACCTGGCTCCACACAGTGCCGGTAACTGAACTAATGCTGAAAGAGTAAATTCACTCTCCTTCAAGATCTCCAATTAAGATCCAAACAAGTATTTTTGCAATAACCAAGGAAACAGGACAGAGTGTGTCTGAAGGCAGAAGTCAGCAGGATACAAAGAGGTCTTTTTGAAAATAATGCTGACTATTCTCTCCATTTTTAAAATGGAAACAAATAGACTGTCATTCATTTTTACCCAATCATTACGTCTTCCTGCCTAACATTTAATTCTACAGATTTTTCTGCTCTATTCAAAAAAAAAAAAAAAAAAAAAAAAATCACCTGACTCACTCACTTGGATTTTTTAGCTTCTTAGTGTCTCCCATTAGCAGCTACAGAAATGTAACTTACGGGCTCTAAAACATGAGCTACTTTGAAAATTTAACTTTTTAAACAGCTCAGAGAAGATGGCTGTCATCCTTTCATTTCCAAACAGCAGTTTGTGTAGATTTTAGTACAATCAGTTTGTGTCTATGTCATGTTTCATTTTCATGCTTCATTTTACAAGCCCACTAATCAGACTAATGAGGTTGAATGTGAAGAAATTCCTTTGTTTCAAACTGAACAGCCTCTGGATCCACACTTATAATGGTCTTTCTTTGCTTATTCAATTTCTGTTTGCAAGTAATAGAAAAAAAAAAAAAAGGGCATTACAGAATTTTTCTGCTAAACCTTAAAGGCAGAAAGCCGTCTTATTAAAACATCCCCTTTAATTTACGGGAGCGCGGGTTGTATATTGATGTTAGGGAGTCACAGCGCCTTCCACCTCGTGCGCATGCTTAAACGAAAATAAAACTTTACTAACTGCTTTAGTTAGGGTCACAAATACGTTCTCCATGTCCCAACTGGGTGGCTTGAGAGAGCCCAGCGAGTAAATGCCCACCTGCAGGCAGTGGGGAGCTTTGCTGTGCTGACCAAGCTCAGGCAGGGAGGAGTCGATTCCCCCAGGGCGCGGGTACAACGTGCCCAGGACCCGGGTAGGGACTGGGATCTTCCTGGTTCATTAAGCCCGTCTAAACCATGAGCCCCACAGATATAGATAATCCACGGCAGGAGACCGAAGCTAAAAGTGGAGATGGAAATTCCCACTCGGGGATTCATTACAGAGCAGTCCCAGGCTGCAATGCAAACCTGCCAGTGCTCCTCAGAGCTTTTTGTCACGAGTCAATAGGAGCACAGAGAGAGGCACAAAGAGACTTACAAGGGAACACACGCAATTACAGGACGGTGCCACAAAAGGCGACGCTGTGTGTGTCAACCCACACACAACCCTGATAAACTTGAAGCTGTCATCTTGAAACTGTCTTGCCTTGAATTTGCTCATTCTTAAGTGTCCCTTTTTTTGTTTAATATCACGTACAAATCTGCATCCCACCCCTACATTGGGAAGTAAAGTAGTAGCCACAGTATAAAAGAGTAATCAGAGAAAGGCTTGTTTCTGATCCTCTAAATGCCCAAGTAGCTGCCCAGACCACCTGCTGAACAAGTGACAAGTATACTGACAATTTAGGAGGTCATAAAACATTCCACCTTTGCCATCAAGGTTACTATGGGTGTCACTAAACCTGAATATATAAGGTTCAACTCTGGTTCGCAGTTGTCTGAAATACGTTGGATATACCTGTAAAAGGGCATGGAATTGCTGAGGTTATCTTTTCTAGCCTGTAGCACGAAAACTGCACAACAATCCAAGTGCCTTCATTTAAATCTGGGAGAAGGATGAGTCCCATTCAAAGCATAATACATTTATAGACAAACCCAGGCAACCCATTTCCTCCTAAAGCCACGAACCAAGCATAAGAAATGCACTCCTGCCACAATACATCCTAGGCTACGACAGAAGCTCTAAGGCCCTCACACATCGCCTACAACATCCTGAGTTGAGAGTCACTGGGGTTGTCAGGGACTAGAGGCACCAATCACTACATCTCCTGTTCCCAACCAGCCCACGGAGATGGGGTCGAAGATTTCTCATGCTACAGCAAGGGCCAACAGTACCTCCACAAGTGCTCTGCCTGGTTAACCTTCAGCACTTTCTAAGGAAAAAGGAAGAGCATCACTGGCGAGAAGAGAGAAGACAACTGCTCACATCCTGAAACGAAGATGCCCATCGTGCAGCAACACCTTCCACATCAGGTGAAGCCTGGCTGTGGAGACAGATGTGAGAGGACCTGGTGGGCCACAGGACCAGCCTGATGGCTGCTACCACCACAGCATGTGTGCATGATTATTAGCCAGAAACTACATCCACCCACACAAACCAGGCATTTGAAAATATTTTTGTTTTTCTCCTTCAAACCTGAGCCACCCATCAGCAATACCATGGCAGTTAAGTAACAGAGCTGATGGATCTGAGTTCTGTGCAGAAAAAGCATTTTAGCTTTCAACTATTTCTCGTGATCCTCTGATGTTTAATTAGGAATAATTAAAGAACAAGCAAAAAGCCTGAATCCTTTCATGAATACTTCATAGGTACAGGCTAGTTATTTCAAACAGGAGCTTGGTTCCAGGTTGGCAGGCCCCCTTTGCACAGGAGCTGAGGAAAAGCAAACTAATCTGGTTGAGAAATAGAGCAAAACGGTGTCAGATTTCCTCCAAAACAGAGATATTTTTGCCAACAAACTGGTTAGTAAACTTTAAGAAGATGACTGACTAATGACAGACAGCAATCCCCCACAATCAGCCCCAAGACACAGGTATTATTAAGAATCAACATGTAGCTTTACTGAAGTCTTTAAACTGCCTCCTAGACATGGGAAAAGAATAAAACTGCCTGAGCAGCTTGGGTTTGGCATAGAAAAAGAGAGTTAATTAAGGAATTGGGTTATTCCCAAACCTTGCTGTTTAAGAAGTTCCATTATACCTGCTGCACAATAGGTGGGATCCATTTTCTTTCAGCAACGCCTATGTCAGACATTAATTCAAGACCGTATCGTGTTTAACAGATACTCCCCTAAAACAAACTTGCAGAGAAGAGATAAGTCGTGTTGCTGGGAGTACTGCGAGGGGAGGCTCACTAACTAGAGCATGTAGGTGAAAAGCAGGTGACTTGGCAACACGTGTTCAAGCAAGTTTAAAGGTGGAGGTTCGGATATAATTTAGAGCCTTCAGGGATACAGGAGGAGTGATGGAAGAGGACAAAGGTTCTCCTCAAAGCAAGGGAGCACAGCCTTTACCATCCGACTACACCTCCCAACTTCTCTCGTTTTCGGCACAATTTGTGTTTCGACCCTCTGGAGGCACATGCTCCAACTTGAAGAAGGCCCCATATGTGGGGCAGCTCCCGCGCTTGGCAGAGCAGTGGGCAGTCACCAGCTCGCGAGCATCATCCCCCTGGCACACTCATCCTCCCACGGGTGGCACAGGGAGGGAGAGGATGGGACAGAGCCCCACAGCTTTGGCGCAGCTGTAAGGGCAGCACGCCACATGCCACCGGTAAAAACAGGCAGACACGTCTCCTCTCCGGCAGATGTGGAAACAGCCTGTGGAGACCTTCCTGTGTGAGGGTGCAGCTGGTACGAGGGGCTGCCCTCTCCTCCTGCCCCCCGCCACACCAGCTGTGGGGCCCAGCTGGGCACTCCTCTGGCCGGGGGGAGGACGGGACTGGCACGGACTGGCACGGGAGGGAGGGAGGGCACAACAGAGAGGGCCAAAAACCAGCACGGACAGAGAGCAGAGAAATGAACAACAGCACCCCTGCCACAATGCTGCACCTTCTCAGAAAGCCTGTGTCCCAGGGACTCGCCTTCCCACTCTGTGGCCACGAGAGCCTGCTGGGTGCACCAAGAGGCACCGGGGCAAGAGGCGAGAGCATCCATTTCAGCAGGAGGACTAAGAAACGGAGACTATGCCAGCCAGCCCCCAATGACAGCTTTTGCCTCATTTTAGCACCAGAGGTGTGCAGACCTTCTGCGGGTGCTCAGGAAGGTGCTGCAGGTTAGTCTTGAGGATACACTTGGAAATTAAGAGGGTGTGTTGCACGGGGCACAGCTGGTTCCCAGCTGCTGACCGCAGGAAGGAAGGAGGCTCTGCAGTCACACAGGGAGGAACCGAAGGTGTGTAAGGAGGCTGGGGGTAGCACCCCTTTCCTCCTTGCCTCACTGGTCCATTTAGATCTGAAGCTCTCTGGTGCAGGAATCTCTCCCTGGCTTTTCAAAGTACCTCCAAGGATGGAACCTTGAAGCCATTTGTGGCATTACAGAAACTTGCATGGTTATAAATGATACAAAGTAAGGAAGATGAATTTTAGTCACAGAGTGACAATGTAGAGAAGGTGTTTAAACAGGCCTCTACCTCTAAGCACTTACAGCTTTCCACCAAGGCTGTCACACTATTGCTGTACACTTTTTTGGCTTAGCAATGCATTACATCAGCAGTATCTCTAGGCAATTTTTGGTCACCTCATTATGCTCAGCCCATTTTCCCTTGCATCACAAAAAGAGCATTTCACGCAAAATAATCAATAGACCTGCTGGCTGGAGCACTGCCTAACTAGAGATAGAGCATCACAGCTTCATGAAAACCCTTTTCCTCTGCGTTCCCGAGGGTGTAGCGCTCTCCCTATTTGATAGGGCAACGTCTTCCGTCTTCACCATTTGTGTCACCATAAGTAAGGCATCATTAATAGCTAAAATCCCAAATTATGGTCATAAATAGCAGCAGGGTGTGTCCATGAGCATCAGTTAATACATGTTGATTTAAACTACACAAGCTACAGCCTGATGCACTGACCACCCTGGACACAATGAGATGGAGGGCAGTGAGCAGACCCCCCTTCAGCAGGCTGACAGGCCTGCCCCTGCAAGGTTAAAATGCTGACTTTCATGTAGAGCTCTAGTCTTGCAGATGTTCCTCCACCATCATCCAGCCCAGCTGCTATTCTTGCAGTTTTTAAGTACTCTGGAGGAACCACCATATCTTTCTGAAGGAAGTTCAGCTGCACAAAGCTAGCAAAAGACAAACAAAACGAAGTAACAGTGCCTCAACTCCATTTAAAAACTAACAACCATTCATTGCTTGGACAAGCAAAACCATTTGCAGAACAAATGATAGTCTACAGCCCACCAGCAGGAAAGGTCACATTATTGTTACGGTTATTTTTCATGCTTAACCCTTCCCATCTCATTTGGTCTTCTCTTCCATGTCCTCAGACAGTGCAGCCTGATCTCGGCACGGAGACTTTCTGAATTCAGCTGTTCTAAACATAAGATGGGGACTTGAAAACTATCTTGAATTATAAGAGGCCCAGTTGTTAACAACCCTAGAAAAGCAAGAAGAGATACTGTACTACTCTAGGATTTTGAGCTACAGCTGTTTAATACTTTAAGTTTATTCCACAAATTTTTCAAAATTTCCTGCAGAGAAATAGTCAAGAAATGCTACAGAGTATCATGAAGGGCACACACTTAGAATAAAAATAAAGACTGGAACTCCCAAAGTACCATCTCTCCCCTCTGTGGCTTTAGTTCTAAAAGGATGAGTTTAAAGGCAGAATACTTACGCAGCAGGAAATATAGTTATACACTTGAATGGTTATAACTGGGGGAGAAAAAACCAGACAGGTTTCCTCCCCACTCCCACATATTTCAGACCTGACGAAGGGTTTACACATTCGAGGTTAGTCAGTTTTTTCGGGAATAGAACTTAATACAAATATGTTATGAAACAGAACAATATAGTTTAACAACAATAAAAAAAAGGAACATCACAATATTATCTCATTTATTCTTGGAACTTTCTGTTACACGTTCTCACCCATCCACTCTTCACACTTATTTCAGAGAAACACAGAGCAATAAAATTTATGTATATTTTCCTCTGCAATCTTTTCTCGGTATAAAAACATCTTTTCTCGAGATGTTCTTATTAGTTCCTAAAGGAAACATTAACATCAGATCTGATCACAGCAAAGTCTCCCCAATGGTTAGACATTTACACTTACGACAAAAAAAAAACCCCAAACAGCCTAAGTCCTCTGGGATGAGTAAGCAGAAAAGAACATCTAGGCCAGCACAAGCATCATGCCGTGTTTCTTCATTAAAACAACTCCGTCAAAAAGAGGAACTTTTTTTATGCTTCTCCAGCAAGCATCGGGTAAAACGACCTTATTTTTTTCTACACAGCTTGCCCTTTAGCAATGTTCTTCTGAAGGACAGCGAAGTGAACTCTATCATCCCCCAAGGATCCCTGAAACAGTTTAGCCCTGATAAGAAGTTTTTAATGGGCTCTTCCCAGAAGCATGCATATTTTCTCATAAGCATTTACCTAAGAAAAGTGAAGCAATGAAGCACACAAATGCCTGTTTATGTAAGCTCATTCATGTGCAAACTTGTGCATGAATACCAAAAGTTGAGACATCGGATCTCATTCGAAGGTACTTCGACTGAAAATGTTGCAGCTTTGCTAAATTACATTGAATTTAGTTACAGATACACCACACAGTATGTAAAGCCTGTCACCTTTCAGTTTCATGTTTGTAAAAAGCCGTAAAAGCGTATTTTCTTCTTCTCTGTGCTACTCACAGTCTTCCTAGAGACTCCACCAAAAAGATGCATTTCATGGGCAGAGAAAATTGTTTACTCTCCTCTGGGATAACAAAACACAAATGGACTCTGGTCTGGAGCCTGAATTATCTGTGTAAATGTACAATTAAGACAATATGGCCTTTTGTGCATACTTACAGATGCAAACCCAACCCATTCAGAATATTTTCAAGCATGGTATAAAACGCAAAGGGAAGAAAAACTCATTACTTTTTCATATCTGTAAACACAAGTTTTTAAAAGTTGCTTTGGAATTTGTTAGGGAGAACAGAGGACTAAAGCTCATTCAAAACGCTTCCCTGCATGGTCTACTTATCTACAGGAAAAACTCATAAAATCCTGACTGTGATACCAAGTAGCCATCATTGCAACTGCTCCCACGATCCCCAAGATGCCTTCCACGCTCTTTATGAAGGAGAGTCAGAGGAATTACACAAGGGTTCAAGAAATGGTAGGTGCAAGATGATCATACATTTTTCCCCTGCACTTTGCCAATGGTAAAGTACCCGTGACCTTCCACTGTAACCGTGTATTTCCTTTCCCCACAAAACTTGCTAACAAAGAAATCTCAAGTGCCTGAATTTTGAGTACCTGTGATGGAAGAAAAGCCTCTAGGTCACATTCCCACAATCCAGAGCTAGACTGTTTGAAACAGATCCAGATGCCACTCCTAATGGCCCTTTTTGATGAGCAGAAATCACTGACTAATAATGCCCAGGAGGTACTTTTCTACCCTCTGCAAAGCTGCCATAATTTTCAAGATTCTCCAGTCTCCACTACTGATGTGCATTTCTATCATCATGGCATATTGTTTCACCTTATATTCAGTGTAACTTCCTCTTACTTTTATGCCCTCTTCCCCTAGAAAGGTGCCAAGAATCACTCCATCATACCATGAAACAACTAACTTTGCCAACAGGTCGATAGCAGCTGCTCCTGAACAGCTGGCTTAACCTGTTGCCAGGAGCATAATTATCACTTATAACACTCAACTACCAGAGATGTTGGCAAGAGTCACAATTTTCAGTGTGTTCCTTTTTAACCCATATAATGGACAGTAATTATCAGAGAGAAACTAGAGACTAGAAAAATCCCTCCCTTCCAGACCTAAGTAGCAAAAATTGTCTTCTCAAGATACGACAGTACGTGGGCTTTTTTTGGTACAGTATTCATTTAAAAACAAAAAACACTCAAACTTCTGTCTTTGAATATCAGTCTTTCCCCTGACTCATTCTATTGGCGATGACGAGCAGTAGACTATTATGCAGGGCTACTCAGAGCCACCACCAAACTGCCCTGAGGAAGGGCCTGCCTTTGATCTCGTGGTACATACAAGGGCTTGACAAAACACACACACTCATAATGAAAGAAGATGAAAGACCTTTGGACTAGCTAATTCATTGCTAATTTTGCCTATTTGGTTTCATGCTCTCATCCTTTGCATACCAGACGAAGCCCAGACTAGACCTCCCTGATAATCTCAAATTTTGCATGCTCCACACAGGGTTGACTTTGATGGTCCCATGGGTTTTGAGAGCATACTAGGACTGATACTCCTCCTGAAATCCAAATCAGGCTTTCTTCTGTCTAGAATATGAGACTGTGAACTGTTCCCAGTGTAACATTTTACATGGTTTCAATCATCTACTCAACTGAAAGTAAGTTTATGACAGAGAAAGCAGCTGAGAAGAGAAAGGAGTAGGTGAACTTCTAATATTACTAAGAAACTGATGGACAAGCAATAACCTTGTTTTACACAGTTTAGCATTTATTGGCAAATAAGCAAGCTGGAAATTATTCCCCCCTTTCATACGACTTCCTGCCCAGTAAGCACGTTTCCATCCAAGTTCTTCACATCTTTTCTGAATGAGAGCCCTTCTTTGTCAAAAGCGATCCTATCACCCAGGCATGCCTGTCTTGTATTGAATGCACGGGTACCTTGTCTCCATAAACTTTTTTTAATTTATTAGGTCATCTATGTAGCCCTGCTTTTGGGGCACAACAGGATGTAAAAGCATTGCCAGAGCTATTCCTTTACCTCCTTCTTTACCTTTTCCCTTGTGAAAAACAAGCTCTAATGCAGAGTTGAGACGTACTGGCCCAATTTTAAAACTGTGTCCTTTCTTATCAAGTATGAACATTAACTTGCTCTCTTTAAATTTAGGAATTTGTGCAAGATTGAAGTATTCACCTCCTCTGTTTTTGGTTCAGTTTTCTCAGATTTTTTTCAAGTTGAATTCAGAGACTGTAACCATGGCTTGCTAGGAATCCGGGGAGCATGCCTGAAAGTGATCTTTTTCATTGGGGATTCTCACATCGTGCAAGGTATTTCAACACTACAAACTATTTGAATTAGTCTAGCTACTCTTTTGTTTACTGGTGGTAGAATTTCTTCATATGCAATATCTTTTTTGCAAGTATAAATGTTGTCAAACCATTGCAGAGACTTTTTAGTAATCATATCTGCTTTGCCATAAGCATGGAAAAAAAAACCCAAGAAAAGAATTAGTCAGTTCTGGTCAGAGCAGCATTCAAGCAATTTTCTATTATATTTAATTCACAGCTAAAATCTAAGCTTAAACATAAAATGTAGTAATGCAGACTTCTGTTTGTGAGACTGAATTTATCCCTTACACCAGCATGAAGCTCCAAGGTAGCTCGGAGAGGAAATTACACAAGTGTCTTTTGCCTTAGTTTCTCTGGGAGTAACGTGAAAATAAGCATTGGTCATGACTGAGTATGACAAAGTATTTAGAGACTAAAATGCACATCTATTCCTCTTTATGAAGTGTACAAATGTTCTTCCACCTTGGATACTCACAGTGAGTGTTTGAAGGCCACAAACTTGAAGAGCCCATCATTAAACTCTTGTCCAGAATGTAGCTGTCAGGGTAGAACAAGGAAAATACTTCTCAAGAGGGTTTTATTATGCCTGTCTACAGGACCCAGGTGAATACCTATGTGACCTGCTATTACTTTAAACACAAAAGAAGTGTGGATGCAGGAACCACACCCAGATTCCAGTTCACAAGCAACTCCTGTGACGTCTTCCCAAGTCAGAGTGCTCTCTCTCTTTACCTAATTTTATCTAATTATTTCCAAACATATAGCCCATTTCATGGAAGCTTGGTATTTTAGATAAGAAATGAAAATAACTTTTTTTTTTGGTCCAGAAGATAAATATTTTACCGGGCAACACTAAAAAAACAGCAGCTCAACAGGACTAAGGATATTAGATACTGATCTTGTAAATCTCTGGTTTTCAATTTTGCCTCCAATTGTGGAATAGCATGGATTCAGCAGAGCACAAAGGTATTTTCTTGTGTCAACAGAACCATAGCAGTGTTCAAATACTTTTTGTACTTTGGCTTTAGTATCTTACCATACATCTGTGCTTTTAGTCGTCATGTCTCAATCCTTATTCACACTCAGTGAACCAGGTGAACTTGATTCATGCCTATGCAGATGGCCACATTCAGGCCTCCCTGGCTATCTCATACACCTATGAGATCACTTGTCCCAGGCCTCTTGGCTCATATGTGTTGCTTAACCAAGCTGTATTGTGCACCCTGTAACAAAATATCTTCCTCCTTCCAGGAGGCCAAATACATTATCATCCCTTCATCATTTATATTGACTTTTCTGTATTAGCACAGTGCCTCTGTTAGCAAGAGTAACCAGGACCTCAGCTCAGGGTGGTTCTCAGACTTCCCGCACTGCATTCAGGCAGGCAAGAGCACGAAGGGTGTGCTGGTTTTCAGCAGTTTTTCCAAGGTGCTGCAGTCACTGCAGACAGAGAGCTGCCTACAGATCTCCAAATGCCTTTTACTTGCACTGCAGAGGACAGAACCACATCTGTCCCTTCTCCACCTTCCAATGGCTCCCTTTTCTCAAGAACAAAGACTAATGCCACAGGTGGGATGACCTAACTTGGGAGGAAAAGGAGAGGTATCGAGGCTCTGCTTTCAGAAAACGTGTTCAGTGCTCCGTTACTTGGTCAAAAGGGCAAGAATGACAGATTGAGTGATACAAGGGGAGGAGAGAGTGGAAAAGAGAACATAGCAAGTGAAAAGCCATGCTGGGGTCTGCTACATCACTGGGGTGTGATCCAACCCCACAGGAAAAACAAAATCTCTTTCTTTCACTTAAGTCCTGGATTTCTGTTATGCTTGCTGGCAACCTGCATGCAAACTCCACAAGTCTATACTAGGTTCTGTATTTGATAGAGATCTGTACTGGAGAGATGGGAACAGACGATCAAAAGCATCGCCAGGCTGTGCGAGTGCTTCCAGGAAAACACAGCACAGATGCTCACTCAGCAACGACAGCTCTATGAATCACCAGGAGATGGACATGCATGTTAGAAACTAAAGGGTTCAGTCCTCTGCGACTGACAAATGGATGCTCTTCAATTTCTGTATTTGTCAAGGGGAAGGAGACAATCTCTTCTCAGTGGTGCCCAGTAATAGAACAAGGAATAATGGGTTTAAATTAGGACATAAGAAGTTCCACCTCAACATGAGCAAAAATGTCTTTACTGTGAGGGTGACAGGGCACTGGCACAGGCTGCCCAGGGAGGTTGTGGAGTCTCCTTCTCTGGAGACTTTCAAAACCCATTTGGATGCATTCCGGTGTGGCCTGCCCTAGGGGATCCTGCTCTGGCAGGGGGCTTGGACTAGATGATCCTTCGAGGTCCCTTCCAACCCCGAACATTCTATGATTTTGTATCAACAGGACTTCTGGTAAAGCTGCCTTAAGTGCAGTGCAATTGTCAGAGATTAGTGTTTTCTCGTATAGCCAACCTCAAAACCTCCCTCAAGCTGCTGATGTGAACTTTGTGTCTCTAGGATATAAGTAAGGGCTCTGCTACCCATATACCCAAAAGACTTTCAGAAGTATCCAACATTCAAACTCCATCCCATGCCTGTTTCTCCAGTGGACAAAGCAGTATGCCAAATTTGGGCAAGTTTAACACAATGCCAATCATCTTCCTTCTTATGCTGGAAGAGTCACCCGCCTCCTCTCCAGATTCTCCCCTGAGGGAAACTGTCTTAAAGCTGATATAAGAACAAAAGACAATGTTGAAATACAAACAAATGAAGTCTTTTCGCTCACTACAAGGCTTGTCACTAACTAGAGAAGGTGGCTTCCTCCTCTCTGGGGAACAGATTTGATGTTACTGCGTATGTTGTGGCTGTATTCAACACTGTGCTAGCAGCAGAAAACTGTGCAGTCTTTTGCAATGCAAATACCTTTTTTTTTTCTTCTTCATTTGCTTGGATCAACCAGCTCATGATATAACATTCTGATAACTGTTTCCACTTTTCCACTAACAAAAACAACATCTGCCATCAAGGTAAACATGGCACAAAATACTGTTTATTTTTGACTTTACTAAAATGTATAGCCCCATACCTTCTGGAATACTTTCTCCAATCAAATACAGTAATGGACTGATGACATGAGAGACCACAGCAGAACAAGTTGTCACAGTACTAAGTCACTCTTTTGCCGCCACCTCTACAGTTTCTCCTATGGCTATACAATTAAAATATATGTAATCAGGCAGATCTGGGTGGGTGCTTTGCAACTTCAAGAAAAGACCATATGCAGGGTACAGAGAGTTCATAGAAGCAAAAACATTTCTCTGGTCTCCAGAGAATATTCAGAAGATACCCACCTTAGATGTGTTTTCCACCTTAGGTAAGTAACACAAATATCGGATTGGAAAAGAGCTTAAATATGTTGAAATCTTAATCAGCTACACAAGTTTATAGAAATCTGAATGTTTTAAGAACACAAAGAAGGAATATTTAAGAGAATAAAAACGATTGCAATACAAAACTTTATACTTGCAAAAGCAGTTGTATTATAAAGATGAGTTCCTGAGGTGTCGGTAGGTGACAAACCAGGTAGGAAGAACCACAGACTAATTGACTACAGGGCAGAGTTTCTCATATCATCCTTATCTCTTAAGACAGAGAAGTCTAAGAAGACATTTGTAGCATAACAAACTGAACTCAATCCCCTAATCACTGGATCATCACTTCTTACCAACTTTGTTAGACACTTGCAGTTTAAAAATCCTTATGCGACAATTACAAGAAAACCAGTTAGTGTATGAACAGAGGTTAGGTGCCTACTACAGCATTACTGTGTTTGGTTTTTTACACATAGAGAGACGGTTTATAATGAAAGACCACAAGAGCTTTGTAACACTACAGAACTCTGTTCACATGCTTCCGTCCTGCAAGTAAGAAGCATCAGGCAGAAGCATCAAAATCTACAGATTTGACACTTAAGTCCAGCTTTCGTATTTTCTAACTATTTTTACCCTACTGTCAACTTTCCACTGTAATAGTGAAAAGAGCAGGGAGGTTGCAATCCTAAGGGAAACACTCAGCAACTTCTGCTATATAGTTTCAGAGGTGTGGACAGGAGCATGCACTGATTAACCAAGCAAGACTTTTGAACCACAAATGCGGGTTTAACTACTGAGACCCAAGGATACGACTGCAGGTCAGTTCAGTCATTAGCAGGCAGAGACCAAGCAGGGATGAAGACACTCCGGTGTCAGAAGGCATCTTGGAAAATAAAAATCTTGGTCTTCACATTGACTTGCTCTGCTGGGGATGAGGGAAGATGTGTACAGTAAGAAGACTTTGACCAAGATGATTCACTTTTTCCATTTGCAGAACAGAACCACTTGTATTTTGTTTGCTGCTGAAAGACTGCCCCTGCTACACTGGCACAGCAGATCCAACCCCTGAGCAGCACTTCCTTTGCCGTGGACAGGCAGATGTGCCTCCTGCCCTGGAAAGAATACATACTGGAGAAGGCTGTTTAGGATTTTTCCTTCAAAAGTAGATTTCAAACAGAAATGCCACTACACTCAGTCTCAGGTGTGGTTACACGCTCCATAAACATGTTTTGATGATTCAAAACTAGGTACAGCGGCAAGATGGCACCAACCAACTTTAAGCTAATTTATATCGTCTAAAAGTCATGACTGAAGGGAAAAAGAAAAAAAAAAAAAAAGAAATGGTAACCTGCACATCAAACATTCAACCAGCAAGCACATCAATATCAAGGTTGTGAAATGCTTTGGATCACAGCTAAAGATGAATCACAAAGGTTCCCGTGCCTACAGAAAGATGTGATGCAGAAAGCCAACAGATTTTTACTCAGCTCCTAGACAACTTTGAGATGGGCCATACTTACACACACATGCCTGGACTGTAGACCTGATAGAAGAGGTAGTAAATAAAGAGGTCCCCTCCTTACTAAAGTTAAAATCTGCTCCAAAGGCTTTTAATTTTTGTGTGTATGATCTTTCCTTACAAGAAAGAAGGAAAGTCCCAGCCCTAAAAAAACAAACCCAAATGGTGCCTTACATACAGCCTTTAGAGCCAAACACAACCTAAGCAATAACTTAGACAAAAACTTCAGTTTCTTCACAATATGTTTTCAGGAGCTTTATTTTAGCAGTTTGTAGAAAGTGTTTGGAAGCCGTGACCTGAAACCCGAAAGAGCGCAGAAGTTCATCATGAACGCTGACATCTGCTTAACCTCACACCTCTATTTCTGTTCCTGCTTCAGCTATGACTGCCACTGATTTTAATCAGTGTCACAACCTTTCATACTAACTCTAGAACATCGAAAACTTCAACTTCCAGCTGTAAGCACAGGCAGTGGCAGGGAAAACTGAGGAAGGGAAAAAAAAAGAAAGAAGAGATAGCAAAAAATTATAATTTCTGTATTCAGTGTGACCTGTCTTTAACCCAAGCCCTATGGTTAATAGGTTTCCTGTAGCCATCATGTGATTAGACAGCTCTTGCACCTGTTAGCATATTTAGGCATATATTTTTGTGTTAACGGCCAGTGTTTCTTTTTAAATAAGCCACAACTACATTTTAAATTGCTTAAGTCAACTTCCTCAAGCAACCACAGTGAGAGGTTCTCGTGGGAAAAAAAAAAGTTCTAGGCATCAGCTAAGTTCAGAACACCTCAATTAAACCTACAAATTATTTTATCAGAAGAAGGGAAAAGAAATTAGAAACTACCTAGTCAAAATACAGACTAATAAATATAGAGTGGAGTAATAGGGTCACAGGTGGAAAAATATCTTTATCTATGTTTTATCTTCACTTTGAAGTGCTGTTACTTTACCCAGATTATCATAGATAACAAGTTCTCCGAGGGTAAACATTCTAGTATTCGCCTACAACTGCTCAGAACAATATAACTAATTCCCATTTGAGGGGAAGACAGAAGGCATCTGGCACAGGGCACCTCACAAAGTAGTTCTAACTGCTCTCTTATGTGTTTACACCTGGAAATAACCTCAGTTTAAAAAAAAAAATACATAGGAATTGTTTTTTTTAAGAAACAGCGGAGTGTTTTACCCTATTCCTTCTTTCCCTTGTGCCTCAAAGTGTTATTATTAATACGTTTTTCTTCTTCCAGGTTATGCTAATTTACGCTGCTCCCCAGATATCCCATTTTGACCTCATCCTCATCTCCACTCATTCACTTTTCAGAGCTCCTTGAAGTGGCAGAGCTAGATTTTTTCTAGCAGGCTCCTTGCCTGTGCAGCACACCCAGCTCCTTTCCCACCGAAGGTGTAGAGCGATGACTGTGTCTGGGGTGGGTTTCACTCAAAGGCTTCCTACATACTGATGCACACAGGCGTGCCAAGTGCCACAATGCAACACCCTCCCTTGTTACCAGGTAGTCACTGTGACAGTGAAAAAGTGCATTTGAGACCATTGGTACATCTTTATTTAAGTATCTCCTACCAGCATTGTTCATGGCTCGTGTATGGGAATGAAAGGGGAAGATAATATAAAATACTACAACGCTGGCAGTACCAGTTCCATTTTATGGATTGCATAAAGCACAGTTTTCTGAAATAGTTAAGTCTGTGCAATTTATTTTTTTTTTTTTAGCATTGACAAGACACTAACTCCCTGATTGACAAAATACTACCCAATTACCTGATTCTGGCTTGCAGTCAACTAACTCCTTGCTATGTTCACATGGAGCTCTTGCATGAGCTTTGACCAGCCACAGCCCTGCATTCAGCTCGCTCGGATTGGAGCAGGCACTTCATAAAAGACTGCTCAGTGCTAAACTCACAGCCACCACTCAGCAACAAATGGAAGAGAAAGATTCATGATTTGTGCCTTTCTTCCAGTTTGCTTTTTTATTTGTAAATGAAGCCATTTCCACAAAAGCTGAGGGTGGAGAAAAGTCTTGTTTCCAGGTATGACATTTGCCCAGGTTGACAAGAAGGTTGGTAGCTTGTAGACGAATTTGTTAACTATATGATAGAGGAGTGGAAGAGGGAACCTGCCAGCTTTCACCTCACTACAGACAACAGCCTGAAAAATAACTAGCTGGATAAGCAACTTAACCCTCCACGAGGTAACAAACTCCTGGTTTTGTCCGACATCATCGTCATCAGATAAAGCCCCTCAATTTTTGTGCAGAAATTGCATTAACTTTCATAAATGCCTCCTATCTCATTTTCCCATGAAGCCATACACTTCTGTAGATCATTACTGCCTCTGTAACAACGCCAGTGACAACCAAGATGTGGTTATGTTGCCTCAGGGTTTATTGCTCGATTTCCGTTTTTGAAGTTGCTGTATCTGCTCTCCGTACTAATTATGGGTTTGTACTTACCGTTTGAAGAATTATGTTTAAAAAAAAAAATAGCAAGCAAGAGGTGAATTGCTAATATGGAGAAGTAGCTCTGTTGTGTCGCCTTAGGTTTCACTACATGGTTTTTACAAGGATGATGCACGCATTTCTCAGGCGCTAAGCGCATAGGGTGGCCATGAACTACTGAGGTACGGATTTGGGTTTTTCTGCTTACTCACATTTTCCCCAGCCATTTATGAAGTTAGAAAGAAAACCTCAAGAATGTTAGGTTACATGATAATAATTCATCTGCACATGCCCAAATGAGCACAGACAGTAGCAGGAGAACACTCTGCCTCGGCTATTTGCAAGCCCATCACAGGAGTCACCAGCCCCCCACAGCCTGATCCCCACAATCCCAGGGGAGCAGAGAGGCACAGGGGCAGTCAGGAACCCAAATTAAGGACTCTGAAGAAGGGACACCTGGCCTGGGCACCCTCCTGGGGCTGTCCCAGCAGGGCCTCAGCCCCATCAAAATTGGTCAACACTACAGCTCCAAATTTTGGAAGGAGAGAGGTTGCTGCCCAGGGGTATGGGGCACACTATGGGATACAAAGGAAGAATATTTTGAGATCACATCAAATTTATTACAGTAAGGTGCCAGAGGGATACCAGGGCCAAAAATACATGTTATTTTCCTCCCACTCCCTCACTGGAGGACCTCTGTCCTGCTCAGCCAGATAGGGGAGTGGGACACAGCCTTTCCTAAGGCCTGGGAATATATTGTGAGCCTCACTGCCAGTTGGACTTGGGGATGCAGCTGCCTCATCCAT
Organism: Trogon surrucura; assembly: GCA_020746105.1. Lineage (NCBI taxonomy): Eukaryota > Metazoa > Chordata > Aves > Trogoniformes > Trogonidae > Trogon > Trogon surrucura. Next base: position 97,302,129 of record CM036618.1, on the reverse strand, counting down.
CTCAGGCCACTGGTGATATATTTTCCCCTAACAAAGTACTCTTTTCTGAATTATTATTACTTGCTCATAAGCTGTTGTCATTATTCCATGACACAGGTATAACACAAAAGGGGAATCAAACACAAAACGGGAATCCACAAATGGTGGAAGCAAGGACTGGTAACCCGAGCTGATTACAAGGAGATTGCTCATGAAACTAGAAACTAGGTTAGAAAAGCTAAAGCCCTGACAGAATCAAATTTGGCCAGGGACACGAAAAATAACAGAAAAGGATTCTACAGGTACGCGAAAGAAAAAAAGAAAAACAAGAGAGAATGTGGGGTCCCTCTGAAGCAATACAGGTGACCTGGTTACAGAGGATATGGAGGAGGATGCAGTACTCAATGACTTTTTTTGCTTCAGTCTTCACTGATAACCAACTTGAGCCGCTCCACCCAAGTCACAGAGGGCATTGTCTGGGTCTGAGAGAGTCAAGAATGACCCAGGATAGGAGCAGATCAGGTCCAGGAACACCTAGAGAACCTGAAGGTGCAGCACAAGTCCATGGGACCTGATGAGATACATCCATGGGTCCTGAAGGAACTGGCAGCTGAAGTTGCTAGGTCACTGGCCATCATATTTGAGAGGTCCTGGTAGTCTGGCGAGGTTCCCACAGATTGGAAAAGGGGAAACATAACCTCCATGTTTTTAAAATAGAAGCAAAGAAAAGCCAGGGAACTACAGACCAGTCAGCCCCACCTCTGTGCCAGGTAAAATCATGGAGAAGATTCTCCTGGTAACAGTACTAAGGCACATGAAAAATAATGAGGCGATTGGTGACAGCCAACATGGCTACACTAAGGGCAAATCGTGCCTGACTAATTTAGTGGCCTTCTATGGCAAAGTTACAGCTCTGGTTGATATGGGAAGAGCAACTGACATCATCTACCTGGACTTGTGCAAGGCGCTTGATACTGTCCCACATGACATCCTTGTCTCTAAGATGGAGAGACATGGACTGGGTGGACGGACCACTCGGTGGATAAGGAACTGGTTAGAAGGTCCCACTCAAAGAGTAGTGGTCAACAGCTCAATGTCCTCAGCAGTTGGTACTGGTCCAGTGCTGTTCAACATCTTTGTCAGCGACATGGACAACAGCATGGAGTGCACCCTCAACAAGTTTGCTCACGACACGAAGTTGTGTGGAGTGTTGGTGACCCTTCACTCAGGCGAGTCCATCGAGAGGGACCTTGACAGGCTTGAGAAATGGGCCAGTGCAAACTGCCTGAGGTTCAACAAATCAAAGTGCAAGGTCCTTCACCTGGCTCAGGCCAATGCTAGGCACAACTACAAACTGGGCACAGAGTGGGTTGAAAATAGCCCTGAAGAGAAGGATTTGGGGGTGTTGACAGATGAGAAGCTCAACATGAGCCAGCAGTGCGCTCATGCAGCCCAGAAGGCCAACCCTGTCCTGGGATGTATCAGGAGAAGCGTAGCCGGCAGGTCAAGAGAGGTGATTCTCCCCCTTTACTCTGCTCTTGTGAGACCCCACCTCAAATACTGTGTCCAGTTCTGGTGTCCCCACCATAAGAGGGACATACATCTGTTGGAACAAGTTCAATGGAGGGCCACAAAGATGATCCAGGGGCTGGAGCACCTCTGCTATGAGGACAGGCTGCGGGAGCTGGGATTGTTCAGTCTTGAAAAGAGAAGACTTCGGGGGGGACCTAATAGCTGCCTTCCAATACCTGAAGGGATCCAACAGGAAGGCTGGGGAGGGACTTTTATAAAAGTGTCCACTGATAGGACAAGGGGAAATGGATTTAAGTTAAAGGAAAACAGATTCAGATTGGATCTTAAGAAAAAAAATCTTCAGTGGGAGAGTGGAAAAGACTCTGGAATAAACTGTCCAGAAAAGTTGTGGATGCCCCCTCCCTTGAGATGTTCACAGCCAGGTTGGACGAGGCCTTGAGTAACCTGGTCTAGTTGAGAGGCATCCCTGCCCATGGCAGGCAGGTTGGATTAGATGGTCTCTAAGGTCCCTTCCAACCTAAGACATTCTAATTCTAATAGTTCATGTATTCTAACCATGAAGAGAGACCTTTGCACAACAAATTAATGTTTCAGTACCCTATCTTCTCAAGTTCATTCTGACTTTCAAAATAAAAAAAATAAAAATCCCGTGGCTACTCTGGAACTCAGATTAAGGCAACTTAACTGAGGAAAAAGTAATTTAACAGTCATGACATAATGAACCATCTGTTTTTCACAGGAAAGAGCAGATATGTTTGCTCTTCACAGGCAGACCCCTGACCAGGATCATGATGGACCTCCCCAACTTGTAATTTTTCCACCATCAGATGTTAAAGGCCATAACCCTTCAGAGATCAGGAGAAGTAGACATTCAGCACCGAACACAGAGAAAACCATCTTAAGAGTGTGCAGGCTCTATAAACAGGAAAGGAAACACCGGCAGGGAGAGGCAGAGTGCCTTTCCCCAGGTCACAGACAAGGTCCTTGACAAAGCCAGAAATAGAGCTCTGGCTTCCTGAGTCCCCTCCATCCCACAGCACACCTGGTCTCCCACACAGACATTGCTCTCACGTAGAGCCACCCCTCCAGACATCAAGACGTCTGGAGAACAGAGCAGCAGCAACCTCACAGAAGCAGCATTGTTACTCTTTTCAGGAACTGAAAATTTCAGCAGAAAGAATTGGGCCAGGAGGTATTGCATAGCAATGATATCACCTTCGTATTCCTCACTCCAAACCAGTTGTGTGTCCTTTTCTGGATAGCATTTAAGGGGTTTGTTTTGCACCATAAATCCATAGTTTCTCCTCCCACAGAAGAGGCTATTTTTATCACAGGACAACATCACCACAGAGTCTAGTTACATGGCTACTAAGAAAAAAACCTGGTTTAAACTCCAGTAAAACAAAATACATAGCTCAAGAAGAAACCACGCTACTAACAAACATTAAACCAAATATATAGCATTATTGCATCCCCCTTACCTCTGAACAGTGAGGACACTTCAGCCTGGAAGTGATGCTTAGTTAAGCAACTGATTCAAAGTACAGAAATATTCACTCCCCACATATTTGATGCCATGACAGCCACAGTGTCTGAAATGAATGCTGAGGTCCCAAGCCTGTTTACCCACAAGCAAATTCATCATGTGAGAATCAAATGTTAATTTGCTCTTCTGGGCCCTTTTCTGCCAGATGCAGGGCAGCACTTGGGTTTATTAAGTAACTCACAAAATCAGGAGTTCCTGGTGGCGATGGCTCATTCAAGAGCAGCATTTGCATCACTCCCATCCCACAGCACGCTTACCCAGTGCTCTGCTTCATACCCTCAGGCCTGTTTGGCCATATTAACACAATAAGTAGGTGGTTTGGTTTGAGTTTTCTTATTTTTACTATAGCAGAAGGATTTGAATTGTAACCTAAGGAAAAAAATATGTACAGTTCGCTCTTAAGCATCTGGGCTTCTTTCTCTTCTAGAGGGGGCACCCCTCAGCTAAACAAGATGCCCATGCCCCCTTCCCTCTCTCCCAGGTTTGAGCTATTTACACATTATTCAGCCAGCGCACATTATTACCTCTCTTTACAGTAACAGCAACCATTCAAGTACTAAAAAGCATTAACGCTTGTGAACACACATTGCCTCTGTCCATACAGACACACCACACCACCACGTCAGTGTCACCAGGAGCACGTCCTGCCCCACGCAAACTTGTGCCACCCTGCTCTGGCCCCTGCCTCCACCCCTGCTCCTGCCCAGCCCATGGGTGAAACGGATCCACCTGTAAAGACAAGCCCTGGAGAAGGGGAGGCTTGGGAGCAGACTGTGCTTCCATCTGCTTCCCCGTGGCATTCCAGTCCCTTTGTCCTCAAGGTTTAATTGTGAAAGTTGAAAATTTCGTGAGGCGTGTAGCAGAAGTGGAACAGCCCAGCCTACCATCTCCTGAGGGGAGCGGGGCAGGGTGAGAGGATGGCAAAGAACACCACTTTGCCCAGCCTTGCCTCAGCTGAGGGAGCACGGCGGCAGGTGTGCAGGGAGGCTGCTCCTGGGGGATGAGGAGGAAGGCTTCTCTCATCCAGTCTCTCCTCATGTCCCTCGTGCAAGGCGCCACTTCTCTGCACATCACAAGGTAAGGCACTATAAGAAGTCCCTATTTTGGGACTTCTGCTTAGCAAAAACCTTGCTATTCCCTTCAAATACCAGGCTGCGCTGAGGCTGAAGAATGAAGGGCTGAATGTTTCAATGATGCACGCACAGCCTGGGGTAAACCAAAGTGAATTAACCACCCTACACCTGGGCAGTCAGTGCACACGCAGAGGCTGCGAGCCAAGTGCCATTAACCCCAAGGCAGATTGTTATTAGACCATAACACCCAACCTGTCATGTCTCATTGTTTCATTAACACAGTTCTGGAAAGCCTCTAATAAAGTCAGGGGAAACTGTTGCCTCAAAATTAGCAGAGATTACAAGATTTTCCACATGGATACTGAAGAGAAGAAAAGGAAGTTTACTACAATAATCTTAAGGGCATTAGAGATAACTGATAATTTTGCTTCTGATCTAAAGCCCACTGAAGGCAGTAAACAGGCTCCTTTGTTTGTTTTTTTCTCTCTGAAACAGTGATTTTATTATTATAAATATGATTCTTCCCTACTCATTTCTTAAATTAAATTAGAAGTTGCCCAGCCCAGAAGAAACCTGTAATGCATGTACCAAAATATTTGCATGGCTCACAAGCACCGTCTTTGAATCCTCATGAAAGGCATATAATTGTGTTTAATGCAATTTATTTGTCATTAAAGAAATAAGCTTTGATCCAAACATCTTTGCAACAGAGATCCAAAGAAACTAAAACTCCAGGTCTATTTTAAAGTAACATGCATTTAACATTCATTCCTTTCGTTATCTGATTAGGAAATTTATTCCCTAGTAGATGATAGAAACATAACAAAGAAAAAAGTTATCCGTATGCAACTTTATTAATACCTCATAAGTTATGGCTGGCCTAGTTTGGTTTTGGATTTTTTTTTATTTCTTTAAAGAATGGACATTTAATTTAAACTAAAAAAAAAAAAAAAAAAACCAACAAAACTTCAGGACAACAATTATCAACCATTCCACCACCCTGGAAACCTTAGATAGCACCAAACCAAGTAGGCTTACACCATTTCAATGGATCAAGTGCCAGCTGACAAAAATAAAGAGGAACTTAACTAGGAAAGAAAGGAGAGTTTTGAAAAACTTGAATGGAAACCCTTTCATGAATGATTTTAATGACAGTGGCAGTTTGTCAGCATTTAAGTAACTCTCAGCAATGCACACAGGGCCAACACAGACCTTGTACTTCTATCCACAAGGGAGGAACCAGGTAGCTGGCTTTTTGTTTGTTGGTTTGGGTTTTTTGGGGTTTTTTTGTTTCTGTTTTTGGTTTAATCAAGACATGAGCAAAACAAATGCTCCAGAATGTAATCACAAGGGGAAAAAAAAAAAAAAGCCTCTCTAATAGAAGAAATTGTGTTTTTTCCTCTGCCAAATGCCTCCAGGAAACCTTCTGTGGGAGTTGGGGCATTCATCTCCCAAAATCTGGCCCCTACTGAGAAACTGCAGTGTGCCAAGCCAAGAAGAAAGAGGAGGGTAAAAAGAGGAAAGCAAATTCTAAAGCAATTGTGAAATAATCCAGATCACCTAATTTCCTATTATGCATGTGAAATATTTCTTTAAAAGGAAGAAGATTACTTAGAAGTCATGACTGCTTAAAAAGAAAGAAAACCTTTAAAGACCATACTAATTTGACTTTCAAACAGGTTCTTATCCACATGAAAATTAGTTATTACGGCCTTTTAAAAGTCACAACACCCGTAGCAGATGGGACCATCTTTCGGTACCATCAGTCTCTGCAGCCTTGGTTAGCCTGTTTCTAACACTGGCAAACAGCAGATGCTTGGGAAAAAATGTAAAACTAGCACAAGCATGTGGCAACACCTCACCAGAACCCTCTTCTGGGGTCAACACAACCCACAGGTCTCCTGTGAGACTCCTTAAACCCAGAGCTTTTGAACCCACATGAAGTTCTACCACCTCTAGCCTCTACTCCGCAGCTTGGATGACATTATAAACCACCACCCTTTCCTTTAAACCCCACAGCATTTTTTCAAGTCCCCTGGGTCTGACATGATAAGCACTGGCAAGCAACTGATTCATTTTCATCTTCTCCATCCCTGCGATATCAAAATACTTTTATCTCCCAGTAGTTTCTTTCCCAAGGCCATCTGCTGTTGTACAGATGCTGTTCAGGGCCTTCGACAATTACTGCTGCTCTAATCTGAATCTTCTCTAGCTCTCATCTACCTTCTCTGATGTGGAGCTGTCCTTAGCTCTTTTCTGTGCTGCTGGCTTTTGACGACTTACCCCAATGCGTGAAACCTCAACAAGGGCAACAGTGGAACCAAAGGCTCTTCCTGAAAGAAGCAGTAAGGCAAGAATCTGGATTTTGCACTCATCAATTCCTCAGGGTTTGTCAGACAAAGGCATTCTTATACAAATAGTAATCCCACACACAAAAAAAAAAAAAAAGAAAAAAAAAAAATCCAGGTTTTCATTCCGAGTCTCATCATTTTTGAGTGAAGGTAAGTCAGATTTGTTAATCAATGAATATTATTTTAAAAAAAGAAGACAGTTCTAGAACAGACTCAGTGATGTAAACAGTTTAGTTAAATGAAATTTCTAATGGTACCACAGTAGTCTGAATTATTATTCCAACCAGACTGACATGGAAATTATCATGCTGTAAAGAGAAAGCTACTTCAGAGCGCCTGCACAGTAGAAACTGCTCAGTCCCAGTGAATTTGACTCTAGAATAGCCTTGTTAATTTAGCTCTACTTGAAAAGAGGCCCGAAATGTAATTGTCAGCTCCTAAGTGCAAAAGATCCATTCTGGAAAGTCTTTTTTTTCCATTTGCTTTTAAGCAACAACCAGCAGATGCTTTTGAGTGTCCCAGGAGGTAAACTTTGGTTTCTGTCCCCAACTGGAAGGACAGAATTAGCTGTTTCTTCAGACATTTTCCACTCCTTTCCTTAGATTCATTGAGCTCTCCAGGGAGAAGCCTACAGAAACAGATGAGGAAATCATGTGTAGAAGGATGTGATGGGGTTTGGGACTGGAAACATCAGGGTATGAGCTACATCCCTCTCATCCCGTGGTGACCACTGGCCGGATCTTGCAGGAAGATCCACAGGTTTGTTGCTGCTGTTGGACCCAGCCACGGCTCAGGAAAAACCGTGCCTGTGGAGCAGGCAGGGAAATAAAATACAGCTTCACCAGAAAAACATCAATAAGCAATGAGTGCCAGCTCCACAGGGTCCGAGTTATGACACAGGGACAGCTTTAAGGTCCTTCAGATCTGACCCCAAACCAAATGAACACTGAAGTCATGAAGCTTTCTTTATACCTGGAGGTGCTACAGGTCCAGGCCTTTGGCAGAGTTTTCAGGGAACAGTTGTAGCTGGAATGACATTTTAAAAAGCTGTGGAAGTGCAGCCACAGACGCAGAGATGAAGCATTCATAGCATGCATTCTAATAATTTCTGTTTATACAGCTTAGGAAAAAAAACCTCAAACTAATACTAATTCCTTTTTTTTGTGTGGGAATCTGCTCTGGTTTAACTCAAAGGTCATTTTTAAGTCTGTGTGCATTTACAGTGCTAGACAAATATTTGTCAAATACACAGGCTGCTGGTCTCAGTTGAAAGATAAAGGTTATGGGGGAGGAGGGGAGGGAAAAAACCAACCCCGGCCAGTGCAGAACATAGAACTGAATAAACCTTAAGGAAAAGCATCCATCTGCCAGAGAGAGACAGATTCCTGCTAGCAGAGACTGCCACCTTTTGGGGAATGGCTTCAGAGGCCAAACAAAAACGATGTTCCAGTTTCCATAAATTTCCAGGTTTGGTTCTGTGCGTGCATGTTTGTTAGAGTCAAATGGTTTTTATTTCTTCTATTGGAAGTTAACTGTGACATTAGAATATTTACAAGAGCATTCCTGTGCTCTGCTAATTTTTTTTGCCTTTTCTAAGAAAAAAAAAAAAGTATATCTGTTACAGTCTATTCATCTTCTCTGATTCTACTATTTTTGAACATTATTTGAAATCTTAATTTGAAATTGACCAACTTTAATCAACTTTGACACAGGGAAAATATCTCAGATAGCAAGATCTCAACTCACATCCTGAAAACCAGCAGCTGAGATGAGCTACATTCAAATTCATGCCTCATTTAGGGAGAGCGAAGGAAGAACTCAGATGGGACACCTCTTGGCTGGTAGCAGCCAGTCAACCAGTACAGATGTCGCTCCCCACTACTCACTATTAATACTGACCCCAGATATACAAAGATGGGACAAATGGGGGGCATTACCATAGGTCAACTTAGAGCAAAATAGATCAACTGGATTAAAATACCACTGGCTTTGCTATTCTTTTGGTGGTTTGTCTTGCCAATACACAGGGACAGAGTCCATGAATACTTTCCATTCTTTGGATGTGTTTTGTATGGATGTTTTTAGATCATGTGTGAAACACGATTGCCAAAGTAACTTAGGAGTTTCAGATGTGTTTTACCTGCAGTCCAATATCAAAATACGTGATAGGGTTTTAAAAAAAAAAAAAAAAACAACCAACCTCAAGAATGCAAAAAACTGAGCTGCTGTAAGGAAAATAATCTTGCCACATCTGTTGAAGTAGAAGCAGCAGAGTCACCGATTTCTACTGTCCTTCTTGCTCCTCTTGCCAGATGGGGTTTGGGTTTTATTTTCCCTTTTTAAAACTAGCTGCCTGATTTCAATCTTGTTTTGACAGAGACAGAGGTATCGGGAATATTAGGTTTTTGTAAGATTCCTCAGACTGGGTAGGGGAAGGGAAAACAGTCTCAATACATCACAGACAAGCAGCAGGTAAAGCATCATGAAACACAAAGGACTGTTCAAGAAACCAGACATCCCATTTTATCTCACAGCACAATCCGTAGCTACACCCACTGAAATCCCTCTCCTGACCTGCCTTTTTCTGTTTTTGTAAGGAAAAAACCATACCCCAAACCAATAGTCTTTGCACTGACACTGGATCTTACCCACTTGCTCTCTTGGACAGGGAACCCCGCAGTTTCAAACCACATCAGAAACCTTCCGTACAGCCCCTGAGGGCAGTGATGGCAAGGGGTACTTTCACAAGAGCCTGCCACCACCAGTCAACTAAACTACCTTCCAACCCTGCAAGATGCTCTCATGTATCACAGTAACAGAAACTGTGAGGACACTGCCCTTCACAGAAGGTCAAAAGCATGTTGCCCTTGTAATGCCAAAAGGAAATAAGGCAAGAGACTGTCAGCTGATGCATCTCTCGGAGCAATCTTTCCCAGCAAATTCTTCACCCAAATGCTGTCCCTCCTAGGCTGCCAGCTCCTTGTCCCCTACCTCCTGCTCCTTGTTGCCATCTGAAATTGGAGCTTAATGTGGAGGAACACTGGAGGCCGAGATTCTAATAACTCATAGAGAGTTACTGGCACCGTGGATTAAAAATTACACTGCGAGGGAGGAGCAATGAATGTCACACAAGCGGTTCATAGTGCTTGAAGGGCAAGAGTAAAAACATTATTTGGACAGTATGAGAAATTTTGCTTGTGGGGCCATGCCTCCTCCTCCTTCCTACCTTTCCTCTTGGCATATTTGAAAAGCAGGAGCATCAGCATGTCAAGCTACAGAGGACATTGCAGAAAGGAGGACTTGGACACAGCCATACCAGACTCAGCACCTCAGTGGGTCAGGTCTTAAAAGACACCCTGGTCTTCCATGTTGCTGTTTTTCATCTCCAGCAAGAAAGGAGGATAAAACAGTAAGTTCAGTCTCATGTCTCACCCGAAACATGCTTAGACCTCACTGGTTAGAAGCCACAACCCTAGGATCTGAAGGCATCAGAACACCAGATATCTCTATATAAATCACTACAAGGTGTTCTAGTATTTAAAATGTAGTGAGATGTCTTAAACACTACAGACAATGGACTAGCTAGTTATTTCCAATTTCTGTGCAGAAATATCATGGTAGCTACAAGCACCTGGAGCCCACATAAATTCAAAATCCAAGCAAAATCTTGTAGCTACTATTCTAGTTAGAATTGTAATAAGTACTGTTCTGATTAGATTCAAACAGTAGTCATGGGTTAGGAGAACAAGTGATCTTGAAAAGATTTATTCTGGCATAGCAGTTTCAGACTTTAAAATCTAAAACCTCTTAAGGAAGGATTTTAAAACTCCTGTTACTACAGTGGCTACATATTCAGCATCTCTGAATTAAGGTTTGAGGCCAAAATTTTCCACTCCCTTCAGGCTCCAGAGAGCATGTTCTCCCATAGGGAGGTGGGGGCACATTCTCAGACATCAACTGGGACAAAGAAAACAAACCCCAGGCATTTTCTACTCTTAATAGACACGAAGGATTGTTTACTGCACAGAACAAACACAGAAGATAACATTGCACCCTTGAAAAGCTAGTCTTGTCAGAGACAGATATTCAGAATTCCCTTTAAGTTGGACATCTCTGAAGGATGCTACAACTTTGGTAAGCCAAGAGTTCATCAATTAATTTCCTACTTCTCCTGGGAAAAGAAAAACCATTTTCTCCACTGGAACTGCTGCAGCAGAACTGACAACAGATATTGATTCAGTGAGCTGAAGAACACTGTCGGATATACACAACAGCTAAAGGCTTGTCTGAATCCTTGCCCAGACACAAGACCATGCTGAGGTGATCCCAAGTTTCCAGTATCCCATTAAGAAGCAACAAACCGAAAAGCAATTTAGCCCTTTGCAGTTTCCAGATTGAAGGTAGATAAGCTCACTCAGAAAAGTTAGGCAAAAAGCAGTTGAAGCTGTCAACCAACTGAGCTGCCTACAGCACTGCTTGTCTGCCTTCTGCAAGCCTTACTGTCTTCCATCTGTGGATTTACTCTCAACGTCAAGGGCATATTTGGCTCGGCCAGGAACGTGGATCAGGGCAAGAATCTCTCCTCCAGCCTCAGGACGTCGCATGACACGGGGCAAAAATCAGGCTCCAGGTAGTAAAATTAAACAGGTAAGCTTCTAGGCCAGTGGAAAAGTTCAAATACAATTTCTCCTTAAAACAAACAATAAGATACCTACCAAACATTTATCAAAACAGGCTTTAATAGCAAGATAAAAGAGTGTTCTACAAACCAACCACACTGAGTTTGTGTCACCTTCAATCAACCAGGAGAATTATTATTTTATTTTTAGCCTTGACAGATCACTAAAATAAACATTTCTGTTCTAGGCACTAGAATGAGGCTGGATAAACAGGTCTACCAGCCTAACTTGCTATTCTAGCAAAAGCTAAACAAACATTTCAGCATTATTTTAGCTAAAGACAACTTCTAGTCCATATACATCTTCTTGTTGCCATAGTCCTATTACTAAACAGATACTACTTGAAAAATCTAAGTAGAATAGAATTCAAAACCATACATGATCAGCTAGGACATTTAGGACCCTGCATACTGAGGCAGGCAAGATTTTTTTTTATGGCATCGAGGTACTAAAATGTTAAAATCCCACTGAAAACTCATCTACATCCCTTTGGCTCCTTTGAACAGCTGTACTCTTGCTACATTTAAGCAAAAGTTCTGAAAGATTGCTCTATGTCTAATCTTGGACCAATTTACCTTGTTTTTAAAAGAAGAGAAGTAAGAAGAAGAAAAATTCACCTAAAAGACAGTTGTCTACCCTGGGGTGAACGTAGTAGCAAGAGTCTTCAATTATTTTGAAACTTGCGAGCATTTCCTCCAAACGGATAACCAACACTTTAAAAAAAAAAGCAAGTCAGTTACGAAGCGAGGATTCGTTGACTGCTCAAGGAAAAACCCAATGCATCAACTGGTAACTTCCAAAAGAGGGCAGTCTCCGACTAGCGATGATTCACAGAGGGAGCTGCTGTTACACCTGTTTTCTGCCTCGTTTTACCAAGAAGCTTGATGTTTAAATAGCACCATCCATCAAAGAATCTTGGATATATGTCCAGACATACAAGCTAGCCTCTTGCAAGCTTCAAAGGGGAGGGAAATATTCTCTTTTACACATGTTATAACACACGAAACTGTATTCTGCATGTGGATTTAGTCCATCAAAAAAAGTACACAGTCAAGCATGTGCTCATCTTTAAACACATCATCAATTTTACAGCAGTCAACAACATTTTTTCCTCACTTTTCAGTTCACCAGCAGCAAGATGATGGTGAGAGGTAATCATATACATTCCATAAAACCAAATAGTAACATAGCAAAAAACCCAAACCAATTTATATAGATTTTTTCCCCCCCCAACAGCAAAGGTTCTTCATGGCTTTTTAAAGTCATTGTCAGCCAGCTAGACTATGTGAGCTCTCCTGTCCAGTTTTCTTTCAGAGCAGAGGCTTTATTATCTAAACAATTAAGGAAAAGTATATCAGACCAGAGTTTTCTCTACCTTTCTTCAAATCCTTAATGAAGGCCACCTGGAACAGTCAGCTCCAAAATATAGCCAAATACCTTCCCTCCTGCCAGTGAGCAAGCTGGCTTCTAGAAAGATGCAGAACTTTCCACTAATCCCCACTGCTTCCAACCCCTCCATGCTCTAGACCCATTATTTTGACACTGGTACTCCCAGCCTAAGCATCAACTGACTGGTAGCTGGAGAAACACCACATTTCAGGTGGCTACCTTCAGAGACAGCCTGGTTGGAAATAACCCAAGTCGTACAAGCCACTGACCTCTACTTACACTGGTGCTGAAGGCAGAGCCACCAGCCGATGCTCACAGCTCTGGGGACCAGGGGCTGTGTTGCCTGTGCCAGAGTCATGCAGAGCAGCAGCACACTGGGCTTTCCTTCAGGAGCACTGGACAAACACTTACCAAACTGGGGATGGAGGAACAGATGTAAGCACAGTACTACTTTAAATAATTGAAGTAACAAGATCCTGCTGAGGCCCTTAGTCCAGCTGCACAGCCACACACCAGTACCTGCAAGATTCATCTGTGCTTGCCTTACACCTGGCAAAGCCCACGGACATGTTCATCCAAATGGGGTCCAGTGGATTCCATTCTTTCAAACAGAATCACTCTCAGCATTAGAGGTGCACCTCATCTTTTTTCTCTATCTCTTTTTCCCCCAAGCATTCATGTGAAGCCATCTTTGTTCATGCTGGTGACCGATTTTAATAAAGTCCAATTTCATTAATTTCACTAAGCTGGTGAAAGAGGTCACACACTCAATGTTTTTTCTCCAGTAAGGTTTTCTCACATGGATATCAGGAGTTCCACAAGAGCAGTGAGACTTTTAGTGGCAGAACACATACACAAAAAAAAAAACGAAACAAAATAAACAACAAAAAAACCACCCAAACCTACATCAATGCAGAGGAGAAAGGTTTCTCAAAGGAAATTAAAATCCTTTACTGTGAATTCAAGACTGCAGAAGAAAGCAAACGATGACCTATTTTCTTGCTTCCCTCACTAAAGTACTCAAAAATCCCCAAACAAATACTCCACCAGCTTCTGCTGCCAAATAAAGACCATCATGGCAAACACTGAACAACTCACGTTAAAGTTACTCCCCAACATGTGTACCTGGAAAGTTTTGTGGCTGTAATGAAGCTTTTACAGCTATACTACCCCATTGGCTTGCTTTGGTGGCAATACTCTTGAGTACGTTTGCAAGCCAAAATAGCTAACTCAGCTACCACTGAGGTTAGCAAAATGATTTTTACTTGTTTCAGTGAAAGTTGGACCAGGCTGTAGCAGAGAGGCTACCTACATGGTAAGGTCTTTGAACAAAAGCACCCAGGCAGGCTCTAAAAATTCTCTTCACAAGGATAAACAATGTAATTCAAGAGACTATGGCTTTTAAAGAAATCAAATACTCATTTTGGCAATGCTCATCCAAGGCTGGGTATTTCGAGTAGTTTGAACAGAGTTGAGTCCATGCAGTGCTAAGCAACTACAGTTCCCAAGCCCTAAACAGGAAGAAATGAATTCCAAAAGTTCAGAGTTGATTAACCTAACCACAACGCTACAAACAACTCATTTTTTAGACAAGAGCCAGGAAAACAAGTGTTTATACAGATGCAGTGCATCTCTGCAGAGAGGTAAAGTGTCTTGTTTTTAAACATGCAACACATTAAAACTAGCCCTTACACAACCACGCGCAGACAGAAAGATGATTCAAGAACATAACACGTAATTTAGGCCAGATAGTTTGGGACTTTGGAAAAGAAAATATGGAAGGCAATAAAGAGCATTGGAATTTAGGGCAGAAAGCTGAGCCCACACCTGCCTGTGATCAGTGGCATCCCAGGTGTAAGCGTTCACCCATCCAGGCCTCACCTCCCACCACTGAGGGGAAGGACCAGCCACTTGCATACACAAACACACATTTTTTACACCCTAGTTTTGTACATTAGAGAGTCATCCCCACAACTGTAATGCAACTGGAAGCCCACCTCATTCCAGAAGACCTACAAAGCAGTTTGTAAAGCTAATGGCAACAGGCAGGACCTAAACATTTTTCTCCAACAGAACTTATGTTTATCTAAAAAGGGGTATCAGAAAGTCTCTTCTCTCTTCCCCCATACCCAGAGTACATACAGCGTACCTAGAAGTTGGCTGCTCACAACTGCTAACAAGTGTAGCGCTGGCCTTTTAACCAGTCCCAAAAAGACCTGGAGCAAAAGCATCCAGTCTAGAGCAACAACAACCCCTTACACAACTATCAGAACTGCACCTAACTTTTTGCCACAGACAAACCACTCTGTAAAACCAGGGGTGCTGGAGTCCCCCCATCTGCCTTTACTGACACCCTCGTTCCCCTCTGATGCCTGCCAGCCTGCGAGTGGCAGGGACTGCACCTGAGCGCACAGGTACTGCCAGGCAGCTGGGCTGTTGCTGCAGTGCAGAAAAATAATTTCTTTTTCTCCTCTTATCTCACCCCACCCCTCATAACTGCAACTCACAAATCATTCTCCAAAAATTATTACGTGGCTTTTTGTGGTTTTTTTTTTCTTTATCTGAACAACACTTTTGGGCTTGCCCAGGTGAAAATAAGCAAACTTAATGTCACACTCTCCAAAGCATGAAAACCTGCCCGTAACACCCCCCCTTTCCTCTTAGAGGAGGGCTCGTATCACTCACCTCTGCGTCGTACTGAAGCTCTCCGGGGTTTCTTTGTCCCTTGCTCCCAGAACCGGGCAGTGACTTTCCCTTGGGCTGTTCACTCCCTGGGCTCTCAACCTGCCCCTAGGAGCAGCCGGCCCGGCCCTGCCCTGCCCTGCCTTGCCCTGCCCTGGGGCGGGGCTCCCGTTACCGGGTGCCGCCGAGCCGCTGCTACCGGGGTAGCCCCGGGGCCACCGGGGCTCGCTGGCAAACCGCCGAATGGGGCTTACGTGTTGACAAGCGGCGTGCTGGCCCTCTCTCCAGCAGCCCCGACAAGCTGCAAAGCTCCGTCTCGACTGAGCTGGTGCTCAGCCTGGCCCCCACCGAGGGACCCAGCTCACGGCTTTCAGCTGCGGCTCGTTGGACCCGCTCAGCGTGGCGGCGTTGGGATCGAAAACGAGGGGGACGACTTTCTGCCTTCCTTTCTGCTGTACTGCCCTTTTCCTGGTCCAGGGGAAAGAAAGAAAAAAAAAAAAAAAGAATGTTTTGATCAGGTTTGTTAAGCCTGTTTATAGGTAGGGGCTCAAAATGTAAATCTGAGCACTGAAGTCACCAATGAACTGAAAAGAGCCTGTGCAAACTGTGCAACAAGGGTGACCTTGCAGCCTCCTAAAAAAAACCCCTAGCTTCGAGTTCAGAAAAACTTCTGCCTTAGAGGGTCCCCGAATGAAGTTGCTAAAGGCGGAACAAGTTTCGATTATCTAGTGGGCTAGTGCCTTCCTTTCGCTTCCAAGTTTGCCCCTTGCTTTGGTGCAAGCAGCCTCCTCCTGCGAGAAGGATGTGGAGTCTTGATTAGTAAGTCAATTAGCAAACACTTTGTTTAGCCTAGATCAGTAATTCCCACTCAGGTACTAAAACCCCTAAATAAACTGCCAAAAAAAACACGGGAATTATGACATTATTTTTTTTTTATCATTAACTTGGGGCTCTTCATACCGGCTTCTGAAACTTTAGAGTAGTTTTATGCTACAGCCCAGGGAGCTGCTGTGGTTTCTCCCGAAGTCAAACCAGCTGTAACGTACTGCCCACTTTCAGGCTTAAAATAGCTGAAACCACCAAGTTTCCTGTGGTTTCACATTAAACCAGAAGCTTTGTGTGCCTACTATTGTAAGATAAGGGTTTAGGGCACAGCCAGGCAACTCAAAGGGTGCATTGTCACCCCAGTGAAGGGTGAGAGCTGATCAAAGCTAAGCAGGACCTGAAGCAGTTTAGGGAGGAGTTTGGATTTTTTTGTTCTTTGCTGTGTTGCTACTTCTCATGACTTTATCGAGAACTATTTTCAACAGTTTTTGAGCTGCAGCTCCCCGAAGCTAGGCAGGTACACAGAAATTGCTCCTTTAAAAAAATAAATTTAAAATTGCTCTTGTTAATGCGGGAATAAATTGAAAAATACATCATGGGCACCCACAATGGCTCAGAGAGCACCTATCAGGGAAAGGCTAACTTATTTTTCTCCTTGATTTTACGATTTGAGGATGTGTGTGTGTATGGTGAGGCAGTTGTCTTAAGACTATTTAGCATTACATCTTGTGTGCAGTAAACAAAATGCAAAAGACTACCAACACCTTCTGCTCTTCCCCAAAGGTTAGCATTGAATGAGTACTAAAAACACTGCTTCTGTGCAGGCTCTGTGTTCTGGAACTTTCAGTGATCTCACGTCTGTGACTAGTTCTAGCTGTCATTTCAATTAACAATATTAAATGCATATTGATATAATCTCTCCTGTTGATTAAAACCCAGGAGTTACCAACAGTGAAGAGAAGCATTTCAACTTGCTTGTGCTACTGCAAGCCATATTTTTATACAGGTTATCTACAGGCAGCGTTTTCAGATTCAGCAGAAAACAAAGGACAGGCTTCTCTCAGTTCTCTGGGTGACATTCCTATGATTTCAGCGAGAGAAAACGCAGATTTGAAAGTAGCTTATTTACATGTCTTACCCTCAAGTCATTTTAAAAAATAAAATTGAATCACTGCCTTCTACAGAAATCCTAAAGCAGTGAGAGTACCTGGGATTTCAGAGAGAGCTAAGTCACTTTTGTTGGAAAAAGAGGAACTGAGCTGGGATAAAGCTTTTATTCACTTATTTTTGCTTGGTCTAGTTCTCTAGATCTACATATATAGACTGTACCTTCTCTCCACTGCCTTGATTCAGGCAGCCTTGTATGTAGCATTGGTTTTGTAAACACATTGCCACCGGCATGCCCAAAGAATACCGTACGGACTGGGCTCAAACATATCATGGGTACAGTCCTGAGCAGGGTTAGGCTGCACTCATTTCACCTTGCCCTGAACTTTTTTCGCATATCCAGTCTACTTATCACTCTTTAGGTTGTTTTCCTGCTAAGAACACAATGCAAAGATAATGCAAACTGAGACTAGAGTTACTTAAGTGAAACAAAGGCATGAGCATGGGGATATACGGGTGAATTATGCTCTGATTCTAACACCACTGGAAGGCTGATAAGATTGTATTTAGTCTAACCTGACATACCATATGGTAGATGACACTTCACCTTTTCTCTGCTGGAAATATCCTCTATTGCAAGACTCAAAAAGTATTAAAAGGGTCTATAGTCACGTTCTCACTAAACAAAATGCCTTTTTATTGGGACTACATTTGATATCTTTTCTTATCAGTGTGGATACTTCAGATATCACGGTGCCTTAATTATGAAGAATGTATGTGCTTGCTGGTTGCTGCTGGTCTACTGCTGATAGAAGCTGTGTGTAGCACAGCACAGGGTGGAATGCCTCTATCCCAGAGGTAGAGACAGCCCTAACGCAAAGCAGGGTGTCTGCCCATTGCAGGGTGTTGCAGGTTAGGGCTGGGCCGGCCACTAAAACGCAGACAGACGCTCTCTAACCCCCTCTCCCTCCACAAAATGGGAAGAAAAAGGGAATGAGGCAGAGAGACTTAGGGGTTGGAAAAGAAAACTAAACCAGCTTTAATGAAACAAGAATAGAAACAATAGTGAAATGATAAAGAATTATATGCAACTGTATATAAGTCTGATATTGAATCTGACTCCCCCCGATATCAATCCCCACTGATGCTGCAGAGCAGGAGGCACTGGGGAAGAACTAGGCTGAGCGGTGGCGGGAGCTGGATACAGGGAGCTGGATTCGGGAATTCAGGATCCAGATCAAAAGCAGGAGGTCAGACAGAGTCGAAGAAAGGAACTCTCGTGATGGCTCAATTTATACTAAATATGGAATACTCTCGTTGGTCACCTGTCCTGTCTATTACCCCCCAGAGGTGCAACCTTTTACTTCCTTGTGCCACCTCTTACTACCCGGCACCCCCAGCGTGGCACACAAGAGCCAGCAGTGGCCTTGGTCACTATAGGAATAAGTATAAGCAAGAGCCTTTCTACATCCCAGTCCCAGGCAGTGACTGTAAACATCAGGTGTTATCACTGCCAGCAGCACACACTGTCTGCAAAAACATGCTGCTGACTTCAGAACATGCAGCCTTTTGGAAGAGGCTAAACTGGAAAGTAAAAATCGCTGAAGAAAATTTGCTTTGTTTAGCTCAAACTAGAACACAGGGTAGTGAACACAGAATATTAAAATATCCTGAGCACTTCCCTCCATGCTAATGAATCCATCTCTGAACCTTCTCTGTGACAATTTGTTGCAAATAAGCCCAGGTCACTCCCTTAATGAAAAAGAACACACTACAAAATGATTTTGTATTGTGTATAACTTTCTTTGTAGAGATGAACACCCTTGAATGATGTCAAACATGTTGGCAAGACAGCATGAAGTCAAATGATGTCATTTCAGTTGCAATTTTCTTGAGGAAATCAGCTTTCCATACTTAGGCTACTTTGTATATAACCATAGCTTAAATCCTGCACATATGATTGGTGCAGGGAGAAAAAGATAATTAAAAAGCAGCAAAAAATAGAGGCAAAAGGTGTACAATGTGCTGCCTTTTTTAAGAACTTTTTACTTATTTTTGTCATCCTGGAAAATATTTTTGAGAATGAAAAAAAGCACAACAGAAAAACAGAACAGAATTTGGGAAAAGTAGAAGGCCAGCTCCTTTACTGTATAAATAACAGGAGTAACGACAAAGCAGTGTAGGAACACGACATACGGGTTTGGGGGCCAGAGTGGATCTTGCCATCCTTGGCTACACTGTGGGCAAAGGAAAAGATGCACATTATGTCACATTAACTGTGTTCCACTTAAGCCCAGCCCACGTGCTTCTCTGAGCACACCTGGCCCTCTGGCACACTTGGTTCGAGAACAGTTGCTGTGAGATAAGCCACAGAACAAATCAGCTACGCCGGGTTAAGTGATAGGTGTCACATTCCCACCCATCTTCATAACGCAGGCTGGGTTTTCTGCCTCTGAAACTGAAGGGAAGTGAGCTCAGATTTACTGCAAGAACAAGTGTGCAGGTACATAAAAGAATTCAGGTGAACTAAGTGCATGCCCGTAGTGAGGCTTTTGTGTATTCATGTCTAGAGCTGTGGCACAAACTGTTGCCCGTGTTTTTTCACTGCATGGTCATTTTCATACATTTACATATGTTCGTGGGCAAGCTTTCAGATTTTAATTTAATAAAAGAATTCACTAGTTAATGTGCTTACTCCAGACGCATGTCAGTCATCTAGCCAAATATATATTTGACCTGATTCTCATCTGTTTTTCTCTGATATGCTTTCATTGGAGCTGCATTTACTTCACATAATTGTGAGATCCCATCCAGGCCTATGGATTAGCTGTATGGAAAAAAATAATAATAGATGCATATGGAAACCTTCATGGCTTCTATGGTGCTTAGCTAGGTGCTATTACTGTGCGTGGTCTGAGCTCCTATGTACAACCACAACACAAATGCTACAAATGCTGAGTAAAACACATCCTTCTGTACTGTCCTAATTCACAACACAGAACATGCCAGAGAAGACAAACATGCAACTACCTCTAAAACATTGATAATTTAGATTGAGATACTCTGCTTACTCGCCAACACAACTCAGTAAAAAATTTGTATTAAATTGGAGAGTCAGGCCCACAGACAGACATTGTGATCAGGAAAAGCCCAGACAACTGAGATTTGCAGCTGTCCCATTTGCTAAACTCCGCAAAAGAGAATGATCTCTTCTGGGCTGGACTGCTGTTAAGAACAGACTCATATGTCTGAATACACAATAATTTCACCTACTTCTGTAAGAAACAGGCTTGCAAAATCTGACTAATTGAAAAATTCACATTGCTTTGATAGATTCTTTCATCCGCTCATTTATTAATGCATTTATTATCTGAGTCATCTAACTGTAACCCAGGAAATTGACCCCGCTGTAGAAGTAGGAAACTGATGAAAACGGTATTCAGAGCATTTCCTCTGATGTTCGGAGGCGGGAGGAAATAAGGGGAAAAAAATATCAGATTCTTACATCATAAACTTAATTTGTGAGTTAACTGTTCTTTAATACATTTTATAGCAATGAAGGTTATCGTAGTTCATATTGCAGGGAGAAGAACAACTCCATTCTCCTTCAGTATGTACAAGCTATAAAGATCACTTAGTCAAATCTAACTTTAAAGAAGTCACAGTAGTAACACGCAAAATAATAAAATCTTACAAATTAATACAGAATGTGAATGTTTCAGTCTGTATTGTGTTCAGCCCTTTTTCCTTTCCCTACTTACCAACATTTTCACTGCCTCTTGATGAATCTGCTCCATTCTCTCTTCATTGATTTTCATTATTCTCATGTTTGTATTTCAGTATAGACAGCACAAAATCCCACCCCATCCTCTCGATAGATGAGAATAGAATATATTAATCTAAACACTGAGTATTGGATTAAATGATTATTCACACATTTGTGTAATGACTCACTAGTTCTCTAATATCCATAATTTCCCTTTATAAAGTTTGTTCCTAGAGTTGGAAAAGGAATCTTCCATTTAATATTGTCTGACAAAATATGAAATATCCACCATACACTTTTTTAAAAATCTGAAAATGTAAAGAAAAAAAATATTTAATTAGGGCTTGGTTGATCTAAACCATGGCTCCCTTGACCAAATTGAGCAAGTATCTTGTGAATTTGATGTTGACCCATAAAAATGGGAGCCACTGAGGTTCTTTACCTCTGAAAAGTAACTCAAATGTCTTATGATCTTCACTTCCCTCTGCACAGTCAATTCCCTGTCTGATCAGCATGTTTCATGATACATTATAGTTTTGCATCTGGAAGAACTGTATCTTCCACTTGCCATCTTTTCCTGATGCTGTTTCGTGTTATCATTATTCTGGGATTTCTGTAAAGTAAGTTGAATATCTTTCCGATTGTCTTTAGGCTCCTCCATAGCTGTTTGTAATGACTGCAGAGATTCTGCCCTTGGCTGACTTCGTAACTGCACTGTTGCCACAACAAACTGATGGTTTTTTTGGCAATGTCACATTCTGCCACACTCCATTGTCACCTGCTGAGGCAGTACCCAGGCTCTTCAAAGGGGATTGAGCTTACCTCCTCCCCTCTCACAAACCATCCTACTTGGTCACTGTTTTCTTTCTTGTAACTACATCAATATGTTGTGGTGAAGCTTTCTGTCAGAATCTGGGGACTCCCAAAACGTCCCTGTGCCCAAGCTCTTTCTGGGAGGCAGGTTTATTGGATCAGAAAAAGCACCATGATAATAGCTATCCCATTTCGGTGTTAGCATCATAGACCTTCAAGTTTAGTGTTCATCTAAAGTCGCTGAAAAACTGAGAGCATTTGGAAAATATTTAAAAGATAGAACATGTGTAAAGAAGAAAGCAGCTAGTACAGTAATTTACAAGAGAATGTTGAAAGACATTTCAAGAGTTCACCAGGAAGTACAGCTACAGTATTCTCAATAAACATCGTACTTAAATCCACCTCTAGTGTTCAGTGAGGTGTGGCATAAAAGTCAATTGTACACCAAAGTTTTAAGACCTAGCCATATTTGCTAATGGTGGGATCAAACTCCTAGTTCAAAACCAGAGGTATTCGTGAGGAATTTCCCCACATAGTTTTAGGTACCACTAACATTAATATCAACCTTTTCCCAGGTGTAACTTCTCAGTTACACCTAAATGTAAATTTGTTAATCACAGGTGTTCCTGTGATGGTTTTTCTTTAAGGTGCCACACTGAATCACATGGATGTAATTAGCTGAGGAACCTCTGCACTGTCCTCTATCGCAGATATGCCAGGATTTGAGTTTCCCGTCTATAAACCAGAATCCCTTGCAGGGACTGGTCAGAAGCTCACAGTGACTTCATGATACACTAAAGGATGTCCCTGCAGTGAGGTAATGTGAGCCCTTTAAGAATCTTTCTTCTTCTCTGTTATTCAGGAGTAGGGAGATAAAGTTCTTCTACTGTTACTAGTCTGTATAAAGCATCTTTCAGAAAAGGATCCATCAATTACAGATTATATTACATAAATAAACACAGCAACTTCAATTGCTTTTTGCTCTGTTCAGTGTATCATATACACTAGTGCAAAGGCAATATATTTGCTCGGTAGGTGATGTGTGGAGAGCTGCATGACAGATGCAGTGAAGATAAGAAAGACTAATGAAGTTACTGAGGCCACTTTCTGCTGCATCATTTATCAAGTGTTTTGTCAGTTTACAGCTGGATTTAAAACCCCAAGGCGCACTGAAGAAAGGGTGATACACAGCGGTCTGGAATTCCATCATTAGTTTTGACTGGAAATACCAGAGAGCTTTTAATTGCTTTTGGTGCCAATGATGCAATTACTTATTTAAACATAGGTCCTACTTGCTGAATAATCAGAAAAAGAGCAAAAACGGATGTAGAATATTTGTGTTTACATGTGTATTTGCATATTTACCTTATGCTTTCCAGAGGTAATGTGTCTTTTCTAAGAAAACATTGAAATGGAGCTGTGGCAGTCTTTGTGCTTTTATTGCAGTTAAGCTTCCTGAATTCCTGACGGACAATGCAGATATCATAATGCCTTAAATGCTTACTAATGATGCATTTGTTCGATCAGTCTCAAGACATCCTCATTTATTTCCCCACAAATCCTGAAGAACTATAAAAAGGATTTGCATCTCTGTCCAGGGATCAAATATTGTAGTGCAGTTGGGAAATCAATCTGGTTTTGCTCGAATGACTTAACTGGCAAGAGGGAGGCATAGGATACTGTTTGGGAGGCATGAAATACACAATAAACCTCCTACAATAAATACGTGTTTGCAAAATCATTCATTCGCCATGTACCAAACACCTTTCAATCTTTTGCAGCCAGACTCACTATGAGGTATTTCAGAGAGCTGTCAAGTTCTCAGAATCTCACAAGTTTCTGTCCTTGATTTATTGTATTACAATATTTGCCTTCACATTCAAGACAGAGAGGAATCCAATGTCATTTCTCACTGCAGCCAAAGAAGTGTAGGCTGCTACTTCTCTTCACAAATTATGATCTCTTTTGGTCTCTCTTGTTTTCCTCTTACCTCTCCAAAGTTGCTGTCACTTTGCCAGCAGAGCTAAAATTAATGCATAGAAGGAAGGTATACTGTTACCACCATTTGTGCTGCAGTTATTGCCAAAATGTTACTTTTGTTTCCTTCTTTATTTCACTTTTCAATAGTCGCAAGGACAGAGTAGGGTATAAAACAGTTGGGATAACTGTATATATTTAGAGAGCGAGGAACATTCATGCCCAAGTAGGAAGTTTCTCTTCACAATGTCTTTCAATACCTGAAAAGAATTTCTCTATAAAGCCAAGTACATCTCATATGGGCATTTATGTTAGAGGCCAAATTTAGAGCAGGATGTTAGTAATAAGGGATTGTGAGCAGGTGTAAAGAATTCCAAAGGAATTCCAAAGGTGAGGGTTTTTTTGGTACTCAGATATTGCAAGTTCCTACATAATATTTTAAAAATGGGAAGGTCAACAAATGGAGTTGCGTGTAGACATTGTTTCAGTCACCTCAGGTGAGATGGCCTTCCAGTGCATTGGAGTTGGAAAAATGGGAGAGGGCTGGCAAAGCAGACTGCAGCTTTTAGGCTGTCAAAGTAGCTTTTAGACTGCAGCTTTTAGGCTGTCAAAGTAATGGGGTAGTTTTCCTCAGATGCCCCTTAGCAAATAGATGAGTACCTGCTTTGTGATTATATGAAATATATTTATGATTATATCAAAACTCTCCAGGGATCAGCTTATGATCTACTTTATTTTAGCAAACCTCATTTTCCTCTATGATATTCTGCTATTTTTCATCATCCGAGAATTTGGCCTAGAACATTTCACCACAATTCTGGGGCACTACAGATAAATTTGTATTCTTTTTACCTTACAAATAATACTGAGAGCCCCAAATCCAGGTAACTTCTTATATCAGTATTTCATGAAACACTGAAAGATTTGTTTCGTTGGGCTTACATTTTGGAGCTTCCTTAATTTCAGGCTTTACTCTGCACTCATTAAAATTCTAACCATACTCCAGCAAAGATAACTTCCTGAAGACTGGGTCCAACCCCACTCACGCTGGTGAAAAGGTGCAGCCTGGCTTCTCCCAGGGTGGGGACTAGAACAATACTGTTGAGTGGTCTAAGCTTCAAAGATAGTTCAAAGGTGAGAGTAGAAAAGTAGAAAGTAGAAAGAGTAGAAAATAGAAAGCTGTGCACGGCGTGTCTGACTTCTCTGAGTAAACAGAGAAAGCCAACAAGTACCAACAAGCAGCACAAAAGCACCACCAGTTTGATTTTCCTGAAATTGTCTACTAATTTTACGCAGCTGTAATTGACATCACAAGATTTGAGACAGCACAGTATTGCTGTCATGATATTTAAAGGAAGCCTTTAATCAGAAATAATTACATGGGACATCAACAATGCCCAGAGTTTCAGTAAGGAGTTAGTGGTTGGGTTTTGGTATAGGATCTTTAAGAACCATGAAGGCATTTAAAATGGGAAAAGGGTGTTTTGAGCACCTGACAGGAACTTCTGCAGCTATTCCAGGTATTCAGAGCAGAAATAAGCTCTGAATAAACATGAAATAATTTGCAAAACCCAAGCTACTTTTGCTGCTGGTTTCACTGCAGTCAGCATATCAATCACTGAAGGATTCATGAAATTTTTGCTTCCAAGTGAATCTCTCCGCATTCTAACCCCCTTGGTTAGTTTCTGGATCATTGATGGAGTCCAAGACAATGAAAGGCCAGTCCTGAAAGATGAACACAGTCATTCTTCTGTTGGCTTTGAGCTGTCGCTATAGAAGATGGTTTTTCCCATTGCTTATGCCTACATGGGTTTCACAACTGCCTGCAGATCTGTTGGAACATAGGATCCCTTCAGAGAATGAAAATCAACTGACAAAATGTCATTTCTTCCTATGCAGATGTCAGCTGGGTGGTGTCTCACGTTCGAGGTTGTTGGAGGTTAGGGCTGGGTTGGCCACTAAATGTGGACAGACACTCTCTAACCCCCTCACATTCCCCAAACGGGAAGGAAAAGGGAATGAGGCAGAGAGACTTATGGATTGGGAAAAAAAAAAAAAATTAAACCAGCTTTAAAGAATAAGGAAAAAATAAAAATAGTGAACTATATACATCTATACAAAATCAATATCAAAACCACCTTCCCCGCCCGACATCAATCCCCACTGGTGCTGCAGACCAGGCGGCACTGGGGAAGCCCCAGGCTCAGCGGCGGCGGGAGCTGGATACAGGGAGCTGGATTCGGGAACTCAGGATCCGGATCAAAATCAGGAGGTCAGATGGAGTCCTCTCTGGACACCGGCCATTGCAGAAAAAAGGGAAGAAAGAGAGAGAAAAAATCTCATGATCCCTCAGTTTTATACTGAATATGATGTATATGGAATGGAATACTCTTGTTGGTCACCTGTCCTGTCTATTACCCCCTGGAAGTGCAACCCCTAATTTCCTTACTACCCAGCTCTTACTACCCGGCACCCCCAGCGTGGCACACAAGAGCCAGCAGTGGCCTTGGTCACTACAGGAATAAGTATCAGCAAGAGCCTTTCTGCATCCCAGTCCCAGGCAGTAACTGTAAACATCAGGCGTCATCACTGCCAGCGGCACACACTGTCTGCAAAAACATGCTGCTGACTTCAGAACATGCAGCCTTTTAGAAGAGACTGAACTGGAAAATAAAAATCGCTAAACAGAATTGGTTCTGTTTAGCACAAAGCAGGACAGAGGTAGTCTTACTTTCTTCTTTATAACCACAGTTTACTGTATTCATTGCAGGGACAGGAGCACTTTCAATCGGTGGCAAATCTCTCTTTTTTTTTTTTAATATTCAGGATATCTGTGTTCAGATGAGATAATTTGCTAAACTTAGAGCATACTGTGTCTCTGCTTAGAAAACTTAGCATATACACTGAGAAAGGTAGGAGAGGGAGCTATCTGAGAAGCCGTCTCCAGTGTGCTGAGAACAGAAAGGTACCACATATGCCGTTAGTAACTGGACCTGTGCTCAAGCCTGA
This sequence comes from Trogon surrucura, assembly GCA_020746105.1. Taxonomy (NCBI): domain Eukaryota; kingdom Metazoa; phylum Chordata; class Aves; order Trogoniformes; family Trogonidae; genus Trogon; species Trogon surrucura. The sequence goes on along the minus strand of CM036618.1, from coordinate 97,275,400 downwards.
GATGCCACCACAGAACTGACGCCATGATTTCTTTGGATACCTGCCCTTATTCTCCTCCTACCCTGGGAACCGTCTCACGATGACAGCTGTACTTAAAAGTATCCCCACTCTAATACCACTCACACTAAATGTCAGCCTAGTTACTCAGCCTGCTCTGTCTCATAATACGTGGTCAGAACTGTCTCATCATGACATTAGCATTTGAAATATGTTTCTCAATTATCAGCAATCCTCCTCCAAAAAAAAAGAATAGTTATTACTTCAAAAAGAAAAAAAAAACAATTCTCAAGGCATCAAGACTACATTTCTTCTTTTTTTTTATCTTTTTCAAAAATATACATCTGACATTTCTATAAACTCTTTTGGATGGTCCTTTCCTCTTTATGACTAACTTTACTGAACACTAATAATATGTCTGTCTTGATATAAATATGTAGATGAGTCCCTTCTCCCGGGGCGTTATCATATAAACCAAGGTCAGATGATTCATTTAAAAGCCCCAGTTGTTCCTGGCACAGCTCTACTTCTGTAAACGGAGCACATTACTTATTTACACTAGATGATTTTTTTTCTCTCTCGAAAAGAAAGTACAATTACAGTAAGAGCTATGGAAGTATAACAGTGCTGCTTAGTCTGGTGGGTGGAAGTTGATAATTCAGAACACACGCATAAAGAGCAATTTGGGAGATGACATTTGGTGTTTCAGAGAAGCACGGTGAAAAAGAAGGCATGAAAATCCTTACAGGACAAAGATACAAAAGAAGAAACAAGTCAAATGCAAGGACTGAATAAAGAAAGAAAGCTAACAAATAGCTTTAAATGGCAATTGCTCCCAAAAAACAAAGCAAATTAATATCACCAAGACTGAACTCCCTCATGGAGAAGCTCTAGGAACAAAGAACAATAAATGACTCAGAGAGGAGCAAAAGAGCAAAGAAATATTAACTGAACATAGACACTCTTGATGTGAAAGGCTGGCTCTGTCTTCAATCTGCATTTGTGCGTATTTCGTGGGGAAGAAGCCAACATTTCACCATCCCAGAGCACACATCCCCTTGGCAGAGTGTAACCCTGCTAACACCATGTCTCTCAGTCCCCTTCACATTCTCCCAGCAAGTTAGACAAGTCCTAGGGAACATTTCCCTTTTGGGGGTTTGCACTTACTGAAAAATTTAACAAGCAACATAAGAATATCCATCCAGCCTTCCCAGCTGGCTCCAGGTCTTCATACTTAGTCCTTAATATAACTCCTGCCAAGATTTTCTACCAGCATGACTCATCTTCACCATCCAGGCTATCTGCCTCCGGTTCCCTGAAGGCAAAGACTTACAGATTATCTGTCAGCTAAAATCTCTAGAGAAACTGCCTAAGCACGCCATTTTTCCAAGAAGCGACTCTCAGTTTCCCCTTCAAAACTTCTCTGAGGCACCCAAAAGCTGTTCTTCTAATGTTAACTGGAAGATCTCTAGCTGGTAACTTGGTCCCACTCTCCAGCTTCTCTGCTGCTGCGCCAAGCAGCCGTCTCTTCAAATGGCAACGTGATGCGACAGCAGGAGAGGGAAGAGGGGAAGGACATATCATAGTTTAAACAACACAACTCAGGAATGGTACTCAGACCTCCTTTACCTGTCTGTTTTAAAGACAATACTATAAGGAACAGCATGAGGAAGAGAAGTGCTCTATCACCCTAGAGTGGCCTGCTGTAGTTGTCATTCTTGCTGCCAGATAAACTACTGTGGCAACATAATAACAGCAAAGAAAACGTCTCATTCTGACATAAGGCTTGGCAAGCGATTCTGGAGCGAGTCCAGGAATGGCCAATGGGTTTGAACAGACAGATATAACAGTGTGAAGTGATTGCGTTATACAGACAAAGACATAAGAAACTTCAGGGAAGTGTCTATCAGCAGTACAGTTACAAATATTTGTAGTATTGGGAGATGGAGCACACACAACACTGAATAGTCCCATGCTGTGTCTCAAGTTAAATGGTGATTACACCACTCTGGAGTGGCTGTGTAACTGGATAGGAACAGACTATAGGAAACTTTGCTCCATTACTGAACTTTCTGCAAAACATTCAGAAGGATGTGTCTGGGGTTCTGTGTGTGTAGGCAAAGTATGCCTCATTATAGCCCATATTATCTAGGTGGCTATATAACACATAATCAGTATCCAGAACGAGGCAACAGCATCACTAGTTGTAGGAAGTTCATAAACTGACTCTTAGACACAACTTACCTCTCCTCACCCCACCCCCAATGGGGAAGCTAAAGGAACAGCTCATCTACCGCACAAAAAGGAAATGGAAACCTAGAAAAACCAGTCTCGGTGAGAGAGCAGAGAACATCTGCTGCAGCCCTGGGCTGCACAGCCACCAACTTGCCAGGTGAACAGGGTATTTGTCATTTGCAGACAAGTTGAACATGAGTCAGCGATAAGCCTTAATGAGGGATGAGGGTCAATAGCACACTAGGCTGCATTAGCAGAAGTGTAGACAGCAGGTCAAGGGAAGTGTTTATTCTCTCTGTGCCGCACTTTTGAGATGATGTCTGGAGTACTGCACCCAGTCTGAGCTCCCCAGCACACACAAGACACTGTCAAACTGAAAGAAGACATCATAAGATGACTAGGGGACTGCAAAACATGAATGAGAGACCTGGGTTTGTTCAGTCGGCAGAATAAAAGTCTATGGGAGGATCTACCTGCTGTATTAACAACGTAATGGGCAGTGGTAAAAAAGTCCAAGCCGCATTCTTCTTAGAGGCACACCCCTGTGTGCCTCTAAGGCTGAGAGGCAATGAACACAGGTCGCAGCCAGGGAAACTCTGATCAAATATTAGGGAAACTTCTTCACAACAAGAATGGTCCAGCACTGGAGCTGGTACCCAAGAGAGGCCACGTGACCCTTGTGATCATGGGCTCAGAGTCGGTTTCAGATGGGAAGAGCAATTTCCAGCTCCTTGTGTGGGGAAGCATTTAGCTGAGCTGAGCTTTAACCCTCACTTTACAAAGTGAATTAGCTTCAGGCTACCGGTTGTTAACAGCTTGTTGCTGTGTGTGCCACTGGCTCCACGCTGACCCGCTGCTTCAGTTGCAGTGGAGGAACTCAAGTCTGTGCTGGGAGCTGCACTTCTGGCTCAAGATGTGGGAGGATGTGGGTTGCTGATGTGTGAATGAGAGGGAGAGAGAGGTGTGAGATTTGAGGGTGGTGCAGGTTTGCATGTTGAGCTGAAATGCCAGTTTGTAGGAGTGAAGAAATACAGTAGGCTATAAAAGAGGGCTGTCTTGTTCTGTGTCCATGCATTTTCTCTCATGGAAGGAATCAAACATACCCAGAAACTCAAGTGTCTCTTAAGTCAGATTTGAAAATCTCGTGGTTTTCAATCACCTATCATGGAGAAAAGGGAATAAGAAAGTACATTTATGTTATTGTAAAGAACAGAGAATCCAAATACTATTTTGCAAATATTAGAAAAAATGTCTTTACCGATAGAAACAATATGCACTTTCTTTTATGTAAATCATGGTATTCCCCAAAACTGGGAATGAGAAATCTTTTGCGCCGATAACAGCTCTTGGATTTAGTGCCATTTTGGTGATAAAAGTCAGTTTGAATCATAGACATGTGATGTGTTAGCATTACACTTGAGTTTTCAGAAAGTAGAGATGAGGTTAAAGGTTTCAAATCAATACATACCAGAACAATGAGATATAACAGCTACTAGTATATACCCAGCTGGTTTTATGCTGGCAGGAAATAAAAAATAGAAGGGAAGAGATTTCGAAGCAGAGTCACCCAAGTTTCTCACTCCATATCTGAAGAAAGCTGAAATAGAAAAGAAATGATGCTCAGAGGAAATACCTATCAAAGAAAAAGGAATTTGTGCCAGCTCTTAAGGATGGAGGATGGGTTCTCTGTTAGCTCAGATAAGCTTGTTGCTATAAACAGTGCCAGAGGCTTTTCAGTCTTTATCTGTGTAGTCTGATATTTTCCAAAAGGGGGAAAAAGCAATGTGACTAGGTTATTGGATTTACCTGTAAGTAACTCAATACATGTTTAATGAACACTTGCCAAAGCTGATTAGAGAGCTTTTGCTGGCAAACAATCAGGAAGAACTGGAACATCTTTGAAGCAGGAAGATCACAAAAGATTATTCACAGCTGGTAAGAATGGTGGGATCAGAAACAAACAAAAAAAAAGATAACAAAATGTAAAAGGTGTTTGAGGAGGAAAGGAGAGGGTATGTCAATAATGAGCCCACAAATTAGTAAGCAAGGATGGGAAAAGCAAGGTTGGACAGGACACAGAAGGAAGTCTCATACCGAGCTCAGTCGTTAAATGCTTTTGCATTTTGCTAATGTCTCCTTCCTTCAGAAAACATTCTTCAGAAATCCTCTTAGCCTGTTTTAAATTAGATTGGGGAATATGCCAACAGTGGAAACGGATTCACAGACAAAGCCAAAACACTCCTTCTTGGGAAGCTCAAGTGGATGAGGTAGGTTATTAAAAGTATGATGAGTTCTGCCCTGAAGAAGGAAGGTTAAAAGTCCAGAAGAAAAAGAAATTAAAGTTAAAAACTATATTCAGACTGCTGAGAATAAGTCACTTGGCGGATGACTTCGTTGCTTTTACCTACCTTCTAAGGAAAGTTAGCTCACCAAAGTCATCACCTGACATGGACTGTTCAAGGTCTTATGCAATCAGGTCCTGAGGTCATCATTCCCCCTTGCCTGACAAAACATCCAAACTCTAACTGTTGACATGGGCCTACTATGTGTTTTGTCTATTTTGCACAAAATAGAGCCATAAGAGCTGCCTCCCTCTTTGACAGTCCTAATATCTACTAGTTCAATGATTAGCTGCTCACTTGGACAGATGTGGAGATCTAAATTCATATCTCCACACAAAATCAGATGAAGAATTCAAACAAATCCAAATTCTACATTTCAGTTTTCTGAAAAATGTCACAGTTTGAAGCCTTCATCTCCAACAGATGTGAATCCTAAGGGGAGAGCAAAAAGCTGCCTCTGAAGTCTATTCCTCCCTTAATGTTTCCAGATACATATCCTGAAGTGTTAGGATACTGATGAGTAACTTTTAAATTCCAGTGAGTTAGTGTTGAATGCTATAGTTCTTAAGTTCCTCTCCTCATATATCTGCCTCAAAAATTTAGGGAGCAGGTTTCTAAAAGTATCAGGGCACCTAATGACATCTCCATGATCATGTGAAAGTTTTGTCAGGATAATTTATTTAGAGCAAATAACCAGCTTAAGTGTTTGGCTCTCATTAGCTAAAAAAATAGAGGTGCTCAAATCATTAACTGGGTAGTTGCATCAGTACAGCTAAAGATGACAAAAAACATGGATCCTGTAGAGCTAACGGTCACGATTACAAACAAATACTATTAACTCAGGGCTTAACAGATGAAGATCTGACAGAAAGTTCTCAGAATTCAACTGATTTTTGTGGGTTGTTAGGGTTGACCTTAGGTTGTCCAAGAAAGTCTGTGCAGGTCTGGACAATGAAATCAGAACACAGTCTATTCTGATTTTTAGCCACATGATAATCTAATGAGATCCACAACTGAGCTGACACTTATTTCAGTTTCAGAAAAAAAAAGTTAAAAAACACTCAAACAATACCACTGCTGTATTTAGCAGCCCTATGTAATTTACTGTCAGTCAAAAATGTAACACATGGTGGAGAGGCAAATCAGATTTATTTTTAAATCTTTTGAGAATGATTCAGTTACAGAAGGTCATTCCCCCCACAAAAAGGCTACATCCCTCTTTCTCCATAGTGAATTCTGTAAAAACTTCTTTGAAATGCTTGCATGCAATTTATCAGATTCTTCAGGTAGTGAATGTTACTGAGCGTTTTCTTACTCTTACAACACAGTATTGCATGACTATCATATATTATGCACATTCAGAAATTTTATCTATGCTTTCTTTCACCATTGCTCATGACATTTTCATATGAATAGTTCTTAGTGTCATTGTTAAAAACAGGAGATGTCTTCAGTCTCTTGTTCTTTGTCACACAAAGTCAGCCAAATATCTTTCCAATTGAAATTTTCCTTGCCTGAACTCCATCCACTAGGGAAGCTTTTGGACATTCTAAAAACCATTGCCAATGCTTTTTGAATACTGAGGTATTTTTCCACAAAGACTGATACATACTACTTTGAGGAAAAGGAATCATCACGTCAAAGGCTGATCCAGTGACCACTGAAGAGACAGGTTTCCAGCAGAAGCAGTGTATTTAGGCAGAGATATACTTAATTGTCCTAATTTTATCCATACCACACAAGCTCAGTCCTACTAGGTCAGCTGATGTCTACAAGGATGTCATCAGTTCTGGTAAGATTTCACATTCTCATTCTAGCATAGCCCTAATGTAGGTGATAGATCCCTAGAAACACTGTTTTCCACCTGAGTCCTGAAAACAGACTCTTTGTCTGGCTTGGGACAGCAGGCACCGAGCTACACCGAGCATCTGGTACCCGCAGTGTGCAGTACGCAAGCCAATGTAATCCAAACTGAGTGGGCAGCAGCAACCCCACGTGATTGTTTCTGTCTGCTGTTCTGGACACCTCCCACACTCGGGCTTTCCTACTACCTGCTTCTTGTAATATACTGGCAGTATAAATGGTCTCTCTCTTTTAACTTCATTTGATTCCATTAAGTCTGGCCCGCAGACTTCACCTGTGGATGAAAGGGTTGGTCTATTTTGCCATGCAGTGGTTCCACCACCTTTTCTTTCATTCTCAAGTCTGCCAGATGCTGTGATTTATAGTTCCTTAGATTTCTTCCTCAAAAGTAATTACTTCAGTGCATGCATGGCAGGCTCTGCATTTAGAGATTTCAGTGGTGTAATGTCACAGGAGATACACTTCCACAAACATTACGGGAATGTTCAAAAAATGTCTTCTACTGTGTGATCCTCCAAATGACTCCGCTGTCATTGAGACCTAACCAGCCATAAGGCTCAAAGCCTTTCAGTACCATGATTTTTGCTAGCACACGCTCATCATATAAAACCCTAAGTTTGGTCTTTTTATCTTTACATACCCCACCTATATGGAATAGATACATTCTGTATCCTGGGAGTCTTGCTGGTATCGGTAATGTTAATGTTTTAGAATGGGCCATGCTTTCTTAGACGTTGTCTCACTTTATTTGTGATTTGCCATGGTACTTCCTCTGCATCCATGAAAAGAATTCCACATTATCACTGTTTTATAAACATATGACAGCATCACTGTTGCTGAGATTCTATCCCTTGAACTGTTCTCCCGTTACACATGCTCTCTATCTTGTGGTTTTCTGTAGACTTGTGAGGTGTATTTGTGAAACAGTGAAAACCATTTTGCACTCCATACACATTTTCCATATTTTCTCATGTGCATGACATTCCTGTTGCTGTGCATGAGGCAACTCATATCTACTGTAAGCCTTCTTTCTGCCTCTATGCCCTTACACGATTTGTATCTTATAATGATGGATATGGCTGGCACCTACCAGTTGTTTCCTTATCCCTTTCTTCATGGTGAATCTGACTGCTGGTTATATTGGTCTAGTTGAGAGGTGTCCCTGCCCATGGCAGGGAGGTTGGATTAGATGATCTCTAAGGTCCCTTCCAAACTAAGCCATTCTACAATTCTATGAGTTTATGATTCTATGATATTCACATTTCTATTTTATGTACATTGTGATGATGCTACTGAGTACTTTCATCTGCTCTTCTGAAATGGCTTTGACACTATTTTTGTTCCTCTTTTAATAGTTTTCTCCTGTATTTCTTTTGGACATCCATGAAGTTATCCAACAATAACTACACCTGTTAAAGTCTAAGTTTTTACATCTTTCCCTGTGGAAAACAATAGGCTTTGAGTAGTTCAAGCATCCTCATCAGTTCTTTCTATTTGCTTCTGTGTTTACCAGTGTAGATTCATGCTTTTCCAGGATTTCTTTTTGCTCAATGTCTATTAAAAAATAAATTGCCTGTCTGTCAGATATCTTCCTGCCTCAGGTCCTGTGAAGATCAGTTCTTACAATTACTTCCTCTTTGTTCAGTTCTCAAGGTCTGTTTCACTTCATATTCTGCAAAAGAGAGAACAGCTCATATTTTCCTCTCTTCCTGTTCTCTGTTCTCTTGATTAAAACTGTTCAGAAGAAATAGAAACTTTCAGATAGGGCAAAATAACCATATATTTCAAAAGTACATTTGTGCTTAGCTGTTCGGCTCATAGAGAGGAGAGAAATGGCATGAAGGAATCAATACTTCAGAAACACTTCTTGAAAACCACTTAAAAATTCACCATTTATCTAACCATGACAACACTTCAATGTTTGCTGCAGGTCTGTTATTTTAATCTGACTAAAAGTCAAACTTCTTCCCATTTTCCCTTCTCCTCCTCTCATCAGGGATGACAGCATCATCTTCCTACTCACTAAGCATAAGCAGGGCACTATCTTCCCTCATCCCCCTCCCAGATTGCCTTATATCTTGGCTCTGTTTAAATCTTATCACTCCATCCTCCACAGCTTTGCAAAGACCATCATGTTTTGCCTGAGAGACTTCCAAAGTGTGCGTCGATGGGCTGATAATCTTGTTGCATGACTGCTGTCACGCCCACTCTTTAGTTCTGTTGCCCCTGGTCCTTTTTCCACTCAGGTCCATGTCAAACACTACTGCTATTTTCTGCTTTGCCTTTATTATGTCTCCAGCTACACCTGGCTTTCTTTTCACCATCACACTACTTTAAACATAAGCTTCTTTTTTAAGGCTTTAAAGACTGCTACAAAGTAAAATCACTATGATAATTAGATCTCATTCAATACAAAAATGACAACCCCAGTCCAAGTTATTCTGCTAACAAACACCTCTGTGAATAACTTTCCTGATCTCTCATGATTGATATGTGACGTGATATGAAAATCCCTATCAAAGCCCAGGAAATCTTCACCAGGCAGTCTTCAATCTCCTTAAGTCCTTTCTTCTCCAAGTCTTCTGGTTAACCTTGAGCATTTTGGAGGGTGAACTAAGACCACAGAATCACATGGCTGAAACTGCATGTCCTCCATCACAGAAGCCAGGAAACATGGGTTGGTAATCAGGGCTCTAAATCAGGTCTCAGTTAAACTGCATCCTCCCGGGGACAGCCCTGGTGCAAGGGGCAGGCGGTGAAGGTAACACAACGGTCAGGGAGGTGAGGACGGTTGCTGCCGGCGCCTGGCGCTGGGCTCGGTCATGGGGGGCTGAGCTGGCCTCAGACAGGCTTCACCAAGAGACGGCTCTGCAGGGAGAACGAGAGGCTCAAGAGACAGACACCACTGATTATGAGCCTAGTATTAGTGTCTCTGGTTTTGTATCTAAATTCTCAATGGTAAGAGTAATACTGTCTAATTTCATGTTTACTCACTGTTTTTTATGTAGACTTTGAACTATGACAGAATACAACACCTGTGACAGGGAGCGTTTACCTTTTCTGTTAGATCTTTTTTTTAATGACAGCTCTTGTCCAGGTTTCCTGCACTTGCTTGCTAAATGAACAGGTCTTCAGACAACATCCATCAGCTTATCTCAGCTGACATCACTTTGAAAGGGCACAGATTTATGCAAGCTTACACACAATGATGGAAGTATCCAACAGTCCTTTCTTTAAAACTTTATACGCATCCCTAACTAGGTACCTCCAGTTATAGCTGATAGGAAATTGATCTCTTCTGAAAACAATGAGAAAGACTTTAAAGGTTTAGTCATGCACGTACAGGGCCTGGAATACAGAAGATCCAAAGCAGAAGGGTCTATGTGATATAGCAGGACTCAGAAAAGAGATAAGTTTCAAAAAATTAGGTGCGAGAGAAACAAGTCTATTTTTCTCTAGCTTTTTTTTTTTTTTTTCCATTTGTAAGCACAGTGACCTTCAATTTGCAATAAAGAAGGTAAGCGTGCCATAGCCATCCTGCCAGACATTTGTACCATCACTTAGAGCTCAGTCATCCATTGCTGGTTTGGTATTTGGCACAGATTACAGCAGAAGACATCTCAAGCAAGGGAAGGAACAGGAGCCTCTTAAATTGATAATTAAACTTATGAAAACGATAGTCAATAAACTCGTTAACATTGACAAGATCTACTTTAAGCAGTTTAGAGATGCTAAAATATTCAGAAAAATGCAAAAAATGCAATGGAGGAATGTAAAATATGTAGTAATTCTAGTTTAAAAATGCTGGAACATTAATAAGCTAATTTTGTCTCATATCGAGAAGGTAGACATATTAATGACTGTTTTCTGCGTGGCTGGTTCCTGCTGTACCAGGGTGGTGAAGGGAAGGCCGCAGGTTGTATCTGCACCCCGCATTACACCATTCACTTGGTTTGTACTGGTGACAAGTTTGATTTTTATCTCATTCTGAGTTTCATTCACAGTGATGATGTCAGTAAACTGGGTCTTCAGTTTAGTTATCCTTATCTTATCCTTATTTGTAACAGAATGGATAAAAAAACAAAGCAGCAGAGAAACCAGCAGGAGCGCCTCTCTCAGCAGGGCCTTCTCCTGACAAGCAGTGACTGCCTTTTCCCTCTAGCCCAGCACAGCTGGAGGAAGCTTCCTCTCACCTGTCACATTCTTCAGCTCTGAGATTCGACTAAAGGAAGCAAGTCCCTTTTCCTTTCCTCACCCCAAACTGCCACTCTTCCTAGACACCTGCTGGCTCATCAGCATTGTCCAGCAGGCAGCTTCACTACACAAAAATCTTCCATATTTTCTTCTCCAGCTAACTTGCTGTACGATGACCTTGCAGATAGTGCTATACCCTCTGCAAGCAGGAGCAGAGGCTCTCAGCCCATTCTCTCCTACACTCCCTCTGGAGTGTTTACAAACAGCCACTCCATTCATGCTGTAACTGCCTGCCTGGAGTGTATTGCCCCAGATTTCTTTGGTTGGAGGGGAATATAAGCAAGGCACAGCTGAAGTTGGGACCTATATTAGAGGGGTCACATTTTTTTCTGAGGCAAGGGAATACTCATTCAGTCAGCTCAAAAATACCCTCTGACTGAATAAATTCTGAAGAAACTGAAGAGGAGATTAGAGGACCAAATCCCAGGCAAGAGAAAACAAGCAGTTGTGATGATTAATAGACACAAGGACAGCTCATAGGAAAAGAATAATGAGACATGCAGCATGATGTAACAGAAACAGGCCAGATGGCAGTACAGCTGTGGGGAAACTCAGCTAGCTCTGAAATGAGCCTTCAGTTATTCAGGCTGTTGACTGCAGATCCAAGCCACTGACTGCTAAAAAAAAAGCTCTGGCTGTGTCAAGAAAGTGGCAGTCTGTTAACAAATACCCAATTGAGAACAAGGTGGAGCAGGTGATGCTAAGAAATCTACTACAGCATGTCTGATGAAGAGCCATACAAGACTGCCCACTGCCTCTCCTTTTTCCAACAGGACAGATTTAGAGACACTTTAGAAAGTAGAGTTATAATTAAAACATTAAGCAACACAACAGCTAATAACTTTACGCTGCACAGGATTATCCAGTTGACATCAGTTCCTGCGAGTCTTCTGAGGTCACGCAATACTTCTGTGGATGACTCAGTAGGAAAACAAGAAAATTAATCCATAAAGTAGTGTTGTGAAACAGTTTGAACATGTAGTAGTATAGAATTTCTGTAATATCACTTATTTCACGCTTCTAGTCTACCAGTGACAAAGACCACAAAGGAAAAATTTAACACTAGCCTAATTCAATTCCCCTGTGAATCAGGATAATTCCTAAGGGACACCAGAGCCCTTAGATTAGATTCCTAGCTCTCACACTAGATTTTAAGGTAGCTACTAGCTACTTAATATACAGCATGATGTTGTTCTTACAATAGTTAAACGGTGTGTCATTTCAGTCTTGCAGCAGTAGGCTAACTGGAAGACCCAGAAGCTTCTTTTGGGTGACTGGCCTATGAACCAGTCTCCAAATGAATAAAAAATGAGTAGCACCAATGACCTCAAGTGATTTCACATGGAAGTTCCTAGAAACCGTTTATTATTTGGCTTGTCATCTGGGATTTAAAGAAAAATTCTACCGCTGATATAAAAATGTCCAGAATATTGCTGTTCCTGCCTATGCTAGTAGAGTAGGAAAATAGCTCCAAGTGTAAGAAAGGCAAAATTCAGTGCCAGAATACTCAGGTAGTCAGAGAACTTTTAGTGCACACTGTCACACGCTAGCTGAATGGTTTGCCTAACTAAGCAGTGCCATCAGTCTGCGATTCATTGGCATTCTCCCAGTTCTAGTGGTTTTCAGAGGATCATGACAAGTGCTCATCTTTGAAATGTTAATGGTTGGATCAGGCTTTAATTCAGATGGGAGATGAACTGTCCACCACTGTACAAAGCAGCGCTGGGGAAGGCAGAAAGAATACCTCGCATTTCCCCACCTGATTCAATCCTCCTCTGCATATCATCTATTTTTCCTGGCTTTCCTAGAGCCTATTGAAATATTACAGGATATCTATGTGCCCCAAGACCAGATTGCTTTGGGTTTGTACTGCTCCATCATCATGTTTCTTATCTACATAGGAAATGCACTGCTGTTCTTTTTCATTGACAAGTATCAGCTGTTTGCTATTGTATTGGCTTTATTACAGCTAATTAAAAATCTCTGGAATTATTTGCTTGCTATTCGTTCTTCCATTACCATACCAGCCTTCACTGAAATTCCTGACCATAATCCACAATATTCAGATGTAAGGATGAAAGGCACGTTATGAGAAGGATTGGCTATGTGATATGAACCATTGGTGTTTTTTTCCTGGTACCTCTCTTGGAGAACTCATCCTATCCTCCTTGTGCCCTATCAGCTGTGTAAACTATTTCACTGATAATTAACTGTTTCCTTCACAAAAAAAAAAAAAAAAAATCATGTAACTGCTTGAGTATGGTATAAGAATGGATAAAGCAAATATCTACTACAATACCCTGTCAGCTTCTTAGGAGTGAACAAACTGTCTTCTCCAATGCTACGTGCAATGCTATTCTAAATATCCATAACAAGAGGACGTGACTTTACCATTGGAGGTTATTCTAGCATATAACAGCTATTACCAGAATCATCTGATATTGTACATTTCTCTCTCCATACTTTCACACTTTCTTTGCCAGGTATTAGTCTTAAAGTAAACCACCACCAACAAAAGAGAAGACCATTATTTTTAAGAAACAATGGCACAGTCTTGAGCTCAGCTCACTTTAGACAGTGCTGACAGGTTAGACCCTAGCTTAAAGAGATTTCTGTGAGATTCCTTGATTCTGGATGACTGCTAAGCAGAAAAAAAAAAAAAAAAATAAAAAAAATGCAACCACTAAGCAAAATAAGCAGAGAAAGAGAAATCAACAGAAGATCAGGTGAGCAGAGAATAGATCAGGGAATAAAATACTAAGAAAGGAAGACTGAAGTCCCCAGGTGAAGCCCTAATGCACTGCTGGGATCAACAGAATGTAGCAAGGGGTTATTCTGGGAGCCAAACCAGTTCACTGAGACACTCTTCATTATTTTTACACTGACTATAGCAAACTGAAGGGCATAAAAGAGATTACATGGCATGGTTGCCTACAATAGCCGAGAACAAAACTCAGGAAGTCAGTTCTAGTCTTCTCTTTCTAATTCAGACTGCTCTAGACAAAAGCTCCACTGTGAGCCTAGAAACCATGTAGAAAAAGAATATTCATACCTCTCTCCAGTAATAAATCACGCTGCTCATTTTTAAAAGTTCTCTATGAGCCCCAGCTTGACACCACTGTAAATCTATTTATACTATGCAAGCTTAGCCTTTGGCTCCAAATGAGCAAGAAAAAAGAAGAAACATATATCAAAACCTCATTCCCCACTCTCAAACTCAATTTGGTAAATAGAACCAGACATAAATCCTGGAAATGTTATTGACCAGTTCTTTTTTATTCAGTTTTATCATTTACACCGATCTGGGTTATCAGCTAGACACACACAGCTTACACACACTTACAGCAGCTAGAATGCGAATTAGGAACATTATGCTCAATAGAAAGATTGATGCAAAAGAAACAGATTTTAAATCTGCGTTACTGGCTGGATGCTCTTGCTTTGCTGCTACGTTGGCATTCTTCAGGAAGAAGAAAAAAGTTACTGTTATGCTGCAGTTCCGGTCCACTAATTTGCTACTGCAAGGTGAAACCTAGACATTCACTGCTCAAGCCTATCATCCCTCTGCACGTTCAGCTGTCTCTGTCATTCCCCTTGTGAGAGCCTTTGTGGCTTCTAAGTTCTCTACAATTTCTCTCTCTTTCCACTCCCTCTATGACTTTCTGGTCCATTCAGCTGCTCACTGTCTACTAAAATCTCTCTGTACTGGGGATAAGTGAGGATAAATATTTAATAATCTGCAGACCTCTTAAAATCCTAGAAGAAAGAGGAATGGTAGGCATGGTTTCCTTGACAGATTCTGGTCTTCCCACACAGGTTGGTTTGGGGTTTTTTTGTTGAAAAAAGCAAACTAAACCCAAACAAATTATTTGCTTCATTGGGAAAATAATCCTGATTTCAATAGAAGGCCATAAAGAAGACTCCTAATTATGTTAAAGACCTGGGTCCTGAAAGGATTGCTTACCAGGCATAAGAAGTAACCCTAGCTGATCTAGAGGACCATAGATGGCAGTGAAAGAACTTAGTTAAAGACTGAAGAAATATGCTGCCAGTTGTCGGTACGGCCTGGGGCCTTAACTCCATCTTAGTCCTTTCTATGAATGTACTGTCACACGGAGTTCTCATGGAACAATGCCACTGATGAGGGCTTGTCATACCATTTCACTGAAAAAAATCCCGTTCTTACACTGATATTGTGATCAGAGTTATCCTGTGGAAAGTCTCATACATGCATATGCATCTCAGTGTAAACAATAACCACATTATTATCCATACTTATAAATAGCTACCACTTTTTTTTTTTTTTTGCAGTCCAGTCCCATGATCTCACCAAGTTGCACAACACACTTGGAAAACCTATGCTGGAATAAAGGATAGGTAGGCACCTTCCACTGAGCAGCATGCAGCAGCAAGGATTCTTAGCTATTTTCAAAACTGCAAACTTCTGGGGACACAGTAGAATGAAGACACTGACAAAAGCCTAAATATTTTGCCATAACAGAAAGCCAGATTTCTTCCTGGAAAACACCTGCTGTGACCAAACAAATACCTTGGCTATTAGAAGAACTTCTTGTATGGTGAGATGTATGGAGATGACTTTCCTTCTCTTTGCAGGATAAAAGATTGAGAGGACCTGACCACACTTAAACCAACAGATTTTTGTAAGCACTTTTGACAACTCTCAGGCAAGGAGAACACCAAATGTTTGAATGCTAAAATCAGAACACATGAAAAACATGAAGAAAAAACAATTTAGTCTCTCCAAACAGGTCTTTCTAGAGTCCCTTATCACCATGCCCTAAAGCCCTCGTGAACTGTGACAGTTTTATAATTGTTTTCAAACACAGAACATTGTTTAGCCATTTAGACTGAGCTCTGAGATGACTATTTGTGCAATATCAATCCATTAAAGGCTAAACTTAGATGCTGCAATAAGTAGCAGTTGCGGGACCAGAGCGAGGCACAGGTCATTCTCTGCCTTCCTACGTTCTTCAAATCCTGGGGGCAGAAAGAATCCAGTATGGTCTCTGGGGTGATTCAGAGCTTAAAATTAGACCCTGCTTCACTGAGCCAGTGGCTATTGTGGAACTGTCTCCTGTCCTACTTCCTTACTCTGAGGGACATCACTTTTGTGGGTGAATAAGGGTTGATTATCTCCCCTCAATAGAGCACTTTTTTTTTTTTTTTTTTTAGGGAACTCTCTTAATTATCCAACTTCTATAGCTGCAGACCAATGTCAGCTGAAGGAGACACAAGAGTCAGGTTCTACCCGTTATTAAGGATTTCTTTCAGGACAGGAAATCAGCTTGCTACTCCTCTATTGTTAATTCACTTTCCTGGGCAATGAAATGAGCTGAATGGCAGGTGCTGGCATGTGTGGTGGAAATGCGTGTAGTTACAGGAAAAGCGGATGAATGCTGCTACAATAAAGGAGAGAAGAAATTAAAAGAAGCAGCAGTGCCATGCGGACAGGAAAGAATTAGGCAGCAGATTTAGGGTGACAGGCATGATGATGCCATAGGAAAAGAGGAAACAGTACTGCTTGGCATGCATAACTTATGTGTAACCATAAAATGAGGATTGAAACAGCCTCCATTAGAATGCCTATGAGGCAAAGCAATTCCTATGGGATATAAGGATAACAAAGCAGGGAAAGAAATTGTAAACACTTTTCACCATTTCAAGCCAAACAATTCTGTATTTTCCATATGCCACTCTTTTTTTGAGCTTACTTGGTTTAAGGAGAGACAAGTATCTGCATTTAAAACCTGTGTAACAGCTAGTTAATAAGTTCATCTGATACAAAATGCATTTCAGAACCTATTTTTATGTCAGGACATATTTGTAACAGGCTTCACTCCGCTCGAAATGCCTGCGGTGCAGGGCCTTCTGCGGGAAACCCAGCTGTTCTGATGTGAGAACTCCTCAGGACATCGCGAACAGCAAGAAGGATCTTTTCAGCCACTTCTCCAGCTTCCCGGTGCCATGTGCAGGCCCGTTTGCCCTCGTTCCGGGGGCTGCAGGGGACTCGCTGCACGGGGCAGCCGAGCCCCGGGCCGCGGGGCAGAGCCGGAGCGCCTCGCGCCCGTGCAGTCACCGCGCCGGGAGCGCACCGGGCAAGGGGAAGGTGCCGGCACCGGAACGACGGCCGGCGGCCCGCAGAGCTTGATCGAACCGCCCCGGTTACCTCCGAGGCGCCGCCGGGGGCCGGGGCTGGAGGAAGAAGCGGGCGCTGGTTCGAGGCCCGGCCCTGCCGACGTGACCAACACGGCGCCCCGAGCCGCCTCGCTACGTGCGGCCCCGTCCGCCGCTTCCTGGGGCCGCCGCCCCGCCCCTCGGCCTACGTGAGCCCCGGCAGCCGCCCGGCCTGCGCCGCCCCGGGTGGGGGAGAGCTGATGGCTGGCCCGCGGTCCCGCCCGGCGCCCCCGCCTCGCTGCCTGGGGCGGCCAGCGGGCACCGAGGGGCGCGGGAGGCGGGGCCGCGGAGCGGGGCTGGCTCGAGGCGCTCGTTCGCGGCCCCGGCGCGAGCGGTGGGAGCCCGGCGGGGGAGCGCGCGCGTGGCGCGGAGCCGGGGCGCGCTGTGCGTCACGCGGGAGGAAAGGGTGGGCAGCGGAGAGCGAGGGGTGGGAATGGGGCGAGTCCGGGTCCGTGCCTTTGGGGATGGATAATCGTAGGTTGTGCCGTAAACTGGAGCGTCGTCGACTGGGAAGGGACCGAGAAGTAAGGATACAGGCCAGGAGCTGCCACTGAGGCAGCTGTCAGAACGGGAAATGTGATCCCAAGTGTGAAATGCCACAGTAGAAGTGGGTTCAGGAGAGCGCAGCTGAGGCGCTGCCTGCAGTCGGGTTCCGCCATGTGATTCTGGTCAGTGACATTCAAATACAGGTGAACTGGGATGAGCATACGTGTTGAGAGGACTTAAAAGGGAAATGAAGAGAAAGGGCGGCCTGTAAATGTTGCACAACAAAGACAGAGCAGATAGGATCACTTTGCATAAATACCTTGGGTGACTTAAGCCTGACATGAGACAAGAACTGTGTAAGCTAAAGGTGATGTGTTTTCACAGAAGCAATCAAGGTGTAATCAAGGTCACAAATATGTTTCAATTGTAAATCAGGAGTTGCTTGGGTATTCTTCCTGTAGAGAGTGATAGCCTGTAACAGCTGTCCTGTGGAAGTAGGAGGGGGAAGAATGCGGAATACTTCACTAGCAAGAGCTCCATCAGTTGATAACAGAAGTTATCTATATATTTGCCCGTAGCAGGGGAACTAGACTTGGGCAAGGTGTTCTTTCCGATCTTCTTTTCTTAAATGGGCCAGGAGTATCTAAATACCACAGTGATAGATCATGCAAGTAAGTAAATACATTAATAGTAACGATGTTTCTAATGTACTTACCCAGTGGTTCTGCAAACGCGAACACCACATACGTATCGAGCACTCAGGAGAAGTACAGAGGCTGAGTATCTGGCATGAGTCTATTCCACACGTTTCCCGTTTTCCACATATTGTCAGTGACTGCAAAGCTCTGTTTGGCCAAACTAGCAGGATATTGAGGCTCTGGAGTGCACACACCTCTGTAGAAAGCTTTCCTAGAGCAACAGCTAAGAGGTCTGTACCTGCCTGCTTTAAGAACTGTCCACTGCTTGAGACTGAATGAGGGCCCAGTCAAAGTTTCTTGTGAGTGGCCTCTTGTACTGTAATACAGTATTCTTTATATCCTGGGGGTAACAGAAATAGCTATGTCATAGCAGAAGCAGCTATGTCAGAGCAGCCTTGAAGTGGCACTGTATTTCACTTGAGGACATCACAGTTAGGAAGCGTTCTCCCCCTGAGTGAAAGAACAGTGTGACTGTCATTGAAAGAAAACCGCAGTAATGCTAAATTCTCTTCTAACCACAGAGAATGCAAGTCTTCAACCAGTAGCAAAAATGAAAAAGGTTATTATTTTGCATTCATTTCCATGCTCTCAGCACAAGCCTGTAAGTGTAGACAGTCTAAAAAAAAACCCCACAAAACAGACCCTTTCCTTTGCTAAACTTGCCCCCCTCCCAGAGAAAACCTGGCAAACTCGGTGACAGGCTTTCAAGAATTTAACAAAGGAAAAGTGTTCATTTACGTGTGTAGGCATATACTTCCTAACAAGGTTCAGCTCTCAGAATGCTCATCTGCGGCAAGGAAAGAGATGGAGTCTGTCCCTGCTCTCACACGATCCTTTCTCTTCCACACCCCAACCCTGTGGTCTCGGGCAACACTAAGACACTTCCAAGTCTTCCCACCTAGAAAGGATCACTCTGAGTTCTGGGTTGAACACATTTGTGTACAGCATATAATGTATCTATCTATAACAGGTTCTCGGTTGTCTTCACTTTTCCCCTGTAGGTTATTTTTCTGTTCCTTAAATACACAGCTTCTTCCCCTAAGCATTAGAACAGCCCAACAGAGCCCCTGCACCTGAATTTTCTAGCACTTTGACACCTGCAGCACCCTGCTTGGTGGTAAACTGAACCAGACCTTCTGTGATGCTGAGTAAACCTTGAGAGTTTATCCCAGTTCTTTTATTGAATTTCTACAGGGTTTATACAAGTGAGTTCCTTTGTGTCAGTTTTCCCCACTGAAAAAATAATAGTTCATCTTAGTCTCACGATGCATGAGTGCCTCTTGAGTCAAGAAAGGCTGTCAATCTACCAGAGAGAAAAGAATTCCCATGGAACGGCATCTGTTTACATGTGGTTTTGATACAGGTGAGTTATTGGGCAGATTCACCTCAAAATTTTTGATATTATCTATTTATGTTTCTACAAACAAATCTCCACACTTCAATCCTTTACCTGGAAAACGAAATAAATGAAAAAACAACAAAACAGCTTTAAGTGTGTCTACAGCAGACATCAACATGGATTTTCTTTGTTACCATTTTTCTTTTCTATGAGACTGTCGTGGGTTGACCCTGGCCAGCCGCCAGGTACCCACACAGCCGCTCACTCACCCCCCCCTTCACTGCTGAACAGGGGGAGAAAATATTTCCAAGGGTTCAGGGTTTGAGATAAGGACAGGGAGATCACCCTCATTTACCGTCCTGGGCAAAACAGACTCAGTTTTGGGGAAATTAGGTACACTTATTAAGAACTAATCAGAGAGGAGTAGTGAGAAGTAAGAAAAAGCAAACAAACCTTAAACAGAATACCTTCCCCCCATCCCTCCCTTCTTCCCGGGCTTAACATCAATCCCGGTTTCTCCACCTCCTCCCCCCGAGCGGCGCAGGGGGACAGGGAATGGGGGCTGCGGTCAGTTCATCCGATGTTGGTTTCACCGCTTCTTCATTCCGGGGGAGGACTCTTCACTCTTCCCCAGGGCCACTGTGGGGTCCCTCTCATGGGAGACAAGCTTCACGCTCTCTTCTCCGCGTGAGTCGTCCCACGAAGGGCAATTCATCACAACTTGCCCAACGTGAGACACCTCATGAGGGGCAGCCCACTCCTCGTGAGTCTGAGGCGCAGTCCTTCAGGGGAAACTGCTCCAGCGTGAGCCACCCACAACGTCCCAAAAGTCCCACCGGCCAACCTGCTCCAGCGTGGGCATTCCCTCTTCCACGGGCTACAGGTTCCGGCAGCAACTTGCTCTGATGTGGGCTTCCCATGGGCTACAGTCCCCTTTCAGGCATCCACCCACACGGCGTGGAGTCCTTGGTGGACATCTACGCGGTGATCCTCACGGTGGACTTCTGCACCTCACCCATGGGCTGCAGGGGGACAACCCGCTTCACCATGGTCTTCACCACGGACCCGGGGGACTCCTTCTGCTCCGGCGCCTGGAGCTCATCCTCCTCCCTCCTCCTTCTTCACTGACCTTGGTGTCTGCACAGATTCTCACTCCTCCATCTCTGTGCCAGCTGTTAGTGGCGCAGTTCTTTTTCCCGTTCTTAAACATGTTTTTCACAGAGGCGTTCCTCTGCTATCACCTTACTGATAGGCTCAGCCTTGGCCAGCGGCGGGTCCCTCTTTGTAGCCAGCTGGCATTGGCTCTGTCAAACCTGGGGAGCTTCTAGCAGCTTCTTACAGAAGCCACCCTGCAGCTCCCCCCCCGCCGCTGAAATCTGGCCAGGCCAAACCAAAACATTCATCATGTTGACACAGCACATACGACAGAAAAAAAATATGGGCTGGACTCTATACCATGGATGTTGAGTGACTTACACCACTGCTAGCAACCACCAAGGGAAATGGTTGTGTAAACCTCCCTGGACCTTTATAAATGATGCTAAATGCAAAGCACCACGCAGTCATACATTGTGCACTTTCTCACACATTCTAGCCTTCACATTTGGCACACACAGTACAATTCCCCCATATTTCTAGGCAGTAGTGATCTTTGTGTTTAGACCTGCATCAAACAATTCCATAAGCTTGTGTGAAGCCAAGGCTTGACTTAAATAACTAAGAATCATAGGTAGGAAAATCCATGTATGTGGAATTTATGAATGCTGGATAGAGTTATAAAGCTGCCATATTACAGAAAGGTTAAGTTTATGGTGTATCAGCAATTTGCTACGACAGCTGGTGTCATTTAACTCACTAAACAGGAAAAAAAAGTCTGAGTCACTGACATTAGTAGTCTTCCTTTTAAACAGGACTGTCTTAGAAGAAATGTATGGGTGCCCTTGCATTGTCTGGCCTGTAAGAGCTGGGGATGTGTCATGGAAAAATCCTAGCAGAGAAGAAGAAACAAAGAGCAGGAAGTGGCTTTTGAAAACACGGATGTTAAGAGTTCAGGGGACTCAACGGAGTGCACTTTGACTGAGGGAAGTCTTTTGCCCATTGTATTGGGAGAAAGGAAAGGGAACTTGTTCTGGGAGAAGGAGATGAGTTCTGGAGCACACACAGACTGTGGTAGACTCCCTTTTGGTGAGAGGAAAAGGGGCAAGACAGAAAAACATGAAGCTGAGCAGATTCTCCATGTTCCAGAGGAAGTAGATGTGCAAAAAAAGATGGGGCACGGGAATATTGGCTCTTATGGAGAGATGCAAGAACTCCGAATGTCTGCAGTGAAATCTTTCCACAGAAACTAAAAAGCATGTTTCTCCCTCATCAGTAGAATTGGGTTTTTTACCCAAGAAATCTGAAAAGTTGTGTATCTTTGGTTTGTTGTTTTAATTTCAAGAGCTTGCTCTCTTCTGCCTCTCAATTTCCTGTATCTTCAGTGTCACTGTATTAGAATGACTGTTCTAAATTACCCAGTCTTGGCCAACAGCCCCAGTTGCAGAGTACACTCCAAGCAGTGTGATGTTAGGGATAAGCTACAGTCATCACCACGTGTCTGTGAATAACCACCTACGCTGGCTGCATTTCCCTACAGAAAGCAGAATAAGTGCTGCGCTGTGATAGAAACCCAGACAGCAAGGCAGGATGGTAATAGGGAAAGGAGCATCTTCACATTAATTTCAGCTGGTGATTTCCTTGTGTGATGAGTGTGCACTGAGGCAAAACAGCACAGTTTAGGAGGCTGTTTCTTCAGTGTTGCTGTGGGGCTGGCATGACCATAGCTACACCCTTTTAGCAGTGGAAACGCCAGTTTTATCTTCACCTTGTGAGGAAAACTGAGCCCCAGTGCAGCCCGTACCAGCGACTGGGGAATAGTAGCGGAGTGGACTGTACCCTCTGTCAGTGCTCAGAGGGATAACAGCAGCTCCAAGCTTTAAGGGTAAGATGGTATCAGAGAATTAGACAAGTGTCTTCACCTACCAGGGGATGGGGAGGGGGAGTGCAGGGATGAGGGGTGGGAGTGGGGAACCCAAACAGACTGAAACAAGAAGAAGTGGGGCAGCTGTGCTTGAGTTTTCATTATCTCCAGAGCGGGCATTAGATTTTAAGAGAAACCTTTTTTAAGAGCCACCAAATAAAATTGCTCATAAATGTAAATTAAAGCACATTTAATCACAAGTGCAAATTGTGCTTTTCAAGTGTTCAGAGAGTACAGATTAGATTGTATTGATGTCTAAGCATTTATTGTGTAAGAATAATAAGATTCCTAGGGTCTGAATAAATAAGGCGTATTTGCCAATAATAACAGACACAAAAATTGAAGCCAGGGGTTCTGAATGATCACGTAATATTTTCATACACGTGAGGGCCATGTTAAACTGTGATTTAAAATAGGCAATAGCTAATTTTTAAGGACCCTGTCTCTTGGTGACGTCAGTCATTGACACACTCAGACATTATTTAAACAGGGAGAAGCTTAAGTGCTTTCTCTTTTCAGCTATGAAGTGTAAACATTTTTATGAGGCAGATATTGTGGTTAACATGCTACATGCTTAAAAGTACATTAAAAGTCTCATGACTTAGCTGAATGTAGCTTAGAGGAAGCACAGGAGAAGAGGAGCTTCTCAAAAGATCTTCAATTGTCAAAATTTTAATGGCATGGGAAGATGATTTCTTTACAGTTGTAGAGCTGATGTAGAGAACTGTAATAGAAATGCGAAGTGGCATGAATGGAAATTGTCTGGGTGTGGAAGTACTGGAAGGGACACAGGGTTGGAAAAGGAATACAGGAATGGCCTGTGTTGGTGGCACTTAAATGAGCAAGTCATCAAGGCCCTGGCACACATACATGTGCAACTTCAACTTCTCAGAACACTCGCATCAAGAGACAAAGGACAGCAAATCCTGATTAGTCACAGTGGTGGGACAGGATGGACAGGCTGATCTCTCCAAAAGAATACAAAAAGGCATATGCAAAACCAGTACACGGTCACCAGCCTGCAAAGGCCACAGATGTGGGGAGGACTCAGCAGCTGCTGCTGGCCAGACTGCCTGAATGCAGACTGCCTGAATCCTGGTTTTGTGCCGGGGTGCTTAGGTCCGAACTGCCTGAACACTTGCACACGCACCCCCCAGTGCCCGACTGCTCAGCCGGCTGCTTGTGTGCACACATCCCAGCGGTTGTACGTGGTTGTGAGAACGCGTATGTGAACCAATGACATCTGT
Source organism: Trogon surrucura (assembly GCA_020746105.1). Lineage (NCBI taxonomy): Eukaryota > Metazoa > Chordata > Aves > Trogoniformes > Trogonidae > Trogon > Trogon surrucura. The sequence continues at coordinate 97,251,725 of CM036618.1, read as the reverse complement.
TTTGCTTCAGGTTTTGATTTTACAATAAAATCATCTTCCCCTCCTATAGGCTCTGGCATTGAGATTTGCTACACCGTTAACACAGCATTGCAGAATTTCCTACACTGAGTATTTCTGGAAATTTAGATCATATGGCTTTATGGTGTCTTAGGTGACCCGCAGAATTAAATTTTTGTGCTTTTGAGTTCACATAGTGATTTATATTTAAACAGTTTAAAAGGGAAAATTAGATCTTTAGCTTCATTTACAGCCACTGGTTTGGTCAACTCTTAAAGCAATCCCCATGGGTGATGCCGAGTACTGTAGCTATCCAGTTGGATAACAGGAATCAACACAAATTAAGTCATTGAGCCTGTGTGGTTTTAATGAAGCGAAGAAAGATCTGTGGCCACCAAGATGCTGCAAAATGCAGTCTGCTGAGCGAATGGAGAGACTTGTTGACTACAAAACAAAATTGAGGGGTGCTGTGTGCATCACTGTGGCTTAAATTAATGACAGAGACTCTCTTACTCAAACATGGATCGTCAGTGTGTTTTTTTCATTGCGGACATCAAAGTAAGTGTTGAAGGCAATGCTTACCAAGTGAAGAAACAGATTTGTGACTTCTATTAGCATTGCATAGGAGATCTATATGTTAGCAGGGAAACAAAGAGCCTGATCTCATTCTTGGATGAAAAGGGATAAATTTATATATACATGTGGGTGTATATATATATGCACACCCATATGTATATGAATCAACAAATACGGCTTTTACTCATTAGTTACGAAGATGCCAGTAAGCATAATTACGACTCAGCATGTACCTCTTAGTTTGTGTTTAAAAGGATATCAGCAGGGCAGTGAATAACTGATTAATTTGAACAACCTAGAGTCTGTGGTCTTTTTAATCCTTCAAAAAATATGGTTCGTTATTACACTATAGCCTTCTTCTGACTTTAAAATGAGGATTAAAAAGAGAACTGACATATACCATCTCAACCTTTCTATTTACTCCCTGTCATAAGTGCTGGATGTCAGATTTGTCAAGGTGGGTAGCAGATAGGCCTCAGAACTACAATACCTGAGCTTGCATTTTCCTTATTGCACTGGCTCCGGATTACTTGTCCACAAAGAAGTCATCTAAGCCACAGTTTCAAAATCATCAGCCCAGCACTGGTGTTGCACTGTCAGTGCTCAGATGTCAATCTGTGACCTTCAATCCAAAATCAGAAGCTCAGATTCAGCTCTGATGCCTGCAGAGAGCTCATTCTTGTGCTGCGGGACAGCCTGGTGGCATTATTCAATGGCACGCTCTCCTATCACAGAGTGTATGTATAAGGCAGAGAACATGTATCAGGACAAAGATCAGAAAATCTAAAATTAGCCATTACCATTAAAGAAATTATTTTGCTGAGACTGTTTTATCAGGTGCCACTGTTAATGGCACCCCTGCGTGGATGGCAAGACTTAACACCTTCCCAGGAGAAACATATACTCTTCCAGGCAACTTCAAACGTCTCGGGGCTAAAATGAGCAGCCTTAGATGCTGCTGCCTGCATCACTGCTCTTACACCAGATCGAAATGACTCAGCACCTCCCGTTGCTTTAGAACAGCAAAGGCAAACCTCATGTGGAGTCCAGAGGTGGTATCTTCCTTCTGCAGTTGCCTCACAGCAGCAGCCAGTGGTGAAGACTGTCTGCAGTGAAAGAGCTAACAGGTAGGGCTCTGAGGCTTCGCTCCTCAAAGTACCATGTGCTCCTTCACTAAATCTTCATCATTTAAAGGTGGTGTCCGAATCTGTTCATTTCTAGAACAGATCCTGATTCAAAACTTATTTATTGCAAAACACAGAAAAGTATCAGTATGCTTTGGATAGACTACATTTTTTTTAAGCAAAAGATAGTACTCTAACTATAGACTTCGTGCATATGTTTATGTCTACGAAATGTGTGTAAGAGCTAAAAAAATCTGAGCTCTTCTATACATAATTTAAAATAAAATGTTATTTCAGAAATTTTTTTTCACTTTTATCATGACTTTCTGGCTTTCAGGAAAAGTTTTCTTCCTATTTTCAATTCAAATTTGCAGTAGAAAAAAATATATATTAAAAAGAAGATGCAAAATAATTGGTGTGCTTCAACCAGCTCATCTAAGAACACTGCAGATATTACTTGAGTAATTCCTGCCTTGAAATCTGTTCTAGCATCATCATGCAGATATAAGTAATCTGCTGAGAGTACCCTCTGCTCCGAGGGCCCTTCTGGACTGTGAAAGGCTGGTTTAGGGACTCCACATTGGCTTTTCTCCCAGCTCCAGCCCACAGGGAAGATGAGGAGCACAGCTGGTAAGCGCTAAGCCCTGGCTGGTCGCTGCTTCCCAGGACCTGAAGAGGCACCGTGCAAATCACCCTGGTCCCGGCCAGGCTCTGCCTCACGGTAAGAGCTGTTGCGGCCCCTACAGGGCTCCCGAGTATGAAGCCAAAGGTAATTGCAGATAATTTTTCTTCCCTGCCTGCAGCCTCCTGCCTAAGTGCGGGAACTGGTTAACTGAGCATAAGATTCCTCTTCAGCGCTACGCTATAGAAGCCAAATTTCTTTAATTTTCTTTTTTCTTTTTTCTTTTTTTTTTTTCCAATATGAAAGCTGGATATACAAACCAAAACCAGGAGTGCTGGCTCTTAAAGATTTTATTGTAAGTCACAGCCACTAGCCATGTGACTGCACAATTACGTAATAAACATTTTCTTTTCAACTTTTCAGCTGTCATAATTGTGAAAACTCCAGAACAGGTTTTGAAGCCCAGAAAGCAGATGACAATTGAAAGAGCTCTACTTGCTTAAAAAGAAAATTCTCATCAGTTTTAAGCCAATCATGATTTTGAAATCTGAGTAATGATTTTTGAATACTTGGGCTTAGCAAAAGTGGGGAAGTTATTGATTTTGTAGCACTAAAAACGTTGTGGGTGCAGTCCTGAACACAGTTTTGGTGCATACACGGTTCTTTGAGAAGCACCTTGCGTAAGGGGAAGGACGAAGAAATAAATACTATGCAGTGTTTTTTTAATAGCAGCTGCCTTTTTTAAAACTGAATTTGGTGAAATGTGTTATGACGGCAGCATACAACAGTTGCAACTGTGTCAAGGAGGCACTGTGTCTGAAATGCTATCTTTGTACGAGGGTTTGTCAAATTCCATTCTTTCATTTTAATACACATTCTGTACGGCTCGGGTTTTGCTTGGCTCCCCGACCTCTGCAACACTGCAGAGCTTCAGGACCACAACAGAAAGGAGATCACTTTCGTATGAAATAAGGTGCTTCAAGAAGTCTGTATGAAATAAGGTGGTACAGTAAGTCTTAAGTCCATACTTGACCAAAAATATCCAATTTCCCTTCTGTGGCTACATTCCCAAACTGCACATAGCTTCTAAGACATATGCTCTTTACCTTAGCTTGCTTCAAACATCAGGGTAAGAGATGTGTCACAGAAGTGCTCATCGGACTGTGTTTTTTGACAAAGACAAAACTGAAGATATTCTATAAATGTTGCCAAATAGACTGTTGCTACCAAAGGTACACTTTGTGGTTAAAGCCAAATGGTCAAATACTGACGTTAGGACATATATTTTTGGAGAGAAAATTTGGAGAACAAAGCTTGAAAGACTGAGTGTTGTGTTTGCTTCCACACTTGTCTCTCATCATCACCACCTAAAAATGCCGTACTGCAGAGACCATTTACACATGGAATATCAGGTGTTGATGATTTTCCTTTTTTTTCCTAGGCAATTGGATCAAATAATCAGTTAATAGTAAGCAGAAGTAAATCTCACATGAGTATCTAACCAGAAATTCCCAAGGACTGGAAGAGTAGTCTTCGAGATCAGTCAATTTGCACATTAAATATAGCTATTCACTGGACATATGATCAGCTAGTATGCCCCAAGAAACAGACGCACTCTTGGAATTGACACAGTAACAGACTGTCTTTGATTTTCCTTTTTTTTTTTTTTTTTTTTTTTCCCAACTCTCATGTATCTTTCAAAGGTGGAGTTATCTGCTACAGTTTAAGCAAGAACAAAAATTTGGCTACTTTGTTTTGAATCCTCTTAAAGGTTTCCAATATTGGAAAAGCAAAGCTCTTTGAACTGCAAACAGAACCAATGAAAGTTTCCAGAAGAACCTTTGGGAAAACTGTGCATCTTTCTTTTCAAGAAAGTATTTCCACCTCATTCTAAGAATAATTGCAACAGCTTTTGAAATTCTAGGATCACCTCCTGCCCTCTCATGACAAAGCATGGAGCAGGGAATAAGTGGGACACCATCTCCCACATCGTTAATATTTCTTTTCTAGTGACTAAAGAATGCAGGGCTGAAGCCCACTGCGATGCCTAAAAAGAGAAGCAGATAATTACTTTGAGCACTGTCTGGCTGCGGAACTCCTTGTCCTTGACAGAGACCCTATAGGTAATCCTTTTGGAACCACCTCAGTTCTTTGTGGACACTAGTCCTTTGCTTCTGGTCGTCCCTTCAGCAACTTCAGCTCTGTTCTCTTCCTCACTGGTTGACTCCAGTGCAGTTCACCTGTGAGGCCTATAAAGTGTGGACTTTGTGTAATGAATGAGTCTGCCAGCACCAGTTTTTGGTGCTGAGCCTTGGCAGCGACAAGACCTCCAAGCCACAGTGTAGTGGCTGTGGCTCTGTGTAGCATTCACCCCGTTACCCTGTATGATGTAGAAGACAAAGCTTAGTTTGGTCATTTACACAAAAACAGAGCAGCAGCCGCTTGTACAGTCCCTCTGTGCTTTCAGAGACACCAGGAGATACAAGCTGGTGCTTTATTTCATAGAGTCATAAGGGTTGGAAAACACCTCTAAGATCATCAAGTCCAACCACAAATTGTTGTGATACAACGTGCACGGTACACACGGGAAGTGACATTGCTGAAGTTGCCACTACAAGCACATTGTTCTGACACATCACCATCACACCTGTATTTATAAACCAGAAACATGGATGCTTTATCATTTACTGGGACTTCTTTTTGGTCAAGCTTGACAATTGCATTAGGACAGGGCCTAGGAATCTGATTGTTTCCTTCAGGGAGAAAATCTGCTCACATATGAGTGAAGCCACCTGCTTTTTGTGAAACTCAAGTGCAAACTCCAGTTGTAGAGCTGAACTTACAGAAGTTGCTAACAACAGCCTTGCTGTGTCACTCTGTGATATTTACCTCGCTCATCATGTTTTTTCAAGACAGAATGGGGAACAGTGCAAACGCTGCCGCAGAAGGAAACAACCTGAAGAAAACTGCCTGGGTTTTTGAAGGAATCCGCTGCGGCGTTAGGGAAACACTAGGAGGATAATGAGTTTTCTGTCCTTTGGTGTGATTAGGTGCATAAATACTCTGGGTTTAAGGGCACATTGGTAACTCAGACGTTCTGGTATCTGAAGCTGTAGGATATATGTCAGTTTAAACCCAGATAGCCAGGGATTAGTATCAAGGCTTATTTTAATACAGAAGCCACACAGGATTAAAGGAACTACTTGCTTTTCTTCCCATTCAGAGAGAGTGAAAATAACTCCTGGAGAGCTCAGGATTTATGCATCATTTAAGTCCTGTTCTGATGCTGCTAAATGGAGCATTGTGATGTGTCTCTGCACAGAGGTGACCTTAGCCCAGCAGGAGTACCCCAAAGTGTTTATCTGGCCTTTGTCAAGATACGTAAGAAAACTGCCAGTGTTTCTAAGGGCAGATTTATAGCACTAGCAGGACCCTAATTAAACTCTCCAAGAATCCTCCAAGGGGTTTTTTTTGGCAAAACTCTCAATCCATATATTTCATTTAAATATTTCTTGAACTCTGGTGCTGTGTTTCATAAAAGGTATTTGTATTATTTAAATGTCTTCCACATGATTATTTATAAATATTGCTTCAAATCTAACCCTTTTAATCAAGTTCTCCCTATTTTTGATTAAACCTCTACAATGGGATTTTACTACTTATTGCTGAATTATATCCTAAATCGCTGGGTTTCTACAGTCTTCCAGAATATGACCCAGGCTGTAGGAGACTGGCAGGCTGGATTTCTTTCTGGAGCTGGCACACCAGCAGACGTACAGTAGTCTTCTCTGGACACATGCAGCTTAAACTCCCAATAAGATCAACAGCACTACTCTTGTTGTTATTAGCAAACCAAAATCTCTGTCTCAAAGAGCTTAAATTCAGCTGTATCAGTTATGATCTTGTAGCCTGACTTCTTCCAAAGGACTGACCAAATAAAAGAACCCAGGAATTCCTATTTAAAGCCCTTAGCTCTCCTCTGAAAAGTAGTCAGACTTCTAGGAAGGCATCCTCTCTTGTCATAGAGGCTCTGAAGAACAGGGAACTTGGCACAGCCGGTACCCAACTACCTTTCACTGTTAAAAACATGCAGCTACAGCCTGAACTGTGGCAAGACTTTAAAACACCCATAATAGGCTAGATCTCTCACTTCTGATTTTCGAAGTCTTCCTCCCCACCTTACCGTGGGGTTTATTGCCAGTCTACTGCCTACACAAGGGCAAGCTCCTCTTATTTTTTACTTTTAACCCCTTAGGGAAATTTATTTTGACCAGCACTCACAACACTGAATAAAGGCACAGAATCTACGAGCTCTGGATGGCCATGACTCCCGGGACTCTGCAGGAGCAGAAAGAGTACATTCATGGCCACGAATGGCAATGCCTGGCATTCAAGCTGCCTTTCCAGTTACCGCTGCCCTCTACTTCTGTGGGTCCAGAAAATCCAGGATCTGTGGGGAAGCAAGTGGGAAGGAAGACACCATGCATGTTCAATCCCCAACCTTATGTACCTGCACAGAAAACAGCCCCAAACTAGTTCCAAACAGATCCAAAAAAAGCATTGCTGTGGATCTGAGGGACAGGAAAATGCCCCACTTAAATATTTATTGAGGAGTATTAATGATTTAGCTAAAAAATATGGCATCACACTGCTTCAGTTCAACCAGTGCAGCTCTGTGTGCCTGTGCATACCCTGGGGGAAACTTCACCAGGATAAGCAAGGTTTAGAGGGGCACCCAGTTCAACTGGTGCAACATCGTCCTTCTAAGGAAGCTGATACATCTCCTCTGTGTCATGAACTGGGTTTGAGACCCCACTGTCTTACCTGCATCATCATACACCTACAAGAGAAAGGTACCTTGCAAAATCAACAAGGAGGATACATCTTATGAGATCAAAAGTTCCCAAGGTGACGCCACAAAATCAAGGCTAATCTAATAATGCCTTAATGCCTTTCCTGGTAGGTTTCTTGCTTTTAAAGCAATCCAGGAAATGGCAGGGACTATGGGTCAGGATGATTGATCTCCATAAGCCTCAGAGTATGGGGGTAATTGCTTATTGGACATGTTTCTCTTTCCATCCAGATCTCTTAGCTAAGCAGATTCCTCCGTGTAAATAATCTCATCAAATGACAGAGGGCCAAACACTGTCCAGCCTCTACTCTGTACACAAGGTGCCAGCAGTTCTAGGACGCTGTATCTGTGGATCCCAGTGAAATGAAATCCCGTGCAAGACTCCACGTGACTACTCCCATCTGACTAAGCACACTGAAGTTCCTTGCTGTTTCCTCCAGTACAACAGCACTGCAGTGACTCTGGGAGGCTGCAGTACCCTGGTGTCCTGCCTACCAGAACAGCTGACTCCTACTCAGCTCAGTAAGCAACAGCCCTCAGGGGCTGGCAGCCTGGAAGAGAGAGCGAGCACTCAGAGGGTGCAGCATTTCATGGACTTGCCCTGAAACACGACAGGGATTGAGCTCAAATAACAGGAGGGCTCCGCAACTCTTTTATGGTTCACTGTTACGGGACGTATCAAGCTATAGAAAACAGAAGGCAGGAGAGGGTGAAAGTGGATTGAAGGTCTGTTTCATTCCTCTGGATTGAAGGGCTATTCCATTCCTCTGCCAGATCCCCCACCAAACATACCATGCCAGAAAGGTCTAATTCTTGTTCTGCACTCCTTCAAGATCTGCCACCTGTGGCATGGGCTGTGTGGAGAAGTGTGTGGTCCACAGCCAGCCAGCTGTGAATAAGCAGAGATCATATTTATCTGGGAACTCCCGTTCCCAAGAAGCCCCAGTGGCCTGTTCCCAATGGAGTGCACATTCTTGCCTTGCTGTCTCTCTTTATCCTCAGGAACAGGGGGGCGAGCACACCTGTATGTTTTTGAGGTAGTCAGAGGCCACGATGCCACTCACAGACACATGAGAGGAGCTCAGATCTGTCACAGTCCATTTGGTTGTCAACTATATTCTGATACCTAAGGGGAACATTATCCCCTGCTGTGTAAGAACAAGCCTATTTGCTCAAGGTTTTTATATGAGGGATGAGACTAATGCTGTCTGCTTTAGTTATTCTGCAAGGCAGGAAACCTGCAGTCTCTCACGGAAATTATAGCAAGTCCCATATTTGCTGTGTATATGTTATGTAAGACTTACTATTCTGGGCTGTGCTAAATTTAAGAGAGGAATCTATCAGGGACTCCTACAAGCGACTCGGGCATTGAAACATTCAGGAGGATCTCCCGCTTTGATTAGGCACATTGTGAGCAGAAAAGCGGAGTTTAGAAGCTTAATTTAATTCCCGGTTCAAGCCAAAAGAGAAAATTGTAAAGCCCTAGACAAATTGTCAATGATACTGTCATTTAATCTAGTAGCAGAATAAAATTTCAGTTACAGTGACACATAACATTTATAAGGGGACATATCCTTAGGCACTTGCCAAATAAATTAAGTTCCTCACTTAGTCTGTCACAAAATTGTGGATGGTCTAAGCTCAAGCCACACAGGCTTACTGGAAACATGTAGAAACAACCTTTCTTCACTCCTGAACGTTCATGGCTTACCTGAGGCTCACACAGAGACCTAGTACTGCTCTACCTCATAAAAGTGATTTTTAACTACTTTTAAGTGGTTAAAAGTGTCAAGTGATTACAACAGAATATGTACTAGAATATTAGCTTGATGCTCTCACTGTACCAACATTTTACTAAATAACAACAATGACTTGATGACTACTTCATTTACGAGTACTAAGAAAATCAAGAAAAAAAATGAGCTGGACACTAAGAGCTTGATTTTCAAATGTTTACAGGCATCTAAATGCACAGCATAAACCTGTAGAAATGTAGATATTTTAATCAATGTTTGTAACACTGTGAATACAGACTGTCTCTAAAAACTTTTCATTCAGTGATACAGGATGTCAGACCACAAAAAGGCCTGAATGACACTTTGCAGGAAGCTTCAGTGAGAAAGTGAATAAAGTGAGATTCCCCAAGGGATGATGCTGTGACAAACAGGTCAATATCTGAAACCCTGACTGACCCCACGTTGCCATCTACCCTACTTCAGGCCGATCTCATTCAGTCCAAATCCAGCTCTGAAGGGTATGTAAGCCCTCAGAAGGTGTGCGGGATTTTTGTCTCGAGTGTTACCGGAGCTGCTCTGTGCCCGCTGTCTGTCGGGGTAACCCAGCAGTGGGGGAGGCCAGTTCAAAACTGCTTCCTCAACCAGCCTCAGGGTGATACCACCACCATCTGAGGAATGATGGTGCTGGTCAACAGATTCTTTTCCCAAATACTTGCACATGATTCAGCATTTTACCAGAAAATACATTATCACAGGCCAGGCTCTGGGGAAAAAAAAAAAAAGGTGCTTGAGGATTCTAAATCTCGGTGAAATGTGGGGAGCTATTTTTTCAGCCATGACTTAGGTGTAGGCTTGCCCTGAACAGGAATAATGCATCTTCATCACAATGGTATTTTACCTGTTCAACAACCAGTACAGAATGATAAAGGTTGGAAAGGACCTTTAAGATCATCAAGTCCAGCCTACAGCCCTACACCACCCTGACACTAAACCATCTCCTGAAGTGCCATATCCAGATGCTTTTTAAACACGTCCAGGGATGGTGACTCCACCACCTCCCTCAGCAGCCCATTCCAATGCTTCACCACCCTTTCAGTGAAGAAGTTTTTCCTAATATCCAATCCAAACTTCCCCTGGAGCAACTTGAACCCGTCCCCTCTTGTCCTATCACTATTCACTAGGGAGAAGAGGCCAACACCCACCTCACTACAGCTGCCTTTCAGGTAGTTATAGAGAGCAATAAGGTCTCCCCTCTCCAGGCTGAGCAGCCCCAGCTCCCTCAGCCTCTCTCCATAAGTATGTTGGAGTCTGAGCAACAGTCCTGTGCTGCTGATGTGGTTTCCACTGGAAACGTGCCTTCCAACACCCTGGGAAGGAGCTGGGGCCTGAAAACCTCCCTGCTGGGGCGGGAGCCCTCTGCGCGGCTCTGACCGCACACCCAGCACAGGAAGCCATAGCAGGGGGGCCGCTGAAGCTGTCGGCCGCTCGTTGAGAAGCAGGAAGCCTTAAAACACTTTGAAATACTTTTATTTCCCTCCCTACCAAGAGAAAGAAGGACTTTAGCAGCCGCCCTGCTCCCCCCCGGCCCGTCTCCTGGCACCAGCCCTCAGCAACCACAAGATGGCGCCGCGCCAGGGCACGCGGTTCCCAAGATGGCTGCCGCGCCGGAGATGGAGCGCCGTCAGTGGGAGCCGGAGTGTACCCTGCGATATTGCTGTGGCCCCTGCGATATTGCTGAATGTTTTCTTTTTTTTTTTTTTTCTTTTTCTACGAGCAGGCTTCTTCGGAAAGGCCTCTTGTGTCAAAGTGCTGGCTGAGAGTGTCCCAGACCAAAGACAGCCTCCCACATGCACTTGTGCCCGGTGCCTCTCCAGCAACATCTGTCAGTCACGTACCTGACACAAAATGGCAAGAAATGAGCTGGTTTTCCACCCTAGAAGTTTAGGAAAATGAAGAAGACCAAGCACGCAAAACCAAAATCATAGAATCGTAGAATCATAGAATCACAGAACCATAGAATGGCCTAGGCTGGAAGGGACCTTAGAGATCATCTAATCCAACCTCCCTGTCACGGGCAGGGACGCCTCTCAACTAGATCGGGCTGCTCAAGGCTCTGTCCAACCTGGCCTTGAACACCTCCAGGGAGGGGGCAGCCACAACATCTCTCGGCAATTTATTCCAGAGTCTTGCCACCCTCGTACTGAAGAATTTCTTCCTAAGATCCAATCTGCATCTGTTTTCCTTTAACTTAAATCCATTTCCCCTTGTCCTATCAGTGGACTCTTGTAAAAAGTCCCTCCCCAGCCTTCCTGTAGGTTCCCTTCAGGTATTGGAAGGCAGCTATTAGGTCCCCCCAGAGTCTTCTCTTTTCAAGACTGAACAATCCCAGCTCCCTCAGCCTGTCCTCGTAGCAGAGGTGCTCCAGCCCCTGGATCATCTTTGTGGCCCTCCTCTGAACACGCTCCAACAGATCTATGTCCCTCTTATGGTGGGGACACCAGAACTGGACGCAGTATTCGAGGTGGGGTCTCACAAGAGCAGAGTAAAGGGGGAGGATCACCTCTCTCATATATAATATACTCTGTTATATATATATAATACACTCTATTATACTTATATATAATATACTTATATATAATATACTCTGGTGACCTCCTGCAGTTCTGCAGAGCCTGAACCCCTGGAAGTGGCTTCACTTGCTGGTGGGGAGCGCCACTGTGCGTGCTGGGGCGCAGGCTTGGTTGCCCGAGCATGCACTAAAGGACTAGAAGACCCTTGCTTATGGTCAAGCTAGAACACACACACAGAGCTCTTCTCCTCAGATTTTCAGTTTTACTTTTCTTACATTTAAGAAACAGAATAATCATATGAAGGTCTTCAGCAAAGTCACGTAACAGCTCAGCAACAAAGGAGGGCTCAAGCAGCAGGCCACCGAGCTGCCGGCTCTTTCAGGAACGCTCACGCTTCAGTTGGGATAATCAAAATAATGGTTATGACGTGTAGTCAGAGCTTTTCAAGCAAAAGCTTTCCTGGAGCTGAAACCCAAAAATGACTGCAACCCTTTTTATCAAAAGCAGAGAATTCCCATCCTGTTCTGATGTGCTGTCAATGTTAACGAGGCTAACTAAGATCTTACTGCTCCAAAGCGTACGGCTGAAATTGGCAGATTAGAATAACTGTGCCACGTTTCCATCCAAAGAGAAGATAAGCAACATCAGGCAAAAGAAAAGGTTTAGAGAAGAATATTTGTACGGAAAGTATGTATCTTTGAACAACACTGAAGCTGTATTGAAAAGTTTCAGGTCTGAAGTCTACAAATAGCTGCAAATTGCAGATATATTTGTGAGAAAGCTCTAAAAAAATACAAAAATATCTGCACTTTTGGAATAATTTCCATTGAGATAACTCAGCAAATAATTGCTGTTTTCATTTCATGCAAGGCACAACTCGCCATGAGGGTCAATGCCAAAAGCAGGATTTTAATTTACGACTTTCAACTCTCAGCCAACATCAGCTTTGGTCCCTGAGTAACAGTGCCGTGGTAGAAAATTATCCCCACAGAACTGATTGCACTTTTGGAAATTTCCAAAGTGGGGTTCCCCTTCCTGCTGAAGTGGTGTTTGGCTATCGAGAGAGCATCATCCTGTTTTTTCCTCCCAGAACTCTCCTGGGGCTTCCATGATGCAAAATCTACGCAAAAAGGAGCGGACAGGCTTAGGACGACACTCAGTACCCCTGGAAAACCTCCAGAAAATTAAACACTATTCCAGGATGTTCCATCCTGCTGTGAAATCACTCTGCCAGAGCATCCGGAATGGCTTCTGGGGCAATGGAGGGCAGAGATGACCTCCTCACTGCTGTAGCATCCTCCCACAGATCCCTGGAGGACATCTGAGCTTGCAGCAGCCCTGTTGTCTGCAGAGTAATCTTGTGAATGGATCATGGAGGCACTTCTTCCCTCTGTCGCCCCTCCTGCAGATTTTTCCTTGGGAAGGGATGATCTAAGCTCATGTGACTTGGGATTCAATATTTTTACCCTAATAGTAACTGTGGTGCGCGTCCCGAGTGGGAAAAAAAAAGGGGTTTTGCTTCACTACCACTGTTGAGCAGCTGCTTAGCAGCCCCATGCAAAATGTATCACCGTGTCCGAATTCAGGCTTCTCCTTTAAGTAATTTACAAACTAGCCTTCCGCAAATGCCTTCTGCTTATTGAAGTGCCAGTGCTGCCCTCATCACTGGGGGAGGAGGGGAGAAAGCCGAAATATGAGGTCATGTTCTAGTCACGTGACTGCTGCAGCATCTGTCAACTGTGATACAATTACTAAGCCATAACTGCATTTATGACATTCAAACCTGCTCAGCCTCTGGTGCCTTCGCCTTTGCTGTGCTAAGGGATCATCTTCAAAGTTGTCTAAACAAACCCTTACCGTGAATCGCAAAACATACATTTTGGCAGTCATCTGTTAGGCCAAGTATTGCAGTGTACCAGGAAAATTACATTCTAATTAAATCCTTTCCCTGTAAAAAGCTTCAGGGCAGTCTCTTGGGTGTTTGGAGCGGCAAATTTAACCTCTGTGTTTCAGAGGAGCTCTGAGCCTGCTAAGCTCAGCAGAAGGGAACGCAGTCTCTTGCCCGGAGGAGATGCAGTTTCAGACTCTTTTTCTAAACTATGTGACTGCATCATTCTCACCTCAGCTGCAGTGTGGCTGCATAGGGTATGTAATCACTGGATAAAGTAGTAATTTCTTTTTTTTTTTTTTTTTTTCCCCAGTGGCTGTTTTATAACTAAAAGAATAGCCAGATCTGCTGTGGGTTGTCAGGAGGTGCAGCAGCACACCAGTGTTTTCTCTCTCTGTAGCCTGCTTTCTGTATCGCAGACTCAAAAAGATTGCAAGCGCAGTGTGGACAGATTCCCACTGTTTATGAGTTTCCTTTTTTTTTTTTTTTCGGATGAGCCATGGTGGCAGAGAAGAATGGGTACTGGCTGTGTACTAGGTAACCCCCCAGTCATTAGAACCATTAACTGATAGAGTCCAGCAGTATCCTATTGGTTTCAAGTGGTAAATTCACCAGAACTGTACAGAAAAACCCCTGTATGACACAGGTTAATCACTATAAAAAATATATCAGCCAAATGCACATTTTTTTTAGAAAAACCAGAAGAATATTCATGCCATACCAAAGTTTAGCCAGCTCCACATATTATCAACAGGGGCCAATGTTGATGCTCAGGGGATGTTTTTCTCTGAAGAGTGTTTCTTCTCGTAGAACATTGTGGCATCTTTTGGCAAAGTTGAACATTTCCCTGAGTCAGAGGTTGCATTTGGATCATCATATTTAATAGCCAAGGATGGAATCATCCTTCACAAATCCTTCCAATCTTTTTAAGGCCCATTTATCTATTTTTTTGGTGCCACAACAACTGATGGCTACAACAGTATTGAGCACCATGTTAAAGCAATTGTTTTCTGTTTGTTTAAAATCCCCATGCCTGGTAATTTCCTTACATTTCAGTTCACACCAGTTCACATTTATCTTATATATTAAGCACCGTAAAACTATTAGTCACATCTGATGAGGTATAAGATGATGCATATACACGACTCTCTCCCCACTCAGTGGAGAGTCAGAGAGAAAAGCAAGCAAGATGTTGAACTGGTGGGAAGAAGGACTAGGACCTTTGCTGGCAGCATTTGGGCTGTCTCTGACGCTGGTACTTGTGATACGGGAGATGAGCAGCAACCCCCAAAGGATAGAATAAAACTAGTAAAGGAGGAATGCAGAACTTCTAAGGCTTTTGTAGCTGTTGGAGGAGAACAAAGGAGAGAAAAAAATCACCAACCATTCAAGCTCTCAAAGCTCCCAGTCTCTTCTGCAAGCCCAGAGAGAGAAACCGAAGATACTTGGCTCTAAGCACCTTCAAATATTCTCTAGCTTGAAGGAGGACACTTACCCAGGTGGCAGTGACCTGAAGGTTAGGGCAAGCTAAAGGTCACAAGTAGATGAACACGCTGAAGTGTCCAGAGAATGTATTCTCCAATAACGCTTCAAAATGGACATTGCAATCACTGCAAAATTGGTGACCCCCGAATAATTTTTACAGAGCCTACAAAAATTGGCAGAGGCTAACTGATTAAAATAATATGCAAAGGAGAGATTTCCGTCAGTGCTGGTGAGGGAGAAATTGAAGTGGCCTTGAATATAACTTGCTAGCAGAATCCTAGTGACTAACAGAGCTCTGATACAAGTATCAGTAACAGCAAGAACGAGACCATCCCTTCCATAGCCAAATTTGAATCAGCCTCATCCAATGCTTTAGTGTTTTAATTAGAATGTGTGGTACGAATGTGATGTTTGCAACCAACAGGGGACAGGAATTATATCACATCCCTTGGCAGAAAGTGGGATTGTAGTCTGTAGGCACCTGATATACAAGAAAATTCTAGGAAAAAAAACCAACAAACCAGCAGAAAACAAGGAAGGGCTTCATATTCACCCCTCGGTACAGCTCTCTGCTAGGTGGCATGTAAAATGTAGCATGGGAGCTGAAGTCATCCCCACAGCACTTAGTGAATTAAGAAGTGGTGTCAGCCCCATCTTCTCATTTGGGGCTGTTGAGTGCAATTGAGGCTGCCAGCTGTGAGTTCTGCTTGTGTCAGCTGTAACAGTTTG
Source organism: Trogon surrucura (assembly GCA_020746105.1). Lineage (NCBI taxonomy): Eukaryota > Metazoa > Chordata > Aves > Trogoniformes > Trogonidae > Trogon > Trogon surrucura. The sequence continues at coordinate 97,236,146 of CM036618.1, read as the reverse complement.
GTGTGCACTCGTCTGTCCTCTGCTTTTCTCCTCGTTGCTTCTGATTTTTCTCTTGCATTCTGCATCCCTGCATTCTTGCATTCTGCACCTAGGTTTTTTTGCAAACGCAAATTTCCTTGAAGAAAGCAACATCTTCCTGTAGGCCATAATACAACAAAGCCTCCAACTGCAGCAACGTCTCCAGGAGTTGTATTACTACTAGCAATGCCCTCATTTGTATGTATCTTCTTTTGCATTTGCTAAATAAGCTGCGCAATGAGAGAGATTTCCAGATGCAAGAAACTCTCTGAGAGCTTTCCTTAATAGAAAAAGCATTTGAGGCTTGAAAGAGCATAGTAACAAGTTGGCACTGCATCTAAGCCTTTTATAACAGTTTAATTCACACCCTCTCTCCAAATGTAAATTAATCCAGATTGGGAAATGTTGAAAATCTGAAGCAATGTATGTAATTTGGTCCTAGTCTATGGGTGGGAAGGAAGAATAAAAGAAAATACCCTGCTCAGACCCTCATATGAGCATTAAGCCATTTTTTTTAAGCCTTCTAGTCTTGAAGCTAATAGTGCTCCTAACCCAAACGATCAGAAACTGAGAGCTAGACCCCAGACTTCCATCCTCAGACCTGCTGAAAATTCCTCTAGTGTTTGAAACTTTACAGTTCACCTTTCCACATTTTCTTCACAATCAAGAGGGCAAGTATTTTAACGAAAGCAAACTAAATTAGGACTTAAGAAATTATAACTCCAGAGCATGTATTTTGAGGAAAAATAAAACTCTCTAGGTTCTTAACAAAAACAATATGGTAGAAAAATGTGGTTCTTGCAAAAAAGAGCCGGCTGTTCGTGCATAGGAAAAACGCATACAAACTGAGCCATGTTTGGAAACACTTTGTTCCGTTTGCAGGCGTATTTTCTAACATGGTTGCGTTATTATTATTTTTTAAAAATAAAATTTTCCCCTCTAATGATGGCTCTTTATAAACCAGCCCTGTTCCCATTAAGCTGGGAGGCATACCCTTGGAGTGCGCAAAGGCTGGTGTCCCACGGTCAGTCAGACGGGTGGCAGGGCACTTGCATAAAAGCCACCACTACCGTAAGCGCTCCTCTTCTGGTTCTGCTCGTGTTTTCTGCACTTCACTCTCTTCCATCCTCTTTTGAAAGGACGAGTAGATCAGGCCCCTAATCTGGGAACGGTCTCAGGGGTGAGTACATATTTGTAGAGGTGACACAAAACATGTTTGGATTGTTGGAGAAATGCACAATGTAGCACACAGGATGGCTACAAGAGAATTAAATTAATGAAGGTAGCAGTAATTTCACAGTCCTTGTGTTAATGCAGCACCACTGCATGCGGACACACAAAACCAACTTCCACATTACGTCCGTCTCTACTGCCAGTAAAGGACTTCGGGTTTTTAACTCGGTCAGAGTTGTCTATGATTTTGGAGTACTCCGTAAGGTCGTTCATAATTATGCAGTGTTACTATCTTAGGCAGAAGGTGGCCTATATTACTTTCGTCTGATGTCATTTCTATATGCACAGTTATTTCTGCAAATGCTTATGTCCCTAAATTCCTGTCTGTCTCTTTATGTTTCTCCTGGTCAGTAAGATACTAGAGATCCACACGCAGGAATAAGCAACTTCTTTATGTTTTCCAGGTAGAGGACAACACAGAGTTTTCAGACAGTTTGCTGTCTGAAAACATTAAGCAGAATTTTCTATTGGCTTTTCGGATAACATGAAGCAGGATGACCAGAACTAGAACTTGTCTGAAGCCAACAGACAAAACTAAAACAACTCATCAAGCTTGAAATTAAAAATATTTACAACCATTACTCGCAGCGTTTTGGCAGCCATTCTAGTGAATGAATGATCATATTACTTATTTCTGGGAGAGGAAGGGGGCACAAACTGGAACATGAGAGAAGACATCGAGTTTAATTTAAGAATTTGTGAATTCAAAAACAAGCCCATTCTGACTTGGGAACACAGCTATCAGAAAATATTTTGCCTGGTTCCAATCACACTTAATCACTAGTTGCCACAGAAATCTTCCTCAGGGGGAGTCCTGGGGATGTCTGTGACTGAAATCCTTTTGTTCCTCTCTTGCGTTGCTCAACAGCACAAAGGCCATGTAAAATTTATGCCTAAAGCAAGACCTGCTTTGTTTGGATTTGTCCACTGACCAAATTCAGACATCACAGAAGTTGATGCAACAGGGTTGACTCATGCCACCACTGAATTTTTTTCAAAGTCTATTAATGGAAGGTAAAGTCTACACCAGTTTTATCTCCTTGAGCTCTTGTTATTGCCCAGCATCAACTGTCACTCTCTGATGATGGTTTAATGGGTGGAAGGAGCAGTGACTTTGGTAGCAGTGCACTCATGCATATTCATGATATGTGAATTGCTGACGTGTTTTGTCATTCCCAAGTTGGCACGATAATACCTGTTTTTCAATGGAAAACATTTCTTCATGTTATTCTTAAAAAAAATTTAAAAAATTAATACTTTAAATGACCTTTAAAATATTTTTTTTGTTTGCCATTGTCACCACTGCTTTTTCCAGCCATCCTGGGAGGAGGCTTTTCAGGTTGTGGAAATGGAAAGTCAAGAAGGCTACAGCCACCTTGAAGAGACAGCTGTGGTGTATAGTTTACATCACAAGGTGGAGGAGATGAGAGGTGTGCATCCCCTGTTTCCACTGACACCACTGATCCTTCACCCCTCTTATCCTGTTGTCATGGGTTTGTGTCTGATGGGTTTTTTTGCCAGTGAGGAGAGTTTGGGGGTGACTCCTTGCAAAAATTCCAGAGCCTCCTCCCGCCCAGGTAGAAGTTGGACCCACCTCTGGCCAAGGCCAGGCCCATCAGCGCCTCTTTGATCAATGTATTTAAGAGGGGAAACCTGCTGGGCGAGTCTCTGTCCTGTATTTTGTGTGGGGGAGTTGTTTGTTCTGGAGTGGAGAGGGGAGGTGAGAGGAGAGCAGCCACGCAGTGGGTGAGGAAGAGGCAGAGAAGGGCACCAGAGCAGAGCATTTCCCGGAGGCCGGTGGTGAGCGACACGGCAGGCTGAGGTCCTGCTGACTGAGGAGATCGATGGCTGCAAGAACGTCCAGGATGCAGCCCATTGAGGACCCCAGGCCAGGGGAGAGCGAGACCACGTGAGAGCAGATGATGTGCCCGAAGCAAGTGACTCCGAAGAGGACCAATGCTGGAGCAGAGGATACTGCAGCCCGTGGGTGGATCCCACACCGGTGGGATGGACTCATGTGGAGGAGGAGGACTGTTTCCCCTGAGAGGAACACCACATGCCAGCGGGGGACAACTGTGAGGAGTCCTCTCCTTGAGGAGGAGGGAGTGTCATGGACAATGTGTAAGGGACAGACCAAACCCCCCATCCCCTGCCCCAATGTGCCTCTGGTGGGGAGGAGGTAGCCAGGAAGAAGGAAACGGTGGAGCAAAAGTGGTTTTAAGATCTGACTGTGTTTTTTTCTCTCACTATCTTACCCTGGTCTAGTTGATTGGTTTGAACTGGTGGTGATAAATTAATGTCTTCTTCCCAAGTCTGCTCTGGCTTTTGCCCGTGACCATAAGCGGTGAATGAACCCTCCTTGTCCTTAGTCTTGATCCTCAAAATCTTTTTGTTAAAGTCTTTCTCCCTTATTCCCCTGTATCCTCTTCTGGGAGGGAGATGGGGGGATTACAGAGAGTGCCTGTCACCTGGTTAGTGGCTAAAACCGTGACACCTGTCAACATTACTAACATGCCACAGCATTTCCATCCTATTTTAGATATGTAGAAGTGAAAATTTAAGTAAAGACTTCATGGCTGAGTTTTGCCAGACCTTGGACTAAAGGGCGAGATTACCTGTAGTCCTAGGTCGCAACTTCAGCTTTACTCTATCCTTCATCCACATGCAGCTAGGATCAGACTTTAAAAAGGTGATCATATACTACACAAAAAGCCCACTCGAGTAATTCTGAAAATCCAATCGTAAAATATGACACTGAGATCCACTGAGTACTTTGGGATAACTATCCTTTTTTTTTTTTTTTTCTTCCAGAGAGCTAGGAGCTGAGCTCTGTTGACAATCAGTGCAGCATCTCCAGCTTCAAACAGTTAAACACACAGTTTTAAAAGCCAGTTTCTTTCTATATACACCTGCTAAAGAAGCCTGCTCGTCCTTAGCTCATTTTTTTTCTGACTGCCATTAAAAACAGAACCCAGGAAAGAACAAAGAAAATAGCAAACCAGTGGTGAACCCCACTACCTGTATAAATGAGCCAGTCAGCAGGAAAATGTTCATAAGCAAACCATCACCCCACACAGAGCAAAGAAAAACCCCAACCTACCACTCTTTCATTCACCTGGTCCTTACTAGAAACTTAATGCCGCAGTAGCGTCAGCATTTTTTTTCTCATCTTGAATCACAGACCAACACATTGAAATGATCTCTCATGCCATATTTTGAGGATCAAGGAAAGATTGAATTTCAGGCCCTTAAAGCATCTTTCCTTCTTACTGACGGACAAAAAAAAACCTTAATTAATGCAGAGTTAGGATTTCCTGGCAATAGCTGGAGCCCTTATAAAATATCAGCTTCAGCAAAATTCAGACTTTTGGAAGCCAGGAAATACCGTGTTTAGGTCAACATTCAGGCAACCTTCATTTTTCCCTCCTGGGAACTGGCAATAGGAATAGGGAACTGGCAGTATTTTCTGAGTTTTAGCCACTGGCACTTGGGCAAAGTAAATTAGGGAAAAAAATTCTTTAGGCTTAATAATATATATGTGACCAAATACTGATATCTGATGAGTAGTGGGAAAGAAAAAAAAATTATTATGGAATGGTTTCTGGAAAACTGGGTCAGAGTATGCATGTAAAGAAAGTGTCATTGTAAATACAGCACACTTTTCTAAAGAGGTGTGTCTGTGCTATAGTATTTACATACGATGTTCTCTGAAAGTCACTCACTGAAAAGGTGAATTATTTCCATTACAGATCTATTGAGGCACTGCTATAAAAGTTGAAGTTCATATTGCTTTATTATTCTGTATATTTCCTGATTTCTCAGAGGTTTGAATAATGCTGAGCTCAACTTTATGGAAACAAGTGAGCAATCTTAAGCGTACGTTAGCAAATCTTTTCAGCACAGTAATGTTTTCCATAAGGACATATTTTTTGTAGATCTTAGAGGTTCTTTAGGTGCTTCTGGTGACTATTGCAACAACAGGGATCACTGTGACTCTGAAGCCCTGTTCTCCATTGTTATAGAGTAGGTCACCATTCTCTGAAATACTTGGAAGGTGAAGTTATCGGGAGTGTGGTGAGAGAATCCTCAGAAATCACGGTTCCACGTTGATTTACAATAAACACCTAAGAAGAAAGCTGTGGGTCTCTCCTCCCTCCCTCCCATTTCCTATCAGGATATACATAACCCTGCCTGAGAAAAAATCCAGAACATTCTTCCCTTTCAGCCTTGTTAAGCTGGAAGAAAGCTTTTTAGAAGCTCTTAGCACTGAAAGAGTTTCTCCTTGCTCTCTGATACTCTGCTGCTGCAGGCACGCTTCAGTGAGCCGCTCACAGCCCCCGGCTGCCCTGTATGTGCTGGATTCCCCAGCACAGGATTTCTGTCCTCAGGTCTGTTTTTGAATCCCCTCCAGCGTTCTCCATGTGCCAGATTACATGACACATTGTTGAAAAGGACAGCCAAGGAAGGACTTATCCTTTCCCTCTTAGTGAAGAGCGGGTTCAGGTCCTAGAGCAGGACTGAGTGGCGGAACCACAGGGTTCCCCATCTTCCCCTTCTCCCATTCTCTGCCATCCACCCCTATTTCCCAGGATCCCATCCATCACCGTTCTTCACCTCCACATGACACTAGACTTACAAGGCGTTTTGACAGGCGTGGGTTAAAATAGAGCTACGTTTTTCTGTGTGAAATACGTGCAAATTGAGGGACATGTTTGTCTCAGCATTTGGCTTTACAATTGAATCATACGGGTGTACAGAGGAGCTGGTTTGGGGGCTTACTTCTGTCTATGGAGCAGATCAAGAATCAGCTTCAAAAACGTGATGAAAGAATTTCAGACTTCATGAAAATTCAAATGCAAATCCAGACTTCATCAAAGGTTGGGGAAAATCTGGAGGTGAATTTTAGGGATAGATTAATTTGTAATAACTGGAATTAAAAAAGGTAATTTTTCATATATACATGTGTGTGTGTGTGTGTGTTTAGAGCTGGAAGATTTGTTGGTTGGTTAGTTGTTGTTTGCATGGAGTGAAATATTATCTGATTTACCCGAATTAATCAGTAACAACTATTGGTAAGAACCAAGGGAAATTTGCATCGATATTAGTACAGTTTAGTAAAAATGAGATCTGGAACACACAGGCCTTGCAGTGATGACATCCATCCTAGTAAATTAAACGAAGGCAAAGTATGAATGCAAAGACTCAGTTGTCAACACTGTGACATCTCTGGGACATTTCTTGGGGTAGTTTTGGTTGGAGCAACACGAGGACTCTCCCAGGGAACACTCACCAATGCTGTGCAGAAGTCAGCTTTGACAAGGCACCATTCCCAACAGGGGACGAGACCTCAGTGTCGTGGACGTGGCCCAGGCAGGTCCCAGAGCCATGGAATAGGTTCAGGCACAGTTTAGTTTAGTTGAAGGGTCATAGATTGCAGCCTTTTTGGCGTCTCAGAGATTGCTTTCATCTAGCTCAAATGAGAGCTTGCTAAAGCTTTAATTTTGCCCTCCAAGAGCCACATCTGGGATAATCACAGGCACAAGCAGCAAACTGGAAGTCTAGCGTACAGTGAAGCACAAACCACGGAAGCCGTTATCTCATGGATTCGTCATGTGATACCCTTAACTTCCAGTAAGGCCAGTAGAACCAGAGGATGATTTTTAACATATAGAAGATGCTGAGTTTTAACTTTTCAGAACCAGACATTTCAGGGGATTAGTTTCATTCCAAAATACATGGTCTCAGGAAGGAGCCAGTATTCCCTATGCAAATCCTGCCCTGTTGCTGTAACAAGAATACCTCTTCTGATCTCTGGTATTGAGCCAAGGTTCAAGATCTTATTTCATTTTCCTTTTTGGTACACTGTGGCACATAATAGCCATGCCAGACTATACAGTCTTCAGCATCAGAATGAGTCAGAGCTGTATATTTCTTAGCAACCATGCAAGGGATATTCTGATACTACAGTGACGTGTGGAGCCACATAGGTAGCATCAACAGAGGATGTCAAGTGCTTAGAGGAAGGGTTTGCCTGCTTAGTTCCCTCCTCTGTACCTGGGAATGGTGGTGACTCTAGCTGTACAAAAAGCCCCACCATGGTATCTTGCCAACAAAATGTCTGGTGAACTGCAAGTAATTGTCACCAAGTTGGCCTGAGGAAAAGAATTGCTTTTTTTAAACACTCAGCCCCATGCTAAATAGCTGAGTAGTGATTTCTTCTGTTCAGGCTCCTTCACTGAAAAGGGAATAGCAACAAAAGAATGCTGGCATCATTTGTTTATTATAGTTCGATACTATATCCTGCAATCCCAGATTTTTCAAGAAATTTATGGGAGGTAGGTGCCCTAACCTCACCAAGTTTCCAAGGGATTTACCCTCGCGAGTGCTTTAAATGCTTTTGTAGAAAATGCATGGCATCGCAATAGGATAGGATAGGATAGGATAGAATAGAATAGAATAGAATAGAATAGAATAGAATAGAATAGAATATATTTCAGTTGGAAGGGACCTACAATGACCATCTAGTCCAACTGCTAGTTTTGTTGGCTTAGTTTTAGGCATGGGCCTGGGTCTGTGGACTTCTAATACTTGAGATTAAGTACCCTTTCAGAAGTTAACTGATTCAAACAATTTTGTTCCTTTTTTGGTTGGTTATTTATTTCTTTCTTTTTTTTCTTTTATCTCTTCGACACCTACTTTCCTATCCACCATTTCCTCATTCTTCCATCTCCCCTCATTTACTGCAGCATCCTTCACCCCGACTTGGCTTTCCCTCTCTTTTTTCCTTCCTTTCTCCTTCAGAAATCTTCTTTTCCAACTGTAGTAAAGTAGTGTTTTATTTAATGTCTTCCTTAATTTTCTGAGAGGGGCTGGTAAGTAGCATGCTGATGAATTTGGCAGCAAACACTAATTTGGAAGGTATTACAGGGGCCAGCATGGGATAAATAACTCTAGGCAAATCAAGAAAAAAGATTAATTAGGATCTTAAGAAACCTAGTTGGGCAAAACCAATCACATTCACAGCTATTTCTTAGGAAGAGAAACCTCGAAAGCTGATCATGTACCCATGGCTTGTATCAGCTCAGTCACTCTCCTTTTCATGTGTTGTGTGCCAGTTGAATTTCTTCAGGGACTGGGCCATAAACTCTGCAGAAGAGAAAATGTTTTACACTCTGTATTTGAGCAGTTCCTATTCAAATCAAACACTCATCTTAATTAAGATGCAAGACTCTATTGTTATACAGTAAAAAAATTAATAATAATGTGGCAATACAACATTGCTGCCAAATCAGACGTATTCTTGCAACGCGTCTAAAAGAGTTGCAGCTCAGAAACACCTGTTGGGTGGTTATATTTGTACGATAATGTTGAAAACTGGGCACTTCATGACTGAAAATGATGGCATACAAAGAGATTTCAAGGGAAAAAAAAAAAGGTATTATGAGTTAGAAGGGAACATATTATCTTCCCATAGTTTAACATGCCATGAGCATGAGGGAGCATGTAAGCTGAGGCAGACAATGAAAATGCAGTTTGATGAACATTTTTGAGATTTGTCTTTGTCCTAATTAGGGATGCAACCTGAAAATTTTGAAATCCGTCAAAAAAAACTTCTAGAAGAAAAATGAGGTTGGGTTCATTGAAATGTTTAACGATGCCACCATTTAATTTATATTATACTGCATTCTAACACTATGCTAACTTAAATTGAAACCGTAGTTCTAAAAATACAAAAACTGTATGCTTTGAAACTGCCAGAACATCTTTGTGCTTTTCTTAAAACATTTTTATGGAATTCACATGATTTCAAAAAGTTTTCGCCTCAAAGGAGTCTCCTTTTCAGAAAAAAAAAGGCTTCCACTGATATATTTTCTTTGACCATCTTTGAAGCTCCAGCACTACAGCTATTAAGAAAAAGGACACAGAGCAGTGATTGTGACACTTTCCAGTGCCAAATTTAGTTTTAAAATGTTGTATCTGATTATCAGTGATGGGCTTTAGGTTTGGTCATGGTGCCACTGTTTTGCTACTGGCAAGCCATGTATAAAGTCCACTAAGACTCTCATTTCAGTTACACCCATGCAAGAAGGCAGGCAATTATTTAGGGTGGTTAATAAAATATCACAAGCTGCAATAGCCTAACAGAGTAAGATGAGGCAATTCAAGACACTGTTGCAGGAGCTTTCTACAGAGTGGACCACCCCAGGTTGTTACCTGAAGGGAACACGTTTTCTCTTCTTGTTACATTCAGCCCCACTGCTGATGCTGTAAAGAGCCAGGGTGCTCTAGCCAAGAGGTGATTACAGCAGATGACCTAAAATGTGGCATCCTGCTTTATTCTGATTTTATGTACTGCACGCCTTTGCTTGGAGACATCATCGTATTCGTGAAGTACATTATGAAGGAAGCAAGCATGCGTGGGGTCCCTTTAAAGTGAGAAGAAATTAGTACCAGTGCCCTTGTAAACAATGAAAAAAAATTGGGGGATAGAGTAGAAAGTGATATTCAGAAGGAATTGGGTCTGCAGCTGTTGAATTGCCTATCCATTTCAGGCACATTAGAAATATGTGATTTGTTTCCTCTATGCTAGCTGGGATACATAAACATTCTCTGCATTACATAATCTTAGGTAGAGAAGCAAAACTGTAGCAATCGGATTCATAAACCATTTATGACAACAGTAAATCATTCAGACTGAAAGGCAGGCTTGTCTTGTGTCCATTTGGGTGTTACCTTCTGCTGTTTAGGGACAGCTCTGCTTGAAAACGAGAGATTGATTAGTCTGAAAGACAACTCGCTGCAAGCAGGGCATTCAGATGACATTGCCCCTTTCACTGACTTCCCTTTACTTTCACTTAACATTCACTTTCACTTAACATTCCTTATAAGTCTAAAAGGTTTTTTAAAAGAATCGTGAACCATGACTCCAATCTTCCTCAGACCAAGCTTCTTTGAGAGAGGACTTTCTCAGATCACTTTGAGAGATCACTTTCTCTTCTATTTTTCGTGTTGCTGGTAACTCACGTGAAGGACTCTGTGACTCTGCCTCACAGTCCCACTCCATATTCTCACTCACGGAAGTCTGCACACTCTGGAAACTGCTTCCAAGGAATGTTTATCTTCTGTCATCTAGCTGCATGGTCACCTATGGGGTTTCACTAGACTTGTGCCCTCAGAGGGCATCATTTATTAGACCTCCACCTCTACACGCTTTCCTCCATCACTGACCTGAATTAATTGGAACAGGCGTTACTTCTAAGGGTAATCGAGCTGTGTTTCCTTCTCCCAGTGAATGCTCAGCCTCACATGTCAGAGAGGTCTTACAGAAGTCCTACAAAGCAAAACTTGAATTCCTGAAATGAAAAAAATGGACTGGTTAGCACTCATATGTGATGCAAAAGTCATGTTCAGTGCATAAACTAGAACTAGTCACAAACTGTCCTTAGAAAATATTTTCTGTGAAAAATTAGATTGAACCATTTTTCATTTCCTAACAACTTTATAGGAAACAATAAGAGATAAAAATACATTTTAAATATCACTATGATAAGTGTTTCCCTTTAACACTTCATACTGTTTTATTTTACTACCTTATGAAAGAAGTTAGTGAAAAATTGTTAGATTTAGTGTCTTTAATGAAGATATTTAAAATAGTATTTGTCATAGGTAGGTGATTATTTTAACACATTTTTTATATTTGTACTGCTGAAAAATGGACGTGTATGACACAGAACAGATTGCTAATCTATCTGAAAGAAGGATGTGATCCCTGGTAAGGTATTCGCTGTGCACAGAGCCATGTCAGCTGACGCTGGCAGAGACTCTTAACATATTCTCAGGGAGCCACTGAAATTCAGGAAAGTTTAAGAGGAGAAGTGAATTTCTAGGAACTCTCAGCGAGTATATTCTCCTTATTCTTGCACCCTCCTTGCTGCACCACTGTGGGTACTTGATGGAAAACAGCATCTGCAAAGGGTGAAAAACAAGCACAAGAAATGTGCTGTGGGTGAAACGACCTGAGCTCTTACAGTCCTGTGTCCCTACGGGTGATTCCACGGAGCTGTATCGGCCCTGGAGCTCGTGTGAGGTTTTCTGAGGTCCCGCTCCCACAGCTGCACAACTCCCCGTGACTGTGAGGTGAGCTGAGGTGAGTGCTTCAGTTTACCAGTTCCGTATCTTCATTTTCTCCAAATATTTAGTGCAGACTAATCGGCCGTCCGTTGTCTGAGAGAGATGAGGGACTGGATGTGAATCATTCGGCTGAGACTGCGCAAGTTCAGGATGATGATTACAGGATTTGAGAAGCAACACTAGCAATTAAGCGAGCAGCAGACTGGAGGAAGTACGCTTCCCTTTGACTGCACAGGTGGCAGCCAGGGGTGCTGCTGCCCAAGGATGCAGGTGTTGGGTGCTCCCGAGCACAAACCTTGGCAAATACAGCAAAAACAAAGTGGACATCGCCTGGGCCACTGAGTATTTGCACACTTTCAGCTCCCTGATGGGTACCTGGGAATGTCTAACCTCAGGTAGCATGAGTCAGATTGCTTTTTGGACCTAGTCCCATAACCCATCCTGAAATAGCTGCTTGTGCAGGACATACTTGCTTGTTAGACAAAGCAGCTTTCTGGGACTCCCATGCACAGAGTCCTGAGCTGGCTGCCAGCTGACTTCTGGATAAATCCAGCTTTCTTTTATAGCTGGCATTTTCAAAAGGGTCGAGGAAATACCTCCTGAGGCAGACTCTGTCTGCTTGTGGGTTTTGGTTGACGCTCTCTGGATGAATCGGGAGATCGCAGCAGAACAGGCTTGAATGTCCTGCTTCTCCCCTCTGTGGTCTGAAGGCGTCAAAGTTTGGTTGACTAAGCTGAAAAACTTGCAAAGTAATAACTTTTCTATTTTGCTCTGATTTGAAAAGATGCTTCATTGAGCATTCAGATAAGTTTTGTGCAATGTGGGACTTGCATTTATTTTTTCCCTCAGGCATATCAGATCAAACAGAAACACAAACGCAGGGGTCTCCTCGTGGTTCGTGCTGTTGTCTGCCCTCTTTGGTCGTCATCGGATAGGGTTTACCGAATAAATCTGCAAAGAAGTGCAGACTAGAAAAGGCAATTGTTTTCCGTCTGACTCTAAGCGTAGTTCACACCATTTGAAAATGTGAAGTGGGAGACAGCTTGCTAGGGGGGAAAGCCTCCTGTCACCGAATGGTGGGATTTTTGCCACTGATGTGAGCGGGAGTGTGATTTCACTCATTTTCCCCGCGGTACCTACTCCCTTTAGTTCTGGTCCCTCAGCCTTTCAAATGGGTACTCGAGGGTGCTTAAACCACCCGGGTCAGTGTGAATTTCAGACCCAGAGATGATGAACTCAGCGCAGAAAAAGAACACAATAAAAAAAAAGAATAAATAATAATCCTTTCCCGTCCCGTTGATTTCTTATTTTCACATCGGCTCGGTAGTGCCGGGCTGATGCCAGACGAGGCGACCCAAGTTTCCTTTGTGCGCGCAGCGAGGCGGTGGCGGCGGGGGTGGAGGAGCCGGCGCAGGAGAAGCCCCGACCCCGCGCCGCTCCGGCGGGGCAGGGGCTGCCCGCAGCGCCCGGGGAAGCCCCGGCTGCCGCTGTGCAGGCGTGTGCGGGCGCCGGGGCCGGGGCGAGGCGGCCGCTCCCGCACGCCGGCCCCGAGCCCCGCCGCCAGCCCACGCGTGGGGGGAGCCTCCCCGCCTCCGCCCGGCCCCGCTGCTGCCGGGCGGGCGCTTCCCCTGCGCGGCGCGGCCGGGGCCGGGGCGGGAGAGGCGGCTCCCGCCGGGCCCAGCGCGGCGGCGGATGGCGGCGGGGGGGCCGCGCCCGGCGGGGGCCGGCGGGGGCGCCCGCTGAGCGGCGGCGGGGCGGCGGCGATGCCGGGGGGCCCGGCGCGGCGGGGCGCGCCCGCGGGGCCATGAGGGCGGGCTCCGGCCATGGCCCATGGCAGCGCGGCGGTCATGCTCAAGTGCGTGGTGGTGGGGGACGGCGCCGTGGGCAAGACGTGCCTGCTCATGAGCTACGCCAACGACGCCTTCCCCGAGGAGTACGTGCCCACCGTGTTCGACCACTACGCAGGTGAGTGGGCGGGCGGGGGGGGGGGAACCCGGCCACCGGCGGTGGCAGCCGCCCGCCCTCCTCCCCTCCATCCTCCGGCCTTACCCCGCCGGGCCGTGTGTGTGTGCGCGCCGGTCGGGGTTTGCGCCCCCCTGAACCCGCTGTGTTTCTCGCCCCTCGCAGTCAGCGTTACCGTCGGGGGCAAGCAGTACCTGCTGGGGCTGTACGACACCGCCGGACAGGTGAGTGCCGAGCACTGCCCGTCGCCCTCCCGCTCCCCCCCCCTCACCGTCCCCGAGGCGCTGAAGTTATTTGCCGGGCTGGGTGCTTCGGAAGAGGGTTGGCGATTGATATAAACCGGCTCTATAAGAAAACTATCGATCACCCGACCCCGACTGCCCTGGGCTGGCCAGCGGGCGGGAGGAGACGGGCTTTATTTTTAGCGGTGCGGGGGAGCTGCGGCAGGGGCAGCGCCCCGCGGCGCTGGGGGAGGTGGCGGGGCCGGCCCGGGAGGTGCCGGCTCTTGCGGGGCAGCGCTCCGGGCCGCGCATCGCACCCCCTGACCCCCCCCTCTGCCCCCCGACCTCGTCTTCGGCCCTCCCTCGCCTCCCCCCCCAGCTTTCAGGTGGGGGAAACGCGCCTCGTTTAACGCGGAGGGAACTTGCAGTCTCAAACGCGTCGGGTCGGATAGAGAGCTCCGGAGTGCCGCAGCTCGGCTTGTGTACAGCTCTTAAGTAGCTAAAAAGAGTTGTTCGACTTAAAAGGTGGAAATAAAACGTAATTCCCAGCCTCTGCCTTTCAGATAACCGAGGTTTCTTCTGCCTATCCCCAGCAATTCAAGTGGTTCATTTGGTTAAGGTTATTGCAGCCTGTCGTGAAAGATGCTATGTCAGCTTTTGTGCCTTAAGTAACTTTAATAATGGATATAATGCTGGATGTTTGGAGGGATAGCTGGTGTAGCGGCTACTGAAGGGCTCCTTCACTCAAGTCACTTCTCGGTCAGCTTAACTTGGCCGGCACCAGCCACGGCCGAGCGTGGTCTCCTGGGTTACAAAGTGCTCCCAGCTCTCCGGAGATGCCTTATCGGAAACCAAATAGTTTGTGAAGGGTCTGACCCCGCAGGGAGGTGCAGAGGACATAGGGAAGTGCTGCATGGCGTTTTGTCAAGTCGTGCATTCCGTTTTGTTAAAACTTTTGCAGCGCGACCATGTGTTTTGGTCTCACATGACCTCAGACATGCTTCCTTGTTGTAAAGAGCAAGCAGTAAGATAATCGCACTGAACTCCTGTGGTCTGAAGCCATATTTTTTAACCATGTTATTCCTATAGTTAATCGAAGAACTGCTGCCTAAATTAGTGTGCCTTTTTCGATCTGCCTACAGCCTTAAGTATGGGAAGCAGCATTTAACTGGTCTTTTATATCTTTGTTAGGCCTGAAATCAGTAGTGAAATTAGTTCTGTGAGGTTTGTAGGAGATAGCCCTGTTTCCAGAAAGGTGATACCTGAAGGGAGAGACTCTTCCCAAACAGTGTGACTTTGTGATTGTCATCTGACATAGCCACAAACTAGTTAAATTTATGCCAGCTAAGTGCGTTTCTTATTACTGGCATAGTCCTGGTTTTGAGTAGTAATTGGTTCAAAACACAGCCTGTAAAACATTGCTTAAGTAGGTTACAAAATGAGGATCTAATGCTCAGGCAAATAAAGCATTTGGTTAATATGCAACTATTTTTTTTTCTCTTCTTAATGAGCATCGGAAAATGTGAAAGCGACCCTAGCACTGCCGTTCATCTGCATAGCTTATTTGTGGATGATGCCTCAAACTGCTGGTGCTGGCTTGTTGCTATTAATGGGAGCGTGTGTTGTTAGCTCTACATAACATTAAGTAAGGTGGTTTTTTGTGGTATCCCACCCTGCCTCAATGTGCTGAGTACAAAACCAAGTGACCTTTGGCCTTCTCAAAAGCTAATAGGGTAAACTGGCTGGTTTGCAGCAAATAGCAAGAAATAGTATTCCTGTTCTACGAAGAAAAACTTTTTAGTGTGAAGTTGTATATCTGGACATGTAAAAAGTTGAGGTAAACTCTTTTTTTAAAAAAAAAACCTGAAAAGCTGAAATCTTAAGTCTGAATTACAGGGAAGTTTCTGAGGTACCCAGGACCAGATCTTGCTGGCCTAATTCAGATGAGCCTGGGATCACGTTGGGTGTTTTAATAAGGCTACGTTTACACATATATCTGCTCTTGGCAAAACTCCACTTTTAGCCAGACCTGCGGTGCAAATAAAATCTTTAACGTTATCCCCATCCCACTTTAGTGTGTTTGGGGAACTAGTGGACATCTGGGGCTGCGCACGGGCGTCCCATCCCCATATCCAGCACGACTAAGGAGGGGAGTGTGTATGAATATGCCAGTCCAGCAATTTCCTTCAGCTAAAAGATGCTTTGTCAGAGAGCGTGGCTGACAAGCCCACCTTCCCAGCGCTATGCAATAACAGAAAGCTTACTTTAAAGCTTAAATATATATAGTAAAGAGCAGAAAAGACATGAGTTGATGGTGCCTTCTCCGTGTTGAGGAAACAGCATGCTGCATATGGTACACGCCTGCTGCTTTCACAGACTTCTGCATGGCTCAGATTCTTTGCTGCTAAAAGCTGGGATTTCTGTGCCAGCATCCATCAGCGCTTTTATTTCTAATATTGTCACCCCCAAATACTTATATTGTAAAATGCTGGCCTGATAGTATTTTATCAAAACTTGGCAGTGTGTGATCACTGTGGTATCTAAGCACAATCTTCAGTGTGTTTATGCTCCAGCTCTGGACTGAGTAAATAGGTACAACCTACAGATTTCTTTTTGGCGCCAGGAATAAGGGGGTAAATGGAGGTTCAGGCAGTGACCTACTCCAGATCCATGCAGGAATCCCATAGCAAAGCAAGGATTAAAGAGCTTTTGATTTCTAGTTGGTGCACAGCAGGCTCATCGCTGTGAAATACTGACTTACCAGTCTGTGAGTCTCTAACTCACATGGTTATGTTTTTAGCAACTTGTGACAGACTTCTCTTTGGCAGAGGAGTTGCAAGCTTTTGAGTTCCTGGCATCCAACACTCATTTCTAGCTTGCTTCTTCACAACACGCAGAGGAGCACGTGTTGTAACTGTATCGATGACATAATGCCTTGCATCTTTGCGAATTTAAAGTAGGTTCAGAATAAACCTATTAAAATCCTGTATTTTTCTTCCAGGTTATATACAGCAGGGAAAATTGCCACTAGCAGTTCACAAACTTCACTTTATACACAGACAGACCTTCCCCCCTTGGGGTGTGTGTGAGTTCAGGTAGGCTTTTCTCTGGCTGAAAATACAGAGGCCTTGGTTCAGCAGAAAACAGCCAGTGCAGCTGCTGGGCAGTGGAGGCTCTTGGAGGCTGTTTGGGTTTGCAGCTGTGGAGGCCAGCTCCTGTGCCAGGGAGGCAGGTGGGAATTCGGTGCTGGTGGTGTCCGAGAGGACATTCCTCCAGCAATTCCTCCCAGAGGTGGAGCTGGCAGCTTCTTTTAGCCTCACTTCTGCACATAGCCATGTGCTGAGACTGGGTCGGCTTGGAGCAGGTCCTGGTTTCCCCAGGAAGATGAGAACTCTGCCTGCAGTGTCTGGAGCTGCTGGGAGCATCGATGCACTGAAGTTTACATGTCAGGTGCTTGTGCTATTGATGCTTTGATACCTTCGGCTTTGCAGTAGCCTCTCTCGCTCTGGGAGACTAACTGCGTGTCAGTACTGCACTTCACTGAGCAGGTGCGTGTGGCAAAATCAGCCTGGGAAGAGAACCGTGGCTTCATCAGAGGTCTCTTAAGTTCACTGTGGTGGAGAGCTTTTGAACTAGTGACAAGTGATTTTCATTTTGATCTTCCATGATACCAAAAATAATACTGCCAACTCTCACGATATTGAAACTTTTGGAGACGTGTCTGTAAGCACTAACAAAGGGCTGTGCTTCATGTCCCCTTGCTACGTCCCAAGTGATCAGGATAAGTGGGATGACACAAAGGAGTTCTTGCTCAGGCATTTAGCTCCCTGATGAAAGCTTAAAATGGCAGCTGGGGTCCCTCATCCTCTCAGTCCCTTTTGCATTTGGCTTTTCATTTATGGTGTCCCTTCCCTCCAGTATATGCTGACTACATACAGGTGGAAGCCTTGCTCTGCTCCTGTGTCTTTGCTGTGAAGGACTGTCAAGACCTCGAGGGAGGATGGGGGCAGGCAGGGAGGGGGGGATGCAGGAGCAGAGCCTGCGCTGCTCCTGGTGCCCCAGGACGAAAGATGCTGAGGCACAGCTTGGCTGTCTGGTGCAGGTTTGGCACCAAGCCAGCATCTGGGCAGCGCAGAGACGGGTACAGAAGGAACAGAGTGAATCTTGCTATGGTGCAGTGCCTAATAATAACATTTATATCCCTCAGCATCGCTTACTGTTGTGGTACGAGGGCAGCCTGGTTGGACAAAGCTGAGGCTAACTATGTTCCTTGGCTTTCCATTTTTATTTCTGTGTCTTAAAGGCCCTAATATGGATAAGCTGTAGGTCTGATACAATAAAGCTCTCGGTGCCTTCTCGACTGTCATCAGAACAATAGCCACAAAACATGCTAACCACAAGAGCAGAACAAGCCACTTCTTGGTTCGTCTCGCCTCAGATACCAATGGCTACTCTGGTTACAGCCACAGCCATCTTAATTAACACTGATTTTTTTCATTGTAACAGAGGCCGTGATGTTAAAAACAATTTTATGTTAAAGTTGGTTGGGCTGCTGAAGTGCATAAAGCTAACTCAAATATTAGCAAGATCAGTGCCTGTGTTAAGGCCAGGTGTAAAAACAAATGGTTCTAACTGTGAATGTGTGCCTGTGGGAAAGAGAGGGTGGAATTGAGGTTATTAAAGTGGAGGGTCACCGAACTCGTGGTGGTTGCTATAAATAAACTAAGATATAGCAGCAATCTTTGTACTCCTTCCTGGCTATTTATCTCAGCTTTAGTAGGTAACCCTGGTCTAGCAGGTACCACTTCAGTATCCTACTGAAACGAGAGGCAGTTGCTGATCATTTTGGCTGGTCCATCGTGAAGCAGAAATGTCCCTCCTCAGACCACATCACTTCTTCTGAGTTGCACCAAATGCAAGCCTGGAACACACAAGCACCATCTCACGCAACACAACGCCCGCTACCCTTTACTGGGGAGTGGTAAACGCCGAAACCTATCTTGTGATCTTGGCAGATCCCAAAATGACATGGTAGCAATTAACATCCCGTACCCTTTCTGTCCCCCACGCCTCCCTCCTCCCACACGCGTTCTCCCTCGCTCCCTTTACATTGTCCCAGCCGAGCTGGCAGCTGGCGCTGGGAAGCTGGGAGCTCATGAGCTCACTCCTGGCCGGGGCCGGCCTATGAATAGCTCAGCCCCCACTGAAGTTGCTCTGTGCTTCAGGATGTTGCCAACCGCGTAGATCTAATGGCTCTGCTGCCCTTATAATAAATAAAATACGCGCTGGATTCTCCCTTTGAACTGAAAGCTTTTCAGCGCAAAAGGAGGTGAAGTGTCTGAGCTTACAAGTGTTTGAGCAAAGACAAGCTTTCCCTTTAAAAGCGAGGGGACTCATACCTTCAGATTTGCTTTTAAAAATAATAATCCCAGTGGAAAGGTTACATTCAAACACCTTATTGTGAGCTGTGACTCACGCTTTGAAAGCGTCGTAGCTTTCCGAGAAAGATAGTTAAGCAGTATTATTGACAGATGGGGAGTCTCAAGATGGGAGATGCTGCTCTGAGTTCCCCAAAGCATCCACTGAATATATGTTGGAAACAGAAGATATTTTCAGTGTCAGAAGCCCCAGAGCACTTCTGAATAGCGGCACTGAGTTGTGTTAAAATCAAATGTAAGGGATGTGTTTGAAAACATAGATCCAGAATGCCTTTGCCAAATTAACAGTCAGTTAATGGCAGGCCAAAGTAAAAAACCCAAAGCAAACTGATTCTGAGAGATTCTCTCTATCCTCAGTTTTTGAAGACCACTGACCTAGACTCTTGATTATGTGGTCAAGTAAAAATCTCTTCTTCCTGGATTAAGAGTCAGTAGATATCCTTTAGCTTGGGACAAGAGTTCTCTCTCTGAATCTTATTCATAATTTCTTCGAGGTACGGTGGCATCTTTCAATGCATCTTATCCAAACATCACCAGCTAAAAAAGCAACACTGTTTACAGGCAATAATTATTGCTCTTCCAGCACAATGCTATTGCATATCCTGTTACTTCCTGACTTCATTTTAAGCTGGCGTGTGCACCTGCACTCGTTTGAGTATCGTGTAACCTACAGCTGCACTGCAGGAGGCAAGAGTGACGGAATGGGGCAGCTGGGTAAGGTGGCACGAGCTGGCAGTGTGTTTGATAGAACATGCAAGACCCGGACAATTTTTGGCAGGTCCGTATTCAGACTTGATGACTGAAATCCATTTCCTTTGCAAAGCGCTCTTTCTATTTTGGTAAGCAGCAAAAGTATAAAAAAAATGAGTATTTTTCTTCTGTAGCCTAACTCAGCCTCCAAACTACATCTTAAAACAAAGTAAATGTACTTTAGGCTAGAGCACTGCCTCCGTAACGCAGACCTGCAACACGGAAGGACTTACAGGGTGTGTTAGGGCCTGATCCAAAGCTCTGCATTAGCGGGCACCCTATTGCTGATTCCAGTAAGTTTTGTTCCAGTTTCTTTACTGAGAACACATGGACAAAGTGGATGTAAAACTTACTTCAGCAATAATGAGGTTTTGTCAGTCCTAGGCATTCAAAATGATGAGTCAGTTATTCCTATCTGCAGACGTCACTACCTAAAAAAAAGTAGGAAATCAACATTGTTTGAGACTTCATCTTTTGCCCTTTGCTGGATGCGGGTTTTCTTTAAGCCTTTGGGCTTCGTGTGTTCAAGTTGTATCTGTAGGGTCCTAGAAATTTATCTTTCATTTAAAGGTGAAAAGGATGTGATTTTTCTTATGTAACCACAAGACTCCAAGAACCTGAGCTTTAAGAAATAATATAAAGAACAGTGATTCCAAGTCCTGCATTATTATTGCAAATTATAAACCCAACATTACTAAAACGGATTCTTTGGGACAGAGCTTCAGGACTTTTTTTAAACCTCCAAGTTAGCAGTTACATTTCTAACAAAGCTGCCCCTCTAATTATCAAAAATGCAAAAGGAGAGCAGAGAGGAGGGGAACTATATTTTTTCACTGCTCCATTCTGTGATTTTATAAGCAGTCTATTAGTTCCAACTGGTGACCGGATGATTTGTGTTAACAAAAATGTCTCTGAAAACTACATGACACTTTCAGCAGTTCTGAAGAGGTTGTGTCATTTGACGTGTGAGTAGCTGCTATCCTCACCCTGTTGTAATCCCGCTCCGTGCTGCATCCATGCTGTGGCACGTGTGAAATAATTCTTTGCGATGGCTGGTACTCGCTAGCGCGTGTATAAAAATGCAGATAGCAGCAGCATTCTCCAGAGCAAAGGAACATCTGTCAGCATCCTAGGTGAGCTTATTGCTCTAGATGAATAAAACACAGAGCGAAAGTGCCTTGGGTACCTTGTGCTCTAGATACAGCCCTGAATGCTAAAAGATCATCCGTAGGCATTTTTTCAAGTGCCTTAACATCTGCTGCAGTGAAGCTGTTGAGCGTTTTACCACATGCTTCAATGGAAGCTGTTAGCCCTGACAAATCAAGACTTGACGTAAAATGAGGTGCAGAAGACTCTTGGGAACTCCTTTAATACCAGAAACTCTTTCGCCGTGATGTGGTTATTAAATGTGCCCATGATGGCACCAGCACTCTGGCGCTTATTTCTAATGAGAAGTTGCATGTTTGGGATTAATCTTGAGTAAATATGAAGGACTGGTCTTCCATCTTACAAATCTGTTGCTCAACACTCGACTGAAAAAGGTCCTTTTGGGGTTTATTTGCAAAAAGTGAAAGGGAATGGGAAACCTAACTGATGAGTCTTTGTTGTCTGGGCAGGATTTATATAGTTAGTAAATGAAAAGACATGTCTGATAAGATATGGATAAGTATATTAAATCTTCTCCATTCCATAGTCTCTTTTCTTTTTGAGAACAGATTTAATCGCGGTCGTATTTTTCAGTAAAAATAAAGTGAAAAGAACCCATCTTTCCAAAGAGCAAGTTCTGCCAAGGATCCGACCTGATCCCTTGTAGCGGGGTGAATTTTATTGTTTTCCTTTGGTTGCCCATATCTCAAAGAATGGGAAATCCTGGTTGTTCATGACTGCAGCAACCAAAACTGGGGTGAATTCCTTTCCTGGAGAAAGTGGAAATCCTGCATGGGAAGAGAGGTGTTCATAAATTCAGTGACAGTGAGAAAGGAACTAGTGCGGGAACACACCACAGCCTTGGGATTCTCATGGGTAAGGAGCCTAAGGGCTTGTCCATCACAGTTGCTCGGACACTTCTTAAGAGCTCCATAGCAGATAAGCAACTGCTATAAGGTGTTTAAGTGAAACTCTGCCTGGTGATGCTGCTTGCAGTCAGCCAAATCCATGTTCTGCTGTTACAGATGCTAAAATAAGTCTTACAGAGAAAATGGAGGGACTCGCCACTTCTAGAAAACCACGAAGAAGCCAGCAAGTTGAAGTTCCTGTGGTGATGGAGAGGAAAGGGAGTGTTCTGTTGAGAATGTTTAGGAAAATAGTTTAACATCACCACATGGCATGATGTAGGATTTGGACAGTATTTAATCCCACATTAAGGCTGGGATCAATTCTGATCACTTAAAGGCAATTTGGTGTATAATTAAAGGAATATTCTGTCCTTCTTGTCTTTAATGCTCTAAAATCCATCTTACTAGGCTCCATCTTCCAGCTAGGTACTTCTCTCTATACAGAGAAGCTTTTCAGACATGTAAGCAGCTGCACAGTCATCAAATATAACAGAAGGAAAGTTTTGTCAAAAAAAAAAAAATCCTAATTCACAAACCTTGGGCTTTTTCAATGTATAATTCATACCTCCTTTGAACAGTCCTCCTCACAGGAATTTAGAGATGGATTTAGATCAGCTTACTTCATTTTTAGAATACAATGGAAGAGCACTTATCCTGCATTCTTGCAGCCTTTTCTATAAATTAAAAATAGATGCTGGGCCCAAATCAGCTTTTTGAGCTCCCTGGGAAACCTGTGCGAACAAGCCACAACGAGACAATTCTGCTTTCTGTAGCAATGCACACAGTATCCCCAGAAGCCCGTGACGAGACAGAGGGTCTGTAGCGTGCTTTTCCCCTGCAGCCAGGGGAAATAATCACAGGGTCTTGTTTTGTGTGTTGAGAAGACGGGCGACTTGAGACATCGGATGTAGCGATCAGCGTTAACAGGGCTTGGGTTGCAGAACTGGACGTGTAGATGTTTTATGGCGAGGCTGTGTCAGTCCCAGTCGCAGCTTGCGAAATGCTCCCGCGTTAGGGGTGCCCTGTGAGTGGCAGTGCTGGGAAGTCAGCATCCTGGGGACGCTCCACCCTCCTTCCTTGTGAAGCGTTATGGCACTATACAGCCCAGACTGACAAATTGCAGAGTGTTTTTGTAGCTGGGGAAGCAATTCACGCTTGGCATGGGGCAGTACGGACTACTTTCCTCTCTCTCCTCCCTCAGCCAAGCATCTCACAGAATCAGAAACCACAGGGTGATAAAGCGGGGTGAAGTCATATTTCCTGGTGTGCTTCTGGGGTAGGCGGTTGCTCTCAGAGGCTTTGCCTGGTGCTTATGGTGAAGCTGGAGATTAGCAGCTTCCGAATAATCTGGGGGACACTGCAGGATGTGTGCGCTGGTGTAACTATGAGCTGTTACTAAGTCCCTAAGGCACATGTTAGATACAGCAGTTGTTACAGTTCACTGGTTATGTTTTCCAAAAAAATGACGGGGCCTTCTGAAACAGGAATTTATTTTCAGGGAGGAAAACTATGAAGAATGCAGTCTTGAAGGACGGCTTCTTAAATGCACTTCAAAAATTAGGGCATGGCAATTCATATTGAGAGAGGACTTTTGACTGGTGTTACCAAGCCCTAGCATGGAATGGGTTAAAACTTGGACTTTTACCTGGGATTTTGCTCTACAGATACCAAGCAGTTTCATATGTGTGCCTCTCACTGAGACCCTCCGAGCAGCAGTAGTGATTACCCTTCACTGCATGAAGGTTGGATTCCTTTAGCAACTCTGCCTGGTGTCTATTTTTGGCTTCCGCTCTAAAAACAGATGGTTGGGAGTGAGAACCTCTCCTTACGATTGCTGTTGCAAGCCGCGAAAGCAACAGATGGTTGCTAACACAGAGATCACAAACCTAGAGTTGTAGTTGTTGAGCTCCAGTTTTTCTTCCAGTGGTGCAAGCTTTATTTTGTTCCCTCCAAGCTACTTTAAACTCAGAACAGAAAAGAAATAGTCTTATCCTTTTGTTTATGAGTATACACTATGATATAACTGGAGACGTATCGTTCAAACTTTGTTCCTGAGTTGCAAAACATGTAAGCTCATGAACTACTTTGGTTCCATTTGAGTAAAAAACATTGGGCCTGGTTTAAAACATACCATTACTGGGTTTCTCCTGCTTGCTTAAAGATGCTAGCCCTCATATTCACAAGGAAAAAATAATAATCAGATGAACAGATCTAGATTAACATCTCCTTCACTACCTGTAGCACCAGATCCAAGAGGAATGAATTTGCCCAAAGGTCTTGGTCAAGGCATGGGAAGCTATTGACTGCGAAGGTGACTCTTCTAAATGCCTTTCATGTCCAAACTGGACAGAGAGACCCTATAATGCCATTCCAGAGGAGAGAGAGGCCTGTGGTCTCACATTACTGAGAGAGGGGTAAGGACCTCTGTCCCCATCACGTTAACCTGGGCAGGGAGGAGCATGATACCATCAACCAGGGGAGCTACAGAGGCTCTGGTTCTGCAGGATCTCAGTGTGCCTGCACTTCTTACTTCAGTTTTGTAATAAATAGAAGGAAAAAATGCTTTTTGTGGATCAAGAAGGCTGTCCAGAAATTATTAGACTTCACCTCGTGTTAGTTTAATTTTTTAAAAATAGCCCACTGCATGTAAGCTATATACATATCAAAGGCATTTTGGAGTGCCTTGCAAAGAGTAATGCATTATTAAGCTAGCAAACCCCTATGGATGGGAGGATGCAAGTAGAGAGAGGATAATAATTTGCTCAGGGCTACATACTGTTAGGCAGAGTTAGGGATACAGGTTTTGTGTTTTTAACTGTGTTTCTCAGCTGATACCCATGGAATCCATAAAGGTATCAGTTCAAAATTAAATGTACAGCTTGAAATATTGCATTGCATTTTGCTTTTAGTCTGAGCAAATCCTTGAAGAAGAATCTAATGCTGCAGAATTGCAATATAATTTTTCAGTCTGCAAACAAAAAGCTCCTCAAGACCTCTTTTTTTTTTGAGCAGGTAAATGTCACGAAAAGAAATAGCCAAACTTTGGGCATGTTAAAGCAAATCCACCTGAATATCCAAAATACAGTGAAAATGAGTGCTTCAGTATTCAAGTACAAGGCAGCAAAAAATCTGAGAGGCAGATTATTTGGTACGGTAACATAGAAAAAGAGACCTCAAGGTTTTAATGAGTAAGATGAAGGCAACGCTAGACTTACCTGCAGAATATCAAAACTAGGCTGAAATGAAAATTTGAAAGTATGAATTTCCATTCTGCTCCATACAATGTCAATCAAGGCAGCATGCTTTGCTTAAAGTTATTACAAATCTTGTAATTTCAGTGTGTTTTTCTGTCTGTATTCATCACCTTGAGCAAACAGTTTTAAAGTCCAGAGCATGTTGGAGAATGAGCCATTTCACTATTATAGGCTGGGGTCTTTAAGACTTGTATTGTCTATTTCAATCCTTAGTGGCCTTCTTGCCCATCTTATTCATATTCTTAAAATATTCCAGTTAAATTCTTTAAGTATTTTTAATGCCTAAATATACATGCAGTGCCTCTCCCAATTAGATTGGTAGTCTAATTGCTGTACAGGGTGGTGTGTACGTGCACTCAAATTGGAATTTATGCTGACTGGCTAGCATAATTAGATTTTGCCGTCGCATTTCATTTTAGAGTAAACTACATTTATTTCCCTTACGCTACATTCAGGAAATAAATTAGTGTTGAAGCAGTCAGATTTTTCCAGGCTTCCCTAATATTCAGTCTAAATTCATTTGGTATTTCAGATTCTTTTACCAAGTGCAGCTTTAGCGCCAATACATCTGAGAAAGTTTTCAGGTTTGATTGCTATTTCTGAGGGGCAGCTACTAGCTGCTGGTAATGTTTACACCAGGGTCTCTTAGGAGGACCTAGGACCAGTCTGATCATAGAATCATTAAGGTTGGAAAAGACGTCTAAGGTCATCAAGTCCAACTGTCAACCCCACACCACCATGACCACTAAACCCTGTCCCCAAGTGCCAGGTCTACAGGTTTTTTTAACACCTCCAGGGACGGTGACTCCACCACTTCTCTGGGTAGATGTGGTGGGAGTCTTCATTAGAATTACCCGCCATTATCAGTATCATTACAAACAAAGTTTCCTAGCAAAGACAAGGTTTAAAGAAGAGCGGGACAGCACTGGCTCATTTCAAGCAGCAGCACTGGTGGCTACAGATAAATTGTGATTTACTTAAGCATAAATAATTGCAGTGAATGCCACTTTGTATTGAATATTTGAATATTTTGTAGGCCACAGTACAGGATGTATCCAGACACACTACTTGCCTTCAGTTTAAGTTCTTAATTACACAGGATGGACCAGTGCAGAGGGAGCGCTTATAAATCAAAAAGCGTATAAAGAGATGCGGGGGTAGGAAAGGAGTTCAGCAACGCACACGTCTTAAGAAGTGGTACCATTGCTTAGTCCCAGGGGACTGCTGATGAGTATGTGGGAAGTAAGGTGCACTACCAAGATGCGGCTAAATGTACAAGGATTCATATCTAATGGGATTTAGAAAGATAAACTAAAGAAGAAAGTTTTCAAGTAAACCATGGAAATATAACTGAGCTTTGAGATCAGAAAATGGTATTTACTATGAATAGAAGGTCGGTCTGTAATTTGAAATGGATTAACTCAAGAGATATTTTAAGGTCAGTGAACTAGTAGTAATTTCTGGTGACAGTGAAATGTTTTCTCCATTCTCGCATTTAATGCAGACAGTATTGTACTTACTGTAACCCAGATGTGAGATTTTTAGAAAATGGTGACTGTAGTGAAGGCAGCTCTGTGGTGGTAGGAAAAAATTATGACTTTAAACTAGATTTTTTTTAAATTAAGACCTATTCACTAGTACCCCACATATGATTTAGTAGAACTGAATTTGAGAGCAACTGATGCATCTGCCTGCGTGTTCTTGCATGCAGATTTTGTACTCCAGGGACCGGTGTAATTTGTAGTTGGGAAGCTTCTTTTAGGATTTTGATCTCCACCCCAGAAAACAGAGTGGCAACCCTGAGCACCATCTGACTATATTCAGTAGTAGAAGTGAAACGTAAAATACATGCTTAAAAAAAAAAAAAAGATTTGAATGTTGAATAGTTTCAAGTTTCTGTTGTGATGTTCTTAAAAGTTATTTCTGCTTTCTGTGCTGAACGTCCACATGTGTGGAAAAGACACAGTTAATGTTTTTTTTTCTTTCGGAAAAAAAGCCTGACACTAGCAGGGGAACAACTGATCTTCAAAAAGTCCTGTCAAATGTTGTAGTTTCACAGTAGTGTCAGTTACTGTGGCTGTGAAACTGGGAGCCCATGTTTATAGCTAAGCGTGCTCTAGCTTACTGATAAAATACAAGACTGGCAGCAGAGTGTATAATCAAAATGACACAGGAGAATACTGATCACAGATAAGAACAGCGTGTAAATAGGCACTGAAGAGTACTAGTACTGGCCAATGGTCTCCTCCTTGCTAGTGTAGAATCTCCTCTGGTGCTTGTCTTTGCTTCATTTCATGATGAGGATAATGGGCCTTTTCCCAATAGCCGTTGACTTCCAAATGAAAAGATGGGTCCAGCGGAAACTGTTCTGAAGAAGTTCTCACATGTTTTCAGAAATTCTAGAGACATCATCTGTAACAAGGAAGGGCTTTTTTGAAGGTGCAACTATAGGTTAATAATCTGGTAATGTGACTGTTGCCAGGGAAACAAAAATTTAATTTTCTGGCTCATTTCAAACACGGAGTTGAATTACATTGCTGTCTCTGCCTTTAATGAATGAATTGTTCCAATATTTGTGAGATTTAATTAAGATGCAGAGCTTACATGCTGTAGAGGGAGGTTGCTGCAGCAGCCATAATAACCTGGTGTTTATTGTGAAAGAGAAGGCATAAACCCAGGATTCTTCACTGTCTCAGCAATGCTCAGACTCAGTTTTAGTGATCTATGTTAAAAAAAGAAAAAAGCCTAAGGTAGGAATGATAAGGAATTGGTTCGCTGCCACAGACCAAAGTAAGCCTTGCAGAGAGAAGGTAGGGCATGTTCCCTCCTGCTCTTCGCTGAAAAACACAGCAAAGTCCACTTTCTCTCTCGCTAGAGAGAACTCCGTCTTACAATAGGGACACTGCTTCTAGCTACCTCTGTTGCCACAGTATTGTATGTCCTGCTAGTAGGACTGGTGGCTTTAAATGCTATGGCTCTAAATGACCCAAATCATAATATTTTCACACTAGCTTCTCCCCTCAAAGGGCATTGGTGTTCCCCCGATAGTGTTCTCGATCTGTAATTCCTGTTCCTTCCCACTCTTTGCTGGGCTTGCTTACAGAAAGCCGAGTCTGGACAAAAGAGGTTCCTTCTGATCTTCACTTTGTCTGCCCTGATCGTTAGCGGTAGGACAGTAAGGTTTCTAAGAGACGGAAACAAAATTTTAAGGAGGGCCTTAAATATCATATCTACATGTGATCCAAAAGAGAACATTTAAGTGCATTAAATGGCTGTAGCCTAGCCTAGCTTGTATAACCTGGATAGCTCTATAGCAGTGACATCTGCTTAATTCTCTGGTCAAACAGATGCTAATCTTTGATCTGCAAGTACGTTTGAACCATCAGCCTTTTTTTTCTTTAAGCGGAAATTTTTTAAGGGTAGTCTTCTCTATATTCTTGTACGAAGTAAGTTTCTATTAACACGCTTTTCAAAATACTTATATTTACATATAGTTACCCTCATATGTCAGTTTCCCCTCTTAACAGCCACACTAACCAAACCTGGAATAGTTGTAAACATTAAGAAGATTTGCCTCAACAGAAGTCCTGAAATATGAGTATAGTTTCTGAATGTAACTGTTAAAATTAACAAAATACAAGCAACAATTTAATATTGCAGATAACAGAATTTTTCTTTCTCAGGAAGACTATGATCGTCTGAGACCTTTATCTTATCCTATGACCGATGTCTTCCTTATCTGCTTCTCAGTGGTAAACCCTGCTTCATTTCAAAACGTGAAGGAAGAGTGGGTACCGGAGTTGAAGGAATATGCACCTAATGTTCCCTTTTTACTAGTAGGAACGCAGGTATATCTAGTTCTGCTCTACTTTATTTAAACCGTTCAGATGACTGTATGGGGGTGCCTTTTCTTTGGGCTGGAAGTTCAGGCCTGACAGGACCTGAGCAGTACCTCCTCCTGGCTTTGGAGGTACGATCCTAACACGTGGCAGAAACCCCCAGATCTGTGGTGTTCTCTAATAAGCCACCTCCAGTTTGTTAAAATACACGCACTGTAAACAGGGTGGCAAGATTGGCTGCATCTCTCTGTGTGACTTTCTAGAAGGTCATGGGACTTACAGAATAAAATTGTCTGTTCATACCCACATTATTGGAATTACTTGGGTCTGTAACTGTTCGTCATATCCAATATTTGCTGATGCAAGGGAAGAAGTGAGACAATTTCCTCTTGCTTCTTGTGGGCAGTGGACTTGGCTTCAACTACAAAGTGATTCACATGTTGTTATTATGTTTGGGTTAATCTTTCTGGCAGTGCTGGCCATATGTTCTGGTATTGCGAGATGATCAAATCTAATTGAAGAACCGAATTACAGAATAAACATTTTTTTCTTACGGATTAAAGGTAGAAGTTCACAGCCTAAATTTCCAGGGTTTGGGATCAGGAGGGGTCACAACTTCATTATTATACATGTAACACTCCATTAAATAAATAATTCTGCTTTAAAAAGAGGGTATCATCTAGCCTGCTGACTTTTGTTTAGAAAAAGTATCCCAACATGACTGTAATCTCTCTTGCTAGATTGATCTTCGTGATGACCCAAAAACTCTGGCAAGACTGAATGACATGAAAGAGAAGCCCATATCTGTGGAGCAAGGACAGAAGTTAGCGAAAGAGGTAAACTGGCTACTCCTAAATGAAACTCAAGTAGCAAAGAAGCAAAACCCCCCCTATTTCCAATCAGTTGCTTCAGAAAGAAGCCCATTTCTTCTATGAGTCAAAGTCTGAAACCTTATGATTAGTTACCAGTTAATGCTATTTACTTCCATTGTTGAATACAGCTAACAAGCAGACCTGTGTAATAGCACTTCCCTGTTAGTAATAATTCTGCCTTTCTGCGTAGACGCTTGTAAGAACTACAGAAGTGTTACTCAGAATTAAAATCACGGAGTGGCTGAGGTCGGAGGGGACCTCTTCTGCTCAAGCAAAATGATGGAAACATCTTAAAAAAAGTATTTGAGAATGCTATACTACCATTTTAACATGCTACATGGATAATGCTTATCAAGACACTTTACAGAGTCTTATGTTTTGAAACTTGGTCATTTAATCACGTAATTCTTCTCTTGCTGTTGAATTAGAAAAAAATACCTTATCACTGTAAATCCAAAGAGCTTATTTAATATACTTCCTTTATAAACCAAACCAACTTAAATACATTCCAGATCTTTGGCCAAAAGACAAATCTTCCTTTCTCCTACAGGGTGATCACAGCGAAACATTGTGATGTCACTATAGAAAGAAAAAAAAAAGCAGAAGTGCGCAGATAGAACTGAACAGCTGAACTGCTACTGAATTAACTTATTTTCTTAACAGATAGGAGCCTACTGCTATGTGGAGTGTTCAGCTTTAACGCAGAAAGGACTGAAGACCGTTTTTGATGAAGCTATTATAGCCATTCTAACTCCAAAGAAACACACAGTGAAGAAGAGAATAGGCTCAAGATGCATAAACTGCTGTTTGATCACGTGAGGTACATTTGACAATGGCCAGGCTTACTGTGAAATTCTACTGAATTTAAATACAATGCATTAAGTACACAGCAAACTTGTTACAGGTTTGAAAGCTAAAACTACGATTCTGCCTTCTACAACCAGTGAAATCCAGAGGAATAAAATCAAACTCAACGAACTTGTAGTAAGAAGCCACCACATGTGTTACAAATATTTTATTCAGACTGGAAGGTACAGTCTCTCAGGGTTACATAGTCTAGAGGAAGCAAAAACTGCACCACGCTGAAACGGCATCTATGTGATTTTATTGAGTGGAGATGCTTGGCCTGAAATACTCTGTATGAATTTGGTTAGTCTTCTGCTTTGACTATATATATATATATATATCTCTTATGAAAAACAACTTTTGCACAGTCTGTATGGAATCTGCACAAAGAAATACCTTGTGTCTCTTTGCTCCAGTTATCTGCTTTTGTATGTAAGCTGCTTTCGGTTCCAGTGTATCCACAGCGGTGCAATAACCAGACCAGCCACGTAGCCAAAGGTAGCTCCGAGGGAACAGGAGATGGGCCAGACCTGGGGGGAGAACACGAGGTAAACGTGGGCAATGAGGAAGAGACGTTTGTGGGTTTTTTTTGTACGTCGTGAGCACAAATTCTCAGCGTAACCTAGGTACTGAAAGACGGCGCAGTCTTACTCTACTTTAAAGCTTGACTTGCTTTCCTAAAAATGCCAAAAGTGTAACAGTCACCTGTGTGAACACTAAATGCTGTTGTACAGTTTTTAATTAATACGCATTAAAATGTAACCGGGCTTCTGGCTATCGCAGACTTAAGTTCAGTATTCCCAAAACTATGTGAAAGAAACCTGAAAGTATTTTTATCCCCTGAAGTGCTCAGCTAACCTAACTTCCTGTTCTGCTGCATGTGTTTGGAAACCTGCAGATTTCTTGGTGATTTCTCCTTCCAATCTCTCACGGCATTCTGAAACTTTTAGAGGGGTGTATAAATGAACTAATATTCAAGTAAGGCCAGAGACTGGAATGGACAGAGGGTTTTTCTTCTTTTTTTTTGTCTTGAAAAATAGGCAAAGGGATGAATTTCCTTCTGGCTAGCTGTAGGGAGGGAACATAAATCTGGAAACTGACCGAACATCTAGCACCCAGTTCAACAAACATGTAGTAAGCCAGTTATGTTAGAGAGAGCTTTAATTAAAACTCAATTTCCTAGTGTAAGAACAGGGAACTAACTCAGTACAGCTGACTCGCACAAACCATCTAGTACTGAGGCAAAGGAGTAATAGGATTCTCCCCCCTGCCCCTTCTTTTTATTTAAACTGGTGTTGATTTACAGGAGGGAGGGGCCAAACCCAAACTTAAGCGGTCTGTCCTCAGGTGTACCTTATATTACCAGTTGACTACATACTGCATTTGATGAAAGTCTCAAGTTGGTGATTAAAAATATTTATTGTAGAATAAACTGAATTCCCACCCCCCTTCAAAATTCTCCTTTGCATATTTTGTTCCAAGGACAATTCTGCAGTTCCTGCCATACAGTGCATGTTCTTGAAGCAAGTACAGGCTGCACTCTCCTATTTTTGTGATTTTTAAATTAAGGAGGAAATTTCCACCTTTATAGTACTTCAGAATGAGAAAGGCGCTAGTCATTAAAGAAAATATCCACATCTCAGTGTCCAGCCTTTTCTACTTCATTTTGACTTGCAATTCATGAATATCAAATGAACCTACTCTTAATGGTACTAGTTGCTCCTTTCATTCATTTTTCTAGCTCTGATTCTTCTCTTTATTACACTTGGAAAAATGTATTTATTCACTTCCTCTGATCACGGGAATTTTAACTAGGACTAAGAGTAACGTGTGCTGTCCTCAGCTGTTTCATCTTCACATTCCTTAGCATTTGCAGTTTTATATATTATTTGGAGGTCTTAAGGAGTGTAGCAAAGATGATTATAAACAAGGTGCCTTAGGTACTCTTTATTGACCTTGTTTCATTCTTCCATTTCCGGACATTCTGTCTCTGCTACTTGTTTTTGTTGCTGAATACTTTTGCTGTTGCCTCTCAAACCAAAGATTTGCTTGTTTTCATTCATTTAACAGTAGTATTGTAGATCTATAAAAAGTCTTGAGATCCTTTGGCATGGTAAGATATTATGTATTTTTAAAAGTTACATGAGTTTGTGGCCTTGGCTAAACTACACTTCAGGTGGATCTTTTCAATTTTTAAATGAAATGTAATTATTTCTAGTATTTTGCATATTATACATGTCTAAAGGATAAAACAATAAAAAGTCCCTGCAACCCCAGCTGCTCACTCAGTAACCTTCAGTTATAACAGGAGTTGTGTTTTCTTGCCACTGACGAAGGCAAACAGTAGCTGCAATATCCACAAAACTATAGACAAAGGCTTTGTAACTCAGTGATCCTTTTACATCACATTATCTGAGCAATCAATGATCCTTCATTAAATTTTACCTACATTAGGTGAATCTGTAGCTGCCTGTTTGCTTTTCAAAAGTATAGGTAGATGTTGGACTCGGAATTTCTCAAGTTCCTTTAACTGGAGAGTCCCTGATGGTATCCCTGATGACCCATTCGCCCCATGTCTTTTGGTATTCTGTGTGTAGTGGGCAGCTGTTGGTACGATTAAAAGGGTCTCTGAGGATTGTTGTAGCTTCTTTTACCTGACTGAACTGCAACGTGGAAAATGTTTTTACAATAGTTACGTAACTTCAAATATTAATTATGCCTCTTGTCTCCATCTTCCCAAACAATTAAACTTTTGCTTAGTTTCTTAAAAATCAGTGTTACCTTACGGAAGTTTCAGGCTGTCCCACCTAACACGAGTCTCTGACCTCTGAGATCCAACCCTCACCAGTGGCAGCTGGCAAAGATAGGGGGCAGGGGGAAGAAACCATAAACCGCTCCGTCTCACTGTCTATGAATGAGACAGAAAAGACACACCACCTCAGCCCTTCTGGTGGCGTAGAACAGAAGGATACTAGGCCAGGTACTCATTTTGCTGGCTGTATGGCCTGAGGTAGTTCTGACTGCTGGCCTTCTGAAAAGTCCCTAAGCACAGGAGTTAATAGCCTGGACTTAAGAGCGTTGCTGTCCCGATGCTATTTTCTCTAAACCTTGAGGCAGGAAAAAACCCCAATCAAACAAATAGGTAATGGTGCTAGTTCTGCACCTTTTATTCTTGACTGCTGCCCTTTAGGCTTTAGCCAGATGCACCCATGGGAATATTTAAAGCAGCAAGTTATCAAAGACAGATTAAGATGTGGCTCTTGAGCACATCATCTGCACTAAAATAAGAGCCTTGCATATGCTTTTTGTCCATCTACAAAAGTGGGTTGCTTTGTTCTGCATTAGCTGCTGGCCTCATTCTTCTGAGACCCCATCACTTTCCACTGGACCTTTTTAAATGAATTTGACCTGCCTGATCAGTCTGCTTTTGCCCTGTCTTTCATATTACCTCTTAAACTTGGCTTAGCTTCCCTGACTTGGTATTGAACTGCCTCTAAGTGATAATAATCTAAGAAGCTAATATCCAGCTGCCTGTTCTAAGAGATTCCATTCCGCTTGTTTAAAGTATGCAACTTGTAACACGTCCCTCTCATCCCCTGAGAACTATTCAGCTCTGTTTCTCCTACTTTCTGCTCCCTTCAGCCACAAAGAAGCTGATGTATCTTACCCCAGTGCTGATGTCATGTCTAGGCTGGGTCAGCAGCAGGGGAATAAGATGTTAGGCAACACTGCCTAACTGCACGCTTTTTTTGAGAGGCAAGAAGGTTGATCTGGACAGAAAAGTGTAGGAAGCACTGGAGACAGGACAGAACGTTCTTCACTGGAGACAGGACAGAACGTTCTTCAGGAAGCTGTGATGAAATGCCTTCTCAGTCCCAGCAGCTGGGAAGCAGCAGCTACCAACCTCAGAGCCTCATACAAGAGTCAGTTTACATATCAAACGCATGCAGAAAAGGGCAGTTTTAACAACCTGTATATGATTACCAGCCATCCAAAGAGCAGCTTGGCAAAAATAAGTCTCCACCTCCATGCTTAACGAGCACAAAAATTGGATTTTAAGAGCCGGAGCATGAGATAGTGGTTAATGCAAAACGATCCTGACTTCTGCTATTTGTTTAAATTTTCTTTTTCTTTTCATCTGGCAGCAGTGATAGGACTTAACGGATTTCTGTAGGCTAGCTAAACAGACACTGCAGAAATGCAAAGTTTCTAGTATATGTTAGAACTCATTTTAAGAATAAGGACTCGAAATAAGAATTGCCAACTTTTCAGGACACAAACAAGCCAGTTTCCTCCAGTGCTCTTTTGGACACCTGTGAGCTGATGCGAAAACGCTTAGCATACTGCATGGAAAGCAGAGCACGTTGCAGGATCCCAGCAAGGTATTTAGCTCTGCCGTACTACGCATGTAGCTGTTAAACCAGAGTTCTGACCGCACGACAGTTCCGTCATCCACCACAAGTCCGTAACTTGCATCCCGTGCAATGGGAATCACACCTAAGACATTGATAAAGACACAAAGGCCAGATTCTTAGAGGACAAAGCAGCAACACCCTAATAAAGTTTTTAAAGATGCTATAAATCAAGCAGCTGACTGCTGGAACTTTATACAAATGCAAATACAGTGGGGCAATCTACTGTATTTACTTTTTTGGTTTTTAAATTTAGTAAACTGGTCCCATTCTTTAGAGGAGTGCTTTTCTCATAGTCCTAAACTCTCTTTTTTGTATGCTTACTATTTCAAAAGATCCATTTCTGACTGTCATTTAGAAGTTATGTAATAATTTGTTTCATTTTAAAACTGAATAAATGAGCACAATTACTTTCCCTCCCTGTTTCTAACATGCCTTAAATTCCTGATTGTTTAGTCTGTACTGTCTTAAAAACTTCAGCACATGCCTTTAATCTATTTTGGTTGCATGCACATGTTAACTGTGTCTTACCACATTGTACAGAATGCATGTGTTGACAAGCACATGCCAAGGAGAAGAAAGTGTGGGGGTTTTTTTCAGGCTGACATTTGTAACTAGAAGTTGGTTTTGTGGATTTGTCTTCTGAAGTTCTATCAAGCATAACTGCCTTTGATCTCACCATCAAGGTTTACATTAAGAAAACGTATCGTTAAATAAACAATGGTAACCACACTAAAGTGGAACAAGCTTCTACCTCTGTTTAAAAAAAAACCAAACAAGCAACCCCTGGGTATTATCCCTTCTACTCACACAAAGCAACTTCCTTTAAAATTAGTCTTTCACAGTAGGTAGTAGATCTGAAAGCAAATACAAGAAGGAAACTCTGAGCTGTAAGTAGTGTGAAAGTTTATAGTCCTATTTCAGCTTACTCGAGTAACCATCAAGAACTGTACCCAAGATTCTCCAGATTATTTTACCGGTTACAAATCTCTGAGCGGTATCCTGGCTAATATTTGCAGTCATATTGGCTACATTAACGTGACAGTCAATCAACTCATTTGAGTTATATCAGCACTACCTACTATGTTTGCAGTATCCAGTATAAAGTGGAAATACATCGATTTAACTTTTACCTAATGATGTGAGAACACTGTAGGCAGAATGTTGTTTCAAAGACACTTTTTATCATTAGTAACTGGTACTACAGATCAAAGTTACGCTACAAAACCCCAGATGGGTGGGTGGGCATGCATACAGTAAACCCAAGAACAAGTCTTCTATCAAGACATGCAGTAAGCTGAGGACCTTCACAATTTCCAAAATTCAGTTGCTGTCAATGACAAATGGAATACGAGTTTCACTGTGTATGAAGTGTGCTAATAACATTTTGGTATTTAATTCTACCACTTGTTCTGCGACTACATTACCTCAGGCTGAGAAGGGAAAGGATGTGTCGCAGCGTGTCTAGTAACACCTAAGTGAGCCTGTTCTGTTTCAGCGGTGGTGTGCTTTAACGTGCCACTTCTCAGATGACACATGAAGCCAGGGCCCCAACCACACGTGGTTATTAAAAGCACACCATCAACTTGAAATAGGCCATGTGAAAAAATTGAGCAGCTGTAACAAAGGAAGCTATTTTCTATTTCTTTGCCAGAACTGTCCTAACTAATCATAACTCTTACATACCCACTGTGCATCAGAGGGCTTGAGCCAACTGGAGGTGGATGTACAACTCTAAACCTTTTGAACCTTGTCTAGAAAAGCCTTATTTAAATTATCGTAATTAAGTGTTGCAAACTATTTTTAAAGTGGTTTAAGATTTAGATACTGATCTCAAAACATTAGGAAAATTATTCTATCAGTCTGATGCTTGTAATAAACCGAAACATCTTGCAGAGTAAGTCTTGAAAAGTTAAGGTTTTATTTTATTTTTTTAAATAAAGAAATGTAACTACTGTAGGGATTAACTTGCATTCCTGTAAGGCAACTATTTTTACCTTTGTCCAAGATAAGCTTAATTCTGCAGACCTATAATCAGGAGCAACCTTCACTGACCAACTGTTTTGCATAGTTACAAAATTATTTTTTCTGAAAACTGGCAGAGGGCAGTAGGCATGGCCAAATTATGTTAAAAGTTACTTTCAGAACAACAACAGAATAATGAAAAACAATGAATCATCAGGATACCAACTGACTTTCAGTAATATATTTTATAATTCTAACAGAAATGCTTTATATATTTTTCATTTCAATTCTGAAACATTATTCACATAATCAATGCCATTTTATTTCTAAAACAATATTCTTTTCCTTTTAAGTAATATATACCTAGCGTTAAAGTTGTTTTGTGCAAAAACAAATGCATTTTACATTA
Source organism: Trogon surrucura (assembly GCA_020746105.1). Lineage (NCBI taxonomy): Eukaryota > Metazoa > Chordata > Aves > Trogoniformes > Trogonidae > Trogon > Trogon surrucura. Next base: position 97,198,742 of record CM036618.1, on the reverse strand, counting down.
TTATGTTTAAATGGAGACAGGCCCACTAATCTGAATATCCCCTGTATGCAGTATTTTTTCAAACACAAACATGAAAATAAAGTGAAGATTTTCTGAAACATCCGTATTTATCTTGGTTTTGTTGCATGTCACAAGAGGTATTTGTGAAGAACCATTAAGTTTTCTTCGGTTTAAGAATAATTCAGAATGAAGTAGCATTTTGGTTTTAGCCATTAGCACATGAATTGGAACTCCTGAAGATGAATTTCGTACCAAGTTTACTCCACAGAAGTCTGAAGTATTTTGAAGTAAAAACAAATTACAGGGAAAGACGTACAAGACATACTGACAATCCAATTTTCTGATCAGTTAGGATCTAAGTCATGGTACTTCTCAGCTCCTACTAATACATCTCAAACACGATGTAAAGGGCTGACTACCATATAATTCTTCAGCTCTTCTATTACGATTGCTGGAAGAGATCCTAGTCCCAACACAGACTTCTAAGGACTAGGAAACAGATTAGCAAAACCCAAACTTAACCTTGCCCTCAGCTGCTTTTTCTTTTAAAGCAGCAAAGTGACACCAGAAGTGCTGTATGTATCAGTGTGGCAATTCATGCAACAGGTGCTTAACAGAGAAGCGCAGGCAGCTTTATTCAACACTCTACTGGAATTCCAGCATCCTCAGTACTCTCTTCAACCTCTTGCTTCAGGTGAGCGAATACAGGCATCTTCATTTGAGGCCATTTCTACGAACTAAACTGACTTCACAGAAGTGGCTTTACATACTCTACTCTTTGAACAATTAAATTTAAATTGTCTACAGTCAATTTAAAAGTAGACTGTAGACACTGAAATTGTCTAAAGTATAAACACTAGATTTTATAAAGTGCTAAATCCTGATCAAGTGGAAAAATACACTAATTCAAGACAGTGCTTAACTTTTTGTGTAAACCTCAGGCTGTATTAGATTGTTCTAACAGAGCTAAATTAATAGTAATAGCAATTTTCATTCCAAACTCCGAGTGCATTTCTGCACCTACTGGATGTCAGGTGTCTTTGCCAATTTGCGACATTTCAGGGCTACAACAAGAGCAGAGGGGCAGCAGCACCAGCCCTTTGGTTTGCTTTATCACATGATATTTCTCAACTACTGTTGAGCCATCCAATTCTTGTACTACCAATTTTGCTTCCTCTACAACACTCCTTAAATAATGAATTATCTGGGGCTTAAAATACGAGTGCAGCTGTGTTTGCATAACATGTTATACCACAAACACTAACCATAGCCAACAGAAACATCAGAAACAGATTTTGCCACAAGCGGATTTAAAGGCCTTAACACTGCTCCCTAGAATGATGGCACCACTTTAGTCTTGACCATTTAATAAGAAGTAAACCACATTTTCTGCTCCAGAGCAGAACCATTTCCGTTACAGATTTAAAATAAAAATTAAAAATTGTTTATAACTAAAAGTCTTAAGATACTAAAAGGAAAACAATCACTAATGAAACCTGTTCTTATCCCAAAAGCTGGTCTTGAGTCCTTCCATCTGAGTCACTTCTGGATCTGAGAAGAGTAAATCCAAAATTGTAATTCACAAGCTCTCTGCTTTTAGGCTAATACAAGAAACAGTTGATGTCGAAAGCATGACAGGTTTATTCATGCAGATGCCTAGAAGTAATTCAGTTTTGCCTGGGCTCTGATTACCTTTAAGCCTACACCAATATCTACATTACTTTTTTCAGACCTCACTCCGGACTTAATCTGTAGGCGTTCTGTAAGCATACCAGCTGGATTAGGTTCCGTCCAAAACACTGACGGTCCCTTTCTTTCAGAGAGATTATTTATTTAATTTAGTAAATAAAGAACCTCTTCCTGCAACTGCATTATGTACAGGTATTTTTATGTTCAATAAGTTAGCGGTTAGAGCAGTCACTGAGGAGATGGGCAATCTGCACTGAGGATTTTCTTCTCCAACTAAGCAGATCGGCAAGAGCAGAACGCTTTATGAGGGCCATTCTTCTTTCCCTTGCCTTTGGCTGAAGACAAAAAAGAAACCATCTCTTCTCCTCTTCCATTGCTACAGTGAAAGGATCTACCATGAGTTTCCATAATCACCTGACATCAGGTAGCAAACGGAATACCCTTGCAAAAAGGGGTTTCATTGCTAATGCCCAGCGAACTGAAGAACAGAAATGTCTCTTGGCCCTAAGGATTTCCGAGACAGCAATGCAGAGCAACTACATGCAACTCAATACCTGCATTGTTGAATCCATGGTAATAAGTGGGGATAGAAAGACTAAAGACTCAAATGTTGCCTGTTCAGCGTTTCCTGAGAATCTGATGTTTTCAGTCAGTTTGGCTGAACTGGGAAACAGCGTTTCCTGGGCAACTATTGAAAATGCCTGGCCAGGACACCTTTTCATTCCCCCCTCCCTGTGCCTTGGTGACCATATTTAAAAGATCACTTTAACAAAAACATTAAATTGTCAATAGGTGTTGAAGAGTTCTGAAAGTTGTCAACACGATCGCTAACAAGCTATGTTAAAGAGGTTCATTTCTGCCTTGAAGAATTGTTACCATCTTGGTGCTTTGCTGTGATGCTTTGCTGAGAGAATTTGAGTTTAAAAACTACATAACATTTTAACAAGAACATCTTTCATTTGCCCTTACACAGCAGATGTTAAAAAATTAGCACTTTAAACTGCAGTTTTCGAAGACCATCGAAGTGGCAGCCTGCAGGACTGATAAGCAAACTTCTCTGCGGCTGCTCTTGAATTGCTCACATAGTGATTAAAGTAACCATCAAGCAGTCAGACCTCAAAACGGAAAGCAAGATTTCTTTCCCCATCCCACTATTTTAAACCCTACAAGGTAAAAGGTGGAGAAGTGATGATGGGGAAGTATGAGGGGAATTTAAGGGAAAGAACACAACCGCAAGTGCCCTGGATCTAGGCACAGGAAGATTGCTTTGATGCAGGAACTGACAGACAGAAACTCACCCCTGCCAACTTTGGTATCAGGAGTATGTCAGAAATGAGGGTGGAGATGGTGAAGGAAAAGGGAAATGCAGACAGACAATTGCTGCAGCTGCCTGAATTCTCTGGGGAGCATTCATGCCCAGAAACAGCTAGTGACAAGTTATGGTATCTGAGGTTTCTGCAAATGTTTTGCTGTTTTGAGGAGTCAGATAATATCTTTTTAGATGTCTAAGTATAGATTATAGAGCTTAACTTCTGTCAGTCACATTGGACATTTACTGACCTGGAAGAATTTTCAAGTAGGAAAAGCTGCCAGACCATTACCAAACTTGTGTCTCCTGCTTCGGGAAGATGGGGCAATGAACAAATTAAGCAATTAACTCTACTTAAAGTATCTGTTTTAATCTATTAATGTCTTTGTTTTGTTAATCAGAACCTACTGACTTACTTATTAAATTTTCCTTACATCATTGGTGCATAAAAGGTGAAGCTTTCATACACAGCATAGTAGCAAAGTCTGAGATTTTGGGAATAAAGATAAAACCTGCCAGATGCGACATGCTATTTAAAAACCCTGAAAAAGAGTGCTTGCCTCTCACTGGAACAGGAAAGTGAATAAAAGTTTGCAAGAAGGTATGAGATTGCACTTCAATGAGTCAATTGATTTTTGGGTTACATTCATGTCCATCAACAATTAACGAGTCGCGAGTCAGACTGACTGTGAAACATCTCGCGAGAGTAAAACCTGGGGAAGAAAACCTGGGTTTTTTTTTTTAAGTATTAACCTACTCCTCTATTATTTTTTAAATAGAAATTTTAATATCTCATTACACTGTTGTGAAGAAAGGCTGGTGGCCTCAAATCAGGCGGTTAGTTACTTACGGAAGACACATTTCCATTGCAGCTGTAAGCCTCACTGTCTCTACAGTATCAGAGAAAAAAAAGTGTGTTGCCTGTTAAACTGATTTCTGAAAGAAATCTTTGAAACCATCTGCTTAAGAACAGGCCTGGCAGATACTGTTCAGCTGAGAGAGCATATGAGTTTGGTAACCTGACAGAAGAAAATACCCACTGAGCGCGTTTAGGAAAAAGTTGTTACTAGTGTCATCATTTTATGGCAAATGCAGACTTCAATTATGTTTAATGGAATCATTTCTCCATGCCAACAAACATATTAAGAAGACATTTGAATTTATAAAGACAGAATCTGCAATGCCAGCTTCACATTTTTATTGTGTGACTGAAAAGCTAATGCTTGCCTTTCTTTGAAATCAGAATGTAAGTTTTTAGTACAGTGCCTTGGCCACACCATTCCCACAAATCAATCCCAATCCATTTAAAATGCATTCTGTTAAGTGCTTTTATGGAAGACAGAGGGAAACTAAAACACTAGGAAAGCATCTTTCCTTCCCTACCCATAAACAATAAAAGCTACCAGACTGAAGGCAGACAAACTTGGAGCCATCTTTGCAATTTCACATTTTTCCTCCTGCGTGTCTAGCTGCTGCTTATTGAAATACTCACAGCTCTATTTCATGGTAGAATTTGCATGCAACAGACACTCATAAGTCTGTAACAAAGAACCTATTAAAAATTGAGGTAAAAACTTTGCTTCCAATGACTTTTAAAATGTCTGGCATAACTCTGCAGGAACAGCTTATGACTAAGTCCAACATACCTGTACAGTTTCAGAGCAATATTGTGTAGTGTGCATATCCAGAAAAAAAGTAGTTTTATATTTATGATAAAGGTGTGTGTACTAACCTGCCAAGGCCGATCCCAATCAAGAGGAATAGGAAATGCTCCAAACCAAGCTCCAAGTATACTGCACAGAGTAGTAATCTGTAGACTGCTTTCCCAAATGGACACAGGTCTGTAAAGACAGGGTGTTAAAAGATTTCAACAGCAGTAAAAGTTACCATGTCAGAATGCTGGATCTGATTTCTCTCAATATTTCTGAGAGTAAAACCAGACATAAAAATCCATATTTTAGATAAATAGCATGCAGGTTTCTCCTAAAGGACACAAACTACATGTAAAATATAAGTTACATATTTTAGTTATATCACAATCTTCCTATACCACACATTCAGATTTTTTTTCCCCTTGAGATGTTTACTGCAAAAGCTAATTTATTTTACCTGCAAACAATCCTACTGAGCTTGAAACACTGCTTGACTGAGCAAATGAAAACATCACAGTGATACTGCATGCATTCCAGGGAGAAGCAGGCATGAAAGGGTAGCATGGGATTATATAGAAAAGTGCAGGCAGAGTCACAAAGTACTCTGTGGTGCTGACATATTATTTCATGACTATGACAATTCAAAATTTAAAATAGAAGTCCACTATGTGAATAATTCAAAGCAAATTTCCATCAACTGAAAAGAAACACTGCAAATAAATGTACCCTGCACATTGCAGCCCTTCAGCAATGTCGCATCCAAGTTCTAGCACGCTGGCTGCAGGGTAAGTTCGATTGCAGGCAATTTCTAACACTTGCATTGCCAATCACGGCACGTATCATACCACAGGAGATGGTAATGACTTCAGTTCTCAGTTTACAGCTTTCTACCACTGCTGACTTCAAGTTTCGGAAAAGTCAGGTTTCTGTTTAATAGATAAGCACTTATTGTCTGTCATTAGTCTACCAAGGGACTTCTTTGCTTTTCTCAAGCCAGGAACATTTGAGTACTTAGTACCAGTTATGGAACAGAACAGCAGAAGCTCAGAACACAGTAGGGCACAGTTCCGACACAGGAGAACCAGCCTGAAATCCCTGCTCCAAATCAGCAAGGTCAGAGATTGGAACCTCAAGTTTGCTTCGTCTCAGATAATAAACACAAACCCAGCTTTAGCTAAGAGAAGAAAAAAGACATGCATTTTTGTGGCTAGAAGACTACATGGACCGTAAACTCTGAACTTCACATGTGCTGTTGAGGTTGCATGACGTGAAAGCTTTAACCCTACACCTTGTTTTGAAGAATCTAAAATTTCTGACTTTGCTTCTGAGTACACCTAACTCACTGCTGCATTTGCTATTGATCAAATGGTTCACAAGCATGGGGAAAAGATTTTTCATTGTTTGCAAAATAAAGGTCATACAGATTGTAATATTTATAGTGCAATGTTGGCATTTTGAGCCGAACTGTTTCTTTTACAATAAACCCATCCCTTTTAATTTACAACACTCCGTTTCAATTCCCAATCCTACCAGCTTTTTTTTTTTTTTTTGAGGGGAAAGGTCCCAATTTAACTATAATACTATTTAGGAGTCTACACATAGAAAGTTCTTGAAGATCATTTTCAGAAGCTGAATAACTGAACTGAGAGCTATCTGAGCTACAACTGTTTCATGTATACAAAAGAAATCCCCAAACACCACCTCCCCTCCACAGTGCCAACAACCCAATAAACAATAAACCCATAAACAATAAACCTGCAGTGTCACAGATGACATGAGACAGGACATATGATCCACCTCTTAAAGGCATAGGCTCTTAAAGACTGATAGTAGTAACTGTATTAGCAGTGATTTAGCCAAGACATTCAAAGTGTAGCATTTCAAAGTGCTGCAAGTAGAAACAGAGAAAGCTGAATGCCTCTGCAGAAACAATAAGCACTTTGCAAGGTTATCTCCAAAATACTTAAGTCTGGCTCACTTGGTTGGATCACAGCTACTATGACACGACTGACTACATCCGAGTTACCTGAATATAACTTTATGAATTGTCCTATGGCAAGGCATTACACATATCAGTATTTTCACACCAGACCACCTAAGAAACATAGCCATTGCTCTGGGTAGCTTTCTGCCAAGTGATTAGTATCTGTTACTTATTTACATTTGATATCTCAAGATAAATGTTCTTTTTCTAGATGGCTTCTTCTGTCTTTCTACCAAGACAATAGCACAAGCACATAAATATTGCACAGGTGAATAACAAAAGAAATGCCAGTGGTTACTTCAGTCTAAATTGTATTCATATATTCTTGAAACGTTCTTTTTTCATACTAAACTATACACTTGATCAGATTTTCCAGCTTGCTATTCCAGTGCAATTCAATTTGTTAAACACTTCTTTCAAGGCAAACAGCTGAGCTGATCTTACCCAACTATCCTTTGCCTCTATTCAGCCAGTCCCACCTCATTCCACACAGCTACGTTAGAGACAACCTTTTAATACATCATGTCTACGCTCAGCTCACACCTATGCACAAGACTTTCCAACTCATTCATGAGGTCAAATGAAAAAACACAGGATTATTTTTGAAAGGGCAGCTTGCTACAATATTTCTTTGTAGCCTGTTTTCACTCAAAGGCTAGTCTAAATAAACATGATCATTAAATAGTCATTTTATTCAGACAACATCACATGGCTTACTAGTAAGAACTACGTACAGGTTGTCTTGTTTTGACATTTTTGCTGTGACAACTCAGTTTCCTATGCAATAATCATGCTGAAATAACATTAAAATCTAGACTAGGAAAGAAAGAAATCGACAGGCATTCAAAATCTAACCTGGCACAAAGGCAGTGTTGTCAAACATCTGTTATTCAATTCAACTACTATTTCCAGTTGCAAAGACTCCAAAGATGACAAAGTACATCAGCACTGATATGTTTTGGCTAAACGACTCCATGCTTTTTATTAAATCCTATTCAACTCTTCCACTGATGATAAAAAAAACAAGCGTAACAGACTTGAATAAGAATTGCAAGATATTTGTCTGTAAGCTGAGAGCAGAGATAAACCAAAAGTCAGTACCTGAAACTACTATATAAAGTCTACTTTCATCTTCCTCTACAAAAGTTTACACCAAAAGTAACTCCATAGTTCAGCAGCATTATACAACTTATCACTTTCTTTCGTGATGAGACTTCACCCTTACAAACTATTAAAAGGAAATGAATGCTAACACTGTTACATCTCAAGCATATGTGGGGCTTCTTTATGTTTTGGCATCCCAGTCTTTCAACAATCCTCTCTAGTGAGTGAAAAAAGGCAGAAGAGAGAGCATACTTCTGAAAAACGCATTATCCTTGATACATGCTAAGGCCATGGCTATCACCAAAGTGAAAATGAGGTAAAAGGGCTAATTTTACTTTAAGCAAACCCTAGAAAAAAATTAATGCTTGAAAACTCTGACACTGAAAACAACTCTGAAATCTGAAAAAGAGCATGGGTAAAGATCACATACTTAAGACCACAGTAAATGATATATAATTTTCACCATTATGTTCAAGTTAAAAATACTGTTAAAATAGTGTTTGCTTTGGCTTTTTATTCCTACTTTAAAAGCTGTACTTACGAAGGTACTACTGGATCATGTGCAAGATTCTCCCTTCACAGCTCAGTCTCAAGTTTCCCTCTTTATTTGACAATCATCATACTGGACTGCACAATGGTTTTACACCAGTACAATGTGTTCCTTCAAACACATATAAAGTGAGATTCAGCGTCCAGACACCAAAAATAAAAGCTGTTTTTTGGAATCAACATCTTCAAAATAAATCATAATTTTCTTTGTCAGAAAACCACCTGTATGTATGAAAAACCACCCACAATTCAAGAATTTTTACTTTCTTTACAAAGAAATCCATGATAAATAGTTTGCATCAACTCTGTCCATTTCTGTTTTAAGTACAATGAGAAACTTTAGAACAGAACTTACCCATTTTTACTAAATACCCGTATCCACGCTTGTACGTTTGGTCCCAGCAAACACAAGCATTGTAAAGTAGTAAAGGTAGACAGGAGAACTGCAAACAAAAACGTCTCAGTCACTGACCTAGAAAGAAAGAATATTATTACAAGTTAATTGAGGTAGTTCCTAATTTTGCAAGAGTTCCAAGCTTTAGGGAAAAAAACCAACCCAGACCTCTAAGTCAACCTGTGAATGCGTGCGTGCTTTCTTAAACCTCACATAGAAGAGTAAAGTATTTTCTTTGTATTCTGTAGAATAGTAAAGAAAGATGGAAGGAATCCTGGTATCAAATTGTTATCTTGAAGACTGAATTGTAGTAATAATTTTAATTGCCTGGTATCCGTAACATTTTTATAAACACAGGTGTACCTCATAGAAAATCAGTTCTAAATTGAACTAAGCTTGGATATTTACTTCATTATTCCATTTATGCTTCTAGTTTGATGTTGTAGAAGCAACCATGAAATCAAATGACATGATGCCACTGTTAGTCAGTAACTTAGTATGTCTCCCAGCAATCAGGTTGCTTCGTGCCTTTCTTTTTTTTTAATTTTAAATATATTTTTTAATCATTCCAAAAAAATTAAAATGCTAATATCAACAGGATGAAAGATACGCAAGATGCCTGTTTCAGAATCTCACGGGCAAAATGCCTAAACGAAACTTGAAAAAATGTTTCTACCTGCATGTTTAACATAAATACCTAAGTGAGAGGAATTGTACGTGTCTTGAACGACACACCTCCAAATATACAGAAATTGTAAGAGCCAGCTTCTAAAAAAATCCACCCGAAACAAACAAAAAAACCAACCAATGACCAAAACAGCCACCCTCCCTCCCCCAGGCAGAAGCTTATCCTTTAACTTCCAATGTACGAGGAAACAGACAGGTACTTATGCCAATGTCTGCACGGAGAACTGCCCCTTAAAAGGTTTAGAGAAAGACAGGGTCTTCTGACTTACTCTATGAGAGGTGCTCCATAAAGAACAATAATCGCATGAAATAGTATGCAAGACATGAAAAAGTACATACAGCATTTTACAAATCTGGATATCTAAAAAAGAGCAATAAAATATCAGAATGATGTTGCAAAAGACAAGAGAACATAAAGAACACAGCATAGTCTTTATCTCATCAATAGTATTGTACTCTACCCATTTCTTTAATTTCAGCTACAGCACAGTACGATACTAGCATGGCATATTTCAAAACATTTTCCCTGTGCTCAATACTTTAAATAATTAATTCTTCCTGTACCATATTACAAGACAAATATATTAAAAATATAACTGGAAATGTCAAGTTAAATAGATAATTTTATTGGACAGTTGTACACTTCTGTTTTACAACTGACTGTTACGTCCATTCATCAAAAGGCATTTTTCACAGAGAGTTTAAAATATTTAAAAGCAAGAAAATACCTAATATGAGGAAAAAAAATTACTTTTGGAATAAAATGTACTACTTAAAATTACAGGAAATAAACCCACTATATTTTAAACTTTACATCCTAAATTCTAAATCCATTTGAGAAATGTCCATGATTTTCCATGAATCTGCAAAACACGTCATTTTTTACGAATATAAACAACAATTCCTGGGTACTCACTATATCATATAGAAGCAAAGCTACTTGATAAACAGGTCTGGTTAGGTCTGCTCTGATCAGATCACCAAAGGAAACCCATAATTTCACTTGAATGCATTCTTTTTTTATATATTTATGCTCTTTATGCTATTTATTTATGCTAGGCTGAGACGAAATCTCGCCTAGAACACGAAGCCTGCTTCATTTTTAAATCATGGATAGCTTAGAAAACTTGTTTTCCATAACGATTTTGTGTATTTCACATCTCTCTCAGTCAGCAAACCTAGACAGAAGCTTTGCATACAAAGATACCACTTTCAGGGATGTTTGCTTAAATGTTTAAGAAACACCACATGGGGAGTGCAAGACTCCACCTCACTTCAAACTGCTGATGCATTCCCCCACTCCTGAACAAGTTGTGTGCTGCTCCAAATTCGCTCAGTTCAAACCTCTTTCATCAGGATTCACACCTTTAACGCTCCTGTCACAAACTGTAACTATAAAAGTTACTTCCAGATTGAGATTCTTGGGTATGCAAATTTCATCATTCAGGGAAACATTCCCATTTCAGCAATTTTCCACATATCTTTTAAAAATTTACCAGCTTTGTTTACATTGCAAATTCTAAAACTGATTTATCTTCCTTGAAAAGTTATTAACAACTTAGAAAAGTGTTTCTTCACAATGCTGAAGGTCAAGCCTGGACTATGAAACGAGCTCGGCACCCATCCAATTTTGCCGATTTTTGCCACCATACAAAATTGTCGGAAGATCAGTGGCTGAGACTACAATCGACGGCACATTGACAAGAAAAAGGCACAGATTTGCTCAACTGAACAGGCTGTTCACAGGTAGAGAAAATTTAACATCGGGAAAATATCGGGGAACTTATTTCAAAATGGGCTACACTCGGCTCATTCACGGAAAACAAGAATTTATCACCAAAAATGGTTTTCTTTCTTTCATCTGATTCAGTGAAAGAATGGCTTCAGTGAAAGAATGTGCTTCCCCTCCATACCGTCGGGTAGCAATTCAAGGATAAAAATCTTACCTTGTGAGCAAAGGAACTTCTCTTAGGAGACAGACTGGGCTTAAGGACTAAGTGCAAGATTATGTTAAGGGCACTAACGCAAACGGAACAAACACACAGCCACGCGAGGTGCGTCCCCAAAACCGTGAATCCGTCCCAGAAGAAACCCGGAACGACGGCGGTCAGAACAACCGAGAAAGCCCCGAGGAGGTTGGCGGCCAGGAGCCTCCTCAGCTCCGCTTCTCTCATCGCGCTCCTCGTGCCCCGCCACCTGCAAGACAGCGAGTCCCACCCCGTCACCGGGACGCACCGGGTAACAACCTTCCTCCCGGTCGCAAGGAGCTTAGTTTGGGGGTGAAAGCGACTACTTGGGGACAAACGTCAATCCCTTTAAGAAAAAAACAACCCAAAAACCCCCGAAGCCGCGGAACGCAGCAGCACCGGGCGGGCACCGGCTGCCCTCACGGCGCCGGACGCGCTTCCTGACGGGGCGGGGGGGGGGGGAAAACCGCCTCAGGCCCTTCCGTGCCCGGGGCCGGGCCGCCCCCCACCGCTCCCGCCTCAGATGGGAGACGGCAGCGGCGACAGGAGGGGGCTGGGGAGGCGTGTGGGAGATGTGGGGGGGGGGTGTGTGTGTGTGTGTGGGGTGGGGTGGGGGGGTGAGGGGGCCGCTCCGCCTCTTACCGCAGCGTCCCCGCAGCCGCCGCCGCGGCGCGCGCGCGGGGCTCCCGGCAACAAACCGGAAGCAAGCGCGCGTGCGTGCGTGCTTCAGTTCCGGGGTTTACCGGAAGCGGCTGTTTGTTGTTGTTGTTGTGGCGGTGGTGGTCGGGGCCGGCATGGTGTGCGAGAAGTGTGAGTGCGGGCGGGCGGGCAGGGGGAGGCGGGGCGGGAGGGGGACACGCGGTCCTGTTCTCGGGGGTCCCCGGAGGTTGAGGAGCGGCTGCGGGTCACCGGGCCTGCAGGGCGGGCCGTAGGTGGCGGTTCGGGGAATGCCTGTGCGTGAGCTGCGTCCCCCCGCAGGCCGCGCCTGGTGTGGGTACTTAACGCGGCCTGGGGTTAGTTTGGTTTCCTTTCTGACGTTTCCTTACGTAGGCGAGAAGAAGCTCGGTACGGTGATCACTCCCGATACGTGGAAAGATGGTGCAAGAAACACTACAGGTAATCCCGGGGAGGTTTAACGCCCGCTCTTCAGGTGTCTTAAAGGCAGTTGGGCACCTGAGATGCCTTACGCTCTAACGGCTAAAATTTGAAATTGTTAATCAGGGTAATTTAAGTTTCTCTGCCTCATTCCGTTTCCTTCCCTGTTTGGGGAAAGAAAGGGATTAGAGAACATTTGTCAGCATTCAGTGGCCAGCCCGGCCCTAACCCTCAACACTCCTGTAATTTCCCTCCTATTGTAGTTTAACACATGCGAAATTTATGTACCCTGAGCTCTTTGGTATTGAACTTGTCTTTTCTTCCTGTGTGGAATGCAAACAGAGCACAGTATATTCTGTTGTCCTGCACTTTAACGCTGTGCTGTATTTCTGTCATGGTGAGTTTATTTGCACGTGTGTAAGAGCTGTAAACAGCTTTTTAAATTATGCTCAGAATTGAGAAATTTATTGGTTTATGATTTTATTCTTCTTTAAGAAAGCGGCGGCCGCAAGTTAAATGAAAACAAGGCATTGACCTCAAAGAAAGCAAGGTTAGTATATAATATTAATACTGAATCATAGAACGTGGGCAACTATTTAACTGCATTGTTCACAGAAGTTGCTGCAGTTTGATGCTTTTATTAGGAGAGGATCTGGGAAGGCTTATTTTCTGTGCTGGTACAATCCCTTGAACATTTCCTTAGTGTCTGGGGGATGATCTATTATGCAAGGGGGCAAAGTGCTGCTGGTAGGTATTTAAGTTCAAAATGTGAGGCAGTCTAGTATCTTCATAAAGACAGGTTTTTAGTTCTGCTTTTTTAAAGTTTTTGTCCGTAACATCAGAAGTCTCTCTTCTTAATGGGGAAAGTGTGAGCTTTTCAGTAGACTTCCTGCAGCCTATTAGAAATAATCCTTCTATGTTCCTTTTCTAAATTATAGTTTTTGCTGGAGTTTCTCTCTGTCCCGTCTGGCTTAGAATTTTTAGAATGAAGTAGATGAAATGCTTTTATTTCACAGTGTATAAATAAAATGTTTTTCTTTTTCCCCAGGTTTGATCCTTACGGAAAGAACAAATTTGCAATATGTCGGATCTGTAAGAGTTCTGTCCATCAGCCAGGCTCTCACTATTGTCAAGGATGTGCCTATAAAAAAGGTGAGTTTCACCAAGTGCCAAGTTACCCCAGTTTGGTTTGAAATTAGATGGCGAGTGGAACTCTTGAATTGTTTTGCCTTACAAAGAGAAGGCTACGATGGGGTTTAATTGCTATCTTCACAACTACTAATGGGAAGATTTAGAGAACAGGGAATTGGACTCTTCTGAGGTGTGTGGTAAGAGGCTAAGAGACAATGTGCACAGGTTGGAATGTGGAAAGTTCTAATTACCTACAAGGAAAGCAATTTTCACTGTGAGGGTGGTGAAATATTTTACTAACAGGGACCCACAGAGGTTGCAGAACCTTTGTGGGAGGTATTCAGAACTTGACTTGAAAAACCCTGAGCCAGCCTCCTACAAATTGTCCCTGTTTTGAATGGGGCAGGGACAAGACTAGAAACTGCTGGAGATCCTTTCCAGCCAATGGTTCTGCTTCTTTTAGAATGTTTCTGATACCTAAAGCAGTAGAATTGGAAGAATAACTGTAAGCTTAATCCTGGCAATTGCATAGAAACCTGTCATCTAGCAAGTTTGATTTTTTATTTTTATTTATTTTTTTTAGATAGTTTTTCTAAAACTCAGTTGCTTCTTGCAGTCCCTTTTCTGCTCCCCACCCCAGACTGATTCACTGCCCCCGCAAAAAAAACACAAACCAGCCAAAAATCCAACTTCTGATCTTGGTAAAGTGATAAGCTGGCTTAACAAAAGCAGAACACCTGGGTAATAAAAGGCAAAGAGAAAAAAATTGAATTGTTAAAGCAATTAAGAAAATGTCTCTGAAGGCAGATCATGCTCATGATTGTGGCTGCACATATTCTTACGCATTCAGTGGTCGAACATAAGTCACTGAAAGGTTGATTTCTCTAAAAGGAGTTTCCGGTGCAGTTTTGGACATGCTTGATGCGTTGTAAGTCAAGCTTGGCTTAAGGTGAAACTGAAAAATGAAAATGGATATAATCATCATCCCTTGAAAGCAAGATGCTGCACTGTGCAGTACATAATATATTAAAATCTGTCTGTATTTTAGAGTGACTGTACTTTAGACTGACTTTATGAATGACTGAAATTCTGCTTGTACATGGAAGATTTCTGTTTGTCAGGATAAGTCTTGAGGATTGCTAAAAACTTCAGAAATTCCTGAGGGGGGAAAAAAAATCAATTTCAAGCAAATTTGATGGAGAGCCTTAAGGATATAAAACTTTCACTAACTAGTCTGGTGATTTTGAGTAGGCAAGCAAGGGGTGAAACTTGTAATTCTGGAAGGTCAATGAAAGCAATGTGAACTCAGTTGCATTATTAATACTGAGGAATCAACATAGCACGCAGATATGTGGTGAACCAATTGTTAGATGAGGAGCTATAGCTAACCAGTAGTAAATTCTGTTTATGAAATTACTTTAATTGTTGTATAAATGTGTACTGTGTCAGTGAGTTGGTGGCTTAGCAGCTTGCTGTAGGAGGGTTGCCTTTTCTAGTTGCTAGATACTCACCAGATGGCTCCTTGAATCCCATATGGTAGAACTTTGTTCTTTTTCTTAAAACTTATGACTGGCTTGAGTGGGCTTCAGGGTTTCATCTTTGTCTGCTTGTGTATTGTCCTCCTTGAATTGAGTTTCTTTGTAAAACTCATAAGTGCTTTAGATTCTAGTTCTGACCATCAGAGATGTGGTTGTGGCATTTTTCTTGAAGCAAATACAGTCATATGGCTTAGTGCTTTGGCTGTTGTGTATCTCTGAAATAGAGAGGCAACCTGAGGTTAGCTACTCCTCAATTTAGACCTGAAGTGATCAGCCTGTGGGCTGGATTTTGCTCTTCAAAGTAAATCAGGTAACATTTTCCCTGCCAATCTTTTTCCTAGTGGACTCTTAGGTACATGTCCAGTCACGTGATGTCAGTATATGAAAGCATGCAATTTGGAGACAGTTGACAGAAGTAGTTGCCACTTGAATTTATTTATTTTTTTCTCTCCTCCTGAATGGTCTTGCAAAATGAGGTGAGGCCATACCAGACAAAAGATTTAGTACCTTCCTGCGTTAGAAGAGGAGGGGAACGTTGAGCCAACCTCACCCTGTGCTGCTGCTGAACTTGTGTACTTTTTGCAGCTCCAGTCTTCTGACTTGCCACTCTTCGGGTTTCTGTCAAAGTCCTCTAGAACGTCAGTGGTCATCTTTGCTTCAGCTCTCAAGTGTTCTTGGTGTCTGTTTTTTCTCACTTCTACGACTATAAATAGCTTAGTTCCCTGAAACCGTATTCTTCTCACCTTTCTCAATTGTCAGAAGCTCCCTGCGTGTTAATCATCCATTTAGCAGTCTGTTGGTGACTATATTTTTTTAGCCTAGCTACTTTCTGTCCATCTCAGGCCTTGGTTTAGCTACAGGCTTATTAATACACCTTTTTTTTTTTTTTTTTTTTTTTAAATGTATTTGGCAGATGGGAGCTTTTCTTGGCTCTCTTCTAGTATTCCAGCAAATTACAGAGGCTTCAGGCAATGTTGTGAATCATAGGATGTTCAAAATAGATCTTATTTTTAAGGTGGCCGTACTACACATATGCTGCAAATACTAATTTGTATTAGAAGTTATAATATTACTTCTGAGTTTGCAATATCTGGTGAGAAAACACACAGGTATATTGTCAATGAGAGCTTATTTAAACAATGTTTTTAAAATTATCTTAACAAAAACACAACTGTGTTTCTGGAGAAAGACTTTAATGCTTTTAAAATAATTTACACACCTTTTGTGTGCTTACAGGCATCTGCTCAATGTGTGGCAAGAAGGTCTTGGATACGAAGAACTACAAGCAAACTTCTGTCTAATTGTATTGACTGGTCTTTCTATGAACTTTAATTTCTGTGTCTTTGTACAGTAACTTTTCTCTAAAATCATTGTGAATATTACCTTCTGGAAGAGAGTACATTTACATTAAAGACGGCCTGATTGTTTGCCTAGAAATGTACATAATATTTGATTTTTGTTGTTTTAGCACTGTTGTTAACTGATATTTAATGGTAATGGTTTGCACCAACTGGTGCAGTTTAAAGTGAATGAGAAGATCCTAGTGGATGGGTTGAAATTATGTTACCATCGTAACAGATCATTGAGATTACCACTTTTATTCTTTTGCTGTGTATTGAGTCTTC
Organism: Trogon surrucura; assembly: GCA_020746105.1. Lineage (NCBI taxonomy): Eukaryota > Metazoa > Chordata > Aves > Trogoniformes > Trogonidae > Trogon > Trogon surrucura. The sequence continues at coordinate 97,182,018 of CM036618.1, read as the reverse complement.
TGCTTGTGTGGTAGTAATGTTTTATAGATGTTTACATTATGAGCTTGTATCACCTCGTTGAAGTAGTGTCTTCGTTTAGTTCTATGCTTACAGGTATTCAGTTACTCTTGCTTTGAACTGTTACGTCCTCCCCTTGAAGTATTGCTCTTCAGGTTTTAATGCAAATGCGCTATCGAATTTTGTTTCTGCCCACAGGAAGGTTGTTTAAATCACAATGTTTTTAAACTACTGCAATCTAGTGTGTTACTTTGGCAGTTCTTACTTCGGCAGTAAGACTGATTAGCTATTCCCTTGTTGGCTTCGAAGTAGACTTTACATACAGCATCTGGTGGCCCAAGGCAATAAAATAATGAGCGTCAGTTTCTAATGCGAGGTTTCAGTCTCATCATTTCCTAAGTTAGTCTGGCTTTTAAATAATGGGTTTGAAATGGGCTCTTGAATTCTGTGATGTAATTGCTTATATACATGGCAGATTTGAAAGATCAAGACAGGCTGCCTTCTCTGAAGCGTTGGTTTGATCTAAGACATGAAGTGAGCCTCTGAATGCAAGAGGCTGAGTGTGGCTCTGCATTTCTTTTGTCCTTTGGTTAGTTTCTACATCAGAAAGTAATTTCTGTTGTGGAGGGTACTAAGTGTTTACTGTACATGCATTTTAAGGGAAGGGAATGGTTTTCTTAGTTCATGGTGGGGTTTTAGCGAGACCTGTTTAAGTATTTACTCCTTCCAGCAATCTCTTATGCTTTTGCAACTTTCTTTCAACTGTTTGGAAACAACTATAAATGGGAATTTCCCTGTGAATAGATACTCTGTTTCCTTTTGTTGTCATATCTATTACTGAAACAACTGCATGACTAATGGAGACTGAAAAATGACTGTTCTTTCTATGTGTTAGAGGAAATAAAGAATACTAGAACTATAGTTACTCTTTGCACTTAACTATTGTTATGCTGTAGTTGTGCATGTAAGTTGTACTGTACGTAGCCCTCAAAGGGGGGTTGGGTTGCCTGACATTTCCTGTTACCCTTAACTATCCACTACTGAGCATTTTTCACCAGTCTCCTGTTCCAAACTGTTGACATCCTGCAGTTACTAAAATTCTTGTCAGCATTTTAAATTTACTAAGAAGCTTGGTCCCCAAAAAGAAGAGGGGAATGCTGCTGCTTTTCCTTTGAAAAGCTTTACATACCTTAAGAATTGAATGGAGATACGTGGATTAATTAGCTTGCAGCCTGCAAAGTTATTTCCACATCGTGGTGGCCACTTGTTTCTAAACACATTGAGGAGTTCTAATATTAGCGTACATCTGTATGGCACGTACTTTGTGTGGATAAAAAGAAGATGCCTCTAACTGGCTTCAAGTTTTGCAGAAAGTGCTTGTCAACAGAGTGTGTGGTGTTTTCAGGGGGCGGATTCTCCAATATTCTCTGAACTCAAACAACCTTTATGGATATGTTCTGTAAGACTGATTGGATTTTGCTATTGTGTGACTAAAACTTCATTTCTTGTTTTCCTAAAGCTTGCAAGAGCATCTATTTCAAAAGCATGACTGTAATTCTTGAATACCTGGTATGAATTGAATGCTTATTGCACTGTAAGTATTGGCACTGAATGAACTCTTACGTCATTTTTAAGAAGATTTAAAAAAAACAGCAATTTAAGTAATTTGATCCTTCATTCGTAATTATTTTGTGAATACAGCCTTTATGCACCTGTGTCCTATTAGTGGGCAGACGCATTTGGGTGTCAGAATGTATTTTTCTTGGAAAAGGAGGAAAGATTTCGTTTTGTGGGGGTTTTTTTGTTGCTTGTTTGTTTATAGGTGGTGGTGGTTTTTTTTTTTTTAAATAGTGGACAGTGGTTTGTTGTGCTACTGCTTTATCATGCTTGGGATCTTCCATCTGTAGCGCTCAAATCTTCTTAGCCTCATGAGAGCTTCAGTTCCTGAGATCTGTAAAACGTACTGATGTAACAGTCAACTTTCAGAAAAGCCCGTTTTCCAAGAATTCTTTTGGAGACCTATTGCTTTAAATTTATGTCATAAGCCCTTTCCTGTACCTCTGAGATGCACAGCTGTTGAAGACACTCTTGACAAAGCAGCGCTTAAAGTTATACACCTTCAGTATAATTGAATTGTCATATAAAAGCATTTTTTTTCGATACTAAAAATGTTCTATTAGCACGGGATGCCTTTCCTGAGACATTGTGCAGTGAAAAACAAAAGAAAATCTATAATGGAAAGTTGGCATTTTAATTTAATGTACTCAGAATACCACATTAATGTTGCCAGATGTTCAGACTGTCCTCCAAATCATGGGTTACGTAAGAGATTTGTACTGCCAAATTTAGTAGGATTAGAATTTTTCTTAGTATAGCTGAATTCCTATACTGTCCTTGCTGTTTCTGCATGTTCATTGGCCAGAGCTATTACTGAGCTAAGTATAAGCAATATTTTGATGCAGATTATTTAGAAAAAAAGAATGGATTAGCTATAAAAATGTTACTGTGCCTGTAGTAGCCAGTCAAATGAAAACTGAACAGGGGAACTATTGAAGGGTCGTGGTTGTGTCAGGGTTCTCATATATTTCCACGCTGGGTTTTTTTTCTTTTATTTTAATCCTCTTCTTTGTGGTGCAGAAGCTGGAGAAAGGACTGTCCAGGATAGTAATTTGGCGATACCTTTCCGAGGCATTAGGACTCTCTTAGTTGTTTTTTTGTAGAACTGTGGTGGGTTTTTTCCCCCTCTTAGATTTATTCTATTCCTTCTTTATCAGGATAGCGAGAAAGGCTTTGTCTTATATACAGCAATATCACTGACTACTTTGTATTCCATTTTTCTTGAGAATGGCTCAGACTTGCACCAAAATCTCTTATTTAGCAAAATAAGAGATGTACAGGTTTTAGATGGTGGAGTCTGTTGCACCTAGATGCTTGTTCTGCTGTCACTCCTGTCATCAGCCCATCTCTCCACAGTGAATCAGACTGCACAAATATTCCAGTTCTGTGCTAGCTGAGCATCTCTTTACCCAGAGATGCTTATGCCAGGACCCTCTGCCAATCTCACTGCCATAAATTCCAGGCGAGAATGACTTTGTACTATCAGTGAACATAAGAGATATGTGCAAAAATTTAAAAAACCCCGTAGATTGAATTAAGCAGCTGCTTGAAGTAATGTGATGAACCATGTTGCTGCATTTTCCTAATACAAAGCTGTAAGTTTTCCAGACACAGAAAGAATCCTGAGCATGACAGATTCATTATTCATTGAAAGACGGTAAGCCAAGAGCATGAGCTATGGCTCTTTCCATCTGGTATAGCCAAACTTAGTTTGTGATAGGGCCTCTACGCTGAGCAGAAGATTCTGGGGCTAACAGTCTTAAAAAACCCAAACCTCAAACAAGGAATTGAAACTGGGCTTCCTGATCTCCTGTAAGTATATATGGCTTAAAATTAGGCCCCTTTCTGTCATTTGCTTCGGATGTTGGAGAATTCTAGACTGGTTTTGGGGATGTTGCTTAATAGAACTATCTGCTCAGCGAGGGCTGGTTCATCATGGCATCAAACAGGTATCTCTTTTGCTTATAGTATCTTATCAGATCACTGGTTTAGAGAAAAAAAGAATGTAGCAGGGTGAAAAACAGAACACTGGTGACAGGAAAACTCACCCTGAATCTCATGAGGGAATGAACATGTTGCTGCATCACATCTGAGGTTTGCTATTAAGCAAAAATATGTTTGCTCTCTCAATCAGCAGAACTGGTCTGAGAAGGCATGGTGACAGCCCCTAGAAATAGCAGATCCAAATGTTTCTTTTAATAAAGATTATAAATGTGTCTCCTTTGAAGACCACTTGGTTTTGGACTGTTGGTCTTCCAGACTTCTGCTTTTATAGAAGAAGTTATAATCTGAAATTCATCAGAAACTGATTTTTCATCAATGTTTATGTGTGTGGGCCATAGTTCACTTTTATGAGGTATAAATGTGTTCATTGTGTCTGGCTAATGCCTGCAGAAAACGTGAGTTCTCTGTTAAGAAGCAGTGCTTACATCACTCACTTAAGGGCAACAGGAACAGATGTGTTGAAAGGACCTGGAAAAATTTGTTTGAAATCCTGCCAAGAAACTGAAGGAAGAGCTGAGTGGCTTATTCTCCATGTGGGTATTGCTGGTAAACATTACTTTCTTTATGTGGTTCACAAAGACACTTCTGGCACACTCTTTTCTTTTTTTGTCTTGCGACATTCATGTGATAAATAGCAAGTAGATTTTTCAGGCACCACTGAATTGATGGCCAAATAACTACCTAATCAAGCAGACGTTTTCAGATTGGCTTTCTCATAGAAAACCTCTAGAAACTACTTCTTCCTTTCTGTCTTTCTCTTTGCACCAAAAGATGCAGACTGAACTTAGCAGTGTTAGCAATTTCTTAAGCATAAGCACTTCCGGCAAATGCATTTACTATATTACGGACTCACAGAATGCTAGGAGTTGGAAGGAACTTCGAAAGATCATCTAGTCCAACTCCCCTGCCAAAGCAGGATCACCTACAGTAGGTCACATAGGAACGTGTCCAGGCGGTTTTTGAAGGTCCCCAGAGACGGAGACTCCACAACCTTCCTGGGCAGCCTTTTACAGTGCTCTGTCACCCTCACAGTGGAAGAGGTATCCCTTGTGTTTTTGTGGAACCTCCTGTGCTCCAGCTTGTATCTGTTGCCCCTTGTCCTGTCACTGGACATCATTGAGAAGACCCTGGCTCCGTCTTCCTGACACTCCCCCTTTACATATTAATAAACATTAATGAGGTCACCCCTTGGTCTCCTCCAAGCTAAAGAGACCCAGCTCCTTCAGCCTTTCCTCATAAGGGAGATGTTCCACTCCCTTCATCATCTTTGTGGCTCAGCACTGGACTCTTTCAAGCAGTTCCCTGTCTCTCTGGACCTGGGGCCCAGAACTGGACACAATATTCCAGGCCTCACCAGGGCAGAGTAGAGGGGAGGAGAACATCTCTCGACCTACTGGCCACACCCCTTCTAATCCACCCCAGGATGCCATTGGCCTTCTTGGCCACAAGGGCACATTGCTGGCTCATGGTCATCCTGCTGTCCATCAGGACTCCCAGGTCCCTTTCCCCAACACTGCTCTCCAACAGATCAGTCCCCAACCTATACTGAGACACGAGGTTGGTCTTTCCCAGGTGCAAGACTCTACACTTGTCTTTCTTGTATTTCATAAGATTTCTCCCCACTCAACTCTCCAGCCTGTCTGGGTCTTGCTGAATGGCAGCACAGCCTTCTGGTGTGTCAGCCACTCCTCCCAGTTTAGTCTCATCAGCAAACTTGCTCATGGTGCACTCTGTTCCCTCATCCAGGTCATTGATGAATATATTGAATAGTACTGATCCCAGTATTGACCCCTGAGAGACTTCACTAGATACAGGCTCCAGCTAGACTCTGTCCCATTGACCACAACTCTTTGACTTCTTTCCTTCAACCACTTCACAATCTACCTCACTACCTGAGCATCCAGACCACACTGCCTCGGTTTAGCTACAAGGATGCTGTGGGAGACAGTGTCAGATGCTTTACTGAAATCCAGATAAACCATGTCCACTGCACTGCCATCATCTATCCACCTGGTTATGTCTTCATAAAAGGCTATCAGGTTGGTCAAACATGGTTTTCCCCTTGGAAAAACCATGTTAATTGCTCCTAATGACCCTCATATCCTTGATATGCCCAGAGACAGCCCTGAGGGTAAGTTGTTCCATCACCTTTCCATGGGTGGAAGTGAGGCTGACCAGCCTGTAGTTACCTGGGTCCTCCTTCTTGCGCTTTTTGAAGACTGGAGTGACATTCGCTTTCCTGCACTCCTCAGGAACCTCTCCTGTTGCCCACGATTTACCAAAAATGATGGAGGGTGGCCTAGCAATGACTTCCTCCAGCTCCCACGGATGGATTCCCATCAGGGCACGTGGATTTATGGATGTTCAAGTGTCCTAATTGATCCCTAACCCAGTCCTCCTCAACCAAGGCAAACTCTTCCTTTATCCCAACTTCCTCTGGGGCCTCAGGGCTCTGGGGCTGCTGAGGACAGTCTCCAACAGTACAGACAGAGGCAATGAAGACATTCAGCAACTCTGCCTTCTCTGGATCCTCTGTTACCAGGGCACCCACCTCACCCAGCAGTGGGCCTACATGGCCTCGAGTGTTAGTTATCTGAAGTGTATTTAAAGAAGCCTTTTCTGTTGTCCTTGACCTCCCTTGCAATGTTTAATTCCAAGGAGGCCTTAGCTGTCCTAGTTGCATTCCTATATGCTCTGACCAGTCTTATGTTCCACCCAGGTGGCCAGCCCCTCCTTCCATGATCTATAGACTCTCTTCTTCCCCTGGAGTTTACCCAGCTGTTCCCTGGTTAACCATGCTGGTCTCCTGGCTCTCTTTCTTCATTTCCTGCCTGTTGGGATACACTGATCGTGAGCTTGGAAGAAGTGGTCCCTGAATATTAAACAACTACCTTGGGCCCGTTTACCTTCTAGTACCTCGTCCCATAGGGTTTCCCCTAGCAGTTGCTTGAAAAGGCCAAAGTTGTCCCTGCTGAAGTCCAGGGTTGTGATCCTGCTTGGTATTCTGTTCCTACCACACAATATCCTGAACTCCACCGTCTCACGGTCGCTGCAGCCACAGCTGCCCTCAACCTTCACTGCTTCAGTCAGACCGTCTTTGTCAGTGAGTATAAGATCCAGCAGCGCTTCTCTCATAGTCAGCTCATCCACCATTTGCATCAAGAAGTTGTCATCAATGCACTGGAGGAACCTCCTGGACTGTGGCTGGCTGGCTGTGTAGGCCTTCCAGCAAATATCTGGGTAGTTAAAATCCCCCACGACAACCAGGGCCTGTCATTGAGAGGCTGCTGTCAGCTGCCTGTAGAAGGCCTCATCAGCTTCCTCATTCTCATCAGGTAGCCTGTAATAGACACCCACCACAGTATTACCCATGCTAGCTTGCCCCTTAATTCTCACCCACAAATTCTCAACTTGCTCCTCATCCTCTCCTGGACAGAACTTGATACATTCCAGTTGCTCTCTCACGTAAAGAGCAATTCCATCACCTTGCCTTGTTGGCCTCTCTTTCCTAGAAAGGATGTAGCCATTCATGACCACATTCCAGCCATCTGAGTTGTCCCACCACGTCTCTGTAATTGCCGCCAGATCATAACTCCTTGACCACACGCACATTTCTAACTCCTTCTGTTTGTTGCCCATGCTGCATGCGTTTATGTAGAGGCACTTCAGCTGAGCTGTCAGCCATGTCACCTTGGTGGAACACCCCTTAATTCCCTTGAGGTATTCTATGGATTTTTTTAAAGGTTTAGTTTATTTAAATAACTAAAAGATTCAAATCCTTTCCAGTATAAGACTATGTATGGCAAGGTCATTAAGATTGTTTGGAGGTGAATATATAGGTTAGCCACGTTTTGACAAGTGTGCCTGTCACATGCTTGCTGTGAAATGCAATTTTATAAAGACTGCTCTGCCGTGAAGTGCCTTATGCTCTGGCTTTATTCTTGCCTTTATATTTGTAATGAAAAATCAATGCTCAGGTTGAGGGAGGAAATTGTAGTACTAGTAACAGTAAAAGTGTATGGAGCACAAGTGCATGCTTCGGTCAGTGAGCACTAGATAAGCATTAGTTTTCCCTCACAATACTATGCAAAGTAGATAAATAAGAACAATTGAGCTGATTTGTCCAAGACTGCTGAGAAAGTTGGTGTTAGGCTGGAGTTAGAAATCATCAAAAAAAAACCCCGTTGCATATGCAGATTGCTAGGAGATGGCTTGTCTCTGTGTGTCTTTGTGTGTATAACACTTTTGATACCTGCATGACCAGGGCAGGCTAAGACAAGAATTTGACACAAGAACCCCTTTAATGAAGAAATTTATTAATTTGCAAGACAGAGCATAGTTTTCATATGGGATTTTTTCTCCTCAGGATCCATTCAAACAATTTTCCATGGCATTTTATGTTTATGTGTGTATACGTGTGTGAGTATATAACTTTCACCACCAGTACTCAATATTTTGGACTATACAGCTGTTATTTGTGTAAACACTTTCTCCGTATAATTGTTCTACTTTCAGCATGGATTAAAGTTAGGCTGGAAATATGGTATTCATTGAACATTTAATACATAAAACTATCCATTTAACTTGTTCTTATTTTGACACCTATGGGTTATGATATATTATCCCAATTCTGCTAAAGATTAAGGCATATTGAGATTGTTGTATGACGTTTTCTCAAGAAGACAGATCAACAGGATTACAGTCATTGAGGCACACACAACTATGTCTCAAAGTACATTTGCATGTGAAAAATGCAAACTACAAATGCTGAGGAAAGAGTGGGATTTAAATAAACAATAATCTAATAGGAAAAATCCAAATGTCCATAGAAAATAAACTTTTGATTCAAATTCATGTTAACAGTCAGATTTTGCTATGTGACATGCTTATCTTGCCAGGCCAGCTGGGAATTTTAGCTTGCACCCTAATTCTGCCAGCCAGAAAGGATAGAGGACAGTGAAGGAGCAGATTACATTAATCTTTTGTCTTCTGGCTGTTCATAGTGAGGATGCTGGCTGGTGAGACCTGTTTTTTGGAGTTCTTTTGTTTTTTTTTTTTTATCAAAACATCTTTTGGGTAGTAAACCATATAATCTTTTGATTTGACAGAATCCTCAGGAGCAAGGATTAGGACTCTGGATCCTCAAATATGTGTAGTCATCCAGCTCTGACTGAAACCTGGCTAATGCCTGAGTGTCTTTGGGGATATGTAGTTAAGTTTGTCTTCTGTGAAATTTGTCTTCTGTGAGCTGGCTTGGTTTTGATTTCTTGTGTGGGGATGAGTAGGTCATTCTAGATTCCAGCTAGTAAAATATTACAGCAGCATTATGCTGTGAACAGTGAGAAAGAACACCTTTTCTATTTTTCTGTTGAGTAGCTATGCATTAAATACTTCTGTGTTTTAGCAAGAATTTTAGGAGACTGCAAGGTGCTAAGGAGAAGTGAGAACAAAGCTGTGAAATAGCTGTTTCTCTTGCACAGATTCGCAAAACATAGCACAAACATGCCCCATATGGTAATCAGTGTCTGACAATTGTTTTTACTGTTAGTGCCGTCAAACAGTGATTCCGAATCTCCCTTTAATTCTTGATCAGCATGAGAAAACCCTTCCCTGGATTTTGGATCATCTTGCAAGACTGCAAGAATGACGCTGATGACTGTCCCCATGTTTGTGAACAGTGAGCAATGCCCTACATGTGGGTCTGCAAAGTAACTTGTTAAATGTTCAGCCTTACTTTAATATTCTCAAATACTCTAAGTCTTGATAAAAGTTCACAGGAATATCATTATTAACTTCTGAGAACGGCTCTGAAATGAACTGCTGTTTTTCAGTAGTCAATACTTAGACATGCTTCAGTTAATCAGAAAACCTATGTATCACGTATTATGTATTCCTTTTTCCTATAAGAATGATCTGCCTTTTATCTCTAGAATGTAGTTCGTGATGAAAGTCTGACTGAAGACATGTTCATCCTCTTCATTCATCTTGAAAATTTGATACCTAGCAGCCATTGAGTTTTAAGACCTTAACACAGCTTTCTCACTCAGATCGTTGCTTTTTGAGGATCTTGCCCTTCAGCCCTCAACAACACGCAGGCTTTTGTGCAGGAATGCTGCAGTGCCCATCTCAAGGCTGAAGATCTTGTTCAACGTGAGGTGGACTAACAATGAAGCACCGAACACCAATGTCTCCTTTGCGGAGCCAGCTACAAATGACTTCACCAAGGTCATAGTATACGAGTCATTAGCAAAATCCCCTAAAATGTTACAAAAGGGAGGTACTGATGATACACTGGGACTGGGTGGCTATTCCTGACTTTTACAATCAATCATAGAATCATCATAGAATGGCCTGGGCTGGAAGGGACCTTAGAGATCATTTTAATCCAACCTCCCTGTCGCAGGCAGGGACGCCACCTCTCGACTAGTTCAGGCAACACATGAGAACCGAACGGGAATCGAACCCGTGACCTTTGGTGTTTCAAGCACCACGCTCAACCCACTGAGCTTTTGATAGCAGGCACTGTGGTTGAACACTGGTAATTATTTTCCTCCTACTACTGTCGGCACTCCAGCAGGTGTCAGAGCTTCAGCGACTGTAAGAGCAATCCCTTTTGTAAGCTGCTCTTCAACTAGAGGAAGAAAAGGAGGATCTTGCAAACTGTGCTGTTACTGCCAGTGCTTGGGAAGTATCATTTAAGATGGTCCTACTGCACTCCAGGTACATGCCATCAAATTCCAACCCCAATTTACTAAGTGAGCTCTTGTGCTAGGAGCATTTTTTTAATGCTCTGGAAAGCCAGTAAGTGTAGTGCTAATGACGAATACTGGGCTGGCAGCTCTAAAGCTCTGAGTATTTAAAAAAGTGTTATCCTGACTGTTAGTGAATGTAAATGATTGTACACCACCATGTGTAATCTGACTGAAAATTAGTTGGACATCCAGGCCTATTTATAATATAATAACTTACATACTAGTTGCCATTACTATATTCTTTGTAGAATTCTCTCTCAAAATATTTTGGTGGGATTTTTGTGGGTTTTGGTGGGGTTTTTTTTAATACTCAACCGCTATTGCAATTTAGATTATGTAATTGACAGCAGTTCTGGGGTGCATTCAAAGGTGGTGATAGGGACTCCCAGTCCTACTAGCATAAGCCAGTGAAATACGTGCCTCACATTGTGCGGTCCAGCTATGGTTGAACCCATTTGCTCCTCCACTCCAGCCCAGTCTTTGTCAGGCTGGAGTTATACCAGTACCCACTTATTTTAATCCACGTAGTTTATAAATGTTGCTGCAAAATTCTAAGGTCAGGATATGAAAACCTCTCTTTTTTCCATGAGACATCTATCAGCCACAACAGAGATAATATTTTACCAGTGCTATCTATTTTCAGTGCATTATCAGCTTTGCTATCACAATTATAAAGCAACCTCTCATATCACAGTGTGTTCATTGCAGTTTAAGTACAGTAGGGTCACTGGCAAACACTGGGTTTGGCTCTTTGGTACACAGACCATTTTTTCAAATGTAAGGAGTATGCTTGTTATTTGATAGCTTCAGCCCCTTCAACAGAAAGGAGAGCTCCTTACTTGTGACAACTCTTTTTTTTCTACCCAGGAAGAGGCACCAGTCTGAAAGTTACAGGTATCCCTGATTTGCTTGTAAAACTGATCTGGCAAAGCTAGCAGAAGGCCAGCACGGCCATCAGCAGCTGCCAGTAAAATATGTATGCTTGGTGGTTAGATCTTAACTAAACAGATTACAAAATATACTCTTCATACAGACCTTAGCTTCCTGCCAAGTCCCTCCCCACAGAGAAGTCTGGGCAATAGGAAAATATTTGCAGCATGGCCATGAGGCTATTTCAGTTCAGGGTGAGGTGCCAACTCCTCAATTAAGTACCTCTCACAGAGAACACTCTCCTGCCAATCTCTTTCTGCTCGTAGATGATGGCAAGTGTTTTGTGTGCAAGCTTTCAAGAAGTCTGATTAGCAAATGCTGTCAGAAAAGAGAGCATTTCTGTGGCATGAAACAGTCCTGCCATAAAAAAAAGCTGTGAATAACTGTATCAGCTATAATAATATCATATTATGTAAACCCTAATTTCCTACTTCAAAAATATTATTTCAAGATCAGCGCCATAATCTTTACTATGAGTATAAACAGACCACAGCCTATCATTGGCACTCTTGCTGTAGTTTGTAAAAGACCCTTGTCTCCTATGAGAGGGGCTTCCCAGAACTTGGGATGGAGTTTCACCTGTGTACCTTATACCTGCTCCCTGGAGGTCTTTCCACTTGGGAGGCACTGCAGAGCTATCTGCCGGTTTTTTTCGAGGCTCAGAGGAGGCACAGCACTACCACAGTATCAAGACTTTGGTCCTAGCTGCAAATCTGTCCTTCTGAGTGGTTCAACACCACACAGTCTCAGTTCTGAAAATGAGACTTGCCTCTTGCACCTTAACTGTAGTGTTCCACGAGTAAGGTTGTCTATATACATCCAGTTACCTTGCAGCCTCGCTCAGTACAACCACTTTCTTCGTAAATATATATGCATACCAGCAAAAGGAAAGGGCGTAAGCACTGATCAACTAGTAGGAGTGATCCTAGAAGGAAAGGGGAAGTCTAAATAAAGGACTGAAGGGGATTTCTGTGCCAAATCTATGGGGCTGCCCAGGGTCACAACTGTATAGGTGCAAATCAGAAACTGAACAGAAAGCTTTGGAGCTGTGGTCTTCAAGCCTGCATGTCTTCCTATTAATGCCAATGGGAAATTTGATACTGCATCTGGAATTCTGAAAGGGCCATCAGCAAGTTAGACACACAAAGCATGGTAGTTGTAGAGCTAAATAGCACACATGTAGGGGTGCTTTACAGTTGAGATGCTAAGAAACTGAGAAAGTCAGTTTCCACTAGTTTCAGAAGAAATTTACCTTTAACATTGTGAAGGGTAGAATGCCCAGGAACAGTCATTTGGGTCATGAAGATAAGGTGACATTTTAAATGGTAATTTTGTTTTGACAAGCTTTTTTATTCCTATGGCTAGGCTTTTAGCCTGATTTTATTCATCTAACAAAACACTAATATTCTGAATGTTTGTATTATATTTGAATTCCAGTTTGTATCTAAACATAGTTTAACACTAATCAGGATTCAAAAAGAAATCAACTCCAAGAAATATCAGCTACCTTTAGCATCATAAAACATAAACATTAGAAATCTGAATAAATGTATGTCATATTAAATAAGTGCTTGTTCATGTAGAGAATGTGTCTTACTGATTAGGAAAAAGAAGACCCAGTTTAATGTAGAAGCTACATTCTGCTGCAAATGAACACTAGATTACTAATCAACGAGAATCCAATATTTTTCAGGAAGTAACAAAGACATGGGAATGGAAAATGATAAACTATTTAAGTCAGGTATTTCCATTTGCCAAATTAAATCATAACTAAAACAGGGATTCAAATTATTAATTGGTCTACTTTGAGCAATGGTTAGTGCATGCCTGGATCACAAGTAGAATTTTTGGTAAGAAGGAAAGGAGATGGTTATATTTTTGCACATTCTAAATGATTCAATCTGTCAAGGATTTACATGGAGTAAGAGCTGGAACCATAAACAGAGAAAGATTTAGCTGAGCAGTGTGTGTATAGACAAAGTGTACGGCTGAAGGAAACAAAGGAAATTCTGCTGGAGAAAGAAAAATCATCTGGTTTGTTTAAATGTCATTCTGGCAAATAAATGCAGTGGGAGCTTCAGTTGTAGAAACATCTCAGGATTAAACCAATGAATGTAAAATTTGGATTCAGTTTGTCTGACTTTGGGTAGAGATGCTTCCTTGGTGTAGCTTGCAGAGTGTTTACATGAGCAATACTCCTGCTATAGCCATTCACTTCAGTGGGAATTACGAATATCTAAAGGAGAGCGGCAGCTTTACCCCTTACTAGGCCATCAGCTTTCAGCCATCTAGCTACAGAAATAAACAAAGCTCATTACTTTTGGTTGATATATAGAGTGACCAGCTCTGGACTGCTTTATGGCACCGAGACAACTACTTTCACATTTCATGCTCCTCAAACTACCTTCTTAAGAAGCTACTATTCTTTATATCATTTGAATGATGAGTATTTGCTATTCTGGTTTACCTCACTGGGCTTTAAGAACTCACAGCATTTTTTCCTCCTTTATTCTCTTTAACGTTACCTCCTGATTTATTTTCTTTTGTTCAACACAACATGCAAAACTCTGAAAAGTAGCTCTTTTCCATAAAACAGCTGGACAATAACTAACTTACAGAAGACGGGTAATAAGTAATGCTTATAAAGGGAGAACCTGTCACTATCCTTCATGGTCATCATCTCATCGTGATCTTTATCAAGACAGCATAACTAAGTGTACTTAAAAGGACAGATATGAATTCATAGAATCATAGAATCGCCTAGGCTGGAAGGGACCTTAGAGATCATTTTAATCCAACCTCAGAAAATTTTTACTGGAAAGGAAATATCTGTCTTCAAAGCAGAAAACTTCTCTAAAGGGATTTATGCTTGTAGTGCAACAAATGATCCATACAGCCAAGAACCGAAGAGCAATTTGCTAAATGGGCATTGTAGGTGAACACTCCCAACTCTTGAAAATGGCTTTATTGAAGAAACCTGAGGTTAATCTTTGGGTTTGCTCTGAAGGCTCAGTAGTTCTAAGAGGAGGTGGGGATTTGCATCCTTTCCTTTGCCCTTTCCTTTTCCCATCCATTCCAGAAATGAAGATTCTGCTCTGGGTTCAAATATGTGACTCAGGAGCATTTCCAGTCTTGAACTGTTCACCTGAATGCTGCTGAGAATTCACAGAGTTCAGGTTCTAACCAATTTCAGTCCTGATCACAGTGTGATAAATTTCTAGGATTCAGCTTGATTTGTTTAACTGCTTGTTTTACTGACTGCAGATCAAGGCACAGTGTTATGCCTTTCTAAATGTGAAGTCTTACAATACTTGTAAGGTCATTTTTCAATATTTTGACAGATGACATGGTTTTGTTATGTAGAAAAAAAAAATCAAACTCTGAAAAATCAAACTAGAATCCCAAGTTTACAGGTAGTGAGTGTGTTAAGAGGGTGAGAAGATGGGTCTTCCGTGCACAATGCAGCAGTAAAGGAACTTCTTCCCAAATATATGATTTCCAATGAGAACAAAATCAAGTTTGCATACAATGAAGCTATGATCCCTGAATGAAATGAGTCACAGCAGAAGCACCGGATAAATCATTATTTTCAGTTTCACATATAAAATCTGCAGCCCAGAGAGCAGTGATAATAAAGAATAAGCATTTATTTGAGAGGATGGAAATTTTCCATTATTAGAGGAACTGAGCAGAGGATGCAATTTATTAAATAAGATTTTTAAAGTAAAGCAGTTTTCACATTCTCCATAATGTACCTTTCTTTTTTAAGTACATCATCGTGCAGCTTATCTTCCATTTTCTTCGTTCAGATCCTTCCCTGAAGTCATTGCTGCAGTACTGCCTACAAAGATGTCTTTACCTATTATAACAATGTTACAGTATTATCATAGCCTTAAACTGGCCAAAGAACTGAGCAGCTTGATAGGGAGCAGAAGTAAATACCACATGACCTTAGCAAAAGAAAGCAAAAGCACAGTCAGGTTAAGCACAAAGGATGAGCTCTGCAAATCTCTCTTCTCATCAGACACTAAATGTTCATTTTTCTAAACTGCTCCTAGATATTTTTTTGATCTCAAGAGCGCTGTCTGTGAGTACTTTCTGACCTGCTTTATAACCTGGTTCAGTGAACACTTTGGCACCAGCATTACTTTAATCATGTTAGGCCAGGCATATTCCACATAAAAAGAGATAATACGTACACGTAAACACTTCCAAGATCTGGCCTTTGTTTTTAGTATCGTGGTGTCATACGTGATTGAAGGAACCATCTTAAAACGTGACTCTGGAATAGGTTCTCAGAACAGAGGATAAACAAAGTTGTGTATCTTGGTGTTTGTTCTTATTTTTATTAATGACAAAGATGTTTGTAACTACTTGTTGATTTTTCTCTTTGCATGGAGATACCTTTTTTTTCGGTTGGTCTTCAAATACTGACTCGTAAAGGACAGCTACCAAAAGGCCTGTCCTTGACGTACTTTCAACCAAAGAAATAATAGGAGGACTTTCTAACCTACTGCTATGTGAATATCCAGAATTTAAAAAATAACAATAGCAATAGTAGAACTAATGCATGCAATGGATTTCCAAAATGAAGATTTTTAATCATGCAACTGTAATCTGTGGGACTAAACTTCAGTTTATTTATAATCCCCCAGTCATCCTCCAGCCTTCTAGTGGTTTTGCAGGGTCTGTCAGCACAGTGCAGCCTAACATGAGCCGGTGTGGCATGACCTGTCACAGCTGGATAAGGCCTGTCCAGGTACGGGACATGGCATGGCACAGCCCAGTATGGTGTGAGCCAGGCCATTACGGCCAAGCACAGCGTGGCTCAGCGTGCTATGGCACGGCTCAGCTGCACACAGACCCCACGCTTCCCTGGTCTAGTCCTGGCCCAGCTTCCCCTCCCTGCATCCCGCATCCAACTAAAGATGCCTTGGAGCGATGGCTGAACTGATTCTGAGTCTCAATTCATGTATCTTGCCATTCCAACCATCCAGCGTTTGAACTTTGACCCATGCTGTTACGGAATCAACCTTGTACCACGTTTTGAAAATGTTCATTACAAAGAAAATTGTAAAGCTCACAGAACTAGTGTAAGCACAGCAGTAAGCACAAGGCAAGCTTGTCCCGCTTGATGTGCAGAGGGAACCTGTGAGGATCTGTACTGGCCAAATCAAAACAAGGTAAAATCTCTTCCTGTATTAATTTGAGACAGTATCTTTATATATAGCGTTGGATGTTCTGGATTAAGCAGTATAATCTTGTGCAGTTGCTCTCTGGTTTTGCCATTCACCTGGCGTATGACATTATTGAGTTTCCTTTTACTCAGACAATTACCTGAAATTAATCTCTGAACCATGGGTGATCACCTCAGAGATATCGACAAGGTCTGGAAAAGAGAAATGATATGCGTTTGGCTCCAAAGAGAAGTCAGAAATGATAGACTCATCAGCCTAAATTCATGCCCTGGAGAGTTTTAGCATAAAATACCAAAGAATGAATATGTGAGAGCCGAGATAAGACACTGATAAATGTCCGCCCACAAACTCCCACCACCCCAATCTGTCATTAGAAAAAGAAGTCTAATTTTCTTCTTTAAGAGGATAACTAACCTAGCAAGGAAAGGAGAAATTGTAGATGTATATATAGAAAATAACAACCTCTGTTGCAGAACAGCAGAAAAGTATGTGGGAACAAAAGTATTTCACAAACTACAGATGAGTCAACTAAATAGTGTCATTCTGGAATGAATGAACAGGGCTGTCATATTTTAAACAAGTGAAGTAATTATTCTGCTCTACTTGATCCTTTTAAAGTCTCAGTTGGAAAACTTTGTCCTGATGGCAGATTTTAGCAAACACGACTTAAAGCAAAGCTTAAGGAATTAGTTTGTTCCCTTAAAAAAGAGAAGGTTATGGCTAGAGATTTTAACAATTTTCCAGTGCATGGATAGATGTTATAAAATTGTAGTGTTCAGCTGTTCTTCATCTTTACATCAGTAACATATTAAATTTGTTAAACATGTATCTTCCTTGCAGCTCATTTATTTTTTTTATATATAAAGTGCTGAAATAAGTTGTACCGGGATGCTGTATAATCGCCTTCATTGCAGCTTTTCAAGAAAATGGACAAATACCTTTGGGGTTGGTCTAAACACATTTTAGCCGGCATTGGTGTATGGAGTTGGACTGTAGTATCTCCTGAAGTCCTTTCTGGCTCTGCAGTCTTACGTTTCAATAATTCTGTTCTAATACATCTTTTAGACAGAAAACTCTCTTGAGGCAGGATATGTCACCATTGTGTTTGTGCAGTGTCTGAAACAATGATGTCCTATATAGTGCATCTGCCTGCATGATTATCTAGAGACTAGCCAAGAAGTAATGCTGAAGATCACAAAAGCTAAGGTCACAACAAGTAATACACTGGAAAAGATAAGGTAAATATATCTACGATGGTTATCTAAGTAAGATAGGTATTTATGTTTATTAGTTGTATATTTTCTGGTATAATTTTATACTGATACAGATCTCTTTATTGTAACAGCTTAATCTGTATACCTTTTTTTTTTTTTTTTTGCACATGAGGCTTTATTATCATTTAGCTAAAAATACCATTAAAAATGTTTTTTCAATGGTATAGTTTTATTTGGTTGGCATACTGTGGAAAACAAAAATTTTAATTCTCCCAGAGTTTCCCTACAACTTGATCCACCCACATATGATAAAAGCTTGTTACAGAAGATTTTCCTGTCTCATAAAACTTAAAAAACAAGAATAGTGTTATTCCACAGTGTGGAACTTCCGCCAGCTTTCACAGCTCTCCATAAAAATCAATCCCAAAACCCTAACCAACTAATCATGAGCACCCTTAGTCCTATAGGAAGGTCCTCCTATGGGAGGGCCTCTACACCCAAACAGCTCCCTGCTGACTGCACTCCCGTGGAGTGATGAGTACTCTCTACCAACACAGGGGAACAGGAAAGCGGACGTTGTCTCTGCTGCTCCTTCCTCCTCAGGGGGAGGACTCCTCACTTTATTCCCCTGCTCCAGTGTGGAGTCCCTCTCATGAGTGACAGTCCTCATGGACTTCTCCAGTGTGGGTCCTTCCCATGGGCTGCAGTTCTTCATGAATTGCTCTAGCGTGTGTCATTCCCAAGGGGTGCAGTTCTTCAGGATCAGACTGCTTCAGTGTGGGTCCCCCATGGGGTCTCAAGTCCTGCCAGCAAACCTGCTTAGGCGTGGGCTTCTCTCTCCACAGGGCCATAGGTGCTGCCTGCTCCAATGCAGGCTTCCCAAGGGGTAACACCCTCCTTTGGGCATCCACCTGGTGTTGGGTGGTGGCAGGGTGTTGTCCATGGGCTTCAGGTGGATATCTACTCCACTGTTAACCTCCATGTGCTGCAGGCGTACAGCCTGCCTCATCGTGGTCTTCACCACGAGCTGCAGGGGAATCTCTGCTCCAGCTCCTAGAGCACCTCCTCCCTCTCCTTCTTCACTGCCCTTGGTCTCTCACATACTCTCATTTCTCTCTTCTGGCTGCTGTTGTGCAGCAGTTTTTCCCCCCTTCTTAAATATGTTATCACAGAGGTGCAACCACCATTGCACCTTTGGCTTTGGCCAGTGGCGGGTCCATCTTGGAGCCAGTTGGCATCTGCTCTGTCAGACATAGGGGAAGCTTCTAGCAGCTTCTCACAGAAGCCACCCCTGTCGCTCCCCTGCTACCAAAACCTTGCCATGCAAACGCAGTGCAGTGATTCATCACATATCACCCGGAAGTTTGTTGTCCAGTCTGAGCTAATCACCTTGTGTTCTCCTTACCATCAGTGGTGAGAAATGTCTATTTCCAGACTGTGATTCATCTCATTTTAGATGTGCATCTTGCACATCTTCTCCTTGCACAGCTTCTGCAGGCTGGAAATGCAGAGTGTGAGTGCCCCTCTGTAACTGGCTCAGGAGAGGGTTTTGGGCACAGGCGGGCGCTGAAAACCAGACATTTGCTGCAAACTGAAATGAGGATCTCAGAGTTTCAGTGGAACATTCAGACTGAACTTTAGCTCACGTTCCCTTCTTCGTTCCTGCCCAACTTGAGAAATAAAACCAGAAGCCTTTTAGACAGTAGATGGTAGGGAGAGGTGTACAGAAAATGAAAGTAAGTCATGGATGGATATTTAGACAGTACTTCCATACTTTGTGCATGTATTGGTTGTCAGTGAAACCAGCTGATACGTTGACTGTTACCTCTTATGAGCATGAGAGCTGAAAATATTAATGGAAATCTCCTAATCACAAAACAGGCTGGGTGCCACAAAACAAAGTTACTTTTCCTACTAGTGTTGTGTCAAGGTTTTCCAACAAAAATGAACCTAAAATACTGTGTTATGACTTGTAGTTTTAGGTGTTCATCAGACAGATAAAGAATAATAAGCAACATATGAAAAGTTCCTTGAAATTTCATCCATGGTCCCCTGATCTGTTGGGAGAGTCTGCGTGTCCCCCTGGATTTCACAGGTGATACCACAAATTGATTCCTGTGAAAACAGCATAAATGTTTCTTAAGAATAGCAGAGTAGCATAAGCTAACTAGCTCTGCAGAGGTAATAAAGTACTTAGATATTTAATAAGCAGTACACTATATAATTGTTCTTGCAATAGTTTCTGTGTTGAAGAAATTTGTGTACACCAGGTGAGCAGCAGATCATGTGAGTTCAATGCGGCTGTCAGGAATAATTTTTGTACCAGTACGTTGGGTTTGTCTCCACTGGGTTTTTTTGGTAGCACGGAGGGCTACACAGATGGCTCCTGTGTGAAGCTTCCAGAACCTCCCCCATGTAAAAGTCAGACCCACCTCTGGCCAAGGCTGTGCCGATCAGCGCCTCTGCTGATCAAGTATTCAAGAGGGAAAAAGCTGATCTTTTGTGTTCTGTTCCTTTGTGTTGGGGACTTCTTTGTTTTGGAGAAGAGAGGGAGGTAAGAGAAGCAACCACTTGGTCAGCAAGGTCAGTGCAGAGAAAGGAGAGGGAGAAGGGCACCAGAGCAGGTATTTTGCTGAGGCCCCGGGTGAGATGACAGGATGAGGCCCTGCAGACTGCAGAGATTAATGATGGCAAACGCTCCAGGATGCAACAGCCTGTGGAGGACCCAACACTGAAGCAGAGGACCTTGCCCAATGCACGCCAGGGCTCTGAGCAAAGTCTATGCTGGAGCAGGCTGGGGGGACTGCAGACTGTGAGAGGGACCCACACCGGAGCAGTTCAGGAATATTTGCTACCACATGGGAAGGATTCACACTGGAGGAGTTGGAGGAGGGCTGTCTCCCATGAGAGGGACACCGCTTCTGAGCAGGGGAAGACTGCGAGGAGTCCTCTCCCAGAGGAGGAAGGAGCAGCATGGACTATGCATAATGGACAGACCCCACCCCCCATCCCCTGCCCCACTACACTGCTGGGGGAGAGGAGGTAGCTGGGAAGAAATGAGGGATGGGGAGAAGGTGTATTTAAGATCAGGTTGTACTTATTTTCTCACTACCCTATTCTGGTCTAATTGATTGGCAAACTGGTGGTGGTTCTGCGTCTGAATTAAATTGATGTTTTTCTTCCTAAATCTACTCTGTTTTTTCCTTGTAACCATAAGGGGTGAGTGAGCCCTTCCTGTCCTTAATCTCGATCCTCGATGTTGAATTTGCTCCTTCTCATCCTGGAAGGGAGGGAGGCAGGAGTGAGTGCATATCTGTGTGAGTTGCTGGCTGGGTGGGCTCAAGCCACAACAACTGATAACAGAGCCTTGAAATTGCAAATAACTATTCATATAACATATTCATCTGGGTAGGAACAACCCCAGGTTCCAGCATAAGTTGGGGAATGACTTATTAGAGAGCAGTGTAGGGGAAAGGGACCTGGGAGTCTTGGTGGACAGCAGGATGACCATGAGCCAGCACTGTGCCCTCGTGGCCAGGAAGGCCAATGGCATCCTGGGGTGTATTAGAAGGGGGGTGGTTAGTAGGTCGAGAGAGGTTCTCCTTCCCCTCTACTCTGCCCTGGTGAGACCCCATCTGGAATACTGTGTCCAGTTCTGGGCCCCTCAGTTCAAGAAAGACAGGGAACTGCTGGAGAGAGTCCAGCACAGGGCAACTAGGATGATTAAGGGAGTGGAGCATCTCCCTTATGAGAAAAGACTGAAGGAGCTGGGGCTCTTTAGTTTGGAGAAGAGGAGGCTGAGGGGTGACCTCATTAATGTTTACAAATATATCAAGGGTGAGTGTCACGAGGATGGAGCCAGGCTCTTCTCGGTGACAACCAATGATAGGACAAGGGGTAATGGGCTGAAACTGGAACGTAAGAGGTTCCGCTTAAACTCGAGAAGAAACTTCTTCTCAGTGAGGGTGACGGAGCCCTGGAACAGGCTGCCCAGAGAGGTTGTGGAGTCTCCTTCTCTGGAGATATTCAAGACTCGCCTGGACACGTTCCTGTGTAGCATTATCGAGGCGTTCCTGCTCTGGCAGGGGGATTGGACTTGATGATCTTTCGAGGTCCCTTCCAATCCCTAACATTCTGTGATTCTGTGATTCTGTGATATCTGCATAAGCATTTACATATATGTTTGCCAACGCTGTATTATATTCTGTGTGTGACACAGGCTTCCCTCTAGAAGAAAATAACCTGATGCATTCTTAGATATCTTGCAGAAGGTCTTCTAACATCTCACCCAATTAGATTTTATACAGAGATTGAGGCAGACTATGACATCGTAGTTTAAACAGCATTTTTAAATCCATTTGCATATTAACTCATTAATTCATTAATTTTATTGACGTGCTACATGATGTTTCCTTTTTTAAAATTTTGACTTTTTGGACAGCCTCTGGCATGATGGGAGTGCTGACTCTTTTGCGAGTCTTTGGGAAATGTCATGGCACAGAGAATAATTATCCAGTGAGACAGAGGCATTAACAATACTAAGCATTTCAAAGTGAGTCAGAACTCCAAACGATGAAGCTGATTTAAAAATTGTAGCATTTTACCACAAATCATTTGGAGAGGAGGGACTTGGTCTTCTTATTTTTGAGCTCTTCTGATTTATGTTTTTCCATCTTTCTCTGTAGTCTGAAAAGCAGTTAAATTACTTTTTTTCCTTTTGTTCTTTTTTCCTTTTTAAGATGAAAGCTCAGAGTTTCACAGAACTCTGGAACCTTACATCAACAAATTGCATTTCATGAAATTCATGCAATTGTGAACAGTATTGGGAGCCTACCTTCTCTCCAACTCAAAAAAAAGACCCATAAAGGGCAAAGACATCTGATTTTTACATTAGGTTTTCACTTTCTGGAATAAATCTTGGAGTAAATATAATTCTGATGTTCAGCTCTAGCTCAGCTTCCATTGCAGTAAATGAAGCAGCTTCTGCTGATTTCAGTGAGAGCTTGGCCAGACCTTCATAATCAATTCTTTTTTTTTCCATATCTCTGCATTCAGAAAACAGCTCAGTAGTCTGTGACAGTTCCTAATGCACTTTAAATATGGGGACTCTAATGGAAGAAAATAACTTCAGTGTCAGATCAAACCAAGCACACGAAATTGCCTCAATCAACTTCCTTTTAGGTCAATAGGTACATTTCATTGACTTCACTGGGCATTGAATCAAGCCAGATAAATCAAAGACTAGCCATAAATTTAAAATCTGAATGGGATCTAAATAAAACAGATAGCCTCAAAAGAGGTCCTAAGTGATAAGCTTCATATATTGCCAAACCAAAATTCAGAAGGCATGTGCACAGCAATACAAAAAATTTCAGCAGACTGAATCAAAGTGCATGGGGAGAATTACTTATGAATAGATTTAAATATAGCAGCAAATCAGACTTAAATTATCAAATTATTTAGGCTATATAATGTGTAAAAAATACTAGATGTATATTTTGACTAAGTTATTGCTGCAAGGAATGTTTTTCCAAAAAGTTCTATGGAAGTAATATCTGCAGCTCTGGCTACAGTCTGTATCAACACATTCAGTCAAAAATTACTCAAAGCAGGACTTGTGTAACGTCAATAATAGATGTGTCAAATCAAGGCCTGCAAATACTCTACACAAATGGTGTTTATTAAGACTGGATTCTGTTAATGACACCGCATTGGACTGCATTTGGCAAGCAGGACAGATAAAATGTAGTGATTGTGCACTGGCAGTTTGCCTGCTGTGTCCTGCTGTCATTCAGATATGCCCATATCTTTCCCCATTTCAGTCCTGACATGCTTTTATGATTCTGGTGTCCTTACTTCTGAACAGTTACTGGTGATGATTAACAGTAATACCACATGGTTCTAGTGTGGATGAGGTCTGAGTGACCCCATACCACAAAAAAAAAGAGCTAATGGAAAGTGCTGCCACCACAAGCTGAGATATTACAGTCTGTGGGGATACATGCCAGCATTGCTGCTGTCATTTTGTGAAAATGTCTTAAGTACCAATAAAATGACTACATGTTACCAGAGAAGATGGAAATGGCATCACTAATTCTGGGGGATTCTTTATAGAAGCAATGAGTAATGTTCCAATTCTGAGCCTCTGGCTTTTCTCACATTTCACTTTCTTCAAAGCTTTGTTCTGGACCAAGCTGTTTCTGCTAATCCTTCATTGTTTTGTGGGAGAGCTAGAAGTTTCAGTTAGTATTGTGTAAATGTTTATTTGGGGCTACAAGTGTTAATGAAGGTTTTGCAGTGACTCATGAAAGCTCAGCCCATGATTCATCTAACCTCCACCAAACATTCTTTCCAGAGCCAGGTCTCACAGACTGAGAATGCTTTGTCCTACACAGTCATGCGCTGTACGCCAGGCTTTGAGATCTGATTCATTCCCTCGGCAGAATCCTTGAGGCTTTTAACTTGAGTGTCTTTCAAAGTGATAAGTTACAATTTACTTCTTAGTCTTAAAGTAGTTCTTCATGCAGTACTGCTATCACTTCAGTGTATTCCTATTTATTGCTTCCTGCAATTTATCCTCCAGATTACTATTCCCCTTTCCTTCTTGCCTAGCCATGTCTTATGCTTGGAATATAATGTTCTCCATGACTCATACTCCAGGCAAAATGCCATTCATCCTAACAGAGTGAAACAGTATATTCTCCTCCTATTAATTTGCCCAAATCTGTTTTTTGTTCAAATCATTTTCTGTACTTTCAACTAAATCTTATTTGTTCCAACATGTTGTAGCTGAGGATCTCACCACACTTTACAGTTTAATAGAATAGACCTTATAACTTTATTATGAAGCATGCAAATATTAAGATTTGTTGTTTTGGGTTTTTTTTCAAATGAAAAATTTGGATGTGTATAACTTATTTGTTAATCGTTATAAACTGGTAAATGAGCTGTGATCTGATTCAGTATCTCATTATTCCTTAGGCTGAGCTTAACTTGTACTTACTTGGTACATAAGCAGAGTTTCCTAGGTGAACACGTGTTCAAACTCAGATCCGTATCACATACCAGGTTTAGTTTTAAGTTGGGAAATGAAGTTAGGAAAAACAGTTCTGGCACCCATGGCTGTTTTAATGCTCTATAATAGTTCTGTATTGTAGGCTGAAAATACCAATGTGGTCTATATCACAAAACGGCTTTGTTTTTGCAAGCTGCTTGCCAAGTTTAGAGAACGAGCATCCTCTTTACAGGCTGCTCATAGATGCACCCACCAGTTCACCCCTTTTGAGCCTAAACATTTAGTAGCTGTTTATCCCAGTCATTCCTGGTAGCTTTTGAAGGAGGATTATGATGGATGTATTTCCAACCTTATACTGGGAGTGATGTGGGTAACCTGTGCTATTCAGGCATATCTAGTGGATATGTTCTTACTTTTTCCCTTTCTCTTGTCTCCAGTAAAAAAAAAGGGTTAAATTAACACCATTTATTTGATATTTTGCTTGCTAGTGGGGAAGTTTGGTTTACTGAGCATTGCAGCAGTATCATTTAGTTGCAGATTCTTGGTTTGGGTCTTGAGTTGATGCTGTGTAGGTGGTTTTGTAAGGACGCCTAGAAACATAAGTTAGCCTTTTGAGGCTAATCAGTCTTTGGCAGATGATTTATAGTTGCAAAGTTAGGAAATGAGACTCTGTCTGAGAAGGAGTGCTTAGGGCAGGACTGCTCAACATCTGGTCAACAGGGCTGCATTTGGCCCACGAACACAGTACTATTCTCCAGCATGTGCTCCTCCCCAGGTCATGTGAATTGTAGCCAAACATCAGCAGTAATTGCCTATGTACTCAGGACTTCCTTGGATTTTGGAGAGTGGTGTTGCAGCAATTAGCTGCTCAGACAGATATGACTTGAACCTTGAGGTGGCTGATTCTCAGAACAGGGTTTTTAACTAAAATCCTTGTTTCCATTAGATCCCTAACGAATGGGTAACAGATTCATGTCCTGTCCCTGGCCTTGTCTTTCTTTAAGAATATTTAACCTAACTTTGCAAAATGAAATTGTGTCAAAATGAGATTCAAATGACCCCATCCTAGGAACTTGATCTGCCCACATCCCACAGGAGTGACACAGTGCACCCAGTGGGCATGTAAAGCAATGCTAATTTGCAGAGGAACTGCACAGGAGGTTATGGACTTAGTTGGTTTCACGAGCACAGCAAATTCCCAGAGTATTTCACTACAAAATATTTTCCAATTTGTAATGGCAATTGTGAGTCTTCTATAAACCTTCTCAGTGTCTCAACATTGAATTTAGTGGAGATCAACCACACAAATGTCAAATAGGCCCCTTCACTTTTGAGTTATAGCGCATTTATGGATTACATAAGTACTCTTGGCTACAGAGCCAGATCAGAAGCTGAATGCTCAATTGACAGTCTGCCTTACTCATTGCCAAATCCTTTCCAATGTCACACATTCACAGGACAGATCCTACAGCTTTCATTTGTTTTCTGAATATCATCTGCATGTTTTCATCCTAGATCTGTAACTTTATGTTTGCTTATATCTTCTGCTTGTGCACAGCTGACTATATCACCCAACTTATTCTGCATTATTGACCTGTCTTCATTTTTCACAACTCCTGTAATCTTTGTCTCTAAAAATCATCAGGCGTAGGGGTGCTGTTGTTTTCCCTTTGATATGTTTGTCTGCACACAAGTTTGTACACAAGTTTGTCCGTACACAAGTTCACTGAGGCAGCAGTTTCTGGTAAATACAAGATGTACAGGTGACAGAAACACAGTTGGTGCCTTCCATTTGCTCAGTCTGCTTTATGGCGGGCTTCATCACATCATTTCTGTTGCCTATGGACTGGGCCTCACTCTGTAAGCCTGTAAGCCTGCTACTGGTATGATACCTGTAATCTTGCACACCGGTCATCCAAAAGTAACTTGATTTATTTACATCCATCATGCTGCCACAAAAGACACAGACCTGTGCAGGCATCACAGCCCAGTTTCCTGGGAACAATTTTACATCAAGAGTGGATCCAAGAATCCTTCTTAAAGACTTTGGTCAGAAGGATTTAAGAAATGATACTTACTTCTCCACTGAGAAAATAGACTGTCCAGCTGCACTGACATCCATGAGAGGTTCCTTATGATAGTCTTGATCACAGGGCCAGCATCTAGCCTCTGTTCTGGCAAGTAACTACATAAACTGAGCCCTTCCCCCAAGACCGACGTAATTGCACTCTCTTGCATGTCCCTGGCACACAGAAATTCCTCTTCTCATGGAACTCCATCTGTGTACAGACAGGAAAATCTGGACTAAGAAAACAACGTCAATAACTTGAAACAATAGAAATGCTACTGAGATGTCAAATAGTCACTCTCTTTCTGTCCTTTCTTGCTAGTAATTTAGTAACAGTCTTTCTGCAAACTATCAATATCATTATCTCACCAATAATAGTCTAATGGAAATGGCCTCAGGAAAGTATGATACTGGCTTGCAGAATGGCTACAGATTGTTTTGCCCAAATATTGCTATACAGCAGTATGCAGTGGATATGATGGGCTATGTTTTTCTGGTCTGAAGTCATGATAATTTTTTTCTCCCTCCCTAAAGTTCAGTCACATAGTGAGACCAGTAAGACTACCAGATGAGCAAATATCTCATTTTTTACTCAATAAAGCACTGAATCTAGAAAAAGGTAAAGATTTTTATCATATTTGTTATTATGTAGGCATGAACACAGTTTGCAGCCATTTGCATTTTTTAATCTTGCAGTGTCCATAGTTAAGTTATAAAATAAGTCAGCTAGGCTTTTTATATCTATCAAACAAAACCAGTTTTTTAATCAGAAAAAATATTTGGCAAAGTTTGGTTTTACATGCTAAAGCTTAAGTCAGCCTGTGTTAGGTACCAGGCTAAGACCAAGGGTAGGACTTTGGCTACCTACTTGCCACAGGGCTTTTATAGGTTTCTTTGAAGCATTTTGCACCAGTCACTGTCAGAGAAAAGGTTCTGGACTAGATGAATCTGGACCTGCCCATGCTGGTAACATCCCTATCTATATTGAAACTTCATTTCTGAATTGCTGTCCTTTCTGTAGGTTTCAGCACTAAATTACCTGTGACTTTACTTGGGTTACTGTCATCTGGTATAGAATTTTTTTCTTTCACTTCCTAGGAAATGAGACATTTTAATGGTAGATTTTGAACTATGAATTATTCACAGAACTACCGAACTATGTCAGCACTGTCATTAAATGGAACATTTTTGTTTCTCGTAAAGTCTTTCTGTGTGGACCGTTGGCACCATCTAGTGTTTGCAAATGTAGATCAATTGTAGACCACTGAGCACAGAGAGTCACTACAAAGAGGCTTCAGCCATAATAAAAGCTAGTGGTGCTCAATCATAGAATCACAGAATGGCCTAGGCTGGAAGGGACCTTAGAGATCATTTAATCCAACCTCCCTGTCATGGGCAGGGACGCCTCTCAACTAGATCAGGCAACACATGGGGACCCAACGGGGATGGAACCCGCACCACCACCTAATTAATTTCACATTTTTTTTCTAGTTAACAACATGCAAATATACCAGACCAGGATATGGAAAAGACTTTCCATGCTCGTGATTTACAATCCTTCATCACGTTCATGGTGTTACACTAATAGATCAGTTCAGTGCCAGAAATGAACATCAGTGTGTCCACTAGTGGCAAACGCACAGTACTTTTAATGGAACTAAGTATGGTGTTAGATAAATCTCCAAGCACAGCTTGGATGGAAAAAATTATTTCTCCTTCTGTTCCAGATTAGTGGCAGCTCCTGATCCAACCATAACAGCAGCCCTCTGCATCCCAAATTTAGCTGCTGATTATCCCTCTTTCTTGGGAATGGTATCGACCTTCCAGTTCTTGCATGAAGTTCTGCAGAAACAGAACCAAGATTACATACCCATGTACTGTGTAATGACATGTGCTACTCTGCAAAAATCTACCAGCAAAGCTTTTCTGTCAACGGTTTACATTTCATGAGTTTGCTACCAAAACGTTTGTGTGTATAGTTTTAGCACAGAATTCTATGGCTTCTAACAAAGCTGAGACAGCGTAGTCTCTGATTTCTGGTACCTTGGGACGATTACTTGCAGCAGCTGAATGAAAAGATCTGTGTGAAATGTACAGTGTGGTTAGCCAAGTGTGAAAGGGAAAAATTGCTGTGATAGCAAATAACGCTTCCTTCTACGTGCTATGAGAAATGTGGTCAGACAAAAAAGAAAAAAAAAGACATCTCTTTGTCAGTTTATGCCAGGCCAAACGAAAGCCAGGGAGAGGAGATATCATTTTTAACTGATAGCTTTGTCTTGTTCTTGTGACTCCATGAATGTGACCCAGCTGCTGGTTATTGAGGTATTGCCAGGAATGGCTGGGAAAAGACAATCTGCTACAGATAACTAGAGCTAGAGGCAGAGGATGTGTGGAAGACAGAGAACAGAGAGGATATTCAGCATTTAGAACCATAGAATTTAAACTAAGCTTTATGGATTCTCATACATACACTGAATTTGGCTGTGCATGGAACAAATTATGAGCACTTTCCTGGAAAAGTAATCAACTAGAGAGCCTGGCCCATCATTAAGGAATTCACGATTTTCCATAGCTGTGGAAGAACTGGACACCTGGCCTAGGGCTGTCCTGGTCACTCCTGTGCTGGTCAATGGAGAGAGGCAGCATGTTTGGGAGGTGATTCGTGCCTTGTCTCTAAGGCATTTGTTTTGGAATGGAGTAAATCCAGAGCTCAGAATGTAGTTCTTCATTTCTCAAACTGCAGAAGAGACCAAATGGGGCTTAGACACGATGTCAGATTTCGATCAGTTAGGTGGTATAAATCCTCTCCTAAATTGGAGGGAGAAGCAAGGTGAGAAGACACCTGAAGAAAAGCAGACCATTATTGGTTTGAACTTCCTTCTCTGTTCTTTATTCAGCATACTGAGGGTAAAAGTAATAGTCTTGAGACTCAAGTTCTGTACATAAACTGACATACATGTGCTTGACATCTCTGTTTCCCACTGCCCTCTGCCTATGGACTTCATTTACATTTGTTTCAGCGTGTTTTTTGTTGTATTAAATGATATGATGAATGCAAGAATCTATTCATAGAACCAGTGGCAGGATCAAGCCCTTCTCTGGGACTGACTGTGCCCAGGTCTCTGTGCCAACTAACTGATGGCACTTCTCTTGACCTGTGTCAAGTCTCATTGTGGCTGGTGGATACAGGCCCTGAGGCTCTCTTTCCTCACAGTTGTCACTACGCGACATGATCTGCCCTCCTCTGTCCCTCAGAGTCAGCTCAAGACCATTACGCAGGACTCCTTGAAGTCCCTTCTGCAGAAGAGAACTTGGAGTTACACGGGTGACAAGCTGAGTGTGACTCAGCTACATGACAGGACTGCAAAACAGATGAATGATGTTCTGGGAAGTGTTAATAATAGGGACGTACATAAACCAAAGAAGATAATTTTTAGGGTCTGTTTGGCCTTAGATTTTTCTTCCACTGGTGGAATAAAGAGTCCCATTTTGGGCATCATGTTTTTAAAAGAATGAAGAACTAAAGAGAGCAGAGAGAAAAGCAGTGAAGGTGACAGGCAATTCAGAAATCCTGAGCTCTGAGAAAGGACAGAAGGAAATTACCTGAAAAAAAAAAAAAAGAGGAAATGGAGGAAAGAGGAAATAGAGCAGTCTGCTGTGTTTTCAGTTGTCATGAAGTTGATTCAACTGTTGGCTATGTCCAGTGCAAGTACAATGTTAAGAAGCAATTACCTTAATCTATAACAACAGAGATTTGAATTAATGAATAGAAAAAAATTCTAGTTAGGAAGGTAATGAAGTAGCATGAGGGGATCCTGCTTGCAGTCATGGAGAAATCAGCTTCATTGGAAGCTGTTAAAAAATAGGTGTCTGTCAGGAATAGTCTGATATATGTCATTCTGTGCTGCTGCTGGGGAATGGAGTAAATCATACCAGGAAATCCCTTCCAGCTATAGATCTGTAAGTCTTGTGCATGCTGTCAAAATTCAGGAAAACCTGATTTTTTTCTGTTTACTTTGTTTAGATGGAGTGACAGATATATACGACCTTTCCCATCAATTTAACAATAAAGGTACTTTTTTTTCCTTTCCCTAGAACTTGCATTCCTTGGCTGCCTCTGGATGTGCAAATTGCAGTGGAGGCAGGAACCCCCTTGTGCCTGACTACTAACCTGTGAGTACCTGTCTTGGACAAGGATGGTGCTGCCTTCCTCTCTGCATTTCTCACTTTCATCCTGAATCACTGTGGTCACTCTCATCAGAACAAAGATAATCTGAGGTAGTTTCAGAAGTCAGTAAAGTACTTTTGTTATCACGACAACAGATGCCGGTAGCATTCTCCCCAGCACTCATACCCCCAAACTGTTTGTTAAGTGTTTGTATTCAGTGAATTTTGCACTTTAGAATAGGTATGTGGACTGTACAGGCAACCTGAATGTTCACGAGTGAAAAAAACTAATACAGGAGTATTACAAAGTGTTGGTTGTAGGTGCATATTACTTTCTATGCACTTTATTTCAAATTTTCCACTCCACAAGATTATAGCTGCACTGCAAAATTAATTAGGACAGAGAAGGATGTGTTCAAAGTCCAGCTTTAATAGGTCAGATTCTGACCAATTCCATCAACCATTTCAAGAAAGAAGAGACTTCTTCCTGAGTACTCACTGCTGAACTACTGACACACTGGAGTGTTTTCCATTTCCTTGAGATAAGAGTTACTCAGGTTGGAAGTGCAAAGCTGCTCCTTGGTTTTCCCAAGGATGAAATTTGTGTTCTGCTAAGTCAAAGTTTTGTTTCTGTTTTGAATAAAGACATGAATTATTCTCAGCGGGGTGTGACATGGGTAGGAGGCAGTGTGTACCCCAGCAATCTCAGAAGAGGGACAGAGCCTCCCTTGCTGGTGAGCAGGGACTACAAGTACTCCTCCATCCTGGGTCTGGATGGAGGCTCTCATAACTCTCAGTTTGATCTCAAAGGCAAGAAGTGGAGGGAACTGCAGGTCATCCTGCACGTAACCTTCCCAGTCCTTTCACCCTGAGTATCAGATTTAAAGAAGATCTTTAAGAAGTTCCAGCTGTTTCTCTAAGGATAAAGGGGTTCCTCTATGGTAGGTTCTTTAGCTGTTACTCTTTAACATCCTGCTATAGTACCCATACTGGGAAAAGAGGCTTTCTCTGGAGGCATTTGGTAGCTTGCTGCAGGAGCCTGCCTAAGACTGGCTACTTCTCTTCATCTCTGTGACCACACTAAAACCAGACCTCCTGGCATGGGACATTACAGGGGAGAAATGAGAACCTCGTCTAAGGTCTTCCTACTCCTGCATTGCTGCTTGCATCACCTAAGTCATTCTGTTCAGCTACATAGCAGGTCTGGTGTCTGCTCAGTGGTATGGTGTGTGAGTTACCTCAGCCTCTGGTCCCTGTTTGTGTCTTCTATCATATTTGCAAGATTTCCTGAATGAAAAATGGAAAAAATGTAAAGGACAGAGAGGCAACCAATCAACAGTGGCTCCTGAAGAAGGCACAGTCCCTGAAATGCACATGTGCAAGCTCGACAACTCTTCTAAAAATTATTGCTTGCATATACAGACACAGGAGGTTGTGGGCACCACAATGTACAGGTTTCATCAGCTATCCTGTTTAGGTGCAGCTTTGAATGTTTTATACTAGGTGATTCATTGACTTAATCAGAAGCATCTAGTGTCTTCTTAGATCCTTATCAGCCTGCAGCTGCTGCTACAAAAGGGCTTAGATCTCCTTTAAGTCCTTATTGTACCTGCCAGCCCAACACAGATGTCTTGGACAACCTAGGTCATCTAAAACAACATAGAATCCTAACTCAGATCTGTCCTGATCACTCCCAAGATGTCTGTATAGCTGGGAAAATGGGATACATTTCAAGTTCAAAGCTCATATTTTCTGTATAGAATAAAAGGGTTTCCTTTGACTTAGTTAAATGGATCATTAGGAGAACTAGAAGCCCTTCATGTTCCTGCTCAAGAAAGGAAACACAGAAAGTCAAGCTGTCACATGCAATGAAAAACTGTATTATCGTGTGTCTGTAATCTGTATGTAAACCACAGTGAAAAGTGCCATTTTTTATGTCACCTGACTCTTTTCATGCAGTCAAAGACTGTGGGGTCCTTTGATTAAGAATTTATGAGATTTCAGTAGCACCAAAGACTGTCAGTATTTAATGTGAATAAACTCTTGTGAGAACTCCAGCCACTGTGTGATAAAAAGAATGTTCTGGTTATATGACTTGTGTGCTTCCTTGCAGTTTTCTACATGTATGAATTTCTTTTCAGAAATTATGTAAATATGCTTCATGCCATGTGACTCAAGCAATTTCATGAAAGAATTGAAATGAAATAAAATTGAAGTAACCCGATATTATAATCATTGCTCTAGAAGCACTTAATTTCATTATGTATCTTACAATAGCAGGATGATGTGGAATTCTTAAGTGCAAGTCCTGGAATCATGTTATGTCACGTGTAGTGATAAAGAAAAATGATGAATTCTAAAACTCTAAAAATGTAAGCAACCCCCCCCCCCAACTTATGATTTTGGGGTGCTGCCTCATAAATTTTGAATACTTGTCATCAGCAACATCAAAATAAGATGTTGGGATTTAACTTGTCAGGGTCTTCAGGCTGTTAGAGCTGTTGAAGCACAGCACACCCTGTGTCTTGCTCCACTGCTTTACGCTGGAAATCTCAGTTTTTCCGGTAGCTCCAGGCTAAACTTCAGCAATAGTGAATGTGGTGCACCAGCAATCCCACACACCTCTCACTTTGTACTGCGTAACTTCTTTGAGCTCGACAGGAATCCCCTACTCCAAGCGTGGATCTGCAAAGGCAAGTCCTTGTTAAGATTTGCTCAGCCAGACATCCAGACTGAGGGAGAAGCAGCTGCAGGGAAAAGGTTGTGGATTAGGTGGTGGTGACTGCAATATCACGCTCATGTGGGCATGCCCCATGGGCAGCTTGTGGCATTTTGGCAAACACAGCTAGACTTCAGCAATCTTTCACAGCCCTGTTTGACCCCATTAGAGGAGCGATCACCCTCCAGTCTTTCCCTGACAATCTCTGCTTTCCTTAGTCATTTTTGCTGATGATATCTGGCCATATGACACCACGGGCTAGCCCTCGAGTTGGCTGGTAATCAGACTTCTCCATTCATTCAGTGCCCATCCAGGAGTGTTTCTTTCCTTGTGGGATCTCCCTTAGAAGGAACTTCTCTTCATGCCACAAGAATCAATCAAAACACATGCTCTGCCTGAGGGCTTCACCATGGCTCATATATATCAGAGTCCTCTGCAGACTACAAAGTAAGCAAATGACAGCTGGGCCAGATGCCAGCCTTTTGCCCTCAACAACATCCTGGGTGTTTCCTTTCTGCCTGGCTTTTGGCTACAGCTCAATCAACTGTTCTGGCCATTTTGGCCATCAGCATACTGGCCGCTGGCAAGGCAACCTAATCGGCTGGAGTTGTCAGCAGTAGTGCCATTACTGTGACTAGCCTAGGAGCCGATCAGTGACACACAGCCACTTGGGTTCTGCATGTTCGCAGGCAAATCAGTTCTCACAATTACTCCAGCATTGCCTTGACTGGCCAAAGCTACTGCATATGCAGCAGTCAATTGCAAGAGTGTCTGGTTTTTGCATCTTCTTGGGTTTTTTTTTGTTTTTTTTTTGTTTTTTTTTTTGTTTGTTTTTTTTCTTGAAACTGTCCAGCTAGCAAGCCTATCTTGGTTCTCTGCTGTACAGACTAGAACAAATGGACACAGGTAGACAGCAATTGGCCAAAGACCTGGTTAGTTCTTTTGCACCCTCTTCTGTGCTTTCCATCAAGGTTTGTGTGCCCTGTGTCACACAGGG
Organism: Trogon surrucura; assembly: GCA_020746105.1. Taxonomy (NCBI): domain Eukaryota; kingdom Metazoa; phylum Chordata; class Aves; order Trogoniformes; family Trogonidae; genus Trogon; species Trogon surrucura. Next base: position 97,147,340 of record CM036618.1, on the reverse strand, counting down.
CATCTGCTGTGCTTGGTGGGTTTTGTCACACTTGACAAATCCTGTACTGGAAATACCTAAATTTGGTACCCCCTTGTAGTTGCTCTAACACCACTTCCCTGGGGTCCCAGTCTGTCCTGGTTTCTTTCCTCCAACCTGAGTGGACTGAGAATCTTCCACCTCAGCTGTCCTTCGGGGAGTAAAAGGTAAAGGATTAGGTGGGACAGCATGCCTTATACTGTAATCAAACATTTTTTAAACTATGGTACACACTATGACAAGCCTTGTCCTAGAAGAGGATGTAACTCTTGATAAAAAAATAATAATAGTCTGGCTTATTATATATAAGAGACTAATACTAAAATACTAAAAGTGCCAGGATAATTAATGTACTTACAATGCTCTCTACTCTCTTGCAAAGCCCTGTATTCTTCCTCGCTGATCTTTCCTCTAAAGCAAAATAAATGTTAGCAATAATAGTGGCTCATATCACCTTACAAAGCTGTAAAATCATATATCATAAGAAATAGGAATTCTTTGCCAGTGAAAATAGAAAAAGATTTTCACATTCTCAAATGTCTTAGCTTTTGGCATTTGGAGTAAACCCAATTATTTTTGAAAAATAAAGCATTATTTTATGGAAAACTTACATTCCTTAAAAGCCTAGAAGCTATAAAAAGAGGCCTTCTTGAAGTCATTACATTTTTTAAAAACAATAATGCAACTCATATGCTTTCTAGAACACATTTATTTAGTTTTAGTAAATATCTGACAAAAGAGTAAATCTTTCTAGCAAGCCAACATATCATACTAGAATCTACAGTTGGTTTTCAGTGCCTCCCTATTGTAGCATATTGATGAGAGCAGTCAATGAGAATTAAAGTAAATTTCAGAGGTAGAAAAATCTGTCACGACAGAATGAATGATACATGGGAATCCCACAGTCAGTGTCAGTGCTGTGTCAGTACTACTCTATCGGGAGCAGAAGGCAACTCCTACACAAAAATAATAAATATCTTCAGATTTCCTAGATGTTGCAATAGAGGTGTCAGACGTGTTCAAATTACAGACGAATTCTATAGGAAACCTTTGCATTAAAAAAAAAGAGGAGAAAGCAAAGTTCATGGATCTTGGGAAATAATAATTTGAAGGTCGTTTATGCCTCTCTAATTCTGCTTCTTACGCATGTGAACATATTTACTGTTTCTCAGGTGTGAGAGGACTCCTCAAGAACACGAGAACTTTCTCTGATGCCTCTTCATCACTTCATATACTCATAAGCCCTGCAGCCAGAAAGAGTCATTGCAGACCATTTTGTCTTACGCTGACATGATAGAGCAGTTGCACTTCACAAATCAAGCCTAGCACTTAGAGCAGACAGGCACCCAGCCTGGCTTTTGAAATGGAAAACGCCAAGGGCTCCGCAAACCAGCCTTCTCCAATTCTCCAATTCTCCTGCAGAGCTCAAGAGCTCTGGACCCCCAAAAGAAGGCAGCTTTGGAATGTGGAATGACTGACTTACAAAAGCATAGGAAAGTAGGAAGGATTCTTTCAGAGTCCCTCTTGCCAAAGGAAAGCCCTGTTTATTGGGACGGAATTTCCTTAAGTCACATGCAGAACCCCAGAATGAAATCTACAGTGGTGAGTAAGGGAGACTATGGACAATTCAAGGAGCGTGAAAACTCCTTTTCACACTTTTCAATTTTGACAATATATACAGTGGATCATAGAATTCACATTGTACACTGAGTATTCTTTTTTTTCTGCCAGAGAACCCCAAATCACACAGCACTACAAAATGAATAGAAAAGTAAAAGAATAATTTCTAAGTCATTTTCTTGGTTCATTTCATCATAAAACACATTTCAGTCATATTACAGAAAGCCCTCTGAGCAGAGTATGAATCTTCCAAAATTTAGGCCCAAGGAAGGCCAAAATGTTAAGAGAGATCTACAGGTAATCCCTCAGATGTGAGCGTGCGGTATTGTAGCACCAGTAGGTATCAACATGCTGCAATAGCACCACGTGAAAGGATGGCCAAGAAAGTCAAAGAGATTTCAAATGCATTCAAATTTGAAGGGAAAATTAAAAATCAGTTGTTTTTATTCATAGAGTAATGAATTTCTGCAGTACTTTGTAAAACACCCTTAATTATCAGTTATGAAGTTCAGAGCATGCTGAAAAAAAAATATGACCAGCTTTGTAACCATTCTGAAAACATAATTTAAACTTTAATAGGAATAAGCACCTTCCTGACAAGGAGAGAACTGCACTGCTGCTACACATGAAAGCAGGAATGTTAAGTCTTATTTGAACTGAGATACCTCAACCACAATTTCAGAGCAGTCAGCAGAGATTTCTGGATTTACTTATGTGAAAAAGAAGACAGAGTCTGGTTTATTGCTTTCTGCTCTGCATGTGCAGAAATCACAAAGAGAAGAAGAATTTAGCTGATTTTAATCAAGCACTTTGGTAAAGAGGCAAGTTTGTTCTAATGCATTTCTTATGTTTGTAGGGGTAAAAAGGAAAATAGTAATAGAATGAAAGCAATCTCACAGAAAGACAAGTGAAGTTATACAGAAGTCCACATTATTGCTAGAAAGTAAAAATAATTTTTGGAATTACTGAGACATGAAATTACATAATCATGGGGGCAGGGGGAAGCCATTCCATTACTAAGAAAGAGTTACTGAGATTCAGGAGCACAACTGAACAGCTGTGAAAGTTCATATCTAAACTTGCTATCTTAATAGTGTCCTTCATAAGTATACTGCAAGTATTAGGACAAAAGAAAGTTCATTATAAGCATTATCCTAGTTGTTGAAAAAACTGTGAAATCTCTGCTGTGACACAACCTGCTGACTTTTAGCATTCAGTACCTTTAAATCAGAATGAGAAAATAATGCAATCCACCCAGACACTCAGCTAACAATCTTCCAGGAACTCACCACCAAAATTAAAAGTAATAATAATAAACTGAAGGCAGAGTTAAATTGAAACACGGACAAAACTAAATGAGTTCCTAGTAATATGAGAAAAGAGGGCCAGTGATAATCCAGATGGAGATTATGTGGAGTTACAGTAGTGAACTGTGTAAAGCTAAAGGAATGGTAATAAAGAATGAAAATGAATCTGACTATTAAATAGAGGGGATAGGAAATGGTGCCACTGAGAGATGGGTGTGTTAGTCAGCAAGTCGAAACGGGATACTCTTCGCAAGAGATTGGCTCCAGAGCTCACAATCATGCAATGTGTCAGTTCTTTTCAAAGCAACAAGAAGAGCGTTTATTAAATATCATATCCTCTGCAGTGAGTTATGAAAGCTGACTTGCCTGTGCACTATTACTTTACAACAGGGAACAGAGAATGGGTAAAACAACTCCTTCCATCCTTCCCTTTCTCCATAGGCTGGCCAGCAGAGCTGCTTTGCTCCTGCTGTAGAAAGCTGATAGAGGACCCCCTGGCTCAGGGAGATAGACAGGAGCACTGTTGTCCTTGGAGCCAAAGTCTCTGAAGCTTCGTGACAGTATCCGGTGAGCATTCACCAATTTCCTCTTCACTCTTAAAGCTGATGGGGTAAGAGAGAAAGAAGATACCTGGGGTGGGACAGAGAGTTTGAAAGGGGCTCTCTGCTGCCATCAAAACTAGCCATAGTCAAGGTTTCAGGTGCTTAGCAGGATTTCTGAACTTGGGTGCTCTGGCTGGCCAGATGGTGCAGGTCGGACAGCCTCCTTCCCGCTGGAGGAGCAGCAGCAGTCTCTGGGAAGAGGAGCCCAGGCACTGATTCGCTATGCTCTAGGGCATCAAGGCTGGAAGAGTTCATTATAAATGTATTTTATTTCAAAGTGATGTTAGGCTACAGATGCCATTCACACTTAAAGGCTTCTTCCCAGCTCAATTTCCAGTTTGCTCTCACCTCTCTTTATCAGAGACCACATCCACCTCGCTCTGCTCCAGCTGGATCCTCCACTGCACTCACAGACAGCCTGTGGCCATATTAAATATTTAAACATGGGGACCGGCAAAGTCGTTTCCCTGCTAAGGACTGAAAGCTGTCTGAACACCTTTAAAAGTCACAACTTGACACGTCCTAACATTATCCAACAGTAACCAGAAAAATAAATAAGTGTTGGCAAACAGTCTGAAATAAAATCACAAGTCGCACTGAGGCTTGACTCCTATCTCCCTTTTCTTTCTTGTTCCATTGTCTCACACTCAGCAATTTAAAATCTTATTCTTCCTCAAAGCAGCCACTTAAGATCAGGGAGTAAAAGCCCTCAAACACCTTCCTTTCCCCCACTGTCTAAAGAGATGGAGAGCAGCAGCTGGGAAAGACATAGTCTTCCCGGGTACAACCATGCTCTGAACTCCAGCATCTGGGTGTCTGCTATTTCTGTACCAGCCTCCATTTGTCTGGCTCATTGCTGTTGTTTGCCGCTTCTCCTTTAGTTTATTCACCCAGTCTTCACTCTCCCTGCCCATCCTGGTATTCCCTCTTGTTCTCTTGTCCCCAGCCTCCTTTCTACACACTTTCTTCTTCCTTTCTTCACCTTCTTAAATGTCAGTGCCTCCGCGCATCACCTCCAATACCAGTACCTTTTGTAACAGTAGGTTTTGACCTCTCCTTTCACGCACGTGCGCACACACCTATTATGTGACTCTTACATATGAAAAGACATACGTAATACAGAAGTCAATGGCTGGTTATCCTCATCAGGTTGACTGAAGAGATGATTTATTCACACGAGTATCTGCTCTTTGGAAAGTACTCACCTTGGAGCAGAGGTTTGTCCCCTACTCTGTTGCTTGATACGATGTTCCTGGTCATCAGGAAAGAGGGGACAGATTAGACCTAGTTCTGTCCTAAGGGTAAAAGCAACAAAGAGAACAAGGAAAACAACAACAGATAAAAGAAAGCAGACGAGGCCAAAGTGCTTCTGACAGAAACCAGGCCAGGCCAAAAGTTTAGCACTATGAACAGTATCACAGAAGAGAACTTTATATGCCAAATATGACATCACATGTGCTAAAAATGTGAAGACAGATGTTGCTGAATCTTCAGAAGTCACATGTGTTGACATCTTCTGTACAACTCCTAAGGGCGGGAAATATTTATATTTAAAGCCTTCTGTTTCTGTATTATTTAAGTTATATTTATTTCTTGACAGTGAAGAATTGTTTTACACCTGTTATATCTAAATCTGTCAATGAGTTTGAAGTATATGAAAGCAGAACATCTATTTGACATTTAAAAGAATGAGACAGTTATGGTCACAAAATCTGAGAAATTTTTCTAGATACAGTGGGAATGTAATCCTGACCTTTAAGAAAGAGCAAAATCTAGGTACATCACTTGCACATTTGTTATATTTTGCTGCTAAGATACATTTAGCACTGTCCTAAAACAGAGACTCTTATCAGAGCTAAACGTAGAGTGGAAAGTAAAATTCAGTAAGAATGTCCCTAGATTAAACTGTATCAGTCTTTCTCACAGTTCCTGTGAAATGTTCCAAATGGGTGGCAGTCAGATGGTAATTATAAATCATTGCTTCTCTAACTTGAGCACTATCCAAGACAGACAGTGAACACCTCTGAAATAGCTTATGCAGTCACCTCAAAGACTTCAGGAAGATGTTAGGTTTGCTGTTGTTCTGTAGGATTTACAAGGCAAAATGTGTCTGAAAAATGTCTGGAAAATGTCTTCTCACACCAAGCTTTTTAACTCCTTTGCAGTTTGAGAAGGTGTTGGGCAGGAGCACAGACTCTCAAATTATCTGCTGCAGACTCAGGAAAATGGGACTATACTGTGTCATTCTCAAATCACATTTGCAGTACTAGAAACTTTTTTTACAAAATTGAAGTTATTGGCAGTCACAGGGGTATGTTCTTACTTGTGCTGAGTGGATTTTAAACACCTTTTATTGAAACAATTTCTTCTGTCTGTCACTAACTCACAGAGATCTGTTGATATTTTTCAGAGAATCATGTATTGGACTCTTGATCTGAGAGAAGTATAGACTAGGTAGGTTTCCTGCTTGCAGTTTCCTCTTGCACGGTTTACAGGATCTTGTGACATGTTCCAGCAAATTCAGCCCAGAGTAATACTAGAACAGCTACAGAAAGCGTTGAATATACAAAAACTGAACAGTGGACTGTTCAAAATGAAGGTTAAGAACACATAAATGTATTTCAAACAAAAGTCCTAAACCTGGTGAAATTTGTGCAGATGCTTAACATTTTACTTTGGAGTAGCTCCATTTAAATCACCGAGGCTCTTCACAGCATGTAAAACTTAACACATGCACACGCCTTTGCAGGATGAGGGCCAATTTTTTTTTTTTTAAGAGTGTGACTTGTTTGGAGATATTCCAGAGGAAAAAAAAACCACGTTGGGCTTTCTATAAAACTGTTGGCACCATTCCGCTTATTAAACAGACATGAATTCACTAAAACAAGATAAGGTCTAGACATTTATATCAAGTATGTGGAATTTTGTACCTATTCTTAAGCTTTAAAAAAAAATAGCAATAATGCTTCTAGATTTGTATGCTGTGTTAAATTCTTGACATATTTATTTAGTTTTACAATATTACATCTCTTACCAATTTTGCTATCTCACCTATAGTTCTGCTAACAGGCAAAATTTGCTCTTTTAGCTAATAAATTGCTATAACTTTCAAGCAGACTGCACAGAAAATGGTACCTACTATTTACTTTATGACCTTAGATGTGGCAAAAAAAGTAAATCTTCCTATCTTACCTCAAGCTAATTCAACACAGTAAATATATAAGACAAGAATATATTGTTCATTTTCCAGTTTGCATATTGAAGAGCAATATATTAATTTCAGGAACGGAGTCTAATTTTAGATCAGTATTGAAGGTGCGCTGAAAATGCAAATGCTGGGAGTGTCAGTAGGACTTTCCAAGAGCAAACCCAGTATAGTTCTTGAACTACAATAACTGTAAGATGAAGGAAATCACAGAACAGACTTTAATGGTTTAAGTGGAACCTGTTATATACCTGAAATTATTCAACCCCAGTTGTTATCATGGACATGGCCTCAAACAACTTCAGATAAATGCTTCTACATTATAGCTTTTCAAGAAGACAGAAATAGTCGTTTGGCCCATTGCGTGCTGGACTGCTTGGGGGTAGATGCTGCCAACACTTTAAATAAGCAGCCTAAGGAGACACGTGGAACATCTGGCGACAACAGCTACTTTTAATCACACAGGCCACAGATCACATTGTACCACAGCACACAAAATCAGTGTCACATTTACCAAAGCACGTTTACTTGACCACACGGTGTCTTGAGGTCAGATTTAAAAAGTTTCTGCAGACGTAGACAGGAACCCATCAGGATTTTCATAAGCCCCTAAGTGCTTATTTCCATCGGTTTCTCACTATGACCGTCTTTGTAGTAATATTTTAAAAATAATTCAGAAATACAGTGTTAGGTGTCTCAAGGCACACTGCCTTGTTTCAGGCTGCAGAAAGCCAGAAGCTGCCAGTTGAGTAACTGGTTTTCAACTGCAGTTACTTTTAGCACAGCTCCCCCATGTCCATATCAAAATCTTCCACGGCTCCTAGTCTGGGAACGCAGCAGACCTGGCTGAGTTAACAGGGACAACTGATACATGAACCAGGTACATTTCATTTAACAGAATTGTACAGAAAGCCTTGGAAGTATTTTGCATCTCCTGTGGATTTTTCAACAGAGATAGCACCTCATATATAGAGGGAAAAGAATAGTTTCTTCACCATTTGGGCTGGGCTTGGTGCTTCAAAATCATCTTTGCAAGCAACAATCCCTCCTCCTCTCCTCACCGGTGTTCTCCAGCCCCACACTCAGACTGGCCATACTGGAAGGCGCCAGGCCCCTTCTCCAGGCCTAGTTTCCTGAGCAACTTCCGCATTCCTATTTTTATAAGTTGCACGTTATGAAGATATGGGAATACATGCTCTTTGCAAGATAATCTCCAGTTCCCTCCCCATTCCACACAGTCATGCTGCTCAGAGACAATTTTAATGCATCGTTGGAAGCTGTTACAGAAATGTGTATAATCTGTATTATGACTTGCATGAGGAAGAGATGGGGGGGGGGGGGGGGGGGGGGAATGTTCCTGAGGAAGTTCACTGCATTTTCAAGTTTTCAGAGTATTTAGACCTACAAATAATGAATCCAAAGCAACGTCCTTGGAAGTGCTGTACAGCCAATGCAAGGATCAGCAGAGCAGCACTAGATGGCACTACAGTGATTTTCACTCAAAAGCGGAGGCCAAGTCCCCGGAAAGATGAACTTAGGTCCAGCTCTCAACGGGTAGCTCAGATTTACTGTCTTAATTTTTTTCCTGGGTGGTTTGGGGAGATTCTGAGGAATATGAGACATAGCAGTCTTTCCAAGGATTGTAATACATAGCCTTGATTAGGTTAGTAGGTGATATAATATCTATGATGAAAAAAAGTGTAGAAAGCTACCTGAATTCTTTCATTTCACAAAGTGAGACCACAAGGTACCTGAAAACCTGTTAAGTTCTACTGAACCTAAGGTAAGGATATCCAGATTCAGTACATTTAAAAGCATCTTGCTCAAAAGCACACCAAAAATATCATGTGTCATCTAGGCAACTGGATAGTTCAGTGTTTGCAGGTATAAACTGGGTGTTTATACCTACAATGTTTTGTGCCTAAAAATAAAAATTTGACTTAGCCAAAATCAGCTATACTTTGAGACTAGCCTCATGGCTTGCATTTCCTGTCATAGAGTTAAATGCTAACTATTGTCAATTTCTTTTAATATTTCCCAGAGGTGGAAGCTAACATCAAAGACTGATACATACCTTGTTCCTAAAACCGGACAATATAGCTTGTTGTCTCTAACAGGTACTGCAATAAGCTGATTTGATTGCCTGCCTTTAGAACTTAGCAGAAGTATAGAATTTTGTAGGAACCACTAAGTGATTCTGTAGCCTATATTATCCAATACATATAGGAGAAAATAGAACCTACCGAAAAAATCATACTCATTCTAGTAAGTTGAACTGATTTAAACTAAACTCAGGTGTTTGTTGGAATTTAAAGGACATAGTCTATCTCAGACTTGCATTCTAAAACACTGTAGAACCAGATTTATAAATCCTGTAAGTCCTTTGAAAGGAAACATCTAAGTGCAGAATATTCACTACAACAGCACTACAAGTTATTCTTACAATATCGCAATTATTCTTCTATTATGCATTTCTGTGAGTTACATTTTTGCCTCCTCTAACACTCCAGGTTCAAATCCTCAAAGGATAATTACTATCTATGTCACTGGAATGTGGGAGTTAGATCTTTCAGAGACAAATTTTAAGGAGAGATCAGCAAGAATGTTTAAGTTTCTTCAAGCAAATCTTATTCTAGTCATATAGCTGCATGCACTTTAGGGATATTGCCAGCTGAAAAGCCATCTACTTGCTAGTTACAAATAAAAAAAAAAATCTAATAGTACATTCCTTTACTACAAGAATGATCCTTATCAATGGAAATAGCCTGACTGGAGACAACAGGATTGCTTAGAAAAATAAGCACTGGAACGAATAGTATTATTTGACCATAGGTTATGCTCCTGCCCAGCCAATATATGCAGGTCAACCCAAGTGGGCTTTCTAACACAAAAAGGGTGGAGAACAAGGGTCACAAAAGTCAGAACATAAAAATCTAGCATTGCACCACAGCTTCAATATGCTAACATTTAGATAGCATCATTTAATAAGAAATTAAATGCCCCTTGTGCTGGAATTGGACTGTTTGCCCATGCAAGGCTAAAGGTGTGGTAAAGATGAGAGACATATGATGTCCAAAAACACTTTAAACTGTCTCTTTTAGTCATAAGCCACTGCTCTTTGAAACGATTCCTGTGTGGTTCTGAGCACATCCTGAGAAAATGTTCTAGTTGTCCTACTTCTTCTAATGTGTGCTCTAATAAGGTTTCCTTTAATCTGTGCTTTACATCTCCTTTAATCTGGTGACTGTTTTACACTTTGAGATATACCCCTGAGGCCTCCTCTTGCCTCAGAAGAGGCTTGAAAACAACCATAACTTGCCGCTTGCTTTCTCAGACATGTCTACATCTACATTCCTGGAGTTGATGTTGGTCCTGATAGACATACCCTAAAAGCAGACTCCATCCTAGATGCAGAAGTGCTCCGTGTAGCTGGCAGTGAAGCATGGCACTCACGGAAACACTCGTTGCCGAAGCGAAGGTCTGATGAGACACGCAGTTTGTGGTTCAGCCCATTTTGCAATCCGAGGGACCTGACTGAAATTGATCCAAACAATCCATTTGAAGTCTGTGAAAGCAACAGGGAAAAGTTTCCCCAACTGTGTGGTATACCTGTGGGAAACAACAGTGCCCCAAAGCTCACTGTTTTCACTGTCACCCCAACAGTACAGGGTGACACCGAAGTAAATAAAGCAGTGCCTAGCCTTACCTTGAGGAAGCACAGCCACAGCTGTGATCTGTCCTTGCCCAGCTGTGCAGCCTTGGACAAATGTGCTTCCCTCAGTGCTGACTACATTGTGTGTGTGTGAGTGGAGCTGTGTGTGAATCATAGAATGGCCTGGGCTGGAAGGGACCTTAGAGATCATTTTAATCCAACCCCCCTGTTGTGGGCAGGGACACCCCCTCTCAACTAGGTCAGGCAACACGTGAGAACCGAACAGGAATCGAACCCACGACCTTTGCTGTTTAAAGCACCACGCTTAACCCACCGAGCTAAACCGGCCCTCAATGAATGTGACTGTGTCAGCTGTTACTACAAGGATGACATCTTTTAATGAAGAACCCGTCGCAGATGCAGACAGCCCTGATACAGGAAATAGGTGCTAATTCAATATAAACCTGGTTTACCCTTATGGGAATGGCACTGGATTTACATGAATTGTATGTTTATTAGTATTCTATGCCTTTCTCTCTCATTTGCCTATAATTTTCATCTGTGCAGCTCTTCAATTATGGCTTGAGCTGTATTTCCCAGTTCGTATTCTCCCCTCCACAAAAAAACCCAGACAAACAAGCAAAAATGTGACCCAAAGAGATAAGCAAACACAGTGTGTATCTTCTATGTTTCTTGATGGAGAGTTAAGAAAATTTGAGATGTGTCCTCTTTTTTTACTACCTTGCTATGGATTACTAATCTATATTTATGCATACACGCATGCGCATGCTCAGACACAAGATCATTTAAGTTAAATCATTCAAGTGTTTTGACATTGTGTGGATTCCTTCAACACTTTATTCCATTCTTTAAGTTTAGCTGTCAGCCTTCAGAAATTGTATTAGTAGCCACTAACACCAAACATTTTTATAAATAATAAATATTAAACATCTGATTATGATCAGATTTTTAGGAGAGTAGGAGATCTAAATCCTCTGTCTTACATTATCTATCTTCAGTGCTTTGAAAACACAAAGCAAGATCAAAATATCTTTGCTGGAAGTGTGGAAGTCTCCAAGTGGAATGAAGCCACCAACCAGAATGTCTCTCAAACCACGTCCTGGTAGGTACTGCCACAGAAAAATGTATCCTGCACAGATACTCTCGGGGATTGTTCGGCTGCTTCAATTTTTACTCAATACTGACAGTCAAGTGACCTGCGGAACAAAGGGATGCTTTAAAGCAGCTTTGTAGGTCACTCATACCCATATTCAAAAAGCTTGATCCATGTCTCTTGCACTGATTCCTTACCTGCTCCCATCTACGTTTCATTCCAAAACTCGGATGAAATAATGCAACCCTGTTCATGCTGCTGTTGGGCACGTGAGTTACACATCATTAGGCTTAGCCTATTTCTAACTCTCTGTGACTTCTGCAGATGAAAAGTGCTGTATCAATGCTGAAACCTGGTCTTCCATGTTGAGGGAAGCATGGTCTCCAGCAGAGTGTGCAGTCACAGGGACCAAACACTGAAACAATAAACCTGGAATGTATCTGGGTGGCATTAACTAGGTTTCAACCCAATCTTTCCCTGCTGCTGCTGTAGCCTGAAAAAAAACCATGCAAATGCATTGCTGCTGAAGAAAGCAGGGAAAGTGAAACAAGTCCAGACAACAGAAATCCCAACTCACATTAGTATTCTGCCATGGTGAAAGAAACCAGAGCGTTTAGACAAAATAGGCATAAACGAAGGTCTCATCAGGAGTATAGCTGCCTGAATAAGAACGGCTTTAATCTCAGAAGGGCCAAAAATGCCCTTTGAGAAAATTAATTTTGGAATTCTTTAAATTTTTAACTGTTTTTCAGTTTCCATGGAATAGCAACATGCTTCGGGCCACTCTAATAACGTTCCTGGCTTGGTCTGCTGTAGCAATCAGTAAAAACTCATCCAGTCAGACGATCTGGGTTTTAATATCAAGTTGCTTTGGAGAATATTCATGGTTTCAATTATTACTGTGGTAAAAAAAAAAAAAAAAGCAAAGCTAGAGGAGGTTTGCTTTTGCCCATTGGGGAGCTCTGGTTTGTTATTACGATCTATGCAATGATAATTAATGACTCCACCGCCAGCACTAAAAAATTGTTCCCTGGTTAAAATTTTCAGAGGAAACTAATGATTTGGGGTTTCTTTGCTTTTATGTTTTCAGTCTGAAACACCTTAAAGAGGGACTTGGTTTTCAAAAAATGCTAAACACTGACTTTCTGCAGATCATCTGTCTACCTTCCTCTTAAACCCTTCAGACCCTGTCATTTTAAGGTCCTGGTAGATGCTGTTTACTGGCAACAAAAGAAAAGTACCTCAATTCACAAATTAGTAATAGAGCACTGGAGTAGATCCCAAATAAATCCATTTCAAAGGAAAAATATTTAAAAATTATACCTTCCTCATAGCTGCAAAACCAGACTTCTAGGCTCTTAGGATGATTCGAAGCTACTTAATAAAGAAGGATGTGGGAGGTTACCTTCCACGTTAGTAACAAACAACAAAACAAACAAACAAAACCCACACCAAAATGACAACACAAAGCAGACACACACAAAGAAAACCAAACGACACAAGTGCTAGATTTCAGAATGCACCATAAACATCTAGGGAATACTTCGCTGAGAGGTCACACTTGAAGCAGTTTGGTCACAGTTCAAGCCACACAAAGTTGGGCAATAAGCGTCCCAGGGAGGTGTCCCTTAAAACAGTTTCAGACAAGTCCATGTCAAACATCTGAAAGTAAATCAAACTGAGGGGAAACACAATACTTTCACCTGAAGGATCCCCTCCTTGTCAACAATTAAATGTCTCGTCCCAAATGGTCCTCGGTCGAGCTACAATGCTCCCAGAGGTGAGAGTAAGACACAAACGAGTTCAATGTTGTGTTTTCTTTTGAGAACTTATTCTTCAAGTGCAGAGAGAGAGAGAGAAAGGTGGTGGAGGGAGAGAAAGAAAGGCAAAAGAAGAAGAAGAAGAAAGCAATACCAGCGTTCCACAGGTCCATCATCGGTGGGGGAATAGTGTGACCAGGTGCTGGTCTGCACTTCTTTTATTTCCATTGTCCCTGCCTTTTCTGCACCTTTTCATGGGAACAAGGCATGATAAATCTCCTTGTCTTGCTGCATGTGCGCTGCTCTCCGGTGGTCTCTGGTGGTTGTGGGCCAGGGTCTTGTGGAGGAAGGCTTGTAGCCTTCCTTGCTGTGTCCTCTTCTCCTTTAGCTCAGAAATGCTGAGCTGGCTGAGCTGGTGGCTACAAAGCTGCTTTAGACCAGATAGCCAGGTAGCTGCTTGCTTACTGGCGATGGAGTTCATGTTTCATTACCTGGATGCTCATCAGCAGGCCCTGTTCTCTAGACTCCTTTGCAAGAGCGTGTTGGTTCCTTGCTGAATTATAGCTGTGTCTGCGATGCTTCACCATAATGTCTGGCAGGATGTTGCAGAAGGCCTCCTGTGCAAGCCACGTTCAAGGGCTGGCAGGTGTTAGTCGCTGCTAATATTACAGAAAGGTGGCAAATTCCTACAGTAGCAGTTTGGTGTGATAAGCAGTGGGGATCTGACCTCGGCATCTTGGCAATGTTGAGAAAATGCCTTCTTGCCTGGAGTCTCACACCTGGTCACATCACTGCTGTAGTTAATCTATTTGGAGCAGGAAAACTGCTCTTGCTGGTTCTTGTAGTGTCTTTCTGCCCCCAGCGCAAGCTGTCCCCTAACAGTAAAGACAAGGAGTAGGAGAGGGGAGGTTGCTCCTAAGGGCTCTTTTATGTGTGCGGGAGGTTTGCTCCGCCCCTGTTGCAGGGCAGTGTGGGAAGGGAGGAGGGGTGTGGTCTCCAATATAAGAGCCTTGTACCTTGGTGAAGTGGGAAAGGGGACGTAACGTAACGTAACGTAACGTAACGTAACGTAACGTAACGTAACGTAACGTAACGTAACGTAACGTAACGTAACGTACGTAACGTAACGTAACGTAACGTAACGTAACGTAACGTAACGTAACGTAACGTAACGTAACGTAACGTAACGTAACGTAACGTAACGTAACGTACGTAACGTAACGTAACGTAACGTAACGTAACGTACGTAACGTAACGTAACGTAACGTAACGTAACGTAACGTAACGTAACGTAACGTAACGTAACGTAACGTAACGTAACGTAACGTAACGTAACGTAACGTAACGTAACGTAACGTAACGTAACGTAACGTAACGTAACGTAACGTAACGTAACGTAACGTAACGTAACGTAACGTAACGTAACGTAACGTAACGTAACGTAACGTAACGTAACGTAACGTAACGTAACGTAACGTAACGTAACGTAACGTAACGTAACGTAACGTAACGTAACGTAACGTAACGTAACGTAACGTAACGTAACGTAACGTAACGTAACGTAACGTAACGTAACGTAACGTAACGTAACGTAACGTAACGTAACGTAACGTAACGTAACGTAACGTAACGTAACGTAACGTAACGTAACGTAACGTAACGTAACGTAACGTAACGTAACGTAACGTAACGTAACGTAACGTAACGTAACGTAACGTAACGTAACGTAACGTAACGTAACGTAACGTAACGTAACGTAACGTAACGTAACGTAACGTAACGTAACGTAACGTAACGTAACGTAACGTAACGTAACGTACGTAACGTAACGTAACGTAACGTAACGTAACGTAACGTAACGTAACGTAACGTAACGTAACGTACGTAACGTAACGTAACGTAACGTAACGTAACGTAACGTAACGTAACGTAACGTAACGTAACGTAACGTAACGTAACGTAACGTAACGTAACGTAACGTAACGAACGTAACGTAACGTAACGTAACGTAACGTAACGTAACGTAACGTAACGTAACGTAACGTAACGTAACGTAACGTAACGTAACGTAACGTAACGTAACGTAACGTAACGTAACGTAACGTAACGTAACGTAACGTAACGTAACGTAACGTACGTAACGTAACGTAACGTAACGTAACGTAACGTAACGTAACGTAACGTAACGTAACGTAACGTAACGTAACGTAACGTAACGTAACGTAACGTAACGTAACGTAACGTACGTAACGTAACGTAACGTAACGTAACGTAACGTAACGTAACGAACGTAACGTAACGTAACGTAACGTAACGTAACGTAACGTACGTAACGTAACGTAACGTAACGTAACGTAACGTAACGTAACGTAACGTAACGTAACGTAACGTAACGTAACGTAACGTAACGTAACGTAACGTAACGTAACGTAACGTAACGTAACGTAACGTAACGTAACGTAACGTAACGTAACGTAACGTAACGTAACGTAACGTAACGTAACGTAACGTAACGTACGTAACGTAACGTAACGTAACGTAACGTAACGTAACGTAACGAACGTAACGTAACGTAACGTAACGTAACGTAACGTAACGTAACGTAACGTAACGTAACGTAACGTAACGTAACGTAACGTAACGTAACGTAACGTAACGTAACGTAACGTAACGTAACGTAACGTAACGTAACGTAACGTAACGTAACGTAACGTAACGTAACGTAACGTAACGTAACGTAACGTAACGTAACGTAACGTAACGTAACGTAACGTAACGTAACGTAACGTAACGTAACGTAACGTAACGTAACGTAACGTAACGTAACGTAACGTAACGTAACGTACGTAACGTAACGTAACGTAACGTAACGTAACGTAACGTAACGTAACGTAACGTAACGTAACGTAACGTAACGTAACGTAACGTAACGTAACGTAACGTAACGTAACGTAACGTAACGTAACGTAACGTAACGTAACGTAACGTAACGTAACGTAACGTAACGTAACGTAACGTAACGTAACGTAACGTAACGTAACGTAACGTAACGTAACGTAACGTAACGTAACGTAACGTAACGTAACGTAACGTAACGTAACGTAACGTAACGTAACGTAACGTAACGTAACGTAACGTAACGTAACGTAACGTAACGTAACGTAACGTAACGTAACGTAACGTAACGTAACGTAACGTAACGTACGTAACGTAACGTAACGTAACGTAACGTAACGTAACGTAACGTAACGTAACGTAACGTAACGTAACGTAACGTAACGTAACGTAACGTAACGTAACGAACGTAACGTAACGTAACGTAACGTAACGTAACGTAACGTAACGTAACGTAACGTAACGTAACGTAACGTAACGTAACGTAACGTAACGTAACGTAACGTAACGTAACGTAACGTAACGTAACGTAACGTAACGTAACGTAACTTGTTTGTGCAGAACTGGAGCTTGGGAGGCCCGGAGCTCTGGTTTCAGAGCCACATGGCCATTGGCTGGTGCAGGATCTGAGGCACCAGGCAGAAGAAGAGGTCAAAACTTTGTGGCCGAGGAAGACTTGGTGCCTTCCTTAATAAGACCATCAGAGCAGAACCCATATATGTCAACTTTTCCTCATTCTTGGTGCCGTGCATTTTAAGAAGAAAGCCTGTACATGCGGGCTGCCATAATAAAGAAGGCCTGCTTTCTGACTTTGGTTACTGAGTTTTCCCGTGTCACTTTTGGCAAGCCAGGTGGAACCCCCTCTACTCGGTTGCAGGATCCACTGGGAAAGAGGACTCCCTGGGTGCCCTCGAAATTTCCCAGAGGGGCTCCTTGCCTCATTCAGGTCACTGTGGGAGCAGACAAGGACCATCTAAAGGAATAAAGTGTTCTTTTTAGGAGGAGTTAGTTTGGAGTTTGGGGTGCACTGTTGGTTTTGGGATACCTGTGGAGCATGGAAGACGTTCTACATAAGGTACCGTATACAGGATTAAATTGGCTTAATAGAATTTATCTTGCTTTGGGTTTTGTCATGGTTTGACCCTGGCCGGCTGCCAGGTACCCATGCAGCTGCTCTCTCACTCCCCCTTCACTGCTAGACACGGGGGAGAAAATATTTCAAGGGGTTCAGGTTTTGAGGTAAGGACAGGGAGATCACTCTCATTTACTGTCCCAGACAAAACAGACTCAATTTTGGTGGAATTAGGTACATTTACTTAAAGAATGAATCAGAGAGGAGTAGTGAGAAGTGAGAAAGAACAAACAGATCTTAACAAACAGAACACCTTCCCCCCATCCCTCCCTTCCTCCCGGGCTTAACATCAATCCTGGTTTCTCCACCTCCTCCCCCCAAGCGGCACAGGGGGACAGGGAATGGGGGTTAAGGTCAGTTCATCCGATGTTCGTTCCACCGCTTCTTCACTCCGGGGGAGAACTCTTCACTCTTCCCCAGGGCCATTGTGGGGTCCCTCTCACAGGAGACAAGCGTCACGGTCTCTTCTCCTGCATGAGTCATCCCATGAAGGGCAATTCATCACAAACTGCCCAACGGGAGACACCCCACGAGGGGCAGCCCACCCCTCGTGAGTCTGAGGCGCAGTCCTTCGGGGGAAACTGCTCCAGCGTGAGTACCCTGCAGTGTCCCAAAAGTCCCACCAGCCAACCTGCTCCAGAGTGGGCATTCCTCTCTTCCATGGGCTACAGGTTCCAACAGCGACTTGCTCTGATGCAGGCTTCCCACGGGCTACAGCCCCCTTCAGGCATCCACCCACACGGCGTGGAGTCCTCTACACAGTGGACATCTACGCGGTGATCCTCACGGCGGACATCTGCACCTCCCCCATGGGCTGCAGGGGGACAACCCGCTTCACCATGGTCTTCACCACAGACCCAGGGGACTCTCTCTGCTCCGGTGCCTGGAGCTCATCCTCCCCCCCCTCCTCCTTCTTCACTGACCTTGGTGTCTGCACAGATTCTCACTCCTCCACCTCTGTGCCAGTTGTAATGGCGCAGTTCTTTTTCCTCGTTCTTAAATATGTTTTCACAGAGGCGTTCCTCTGCTATCACTTTACTGATAGGCTCAGCCTTGGCCAGCGGTGGGTCCCTCTTGGGAGCCATCTGGCCTTGGCTCTATCAAGCTCGGGGAGCTTCTAGCAGCTTCTTGCAGAAGTCACCCTGCAGCTCTCTCCCGCCCCGCCGCCAAAATCCAGCCAGGCCAAACCAAAACGTTGTTTGGGTTGGATTTGTATTAATTTGATTTGGTTTGATTTGATGTAATCCTGAATACATTTGTTTTGGGGTGCACTGTTGGGGTACCCCTAAATTGTAGAGGACATTCTATGTAGGGTACCGTATACAGGGTGAATCACTTGTGTACTCGGTTTGGATTTGTACATTGGTTTGGATTTGTGTACTGGATTAATATTAGTCACTTGATCTGAAGTATGTGTTGGTTTTGTTGGATTTGGATGGCACTTTGACGGTCGGCACTGACACTGCCTTCGGGATATGACTTTGCATAGTGACGTGCACTTGCTTTGCAACTTTTGTGGAGTGAGTGGCGTGAGCGAGAAGCAGTGTAACTGCGGAGCGAGTGCCAAGTTCTGATCCACATTTTTGTTGTCCCGCAAGGGGGAAGGCTGGAGACGAGGGAAGCGAGTGATATGGGACAGGTGAGGAGCTGAGAACGGGAGAGAGCAAAGCAGAAGTGTAGTGAAAAAGAGCCCTTTGGGATTTATTTTGATACATTGGAACGATACAGGGGGACCTCAGGGGGAAAATGTGAATCAACATTAGGTATTGTAATCAGTGGTGGCCTCCATATACTTGAGATGCTTTTAAGAGAGAGAAGGAACGTTGTGGAGTCACCCTGAGGGGCAGAGAGATTGCAGACACAGGATCCTTTAGTGTTGGCTGTAAAAGGGACAAAGAAAACCATCCAGCCTTAAGAGGTGTCGTTCAGCCTGTGGTACTGGGCAAATGTAGACAAGGGAATAGACGGCTTGAGATGTATCGCACAGCCCCAGCTCCCTTTTCCCTCGCCCTCCCTCTGCCCCGCCTGCTGAGAAGGCGGGGAAGGAGCGGCTGAAGCTTCGCCAACTGCGGCCAGGACGCGCAGCAGGACCCGGGGCGGTGTCGACCGCTCGCTCCTCGACGGGAACGGGCAGTATTGGCGCGGCCCAAGCCGTGTGCTCAGCCGGGCGGAGCTGTGACACGATCTCGTTTCGTTGGGACCTGAGATGGGATGGGCTGACCCCGGGGGCGGGGCGCCCGACCGGCCCCGTGCCTGGCGAAAGGGTTTGGCCATGGGGGTGCTCCAGCCCTGCCCAGGCTGCTGATGCGAAGAGTCGGGAAGCCCCGAGGGCAACAGCTCCCCCTCCTCCCTGCGAGAGGGCAGTGAACCCCTTCGTGCCTCCGCGGGGCGGGGTGGGGGGGGGACGGGACGGGGGACGGATGCATTTACGCTGCGGGTTGTGGATGGGGCCGCCCCGTCCGCAGGGTAAGGGATGGGTCCCGATGGGCTGGCAAGGGTAAAGGTTCCGTTCTCCTCTGAGGACTTAGATGCTTGGCAGGAAGTAGCAAAGTGTCACAGGGACGACCCGATGAGAGTCGCAAAGCAGTTTGAACTAACAGCTAAGAACGAGGACCCAGACTGGTCGGATGGGAAAGTAGCCACTGTGGACCCTGCTTCTGAAGCAGGGCAATAACAATTAGTTACCTTATCCACAACTGACATCGGGAAGAAATTGCAGAGACCTTGAAAAGCTTTCAGAGGAGGCCTGGAGAGTTTTTTAGAAATAGGGAAGAAGTAGACAGAGGGAAACTACCTAAAGTGATAGCCACGGCAACCGTGGCAGCGCTGGAGCAGAAAGGAGGGAGGGGAGGCAGAGGAAATCGTGGCAGATGTAGCAGATTTCAGAGCACTTGAGGACGAAATCAGAGTGTGTGTTGTGAAAAAGGAAAGTCACTGGAAAAATAAATGCTCAAGGCTCCAGGGGAATCCCCAGGGTGAAAACTGATTCGGCAAAGAAAGAGTGATGGGGACCAGGGGCGTCTACCCTAGCAGACCCGCTGGTTACAATAAAGCTAGGGAGCAGAGAAAGAGATCATAAACATTGGGGCAGCAACTGGCCAACAGGAAAAGGCATTCTTTCTAAGAGCTTTAAAATTCAAATTAGAAAAAGCTGTAGGAATGCACCAATTTCCGTATTTACCAAACTCCCCAAAATCTCTATTAGGAAGAGACTTGTTGGAGAAGTTAGAAGCCAACATCACCTTTAAGCAAGGGGAAATGGAACTAAGAGTAAATGGTAAAAATTTAATTGAACTGTTAAGTTTGTCCGTTGCAAGCCCGGGAACAATACCTAGTCAGTCCCCACGGACGGAGGAAATACTGAATCAAGTATACCCAGGAGTATGGGCTGCTGGAGTACAGGGCCGGTTTAGCTCAGTGGGTTGAGCGTGGTGCTTGAAGCACCAAGGTGGCGGGTTCGATTCCCGTTCGGTTCTCACGTGTGTTGCCTGACCTAGTCGAGAGGTGGCGTCCCTGCTCACAACAGGGAGGTTGGATTAAAATGATCTCTGAGGTCCCTTCCAGCCCAGGCCATTCTGTGATACCAGGGAAAGCTAAAAATGCGAGCCCAGTAAGAGTTGAACTAAAAGAGAAAGCCTCTAGAGTCCATTTAAAACAGTACCGCTTGAAATTAGAAGACAGAAAAGAAATGCAAGGAACGATACATTATCTTCTGGACTATGGGCTGTTGGTAGACTGTGAATCAGAATATAAGACGCCCATCTTACCGGTTAAGAAAACAGATGGGTCGCACTGAGGAGTTCAAGATTTGAGGGCCATAAATAAAACTGTTCAAGATTTATAATCAGGTTTAGTTCGCGGTATTAGATCTAAAGGATACTTTTTTTCTGCTTGCCTATGCCTGAGGAAAGTGAGAGGCTGCTTGCTTTCGAGTGGGAGAGCCCAAGTACTGGACGGAGAATACAACTTACTTGGACTGTATTACTGCAAGGATTCAAGAATAGTCCCACAATATTTGGTAATCAGCTGGCACAAGGTCTTGAATTATGGGAGCGCCCCTCAGAAAAGGGTGTTCTGTTGCAATAAGAAAAAGATTGTGTAGACTGGACTTTGAGTTTATTGAATTTTCTTGGACTAATGGGATATCAAGTTTCCCAACAGAAGGCACAGCTGATACTGCAACAAGTCACCTGTGAAATATCAGGAGGCAACGAGAACTAGGTCCAGAACGAAAAGAGGCCATCTGCCGAACTCCACTGCCCGAAACGATAAAAGAACTTAAGAAGGATGCGTGCCCTGGTGTTGGGACTGCCCAATAAGTAAGTACAGGATGGTCGGGATGCTTATGAACAGTGGTGGCAGCCTGAAAATTCACCCTAGGCCAGAGAATAATTGTTTTAGTATCCCATGTGATATTAGCGGTTCTTGAACAGAAAGGAAACCATTGGCTTTCCCCTTCCAGATTCCTGAAATATCAGGCCATTTTGCTAGAATCTGATAATGTGAAAATCGAGAGCACTAACTGATTGTTGTGAATCCAGCCTCTTTCCTCAGCAATGCCATTTTGGAACAACCTGCCTGTGATTGCATCAAAGCTATAGAAGCCGTATGCTCCAGTCGGGCGAACTTGAAGGTGATACCTTTAGAAGATGCAGAGGATGGGTACGTCAATGGGAGCAGTTTTGTCTGACGAGGGGTCCACATAGCCGGCTACGCAGTGATGACTACGGATGAGGTAATCGAAACAGGACCACTTCCTCTCAGGACATCGGCCTAGAAGGCTGAGATCATAGCGCTGACAAGGGCCTTAGTATTGGCAAAGGATAAGAAAATTAATATTTGGACAGATTCAAAATATGCCTTTGGAGTGGTACATGCACATGGTGCAATACGATATGCGAAAGAGATATTAAAATTACTCCAGGCAGCACAATTGCCCTTGGCACTTGCTGTTACGCACTGCAAAGAACACCAGAAAGGAGATACTAATCCTGAAAAGGGACAGAGACTGGCAGATTTAGAGGCCAGGTTGGCCGCTGAATGAACATTTGAAAAGAAAATTTTAGCAGTTATACCAGGGAGTGAAAATCAGATCTTGAGAGGAGCAGAGAAAAATGAAATAAAATATTCCAAAATAGACAAACAGTTAATTCGGAATCTTGGAGGAAAAACACTAACTACAGGGCTGACCCAGATAAGAGATGGCAGAATAGTGATACCCTCTAGTATATTGTATCAAGTAGTCTTGGAAGAACATAATAAAACCCACTGAGGGGTAGAAGCGTTCTACCGATTTTTAAGTAGAAAATGGGTAGGGCATAACTTGTATACTCCCATTTACCAAGTGACAAAAAAAATAATCCTCACACCGGAATTAAATCCCAGATAGGTAACCTAGGGAAAGGTAATGTTCCTGGAGAATGGTGGCAGATTGATTTCTCAGAACTCCCTAGAAAAGGGCGGTTTAGATATCTGTTGGTATTGACAGACACCTTTTCTGGTTGGCCAGAGGCGTTGCTCTGTAGGACGAATAAGGGGAGAACTGCTGTGGTATATCAATGCTTTGAATGCTTGCCTTGGGGTTTTTTTTTTGTTCTTGTAACTTGGAAGGAGGAAAGAAAAATAATCCCATTCAGGTCCCCAGTTAGCAAAAATTGTATGTGTGTTTCTGTTGTTGGCGAGAGTAAACTTAGTCCTGCTTTAAAATACTGAGCAGCTAAACCCGTGAGCAGTGTGCCCTGGCAGCAGCGAAGGCTGACAGCGTGCTGCGCTAACGTCTGACGAGAAGCTGCCCAAGTGGTTTAGTGACTTGGGGCACAGAACCTGTGAGGAGAGGCTGAGCAAAATGAGCTTATGGGATTGAACCAGCAGCCTTTCTGCTCTCTGTGGAGGAGGTGATTTATAAAGTTCTCAGTTAGGTTTGCTCCATGGAGGCAGTCAAACATTGCAGCGGAGCAAGGGTAGCTTTTGTCTTTTGTCCTGGGAAGTTCTCAAGTTTTGACACGACAAAATGCTGAGATAGTTTGAATTCCACATTGGCCCTGTTATGAGCAGGAGGTTGTTAGAGCCCTCGTGAGGGCACCTCCACCCTTCGGAGTTTTTGGGATTGAATATCGCTATTTCACAACAGGATGCATGGCAAGAGAGAGGTTTAAGGGGAATAATTTTTGTGTGGCAGGGAATAATTTCATACAGATGTTTTTACACTGAAATTCATAGAATCACAGAATGGCCTAGGCTGGAAGGGACCTTAAGAGATCATCTAATCCAACCTCCCTGTCACGGGCAGGGACGCCTCTCAACTAGATCAGGCTACTCAAAGCTCTGTCCAACCTGGCCTTGAACACCTCCGGGGAGGGGGTAGCCACCACCTCTCTCGTCAATTTATTCCAAAGTCTTGCCAATCTCGTACTGAAGAATTTCTTCCTAAGATCTAATCTAAATCTATTCTCCTTCAACTTAAACCCATTTCCGTTTGTCCTATCAGTGGACACTCTTGCAAAAAGTCCCTCCCCAGCCTTCCTGTAGGATCCCTTCAGGTACTGGAAGGCAGCTATTAGGTCCCCCCGAAGTCTTCTCTTTTCAAGACTGAACAATCCCAGCTCCCACAGCCTGTCCTCATAGCAGAGGTGCTCCAATCCCTGGATCATCTTTGTGGCCCTCCTCTGAACACACTCCAATAGATCTATGTCCCTCTTATGGTGGGGACACCAGAACTGGATGCAGTATTTGAGGTGGGGTCTCACAAGAGCAGAGTAAAGGGGGAGAATCCCCTCTCTTGACCTGCTGGCTGCGCTTCTCCTGATACATCCCAGGATGCAGTTGGCCTTCTGGGCTGCATGAGCGCACTGCTGGCTCACGTTGAGCTTCTTGTGTATCAACACCCCCAAATCTTTCTCTTCAGGGCTACTCTCAGCCCACTCTGTGCCCAGTTTGTATTTGTGCCTAGGATTGGCCTGAGCCAGGTGAAGGACCTTGCACTTAGACTTGTTGAAGCTCATGCAGTTTGCCCTGGCCCATTTCTCAAGCCTATCAAGGTCCCTCTGGATGGCATCTCTTCCCTCAAGTGAGTCCACAGCACCACACAGTTTGGTGTCGTTGGCAAACTTGCTGGGGATGCACTCAATGCTGTCGTCCATGTCGCTGACAAAGATGTTGAACAGCACTGGACCCAGAACAGACCCCTGAGGAACACCGCTTGTCACTGGCCTCCATGTGGATTGAGTCATTGACGACAACTCTTTGAGTGCGACCATCCAGCCAGTAAATTCACTTTGTATACTTCACTGTGTTTAGCAGCGGGGAAGAAAGCCTTAGCAGTTCTCCTCTGAGTGATCTGGAAGGCACCTTCTTCTTTGAACTCAAACCTAAAATGAAGTGGCAAACTCTTAGCTGTCGGTCTTAGTGTTGACTGTATTAGAATTTTACAGGTGAACCGCTGGAAAGGACTGTTTGAAGTATCAAGATGGGAGAACGACCAGTGTGGATCCACTACAGCCACATTAAGAAGGCTCAGGATCAAAACTGGGTTTAAAAATGAGGGTTTGCAAGGAAAATGCGAAAGAATTCGCAATGTGTATAGAAAAGGGGGGAACTGATACGTGGAAAACTGAGAATTATGTTTGGTAGTTTGGGATAATTGTTTGTGTCCGGTCGTTTGGGATAGCTGTTTGTGTTCTGCAGCTTGAGGTGTGAATTGTTCTGTTTCTGCGGAAGGGGGGATGGACATGCTGCAGGAGAGCTCAGGGGAGGCCAGGAGCTGTGGTTACAGAGCCGCAGGGGGATTGCCTGGTGCAGGATCCGAGGCACCAGGCAGAAGAAGAGGTCAAAACTTTGTGGCCGAAGAAGACCTGGAGCCTTCCTCAGGAAGGCCATGAGAGCACACCTGAGGACCACCAGAGAGATGCACTGCACATGCGAACTGGGCAGGGACTTATGTTAATGAGTTCATGAATATGCATGTAGGCAACCCAGATATGTCAAAGTTTCCCCATTCTCGGTGCCGTACATTTTAAGGAGAAAGCCTGTACGTGCCCCGTGCTGTAATAAAGAATGCCTGCTTAATAACTTCGGTTCTTGAGATTTTCTGAGTCGTAACGTAACGTAACCATGGAAGGTTTCAACCGTAATTTGTCAGAAGTACTTTCTAAGTTTCTGGAAACTTGCCGTGCCTGTCCATTAATTCACTGCCCTCCATCGGGAAAATGAATTGTCTTCTGAAAACAGGGATTGCCCTGACGTTTCCCCCGAGAACTGCTTTGCATTCAAGGGTGTGTGCACATCCCGAGAAAGGAGGTGATCTGATGTCTTTTAATAGAATCTTTGCAGTCTTATAATCTGAATTATCCGCAATTGCACATGGCTTTCTCATATCCTTCTCAGAGTCTTACTGATACAGCTCTTTAACATGTCCATACCAACACCTTAGTACAGAAATACCACAGCAAGTAGCATCATGCTTTGAGTTCTCAGTGTCGGTCCCTTGCACCAGTGTTTCCTCCCAAAATCTAAGGAGAACCCACAGCTGTGTGGGTTTGGCAGGGGAAGTCTGGGGATGGTAACCAGCAGCTGGACAGTCTCCATCCTCCTGGGCTCTGGCTACAGCCAAGCTCTTCTGGTATTAGGAAAATTTCTTCTGTTTATAGGAAGTAGCAGCCTATTTTCTTTCTTTTCTTCCATCCTATCATCAGATCCCCACAATGAAATATAGAGTAGTAAGAAAAAAAGCAGTTGATGATTTCCTACTATTAAGTTACTAGTTCTTTGTCTGAGTATGAGATCAGAATGGCAGGTGTTTTCATTAGATGAAGACTGTTGTTGAATCTTAATCCTGAATAAAATGGTCATGTCAAGAGGATTTACTCTATAAATAAGGAAAGATATAGCAAATTTGGGGGTTTATGTTACTTAAACTTTGTATCTCCAGGAAAGCAAGGCTCCATCAGGTGTCGCAGGTACCTGGGAAGATGAACGCCATCACTCTGAACGTCCCCCACTTCCTCTTCTTCCCCCACTTTTATATGTGCAGCACGATGTCATACGGTACGAGATATCCCTTTGGTCGGTTGGTGTCAGCTGGTGCAGCTGTGTCCCCTCCCAACTTATTGTGCACCCCCAGCCTACTCAGTGGTGGGGTGAGGAGCAGAACAGGCCCTGACTCTGTGTAAGCACTACTCAGCAGTAACTGAAACATCCCTGTGTTATCAACACTCTTCAGCACAAATCCAGAACACAGCCCCATAATAATTGCTGTGAAGAAAACTATCCCGGCCAAAGCCAGCACAAATACAAGTGAGGCTATTGAAGCAAAAACTCTCAAGTGATGTGG
Source organism: Trogon surrucura (assembly GCA_020746105.1). Taxonomy (NCBI): domain Eukaryota; kingdom Metazoa; phylum Chordata; class Aves; order Trogoniformes; family Trogonidae; genus Trogon; species Trogon surrucura. Next base: position 97,120,707 of record CM036618.1, on the reverse strand, counting down.
TGATATTAAATGTTACAGAACTCACAGAATGGTAGCGGTTGGAAGGGACCTCTGGAGGTTACGTCATCCAACCTCCCCTGATCATGCAGGATCAGCTAGAGCTGGCTGCCCAGGACCAGGTCCAGATGGCTTTTGAATATCTCCGGTGACGGAGACTCCACAGTCTCCCTGGGCAACGTTTTCCAGTGCTTGGTCACTCTCACTGTGAAAAAGTGTTCCCTGGTGTTCAGGCAGAAGAATATCCTGCGTTTTAGTTTGTGCCCATTGCCTTCGGTCCCATCACTGGGCACCACTGTAAAGAGCCTCTTTACATCCTCTTTTCAGGTATTTATATACATTAATGAGATCCCAGGAGCCTTCTCCAGGCTAAACAGCCCCAGCTCTTCTCTTCATCGGAGTCACGTGCCAATCTCCTAATCATCCTAGCGGCGGCCCTCTATTGGACTCTCTCCAGCAAGTTCACATCTCTCTTGTACTGAGGAGCCCAGAACTGGACACAGTACTGACACCGTACTGCAGGTGTGGCCTCTCCAGTGCAGAGCAGAGGGGAAGGATCACATCCTCGAACCTGGTGGCAATACTCCTCCTGATGCAGCTCAGGATACTGTCATCCTTCTGTGCAGGAAGGGCACCTTGCTGGCTCGTGTTCAACTTGGTACCCACCAGGACCTGAGGGTCCTCTGCAAATGTGCTTTCTAGCCTCTAGCGCGTATGGGCACCTGGGGTTGTTGTTCCCCAGGTGCAGGACTTTGCATTTCCCCTCGTTGAACTGTTAGACTAACTAGATCCTGGCTATGCTGGCTCTGTATTTATTTTGTCTGTTGTTACTATTTGTTAACTTATTCTTACTTGCGCTGTTTGTGCAGGACTGCCAAGTGGCAATTCAGCTGCATCTGTGCTGGGTGCACATGAATCCCTCATGAGTGCTACCCGGTTCTAGAAATGTAAATTCACACGTTGGCCTCATCAGTATCATTTTGAATGCAACTAACATCAATTATGTATGTTTCATTATATTTTTCATCCTCTTTCAAGGTGCAGAACTGCTTATACAGTGTGTTATTTCATCTTTGGGGTTTTTGCTGGTGACGTATATGCTAGGCTGTGTTCTGAACGCAAAGTATCCTGAAGTTGCTTCTTCTCCAAGCTGAGTAAGGTCTGTTACCTCAGTCTCTCCTCACAAGGCAAGTGCTGCAGCTTCCCGTGGACAACTTGGTGACCTCCACTGAACTCGCTGCAATTTGTTGAGGTTTTTCTTGCGTTTGGGGACCCCAAACTGGACACACCATTCTACACGTGGCTGCGCAGAGAGGATCACTTTCCCTGTCCTACTGGTTATGCTCCTGGTGGTACCACCCAGGATGCTGTTGGCCTTCTTTGCTGCCAGGGCTCTTTTGCTGCTGGTTTGCGGCTAATTCACCATCCACCAAGACCTGCACATCCTTTCCTGCAAAGCTGCTCCCCAGCCTGTGCTATTACAGAGGGATCTTCCTTCCCAGGCGCTGGACTTGTTGCATTTCCTTGCATTTGTCCTGGCTGAATTTATTCCCAAACCTTCCGCCAGGCCGTTCCTCCAACCAGCCTGGATCCCTCTGAACGGCAGCTCCCTCCTCCAGCGTTTCCCCTGCCCCGCTTTGGCATCGCCTGCAAACTTGATACAGAGGGAGAGGGAAGCGTTTTGCAGGGGGTATCGCTCCTTTCCGACAATACCCACGCGTCCCCAGGGCTCTCACTGTGTAAGCACTGAGATGCAAGCGTTAATCCTTTGTAAGCAGCCCCTTCTGCTCACAAGGAGCCCCTGGACTTCTTCAAACGTAACGGGAGGGCAGCTGGAGGCCTTGCCTAAAGGAGCAGCCGCCACAGCGGCTGTGCCAGCCAGGCCAACAGCTCTTTTTTGAAAAACAAAAGAGGAAAGAGGCACTCGGACCGCGCCGGGGAGCGGCTCTGAACGCGGCTCAAGAGCTCTGGCGGGCCGGGGCACGGAGCCAGGAGGCCCAGCGAGGCGCTGCCTCCCCGGGGCTGTCCCAGCAAGGCCGGGACGGTCTTAGCCCTCTCGGCCTCCGCTCCGGGAAGCACCGGGAACCGTCCCCCGCCATTGCGACCCCGGCGCCGAGCGCCGCCGGGAAATCCCGGCCAGCCCGCGGGCTGCCGGCTGAGATCCACTTCCGGCCCGGCGCGGAGGGGCGGGCCCCGCCTCCCCGGCGGCCGCCACGGCCCGCTCCCCCGCCGCTTCCTCCCGTCAGCCCTCGCCGCACGGCACAGCCCCTCCCCGCGCCCCTCGCCCGAACCCAAAATGGCCGCCGGCGAGCCCCTTCCCAGATCGGGCATCGCGCCCGACTCCAAGATGGTGGCCAATGGAAGCCGCCGGAGACATCCTAGCGGGTCAGTGCGAACAGAGCGGCCCGGTAGGCTGGGAGAAGCCCCGCCTCAGCCAGCCCGCCGCTCCCATTGGCGCTGTGGGGGGCCAGGCCTGCTCTCATTGGCCAGCGAGGTGTCGCTCCCGCTCTCTGCGCTCCGGGGCCCGGGGAACTATTTTCCATTCGGCGGAGGGGGGCCGGGGAGGGGGCTCCGCCGAATCGCTCCGTCCGCGCCGAGCGGCAGGCGGCGGGCCCGGGCGGGGCGCGGGAAGATGCTGCGGCCGTTGGGGCCCCCGGGACGGCGCTGAGGCGTCGCTGTCCCCGCCGCGGCGCAGCGGTAGGTGCGTCTCCCGGTCGGGGCTCGGGGTCGGCGGACGGGACCTGCGCGGCTCGCCACCCCCCCCCAACGGCGGCGGCCAGAGGCGGACGCTCCCCGCCGCGGTGCCGGCCCCGCCGCTGCCCGCCGAGGGGGGCGCGGGTGCTGCCGCCGTCTCCCGGCCGCGGGCAGCCAGCGCCCGAGAGAGCCGGGGGAAGGGACGGGGCCGGGCGGGCGGTAGGGGGAGGGCTCGGCCGCGGATCGCCGCCGCGGGGCGCCTGCGGGGAGAGGAGGCCTCCCTGGGGCGGGGGGCACGAGCAGGCGGTGGCGGGGCGAAGCCGCGCTCGGTCCCGGCCGGCCTCCCCAGAGAGGCGGGGGAAGCCGGGGGTGGCGTTTGCAGCGAAGCCCGGCGGGGGGGTGGGGGTTAAACCTGCCTCGGCCCGAGCCCGGTGCCGGCTCCCCAAGGCGGTCGGTCGGTCGGGGGTGCCGGGCGGCGGGGGCGGGGCAGGGCCGGGCCGGGCTGCCGCTCCGCTCGGGCTTCCCGGGCAGTTGCGGAGCTGGGGCCGGGGTTTGGGGCAGGGGGGGAGGTTGGGTCTCCTGTAGCTGAGTTCGCTGCGTGTCTGTCCCCGTGGAAATGGCGCGTGCAAAAATTGCCGTTAAAAGTCTCGAGGGCGCGGGACCTGCCGTTAACGCCGCCGGTGGAGGGTGGAAGGTGAAACGTCAGGCTGGCTCCCGCGTCATCGCCTGTAAAAGTTTGGAAGTCGTCTTTATCTGCATCCAACTCAGAGTTACGAATGGTTCCTCGGAACTGCAGAAGCAGTAAATCGTGTCATTCCTGCTGTTGATAACTTTGTGGTTCAGTACTTGCACCGAGTCACAACAGCTTAATCCCGTGGAATGCATTTCTGTATCCCCTGTGTGGGTTTCCTCAGGTTTGTGTATCATCTGAGCGTGTATTTTTATGAACGCAGTATGTACAGTAGTTATGCTTCCGTTCCCAGAATACTGACAGAATGCTTCTGGTTTGGTTTGGTTTTGTTTCCTCCCCCCTCCCCTCCTGCCTCTAAAGCTCGCTGAAGTTTTCTGCAATGCTTCTGTGATTGTAAGCTCTAAATTTTAGGTGTGTCATTTTATGGGATACCCTATCCCCTCATGTGAGGTGCGACTCCTGACCATGCCTCGCAAACTCTCTCAGGACAAATACAGCACTTTTCCATTGAAACTGATTCCAGTGTGGTTTGTGAGTTTGGTAACGATAGGGCTTTTCTCACGTAAATTGCAACAACTTCAGAAGTGCTTCTATTTCTGAAGTGCTTTTGTTGGTGCAGCATACTTCTATAACAAAAAAACACTCAGGGGATGGACGTGGCCCAGGTGAACTATTTGCAGAGAGATATGAATGGAAAGCCTGCATTTATATTACTTTATGTAAAAAATAAACGTGTTTCATAAATTTTCATGGAAGTTGACTAAGTATAATTTTTAAGTTGATCCGCCTCCTTCAGAAGACAGGTCAACTAACTGGATATCAAGATGAGATTGAAAATCTTGAGAAGTCTTTTACTGGCTTAAAAATTATGCGTTAGACTAAATTGCATTTTCACAGCTATCTAAATACTACAAATGGTTCAAATACATTTGAGTGTTCTGTTTTCTTGAGATTTTGCTTTATCTTAACATCTTATGTAATTATTTTTTAAACTTGAAATTCTCTTAGGGATGGGCAGTTGCATTTCAGGGCACTTTTCCCCCTCCTTCCTTTTGAGTTGATGGCAAAAAAGACCCTTCTGTGGTTGCACGTACCACAGTAAATATTTTACTAGGTTTTAAGTGCGTTATCATTAACAAATGTAGCTTTAGAGTAGGTTCACTTTGGTAATTCTGTTAATATCGTATGAGTTACTGGAAAGAGATTGTTCAGTTGCTGGACTCTTTCGTGTGAGCTTCATTGCAGAATCAGTGTCTTAATGTGCTAGAAGTGCTTTTATTTTTATTACAGAATTATACCGTGAGAGTGTAATTTCTAATTTCCTTTCCTATAAGCCTGGTTAACTTCAGTTTAGGGATGTTACTCCAAGATACAGTACTCTAATAAATGAGACTTTTTAGTCCCATTCCACCCCACTAGTGTATTTATGCAACACAGAGATTGTAACTTCTGGGTGCCAGAAGTTTTGATTGCAGCGAGTTGTTGAGGAAGACGGAATGTCTTTTCATAAAGTCTGTTTCAGGAAGGGTAGCTGGGGTTCTGTCACTACGTAGTCACCATTGAGTATGTGTTGTTCACACACCTCAAGATCTTGTGTTGTGCAGGTTTTTGCCACTAAAGGCTTCTGGCTGAAGATGTCGTACAGCCCTCAGTCTGAATATAACCCCTGTTACCTGGAATATTCCCAGTTGATGAGGTTGCCACAATGAGATACTGAAAGAAAGCAAGTTTCCAATTTTACAACCTCCTGATTCATTAAGTTCTCAATCTGTAAATCAAGATATTCAAGTGGACCTGGTGTCAAAGCAATAGCCTTAGCAATAGAGTTTCTGTCCGAACAGATTTAATTCTGTCTTTTTGTGGCTTTTGCACGTTAATAACAATGGCAAAGGGAAATAGCTGTCCTTTTAAGGTACATTCTTTATCAGTCCAAAGCAAACTATGAAAAGAGAAAGCAAAACAGTGATGAGACCTGATAGACTAAGCTGCTGAAATTTGTTCTGATTTTCCAGTTGGTCTAGATGTCTTGCATCTATTCTGGTTTCAGAATTGCATTAGCCATACAACTAACTAGTGAATGCAGAGAGCTGAGCTTGACATGGCTTCGTATGTATGAGAGCATTGGAAGAACGACTGGGTTAGTCCTTTGAGGAATATCTAGAATTTCTTTTCTATTGCTCTTTGAATTATGGCAGGTATGTCTAAGAAAGACAGAGCAGATGGAAGGGATTAGAAATCAACTGTGTTCTATTAGAAAGGGCTTTTTTAATCATCTTTGAAACACATGAAACCAGTCACTCTGCAGCAAGGTTCCAGAGAGATGACTGTTCATTGAATTTGATGTGGCATTCATGTGTTTCCTTGGTGAACTAATAACCCAAGATGGTCTAACACACATTTTTCTGGTCTCATTCATTATGTTTAAAGTCAAGTAAGAGATGTCTTTCAGTCTAATCAAAGAGCAGTGATGATTGCTGTTATTAGTTGTAAACCACCTCGTCCTGTGATAGCCTTTTGCTAAATAGCTCTGGTTTTGGTAGTTGCATCATGAGATTTAGATGACTCCGTGTAACGATCGTGCAGTAGGTTTATCTATTCTTAAGGTTTAAAGTGGTGATGTTTCATTTACTACTACGAAGAGTGAAAACAAACATAAAATCTAAGCAGAATACCTTTTTCCTTACTAAAATGTACCTTCCTGACTTTGTAGAATGAGAGAATTTTTGATGTAAAGGCTTCACCGTAAACTCCTAAAATTTTGGTTCCTGTTCCAAAATATTGGAAACTGCTAGCTAGTTAAGTAATTCTTGAGTAGCTATCTGGTTTAGGCTGATATCCTTGCCTCTTGTTTCCCCAAGAGCTATGCTTGATAGTTTCTTCAGCCTTAAGGGGAAGTTAGCACTTAGTGTTATGTTGTGGTATTTATGCCTAGAGGCTTCATTAAGTCTACAAGGTTTGGTTGTGTTGAGCAAGGTGTAGTGTGTCCCCTCCCCCGACTGTGGCCTGTGCTGGGTTGAGATGCCTCCTTTCTTCTACAGATGTCTAGTTTAAAAAAAAAAAAAAAAAAAAGGCATTTTGATTTATGGGGTTTGAGGTCAGAAGGATTATCAACCCTTCTGCTACTGTTAACCTACACATTACTTGGAAACAAGCACGCAACTGCACCAATAAATAAGAAGTGCCCTGAAACAATATGCATTTATGTGGTTTGGTTGTTGGACAGCTTATTTTAATCTTTGAGCTATATCTAGTTAAAATATTGTATTTAGAGTTTGGTAAATGTATGCTATACCTTCTGGAGCCCTTATACTTTGTCAGCTCTATAAATTAACTCTGACACACTGAATATTTTTCACCAGCTAACGTAGCTGTTAGTTAAGTTAAATAAAGGAGAAAAGCCCACATGCTCTCTCCGTGCATACAGCTGGACATCTCTGTTAAATTTTTCAACAAAAATGAAATTTTGATTGCTTTTTAAAGCTTCATGAATACACTAATTGGTGAATCATCTAATGTGCAGTTTAGTTTCAGGAAATATGAAATGGCTCACTAACTTCATGGTTATAAGATTATACAGACCTTCTGAAAATCTCAGTAAGAAAATGTGTGCAGTGGTGGTGGTTGATATTTTTGGCTGTGAGAGAGGTTGGCTAAAAACTCGATGTAGTTATGCATAGCTTGCACTAGTTTATATGGTAGAAACTCCTTTGAAGAATTATCTGGAAGGAAGAAAGAATGTTTTTACAGGTTTACCTGCTCATGGGACCTTATCCAGGTTTTGTTAAAGAAGTTTGCAGTCAGGAACCTCTTCTGGATCTGTAGCTGGTCCCGAATTCCTGGATATCGTGGTAGTTGCACTGTGCCCTGTGCTTGTACACAGCCATGGTAGTTGAATTCTTTAGCCTTAATGTTGGACAGCTGCAAAACATTTAAAGCCTGTCTTTGAAAGAGTGGGATAAAAAGGAGAGCAGAAGTAAGCTGTCCAGATAAGTAATACTTCTTGAGGACTCTGAAGTGTGCTCTTTACCTAGCCGTATACCGTGTGTTCCTGGCTAGCTGGAGACTACTTGATGATGTACTGTGTATCAGCTGAAGAATTTAAACCAGTAGTCCTTTCTTTTGAAACTTTGGGTCCTCACAGTAGTTGAGGAATCAAAGAGGTCAGGGATTTGCCTTTTGGTGCAGCAGAACAAGAAAAATTTCACTGCAGTGCTTAAGGTTTCTTTGTAAACTCACAGTTTTTATAACAAATATTCTCGTTGTTGAAGATGCACGGAGCATTCTTAGAATATTGTTGTATTGCAGTATATATTGCAATACTTGGAGTGAGCACCAGTTTCTTAGAGGCAGAAGCTTCTGAAGTGTTTGGAGGATATTTACAGGGGTGGAATTTGAAAGATTGTTAAGAAATGTAAGTACAGTAGAAGCAATTGAAAATACTTTTTCTGCAATACCACATCTTGATAACATTTTTGTTCCTCCTCAGCAGAATTAGTTCTGACAGTAATTCAACAGTCAGCCTGGCTCCCAGATGAAATAATTTGGGCCTCATTGCTCAAGGCCCAAATGTCAGTCATTGGATTAAGAATTGTAGTCCTGGCAGTTAGCGCCTTTTCTGTATTTCCATTAGGCTAGTAGAATTAGGCTAGTAGAGAGACTCATGGACTGCAGTTGGATGAATTAAGCTTGATCAGGACTGTGTTAAAAACTGATGAGATAACATCTTAGAATATTTCACCTTTAATAACAAAAACTTAGGTTGCAGTGATTGCTTATACCAGTTTGAGTTAATTTCCTTCATGGAACTTGGCTGGCTAAGCACGAACGTGTTTAATAGACCCGCAAGTACCCTGTTTCTTGAAAAGAACCTGAACACCAGACTTCTATCTCCAAGATGTCTCTAACTTCTGATACCTTGAATTCTGTTTGCTTAGGTACGTCCATTTTTATATCTAACCACATATCCTGCCTCTATCCCTTAGGTTCTTCGTTTTGCAGTAAAGCCTGTACAGGGGAGTCTCATTTACTGACTGGAGAAAGTGCCCGTTACTAAACTTTGCTTTTGGGAAGCTTTTACATTTGGCCTCTGCAAAGAAGGAAGCCTTTTAATCATTCCAGTAGTGCAGTAAGAGGTCTCTTATTCTTTTGAAGTAGTGTATGGACAAAGTGAATTAATTTGAGACTGCAAATTATCCTTAATCTTCAGTTGACTGGAATCTTTCTGTGATAGATTAGGTTAAACACTTACACCGCTTAGCTGATGCTTTGTTTTCTTAGATTTTTAATTTTCACATTTCTGTTGGGGAGTGGTGAATTGCATACTTTTTTGTTTTTTTTAAACATATGCTAAACCTCACTTGGATAGAAAGTAGAATTCAGTTAAATACACAAATAGCATTTTAAAATTAGATTATAATTTTTTACTTTAGATATGCTGGGTGAGTATCAAAACCAGCCATTTATCAAGCCACTTTTTTACTTTAAAATTTGCTCAATAAGTTAAAATCTCTATTCATTTGTGTCTTGCAGTATTTTAGACTTGGTAGATCTCGTTTCTCATTCATTGGTCTTACTCGTGGCTTGGAAGAGGAAAATAACTATGTATTTTTAAGCTGCCAAACAGTTGTGGTAAAATTGTTAGTATTTAAGATTGAGAGGTCTGGCTAAGAGGTTATCTTTACAAAAAGAACATTCCTTTCAGCTAAAAGTTAGCAGCCTGTGATAGTTTCCATCTCCCCACTTCTGAGCTAGGATACTACCGGGTGTGCCTCTACTATAGGTTCCACCAGGAGCTGTCACTCCAAATCCTCACCTTGGTCACTCCGTAGAATTGTGGCTGTTTAGCCAGAGACTTGAGGAATCCGTCCCTCCCAGGGATGGGTACTTGGCTTTGTTACCATTGAAATGATGGGTTTTCCTCCCCTTTTTGTGAAATAGTGTGTGGGTTGGGTCTCTTCGGTGACTTGGCAGAGGGCCAGGGGAGATGCTCTCAGTGTTCTGTTACAGTGATTGTAGATATAAAGCTTCTGCCTGACCTGTCCTGAAAATTGTACCTGTGTTATTACGCTCTCGGAGTCCCCAGATCCTCTGACGCAGTTTTTCAATTTTTGTTCAACCAGTTTGTTTAATCCACGATGCTCTCCTTTCTTTTCTCTTATGGGTTAGTTGGTAAAGGCTCGTTGAGAGACACGAGCGTGCCAGGGAGACCAACTTCGAGTGCTGGCATCTATGTAAGAGTGAGCTGGGCTGTGTGGTGGGGCAGGGGGGTGCAGAGGGGAGGTGGTGGTGTCCCTTCAGACCCCGGTGACTTGTTCTCTCTTAAGTCTGTCTCATGTCTCATACAGCCACACTTTTAATATAAGAAAAGTCTCTTGAGTCCAGCAAGCAAAGTTTCTGCTACCAAGATCTTGCTGGGTACTTCTGCAACTTCCTTGCAGTGGCTTAACTGATTTGGATATTTGACATTCTTTAAAACTTTGCCAACAAAGATCATCTGCTTTGATTTTGCTGTGTTTTTATTTATTTGTCTGTTAATAGTAAGTCAGGACCTTAATGCAGGCTGTCAAAATGCTGGGTAGATTTAGATCAGACCAACTTTATCTTAAAAAATGTGTGTGATTTATCAACTGAAGAAGATACTCATAAATACAATTCTTAAGATCTAGATGCCTTATTTATGGAAGCAAGAGATTTGATAACAGGACCTCTGGTTCTTACACATGTAAGACAATCTATGTGTAATGATTTAGATTAACATTGTTAAATTAAAAAATATGTTAACAGAATCTTAGAGAATGCAAAGGTACTACCTCTGGGTTTAAGGCCCCAAACTGCCAAGTACTGACTCTGGGAGAGGATATCAGGGATGTGTTAATAATTAGTTCACCTGTTCTTGGCGTCTTTGCTGAGCAGCATGTATTGGCCAAACTAGGTGCACCCTTTGGTCTGGGCTATTCTTATGTTACTTCCCATTTCTGTATTTCAGGAGCACATGGTCTGCCTGTTAGTATTTGCAAATGTTCTTAGTTTATAGCCTGATTTGGCAAGTCACAAGATTCTATCCTATCTTGGATTATGATATTGTGATCATTGGTTTCTTTTGCTGACTTAGTTATCTTGGGAAGAGAATGTATGAAATAAACTTTTGGAGAAGTGCGACAATTATTCTGGAAGCTTAACATACTCTGCACTGGTAAAATTGTAGAGAAAGCAATTTTTTTAATTCCTATTTCCTTACTTTGAGGCTCAATATTCTGTTTTGTTCTTTATAATAAAGGTAACTTAGCAATTAGTCCTTCAGTATGACAATTCCAAAATAACTTCTTTTATGGTCTTCTGTGGTGCTTTCATGTCTTGAAAATCTTGCAAGTTCAGTAAATCCACACGATAGTCTATATTATAGAGATATTTTTATTGCCCATTGAATTGTATTGTAGCAAAATTTATTTGAATGGATATGAGGACCATGTCAGATTGATGTGCTGATCTGCTTTTCCCTTTATGGGAACTAAAAACAGAAATGTGGGAATCTGTCAGAAGTTTTAATTTTTATAATGCTGAAACAGTTGGGCTATAAGAAGTGAGAAAAACTGCTTTGCCTCAAGAGTCTGAGTTGACCAGTATCAGCTCTCATGTGCGGATGATGTGGTTTTGTTTTCCCAAGTTCTTTGGGGTCTGAAGCATCTGTTAGAGGATTTAGCATTTTTGTCGGTAGAACTGTTAGTCCTGATATGCATATGACATAGTTTTTGTTCTCTCAGGCTCCTTTGGGAGTGAAGCATCTGTTAAAGGATTTTCAGTGTTTTTTTTGGTCAGAAGGAATCTGAATAAATTCAAAACTATCAAGTAATTACAGTCATCTAGAGCTGGAGTTGCTTATGTGGATGACTGATGGCCACTGCATTGAACAGGTTTTCTGTTTTGATACTTGTCTGACCATTGTGAACAGAATAAACAAGGTTACGGGCCTTCAAGTCCAAACCAGCAGAGTAATTGGTCTCTGAAAATGTAGTAGTCATCTTGTATTTTAGATTAAGGTTTGGACTTAGATTCAGTATGGCATGTGGTTTTGGAAAAACATTTTGTTCTCCTGTGAACTGCAGAAGTGTATATAGTTCAGGCAAAACTGGCTTTTTGTTTAAATTTGTTTCCAAGTCTGGAAGCCACCTTCTAGAGGCTAACTCTTAAGTGATCTAAAAGAAATCTCCCTGCTTGTGTGCATTGCTTGGTTCCTCCCTGCCCCACATCTACTGATTCCTGCTGTATATTTTTGGTGAGTGCTCTTTGACACTTTTTTTTTCTTTTTTTTTTTTTTTTTGCAACTAGTTTTGATGAGAGTTTTAAGAATGGAAAAAATTAGCATAGTAATATATCATCAGTTGTCTTTCTGAGTCAGTCTGTATTTAACTGATATTTGGAAATCCTTGTTGGTTGGGAGCTCCAGAGGAACTTTACAGCCCTGTTTTCAGCAATCCAGTTGGTTTATTTGGGTAGAAAATATTCTCCTTGAGTGTCATATATGACAGTAAATAAGCTGAAAATTTGCAGTTGTAACTATTTTGTAAATGATTCTTAAGGGGGAAATGGCTTTGGTCTTAGTCCTATAAGTTCTTGATAATTTTTTAGCCCATAAGCACACTATGAAATCACGTTTTGTTTCAGTTATGCAAATAATTCCCTTATTAGGACTATGCAGCAATAGGGACAAAGACTGCAAAAGATCTACATAGCCCATGAATTCTATAATCTTTTTTAAACTTTAGTCAAATAGGAGAGATGAATTGATTTTGTACCATGGTAAGGCAATCATCTCAGTGCTAGTAAAGTTAATGTGGCATACTGATAGTATATCTATGTGTGGTTGAGGAACAGACCATGTAATAAGTGAAAAGAATCTCGATTTGCCAGTTTCATCGACAGAGACATGTATAATTTCACACAAGTTTCTTAAGGAGACACCTGCAATGGCATTTTCTGTTTTCCTAAGAAATACAGAGGAACTGAGAATTTGATTTTTTTTTTTTTTTAAATTTCCTTATATGCTCAGAGAGCAATGTGTAAAGGAAACCAGAAAATTGTGGAGAAAAGAGAATATTGTTATGTAAGGAGACAAAATACCATACAGCTGTAGCTTACGTTTTATTCATTAGTATGAAATTTGGTACAATTGTATTCCTCTTTTTAATAAACAAAGCGTTAATATTAAAAGTTTAATACAGCAAAGATGTACAAAGAAATAGTTTTTCCCTTTTTGTTATTCAGTACAAATCTAGAAGGGAGCTAGTCTTGCTCAGGGCTGCTTCTCAATTCTTTTCCCTGTAAACTCTCCCAAACGCCGGGCTTGGTTTCTTCTGTTACTCACAGACTTGCTTTTCTTTGTACCATGAAGTTATTGCTCCAATGCCAAAAAATCTACTTTGCAATTTAATTTTGGCTGACTTGAAGAGGGTCAGTAATTATAGTTACTGTTTCCAGCAAGTTGAGATTTTCCAGCAGTCTTTCTATGAAGAATGTGACTGTGGATTAATTGAACATAAAAATGAGTCAAACCCTTTTTTCTGCCAAAGGCAAACATAGGAGTAGGTGCTAGTAAGGTTTTCAAAACTCTGTTACCTAGGTAATTTGTACATCTGCTCTGAGCTGTTGCTCAAGGAAGTATAAAACTGATTTAATTCAGTGAGAAAGTTACTGGGGTACAACTCACTTGTAAAATAGTAATTTTGCGGAAGTTTTTTCATTTTCACTCTTAGAAACAAGTCAGGGTTGGCATTTTTAAAGCCTACTGCCTCTAAGGCAACTGTGAGGTTCTCATGTCTAAAACACGGTACCCTGTCTTTTTTCTAGTTACTCTGAATTCAGAGAGGACAGTAAGTTAACAGTTGTTGATTTAAGAATATGCTGACACCGTGGATGACATACCTAACAGAATTTCTTCTTTGTTGAGTTGATTATGCACATAACTTTAGTGTCCTGGAGGGGCGGAGGAGGCAGCAGTGGTGATCTGCGGCAGCAGGATGACGTACTTGAGTTGTTGAATAGCGTGTGATAGTATTCAGCTGATGCCTCTCTTCTGCAGGATATTTTAGTTCTGCAGTTTCATTAATCACTGTAAGTTCTCCTAATGCACAGTATGCACTTTTCTTTTATAAAAGCACCGTAGTACTGGTGTAAGGAATGATCTAGATGGAAGCATTTTGCAAATGTAGCTGAGTTTGTTATTAGCACGGAAAAGTAGTCTTGATCCTAGCTGTCATTGCTGTCAGAAACCCTCACGGTTTGCGTACAGCGGGGGTTATGGTGGTGGTATAGATGCAGCCGTGTTGGCAAAAGTTCTGGTCTTTGACTTGACACAGTGGTGGAAGCCAAATCGGGAAAGCTACCCCTCTGTTCTAAACTCTTACTAGGCAGGTCTACTGATACAACACCGTTTGCAAATCCCTTAAGCATAGGTGAATCTAGCACTTTCGATCCTTGTTTCCTACTTGTTTAGCTTTGCATGTGTATTTTATGATCTTTTTACTAATTTTGGAGTTGAACCATATATTTAGCTCCAATGGGAAGTGATTGTACCTCAACGTTTGAGGTCGCATGGGTAGTTAAATGCCTCTATTCAAGGAACTGTCCTGGGACTCAGATAAATGCATGTAGCAAATTGCTTCTCAAAAGGCTTTGCAAGTGTACCTATCCTGTACGTGCAGGAATTAAGTGGATAGGAGTAAACTGTGTATTTGTGTGCTTTGGTTGTCGTCTGAGAGCTCACAGAAAGAAGATCGACTTGAGCCTTCTTGGTGAGGAGCAGCAGCAAAGGAGTGTGTCATAAAGTGAGGAGTGAGCTGAAGCTTGCAGGGAGGCACTAGTAACACAACTGCTGGTGGTGATGATACCAAACTTGTGTGCAAGCCCAGGGCTGCAGTGTAGTGCCCGTGGGTGGTGCTGTTAAAAGAATAATTGCTGCTTTTGCATCTTTCCTCCCTTCTCATCAGGTAGAAAGGACATATGACCATGGAAATGTGTTGAGGGGGAAAATCTGTTGGGGGAGCGCATTGGAGTCCTTGAATGCACCCGAAGGAGGGCAACAAAGCTGGTGAAAGGTCTGGAAAGTAAGTCCTATGAGGAGCGGCTCATAAACGGAGTTTATTGCTGTCCTTCCTCTGGGCTAGCAGCAAAGTCCACTGTGGCCAGTGTGAACTTCATAGGATGTTAGTATCTGGTTGAGCAGAAGTTTCTTTTCCATGTTCGTTCAATATGGAAGAGAAGAGACGGATTTCTCTGACCGATGTTCCAGTCTGACTGCTTATCAGAATTCTTATGAAGGTAAATTTTCATGTTTCTTCAAATTGTGACAGATTTTAAGTTATGTACAGGTTAAGCTTGTATACCTATGTGCCACTGATGCCAGTGCTATCATAAATTTGCTGTCTTATGTACACTCAGACACTAGACAGTGTTCTCTGGTTTGCCCCACCTGACTGGCAGACTCGTGCAAATCTGTAGCGGAAATGTTTGAGGTCTCTGAAGTTGCACATTCTTATGATTTCCAGACGTGTTTTCCATCAGGGACTCCTGGCCAGAGTGCGACAGTAGGTAGATACGGAAACTGCCACGTGTCCTTATGATAAATTGAAGGGAAGTGTTATTTCTGTATCAAAAATGAAATTCTTTTTCATACTTAAGGATCATGGCTTCCTGAAATCATTTACTGAACAGGTTCTCCCTGTCTTAAAAAGGTTTATGTAGATTGTCTGGTATTTTAGGTAATGGTTGAACTGTCTTTTTGAAAAAATGAAGAGGAATAGTTCTTGTATATTTGTGTTAATGTTTTTTCCTGCTAACGGTAAATCTTCTGAAATGTACAGTGTTTTTCGAGATAACTTTTGGTCTCAAAGCTTCATTTTAGTTTTTGCTGCGCAGTTGTGACTTATATTCAATAAAACATGTTTCCTTGTATGAGGAGCATCTGGTTTAACATTAAGAAGTGAGGTTTCACAGAAATGGCTAAACTAGTGTTAACAGCTCACTGCTGCTGGTGGAGATAGTTGTTCTCCCTCTCTCTCTGCATAAAACCCCCAAGCTTCTCGTACCCTCTTGCTGTCGCTTGTCTCTTCTGGCTTCTTTTTCCTAGCTGGAAGTGCTGTTTGTCTGTCTGGTGCCTCCGTTAATCAGCTTGCAGTGAAAACAGAAGTCAGATGAATGTTGGAACTGGTGCAAAAGGGTTGGAGGGATGCAGAAATACCCCTTTCAACAGCAGCAAAGCAATAGTAGATTAGTTATCGTGGACTGTCACCTTTAGGGTGTCCTGAATGTGGCTAAATTCTGTTAATGAGAAACTACCTAGAAAGACCTGTACTCCTCTGTTTTTTTTGTGCGGGGGGTGGTAAATTACCATCTCAAGCTGTTAGGGTGAAATGGCATTAGTCCCTCACTTAGTTTTGTTTGGTTTTGTGTGTGTATAGTGGGTTTTTTTTGCTTTTTTTTGTGTTTTTTTGTTTTGTTTTTTTTTAATACTTGCTTTCTGATAAGTTCATCATACAGTCATCATTGTCTTCCTTTTGCTTAATTTTATTTGACTGCAAACTCTGCATGAAATACATTCTCTTAAACTATTGATACAATCGAATCTCTGTTCTCATAGATCTGATTAAGGGCAGAAGAAGAAAATACAAAGGAACAGACTAGAAAAATTAATCAAGTTCCTGCAGCCTATAACTTACTTTTGCCTATGTCGGACAGGAGTCCATAGATACTTAGTGACTTTCCAATACTTGAATGAGCTGTTGATATGTTGAGTATTACAGTGGTATCACAGGTTAGTGAATTGCCTTTTTCTGATAAGGCATTTTCCTGTTGATTAATAAGAATGCACATGAGCTAGCTAGTGAGTTACTGGTCTGTGACTAGGTCTTAGTGAGTTAGTGATAGATGCAGTCAGCTTTAGGATTAGATAGGCAGCATCAAAAGACAAAGCATTTATTTATTTTATCCTCAGAAGAATATAGGAGCTGACCAAATGTACTTTTTTCTTAGCAAATTCTCGTCCTGTGGGGGCTCAATTATTTAACATACACAGGTGCTTCTTTTCACTAGAGTAAGCATTTTATTCAAATACTTCGGATGTAACTGATTGTATTATGTAAGGCAAAGAAGATGGATCCACGTCTTGACAGAAGGTATCAGCTTCCATTGCCTTTTGCTTTGCAATTGGGTCCAGATCCCTGAAGGTGAAATGGTAACGTAATAATCTGGTTGACACCTAAATTGTGATGGACTGAGGCAGTAGGCTCTCTTAAGAGGAAAGACAGAACTGGTTTTCTTACCAACCGTGGTTCAGTCTTTCTAATGCATATCTTGTGTATATAGTTGTGGTCTTAGATTTTTGACAACTTGAAGAGTTAGATTTTTTTTGCTTGCAGCTTGTATGGTTTGTCCTAAGTTTTCAATCATAGGCATTGCTGTTTTGCAAGGCACAAGAAAAGTGTTACTTTCCCTTGGTTTTAAATGTAAAAAAAAAATAAAATTCCTTGCTCATGAGTAGAGACCAAGAGAGCCTGTAAATTTACTCAGTCTTCTTTGTGTAAAGGAACAGAATACAAAAGGAGAGCAGGTATTGTAAGGAGCTGGATCCTTCTATACTGTGTTGTAGCTCTAAGAAACATTTTTTGTTATTGCTAGAGCAGTGACTCTAAACTTAGTAATTTATAATCTCATTACCCTGAGCTTTTTCTTTTTAAAGATTGCTAATGGATCTTTGTCTTAGCACTGTTTAACATTGCTGTCAGTTAAAGGAGTGATGCAATTGTTTATGTAATATTTTCAATAAAAACCAGGAGGGCAGCATACTCCACGTTTACTGATACCAATGGTTTGACTGTCAAGCAGTTCCATTGCAATCTCTTGTTTTCACAAACACCATAGTTCTGCATTAGCATTTATTGATTGAAACGTCTTTTCTGCTGAGACCATACACAAATACTGACTTTGCCTTTTAACACTTCTAAATCTCCAGTTATTGAGGTTATGGAAATATTCATACTAATGTACATTGTTGAAATTCTTGACTAGCAAGCTAAAACACCTAAAATGTGAAACTTGGCAGAGGCATAGATAAAGTCTCTGCTGAGTACTTTGCTTTAAAGAAATTTATTTCTTTTTGATATTTATACTTAAACTGTCTTGCACAGAAAAAAAAACTTGGGTATATTGATGTGATGCATCTTTTTTGGCATTTATATATATATAATTAGACACTTGCTGGTGTCTAATATAATAATATAAAATTATATGATATATATACGTAATATAAAACTCTGCTAAGCTTCCAAACTGATACATTTTCTTCCCTTAGGCCTGAGAAAAATCTCCCTACCTCAGGAGCTGAACCTGCAAGGCTAATGCTTTAAGTTGTTTTTTTTTAACTTGAGTTTCAGTAAAGGTAGAATTTCAAAAAGTTTCAAATTCACTGAAATAATAATTTCTAGTAGAGATTAAAATATGCTTTAAGTGTCTTAACACTTCTGGAAGTCCTACTTGAAGTTCCTTGTGCAACCTACTTGTAGCTAGTTGGGATGGGGTTTTCTACTTTTTTTTTTTCTTCCCTTAAAGATGCACTGGAATTTGTTATGTATCATAAGCTGTCATTGCACATGCTTTATATGTCCAATATACAGAATATCCAGCACAGTCTTAGTTTTGATTTTCTGGCTTATTAGTCCGTAATTTTAAAGTTACAGTAATGCCTTTAAGATAATTCTTGGTGGCATTTGAAACCCAAAATTTCAGTTCTGGTGCAGTTTAATAATAGTGTGGACGTCGCAGTTGGCCGTGCCGCGGTGTGACCCAGCACAGGGAGGCTTGGCGGGCGCTCAGCAGCAGAGCTCGTGGGTCCGGAACCACGAGGCACCGGTTCCTTTCAGCTGGGAAGTTGCAGAAAAATGTTCTGATAGCTCTAACTGGGTACAGCCTAGGATACAGTTGCCTGCAGATCAAAACGAAAACCTGAAGCAGGCCAGACCTATTGGCAGCCTTCCAGCTTCTTCTCCTTCTTTGCAGGGTTTATGTTCTTTTACCTACCCTGGCCCAGCCTAGGGAACCAGGTGCTCGCTGCCAATTAGTCTTGTCAAGACAACCCAGAGCTTCTCTTGACAAGCCTGACTGCTGACAGCAGCTGTGGGGCAGTCTTAGGCAGGATTTTAACTCCTCGCTTGCCAAATACTTTGCAGCAGACTAAATCCCCTGCTCTCATTCTGCAGTTGTTCAAATACGCTTCTAGTTTATGAAAATGTGGGTTTTATACAGAAACGGCTCTAAGGTTGCCGGTGGTGCTACAGTGCTAGAGTTTACTTGTCGGACTTCTGGCTTGAAGAAGTGCAAGTTGGGAGTTAAGTTGTTACGAAGATCACTTTATAAATTTGTGGATGCTGTGAGAACTGTCCATCCGAGGCCACCTTCTGCTTCATGTAAGGTGTAGCTGGAGAAGACACCAGTAGCTTGAAGTTTAATCTGTCATCAGTATTGCAGTGTCGCAAGGGAGTTTGACCAATTTACAGTTCATGCATTAATACCGATGCACTATAAATGACAATGTTTCATATTTTTAATTTATATTGTTGGGAAGAGAAGCTCACTTTCAGTGGTGGATTTTTCCTGAGTTTTCTTGTCTTTTACACGTGCGTATGACCTTGCTACTTTCAAGTGCTTTGCTCCAGCTATGTTAGCAGTGAACAAAAAATACAGGTGGTAGCCATAAAACCTCAGTGGGTTTTTTATTTTCATCAAAAATGCCAAATTTATGAATTGAGCAACTCAAGAGTGCAAGAGATTTTTAAGTGCCTATAGCAATATTTAGGCTTCAGGTTAGCACTAATGTCTTTAATTGCAGTTCCTAACAAATCACAGCTTAGGCTGTCGCTCTTCTCAGTTGTGGTTCTAGAAACTTTTGAACTTTTGGGTCTGTTTCACTAAAATTTGAATGGGGCTTTCCTAATAGCTCTTCCAAATTTTCTGAATATCAATACTGCTTTTTCCTACGTAGTCACCGTTGTAGGTACATCAGTAGAGAAAGACAAGTAGAACTCCGTTTTTCTGAAATTTAAGAGGTGGCAGCTAGCTAGTTTGTATTAGAGAATGTGATCTTCTTTGCTTGGTCAGATAGAAAGGAAACATAGCTGGGTACATGAGAAGAGCTGTGTGTGTAAAGGACGTGCATGTAAGCTGGTGGGGGGCCAGAGTACTGTGGTGAGGATTAGGCAGGCTGCTGAGCTTTTGAGAAACCTAAGAGTATCAAGTGAGAAGAAATAAGACTGTTAAATCTGTGTAAATTGATCCAAGAACAGAGGAACAGTTTACAAAATAGCCGATTTGCAGTTGAATGAAATGCTCTGTTTACAAAAGATCTTGAATTGGATGTTTTTACTGAGCTAGTTGAGGATATGGGATATGATTGACCCCTTATTTTTTCAACTTTGCTTCTAATTTTCTTTGCATTCAGTGAAGCAGAGCTGTTAAGGTATGCTTTTCCTTAACTCAGAACTCCCAAGAATGACATATGAATAACCATTAGATCACTATATCTATTTAAAACCTATTTATATTTTAGAACTTTGTAGAGAAGCATATGCTTCGTTAGAGTTCTTAAAAGTAAAAACAAATTCAGCGCTGCAAGGGGAAAGCTCTGAAACTTTTTCTCAGAGTACTTATGGCTTTTGCAGAGGTCATCAAGAGGGCTGCCATACTTAACTTGAACACTGACTGGAACTGTTTGTTCTGCCCACGTGAATTAAAAAAAGTATATTGGCAGCTTTCATTTGAGAAGATTTAGGCCTGACGGTACAGAAAACATAATTTCAGCCAATCGCCTAGAGTTCTATTCTGTAACAGGCACCTTACTTTTCTGACTTGATGCTTTTTCTATTACTTTTTCAAATGCTAAGATGAAGTTAAGAGTTGCCTACTTAGGGTGCGTGGAGGTAATTTAAAGGAAACAGCTTCTATTTAATGTTGCTCGTGTGGGCTTACATGTTATGATGAGTTGCCGTCAGGGTGCTGCCTAAATGATTTGAGGATCATACTTGGAAATTGAGTGCATGGTTGTCCTGAATTGGCACAGCTTCTGCTACGGCTATCTGCTGGCACGTGGAGTTCTCAGTAGATCTGTATAGCATTATTTCTGAGTTTATACCCCAAACTTACGCTTGCTACATGTAGTTCTGTGATCCTTATGTAATTAGAAATACTAGCTTTGTTTGTGACGGTTGTATTATCCACTAGACTTGTGTAAGTACAGGGAAGAGAGTACTTCAGAAGCAACTGTCTCTATTTTTGGTTCGGTGTTGGTCACGTTCTGTTCTTCCATTGATGTTTTTCAGTTTCAGGGATTTCAGATTTTCTGAGCAGAAGAGAAATGCATGGCAAATGTACTGTATTTTCTAATCTAACATTTGAACACATGTAGTCCTGACATTGTCCCTTTTGAACCCCAAAGCCTTTTAAGGGGCCACAAGGAGGTATCCTACTGTTCAGAATGTTTTGGAAGGGTATTTTTGAACTGAAGTGTGTAGCTGCTTGGAAAGAAATGGCTGAACATGAGCTGCTCATTGTGAAGCTGCACCAAGGAGAGGAAGGCGATTACTTCTTACTTTCAGGTTGGAACAATGGCAAAGTATATATTTTTTTTTTTTTTTACTCAACAGTCTGCCAGCGTAAGTCCTTCAAACTTGTAACTTTCCCCACCTTTTAGCAGGCCACATCAAACCAGCTCAGTATTTTATTTTTGAAGTAAATGTTTTCAGCAGCTGAGCTTCCAACATTAATGTTAAAAGCAGCAGCTTAAATAGAGTCCTGCTTTCTGCAGCCAGAGCCCCACAGTTGATTAATATATAGGTTTCAAATAGACATTTCTCTTCACAGTAGCCATCTAAGGTCTAACTACATGAGCAGAACTAACCAGTGCTTCTGTGGAAGGAAGGATTCTTGCCCTGGCTGCTGCTTCCTCCCTCCTCATCTGCCCCTCCCTTGTGTTAACATGAATGGTTATGCAGAAGTCATAAACCAGATGGAGTAAATGATTGACACTTTTTCTGAGAATTCATTTGAGTCTGGATCAGTTCCTTGAGCTACTTGACTCAGCAGCCATACAGTGCACTGATCACCTCCTGCACCAGCATAGGTGGCCAGAAAGAGGCTGACACCATTTCTTCTGGTTGCAGTGCTGGCTTAGGCCAGTTCTGTGTGCTGTTGGCATTACAGGTCGGTGTCCTTTACCTCTTCTTGACAGGTCCGAGTTTTGATTCAAGGTTCAGTTATTCAGATTCTTCTCCCTGTGCAACCGCAATTCCAAATTATTAGAGCCAGTGATGGGAAAAAAGAACAGCAGTGCTTTGCCCTAATAAGGATTTTCAGGAACACTTGAGGCACTTGGACCCTTTACCTTGTCTAGTTAAAAAAATAACAGCCACCTCTGCCTTCCAGCCCTTCAAATCAGTTCTTGAAGCTGTCTGCAGTGAGCGCATTTTTGTGTGCGTGTGTAGAAAGATGCATGGTTCCACTTAAGCCAACGTATTCCTTGTACTTTAAGAAATGTCTTTGGTATTACAGTAGTAATTCATTATTTCTGGAATGTGTATTGGAAGGGAGGAAATTGCTTTGTAATCCTTAGTATTGCTCTTTCTTCCTTACTGAAGTGGGTTACTTTAAACTGTAGGTGTTTGCCAGCCTTATTCATTTTGACTGAATAAGGTTGAGGAGCGCTTATGTGAGCAGCTTTGTTAGTGCCTCGCAAGGAGCAGTAGCCTATAGCAGGAGTTTGGCAGCGTGCAAATAGGACATTAACCTCCTGAGCAAGCATGCCTTAATGGAAGCAATTGTCTTTAATAACGGAGTCTCTCATCACTGCTAAGTGAATCGTTTTAAAGTGAGGAACAGTCCGGATTAGGAGTGTGGTCTCCCTCCAATTCCTTTTACTTCTGTCTCCATGGTCCAAGGTGATGTGCTCCAGCGTGACCGTGTGTGTTCGCCTGCTCGCTGTGCCAGCATTGAGCTAAGCACTGTGCAAGGAGCAGAGAGACTGTGATTTCTCTCTCTCCCAAGTTATTGGTGTTTTTGATTTGTAAGAATTGCCTGGGTTTGGGTTTTTCCAATGTTTTCTCCTTGTTATCTTTCAGTGTTTTGAATCATAGAATCACATGAAAACACCAAAACCAAGAATCTTAAAGATTCTTGGTTTTGAAATAATAAGCATCCTATACCTGTTTTGTAAGGTGTCATACACAGCGCAGTGCATCAGCTTTTGTGGAGATGGTACGTTTTTAGGAGTTAATACTTTGAATGTAATTTACTATATAAACAGGTTTTTAAATTGGGTAACACCGTGAAACAGGTGTGTTATCCTTAGGACAGAGCACAGCCTTGGCTTTGAATGTACCTCCTAGGAAGTCACAGGTGGAAAGCTTCAGCTAGATTGTGGGACGCTGCTGGAAAGAGTTTTCACAGTTATCTATGAATATGTGGTATTTCAGGATCGCAGACTATTTGTAACTGTTGGTTTTAAATTGTATTACACAAATGATTTTTCCTAGCTGTATTTGTACTTTCATTATCTGTACGCTCAGAAAACTTGAAGAGTACACTCATGCAGACTTTTTGGCTTTGAACATCTCTAAATTTACTGCAAATGGGAATATAGTGTTAAGATGCCACTGCTTATTGTTTTTTTAGGATAACTTATGCCAGTTTAAAGTAAATAGAAATCCTTCTTACTTGAAAAGAATAACATGAGTATAACATGAGTCTAACTTTTCCTGTTCTTAGAAAGTCTACAAATTGATGAATTTACTTTGTGGATTTTGGTGGAATTAAATTCAATTTCTTTTTAGGCTGAAATAACTGCTGGCAGCTCCTCTTTGTTAAACTGGGATGCCTTTGGGGCCAGTTCAGAAGTAACTTGTATTTTGTCAACCTTAGCGCTGCCACAGGAAATACGTGAAAGCACACTTCTGTCACACATTGATTTAAACTAATTTAAAATTACTAGATTGAATAGGAGATGCTTTACCAATGACTTATGTTTTATTCTAACACAAGGTTGAGAAGTACGACTGAGATGGTTGCCTAAATTCAAGAAACTTTTCCATTGGTGAAGGACGGTTCCCAAAGCAACCGCTCCCTCCTGGAGCCCCCCGGGCAGTGGTACACTCACTTCATGTTTCTGAGCAGACCTGAGGAATAATAGTGGTCTATAAAGTTGTGTCAAATTTCAGGATAAGCTTCCCTGTCCTTTTTTTGATTTTAATGAGTTAAAATGATTAGCATGTAGCCCCTTTGCCTCCCCTGCCCGATGAAACAGCATTACTGATTTTATTTGGAGCGCAGGTATGTCTTCAGAGGCCTGAGTGACCTAATATTTTAAATAAGGCCTAATTAAACATTGTATAGCCCTTATTGTAGCAACTTTTACCTTTCATTTGCGCTGTTAGGGCCCTGCTCTGAACCAATTAGAGTAAGTTTTACTGTCTTGTATTTGTAGATTTGATAGGAACATAATGGGGGAAAAGAGAAATGAGTGTAAACATTCAAGCTGCAGAAGAACTTTCCTTTTGCCGTAATCTTTTTTTACTAAAATTTTGTACTCATAACTCTGTTGTTCTCTGAAAGGTTGTTTTTATGGAATCTTTCAATAGCAGTAGGATGGCCTAGCTTTAAGCGATTCAACAACTTTGTTTCCATTCACCTCTGAAAACGGTAATGTACATTAGTGTGGAATTTCTGCCTAGGAATAGTAATTTGTAATATTTACCCAGTGGTTGCTCAACCCTCTAGCTTTTATTCCAGTAAATATGCATAATATTTGAATGTTTTTCTTCCTGTTCTGCATGTGAAGCTTTAACGCAAGTTCCCAATGTTTTCTGTTTACTTCTGTTGCTTTACTGGGCTTGGCTCTGGTGTGGAGAAGTAAATTGTTCTCGTCTGTCCTGTTACTCTTAGATTTCTGACAGTGAGCATACGTGAGCATATTCAGTCCCTCAACTCCTCTTGGATTTCTGAAAAACAATGATGATTATTTTAGGGGAGTGCTGACCTACTCTTAATAAAGAACTTGTCTTGTGTTCCACTTTCCCATTTTTAGAATCACGGTTCATATTCCTGTTGCTTCACAATCGTATAACATCCTTGTGGCAAGTACAGCAGTTGCTTACCTGGAAAAGTAATATTAGAAAAGTGTGTATTTTTAGCTGCCTTTTGATGTGATGTAGCAGCTGGAAACAAGGAGGAGAGGCAGTATGAGGTGATAGGACAGCACTGCCAGCCACAACTCGAACCACTGCTTTGGACTTCAGAACAAAATGTGGGGAAACTCTTTTTACAGGCCTGAGTATGGCCGTTGTGCCCGGCACTTCAGTGATCCACGTGCTGTGGCTTTGCTCTTGATTCTCAAAAGCTTCATTTCAGAATCCTCCCCTGGGCTGTTTGACAAGTGTTGTTAATGGATGAAAAAGAAAGGTTTTTGTTTATGTTAATACGCGTTAAAAATACGATGAGCAGACAGTTCCATGCGCACATTTGAGATACAATTAGTAAAATATCCCTTTGATACCAGTGACTAGTTTTAAATATTAAAATTAAAAGGTCTTCTAACAACTAACAAAAATACCTTTTTTTTTTTTTTCCCCTTGTAGCAATCATGTCCACAACTGAGGGAAGGAATCTAGAAAATGCATGTTGAGGTATATTCTCGAGACAAGATACAGTGACTCGTATGCTTTTCTGGGTAAGAAGGGTATCTATATTCTCTTGAATATGACAAAAAGTAATTAACCTTTTAAATTGAACTTTTGAAAAGTACAGTCTGTCAGGCCAGTATGGTGGAGATTTTGTGGATGGGGAGTTTTCTTGCTTGTTTTTCCTTTGTTCTTGAAGCTTTCTGGGCAAGTGTGGAGAACTTTCTACCCATCCAAGTCTAAAGCTGTTCTAGACTAATAGTGCAAAGGAAGAGCAGTAATGAGCAATTTTAGAATAAAAGATGCAGCTGAATGGTGTATGACTATTGGGTATGACTAATTCATTGTTACAAAGATGTGTGCTGTTTCTAGCTTGATATCCCAAGGTTATATACCTTTGTTATATACCAGGTGTTACACTCTCTTCCTTTTCCCTTCCCCAAAATCTTAAACATCTCTGTGAGTAGGAAGAGAAAGAAATGTGCAACGGGAGAGAAAGTGGATAGTCCACCTTATGTATGCTGGGCTGACAGGCTGGCAGCTGTGGAACGTACTCTGCCTCCTGGTCAGTGTGAATATTTTGAGGCACCGCAGGCAGCTGTGGTTACTGCAGTGGCGTGATATGTGGTTGTATGGTTCCTGCAAATCTGTGTGTGATCTGACATTTGTAGTTGTGCTGCTCTTAGAACTCCCTTAGTCTCCTAGCTTGGTCCAGAGAACTCCAGAAAAAACAAATTTGGGAATGTTTTTTGTAATCAGAAAGACATTCCTTGCTTGTTTGCTTACACGCTTATGCTTTTACTTATGCGCAGAACTCGCTAGCATCTTCTGTGTGTAACATTGCTCTGCAAGTGTCTCCCTCCTTAGCAGCTACTTGGGTGTTGTTCAGATTGTTGTAGGCACTGTGTTCTAGGTAACTTGTACTGGTAGTCTCCACAGCTGTTAAGGCCCAATTTCTGCACTTCTTCCCCCACCTCCCTGCATCCATGCCAGATTTTCAAGGTTTTATTTAACATGATTGGATGTAGATACCTAGCTTGATGAGTTTGCTGCAATATCTGAGGAGGAGATAGGGAAGAAAGCTTGCATTCGGTTTGCTTTCTGTTCCTGTAGCGGTTAGGTGTTTCACATTCATTATCTTTTCAAGATTCTCCTGTGAGCTGTACCTCTGACTCTTCCCCTGTCTCAGTGGATTCTGCTCTAAAGTCATGGGCTTACAGCCGTGCATCTGTCTTAAGGGACTTGTAGACTGGATCGCTAGAGCATTGCTTACTTGTTCATCAGCAACATTATTTCATGAGACCCAGTGCATTCAATCACTGTTCCAGTTTCTTTCTAGCTGTGAACAAAGAACTGTAGCAACAGAGGAGTGTTGCTTCAAAATAATGTTTCTGAAGAATGGAGCAGTTTCCATTAAGAGTTAAATTAGAGAAGATGGCATGCTTTAGTCCTTTAAGTTTAGCACTTCTCTCAGAACCTAATTAGATCTAATTTAGCTTGGCATTGCCTGACTTTTTTTAGTACAGAATTAGCCTGTTTCTCTCTGTCCTAGGGCAGTCCTGTGTTTTTTGGCAGGCTTGTTCCAATTATCAAACTTGGTTTCTAAAGAAGTAGTTGCAGAATACACATTGCTGATGTTTTTATCTTTTTACTGTATCTTCATGATTCACTGTCGTCGTGTTTCTGCTGCAGAGCTGCTTTCTTTTTAAGTGCTCTTACTAAAGATAGAAAATCTCCCTGGGCTCTTTCATTCTTTTATTTCTTAGGTAATAAAGCCAGACAGGTTTTGGTGGTGTTTTTTCTTTTTTTAGATGTTTCATATGTATGGCTTTATTAATATATCAGAGACTTCATCAGTCTAAAATTCTCCTGATATGTTACTGCCTTTCCTTGTCTTTTGGTCTCACCTAAGAATGTTGGAATGTTCCTCCTTCCCCTCCAATTTCTATTTTTATGCTATTTTTTTTCAATCTTGTCAGTTATAGCTTGGAATTTGTCTGACCTGCAGCTGGAGCATTTGCTTTCGGATTGTCTATCCGTACATTTGCAGTGCACTTGTTGGATTTTACAAACTGCTTTCATAGTTTGGAGTGAATTGAACAGTCCTTTTTCTGTGCTTGTTTTATTGCTCCTTATTGAAAGTATTTAGAGAAGTCATACTGTTGCCGAAAGCCCCGTACAGCAACAATACCTTACATAGGATTTACAAATTCTTCCTAAAATGAAGAATTTTGGACTGCATGTTTCCTGTCCATCAGATACATCTATGCAATCCTACCTGTGTGCCTACAGAAAAATGAGAGGGCCTGCTTGTAAATAAAATGTTTGTAATTTCCCAAACATTTTCTTCATGGCGATTTTTCTAAATATAAATGTGTAATGCATGTCCCTTCCACATAAGCAAACAAACTCTAGGGTGCCTTTTCAAATGTTCAAGTGTTCAATTAACAGTTGTCTTGTGTCTGTAACTTAATTGATGAACTGAAGATATCTCCTCATTTTTTTTTTTAAACGGTATTTTTATTTTACTATTTCTTCTCTTGGCTTTAGATAACGTAATCCATGGATAAAGTGGGAAAGATGTGGAACAATTTCAAATACAGGTGCCAGAATCTCTTCAGTCACGAGAGTGGAAGCCAAAATGAAAATATAATTGTGAACTCCAGTAGTTGCTCGTCTTCTAAAGAGAAAGCTATTCAGATAACTGATTTGGCTCAACAACAACCCAGCAGCCCACTGAGAGAAAACATTGCTCTACAATTAGGTTTGAGTCCTTCAAAGAGCTCGGCAAGGCGGAACCCAAACTGTGTGACAGAAATTCCTCAGATTGTTGAAATAAGCATTGAGAAAGAGAATGACTCGTGTGTCACCACGGGAGCTAGGCTCGCTCGAAGGGACTCTTATTCTCGGCACGCTCCTTGGGGTGGGAAGAAGAAGCATTCCTGCTCTACCAAAACCCAGAGCTCCTTGGATACTGAAAAAAGATTTGGTAGAACACGGAGCGGTTTGCAGAGGAGGGAGAGAAGGTATGGGGTGAGCTCCGTCCACGATATGGATGCGGTATCGAACAGGACAGTAGGCAGCCGTTCTCTGCGACAGCGTCTGCAAGATACCGTTGGGCTGTGTTTTCCCATGAGAACTTACAGCAAGCAGTCCAAACCTCTGTTTTCTAACAAAAGGAAGATCCATCTCTCTGAACTAATGCTTGAGAAATGCCCTTTTCCTGCAGGCTCAGATCTGGCTCAGAAGTGGCATCTCATTAAACAACACACAGCACCCGTGAGCCCCCATTCAACGTTTTTTGACACTTTCGATCCTTCCTTGGTTTCTACAGAAGATGAAGAAGACAGGCTCAGAGAGAGACGTAGGCTTAGTATCGAAGAAGGGGTTGATCCCCCTCCCAATGCCCAAATACATACTTTTGAAGCTACAGCACAGGTTAATCCGTTGTATAAACTGGGACCAAAGTTAGCCCCTGGTATGACTGAGCTGACTGGGGACAAAAACGTCGCCCCTCCAGGGAACTGTGACTCTGAGGAGGACACGACAACGCTTTGTCTGCAGTCCCGCCGGCAGAAGCAGCGTCAGGTGTCTGGAGAGAGCCACGGCCACATCAGCAGGCAGGGGGCTTGGAAAGTGCATACTCAGATCGATTACATCCACTGCCTCGTGCCAGACTTACTTCAGATCACAGGGAACCCCTGTTACTGGGGCGTGATGGACCGCTACGAAGCAGAAGCACTTCTAGAGGGTAAGCCTGAAGGCACTTTTTTGCTCAGGGATTCTGCGCAGGAGGACTACCTCTTCTCTGTGAGCTTCCGTCGTTACAACCGATCGCTACACGCACGCATTGAGCAGTGGAATCACAACTTTAGTTTCGATGCCCACGATCCCTGCGTGTTTCACTCCTCCACTGTCACGGGGCTTCTGGAACACTACAAAGACCCCAGCTCTTGCATGTTTTTTGAACCCTTACTCACTGTGTCTCTGAACAGGACTTTCCCCTTTAGCCTGCAGTATATCTGCCGGGCAGTGATCTGCAGGTGCACTACGTATGATGGGATCGATGACCTTCCTCTACCCTCAATGTTGCAAGACTTTCTAAAGGAGTATCACTATAAACAAAAAGTCAGGGTGCGATGGCTGGAGCGGGAACCTATAAAAACAAAGTAAATGGAAATCGAAATAAGCTTCTAGAGTATGCTTTTTTTTGTGTGTGTGTGTGTGTGTGTGTTCCGGTTTAACTGCAGCGAGCGCACCGACGACGTCTAGCTTTTCTGCAATATCCTATTTAAAGCTGAGTGTTAGTATCCTGTCAGATGCTGCCTGCTGTTAATCAGACTAAGTCGTGATGCCTCTTGGAAACAATAAGCAGACACAATTCTGCACGTTTTTCATTAAGGCCTAATGAAAATATTTTTGCTAATTTCTAAATATTTTGTTTCCCTTTTATAGCTGTAGTAATTGGATGAAGAAACTATGAGGCATTTCCCATGGGGCATTTGTGTAATGCTAATAAAGAAAGGCTTTATTAGAGGAGCATTTTTGCTAGTATTTCAAGTATTTTTTTAAAATCATCTTTCTGAAAACTTTCCACTACTCAAAGTACTAATTTAGCTCACAAACAAGTTTCCAAATACTAGTGAATGAGAGTATTTTCTTTTAGTGAAGAGGAGTTCAGTAGAAGCAGTCCAGTAAGAGTTAACGGTACTTTGATGCTAACAGATGAATCATGCTTTTCTCAGTGTATAAGGTTTCCTGATCATTAAGACTTGAATACGCCTGCTCAGTACTGTAATTCTCTTTTAAACACTTGGAGATTTAAGTAGCATTGTTAGCAAAAGTAATACTGTCTTGGACAGCTAAAATACCTTCCAGTGTGAATTACTGATTCAGTGGCAGGGCACGGAGTTAGACTATTGCTATGAAACAAAAGGTTCCTTTTTTCTTTTTCCTTAAACAGAATTTGGTGGCCTTGACTGTTAGTAACTTATAATGGAAGGTAATAGAGAAGAGGAGAAAAATGTTTAATTATTTTAAAGTAGTCTGATATTTTTATGGAGAAAATTACAAGTGGTTGCATTATTATAATCAGAATACAAAATCTGACGTATCTGAAGTAAATGTCAGGTTTCAAAGGTACTGTTACACTTTATTTGTAAATATCTTTCCATTTGTGCTTTTAAAAATGTTATAAAATAATATGCACTGACGATAGGTTCAACAGATGACTTGGAAACAAGATTCTGAGTTCTGTTTGCTTATTTAATTGGAGATGGAACTGAAAAGAGTTCTGTCTTAGACATTTTTGCACTAAAATTGTGTTGGAATGCCCTGACCCCTGTTTAACGTTTTGTACCAATTATGAGTGCTCCCTAGTTTCTTTACCAGCTGCTACAGTATGTTATTACTTACTTCTCTATGGCAGTGACCTGTGCGAGGTAGGGAACATTTTGGCTGCAAGTACAATAAACGTTATTCTTGTATGCTACACTAACCCTTCTATTGGTGTATTTTTCTGCTTGCTGTGCCTTGTTCTGGCTTTTTGTGCTAATAAAGTACAGTATGTTCAGTGTTATACTTGTATATCTGCTCTGTTTTTATATATTCACATAACTTGTAGCAGTTAACTCAATTTTTAATAGGCTTTTCTTAGTGTACTTAGTGTAGGTAATACAGGAATACTGTACAGTTGAATATTGGTTGGTCAGCAGACAGTATTTTGTTACATGCTTATCAGAAGCCCAACAGTGTACCCCATGGAATAATGTTTCCGTAGTCACTGCAAAGCAATGGACTCGTCTGCAGGTGTAGAGCTTTTTACAGTTTTTGTAATGTAAAGGAGAAACGTTAATCAAAAAGTATTCTGAAACATTATATATCCCCTGTGAAAGCTGCTTAAGATATTTTGGCTTGTAATATAGATAACTGCGGAGCTTAACATTTTGATACTCCCCCCTGAGTAAGGAATGAATATTCCTGTAAATTGACAGTACGGCAGTGGCATTTGTTCACTTTTAGATTATTTTAATACATAGATGTATGTACAAACTGGCCAAATGTCCTGTTTTTACCAAAGAATACTGTCAATTTATGCTGGGGTATTTTTTTAGTAAGACACTTAAAAGAGTGGAGAGGTGTGATTTCTCTTCTATCAAATATTTATCCCGAGCTATAATAAACCAAAGTATGTGACAACTTCATCTGAACTTAAGTAATGTATATGTTTATGTTGGTAGGGCCTAAAACTTTTACATCAACGGTGTCATCATTTTTCTTGAACTTGCAATGCACCTGAAGGGGAATGATTTAAATAATTTTGCAATGACTGGAACAGCACTACATGGAAGCTTGTGCTGCAAGGGGTTGATCTGAAGCACCCAGAAAGCACTTTAAAACGTGTTTATATGCTTGTGGAAAATTTGTGATCCCGTTTTGCATTCTTTGTAGTAGCTTATCTTCTTTCACGTGTTAAAAGACTTCAGCTGTTAAAATGGAACTTTGTTTAGAATATGTAAATACTAAGTTTTATGTAAGTACGTGTACAAATGTGCTAGTGGTCACTTAAGTTTTGAATTGTGTGTGTGTGTGTCATTGGATATGCAACTCCCGGTTTAAAATCTGCTCTAAGCATAAAAAGAGGAAAAAGAAGTCACCAGCATGAAATTGCACCTAAGTGTACCTTCACTGTGTCGTTCTCACTGTTCCCTCAGTTGCTTCTGAGTTACAGATGAGTACTTCAGATCTTGCTTTCAATATTACTATTAGACAGTCAACCTGCAACCGAGCTTTGTCCCAATGTATGGACCTGGTTTTTGTTTACACCCGTTGCAGTTGCTTGTCATAAAGTAGAGAATGAGATTCTAGCTGTGACGTTATCAGTGTGGTCAGGAATACACGTTCATTTGATTTTTTTATCATGTAGTGGAATCTTTGGGGAAAAAAAAGGGAAAAATAAAGCCCTCAAACCCTTATCTCAGCAAGTTTGCTCTTGCATTTGTGGAAATAATTTTTATAGAGAGGATATACTGCTCTCTTAAAACACACACAAAAAAAGCAATGATCTCTTTCTCTATGATTTTTTTTAAAGCTTTGCTTCACTGAAATATACAGAATAACTTGCTAATGTGGTTATGCTAAAAATAATCACTTTAAATTATAGTAGACTTGAACGATGTCTACTCAAGTTGCAGTGTATTTCCTAATGAATACGTCTTCAGTTCTAAAGGCACTAATAAATAGTATGTTAAGAATGTGAGTAGTTGATTCCTCATTTCAGTTTGAGGAGTATACTTTAACTTTCTGATTTTGTTTTGGTTAGAAAATATTATACATGTCTTCAAAAGATGTGCCCAAACCACTGATTTTTATCTCTTTATTTTTTTAAACAGTAGGATTCAGTGTAATGAGGTACATTAGCATGATTCCAGTCCAGTGTGGTTACATGACAGATAAGTATTTGAGCCTCAATCTTGTAAAGTGTTTTTTCAAGGTGATTCTCATTTCTGCAGAAAGGGCTATAGAAAGGGCTTACTCTGTAGAATCGTTTTGTAAAAATACTCTTACAAAGATCTTTGTATTTGAAAAGACCGGGGTGGTGGTGCTATGTGGGAATTAAGATCTTTGAGTGCTTAGCACAGCTTGGTGGTTTTGTTGCATGTAAATACACACATCGTTATATTATAAAGTCAATACCAGCTCCAGTTTACCAGAATATGGAAATTAAAAAATTGTAATTTCCATATAACATGTTATCTGACGTTGGAAAGTTATTGTGTAAATAAAACACCATATTTGATGCAATGACATAGAGTGCACGAAGGGTTTTGGCTCAAACTGGATTG
This sequence comes from Trogon surrucura, assembly GCA_020746105.1. Classification (NCBI taxonomy): domain Eukaryota; kingdom Metazoa; phylum Chordata; class Aves; order Trogoniformes; family Trogonidae; genus Trogon; species Trogon surrucura. The sequence continues at coordinate 97,087,774 of CM036618.1, read as the reverse complement.
TTGTTTGTAGAACAGAAAATTATAATTTTAAAAATAGGGCATTAAATTCAAATCTTTTTTAGAAATCTGCCTTTATGTCCCGTGGAATTGGAGAAAAGTAACTATGCTGTATTTTGACTATACATGAGTCTATGAGTTGGGCTTTTTTATTGGTTTTAAACGATAACTCCTCTGGAAATGCTTTCAAGGACACGTAGACACTTGTCCAGATAATTTCCTTGTCAGAATGAAACTTCTCTTAAGAAAATAAGTTACAAAGACGTGTTTTGCAGTTTCGTACTTTACATTTTGTGTGTAATTGAAGACTTGTTGCTTACAAAACAGTAGTCTTTAAATCAGAAACAAACAGCCTTTGGAAGACCTGTGTACTCATAGTGTTTGATAAGATGAATTCAAGCCTTTGCTAGATGTCATCCTGATACCCACTCACATCCTTAAGTCCATATTTAAGGTTCTGCACTACTATATTCTTTCTAAGATTCTGAATTTTTAGGATACAAAAGTGATTTGCTTTAGTCTCCATGTGCAAGGTAGAATATTTGCAGAATGCTTTAAAACTTGTCTCTGCTGCAAAGTTGCATGGAAGGCTGAAACTGTCCAGTCAGAAGTAACTGAGTAGCAGAGAGATGAATCTGCAGGCAGCTTCTTTTCCCCCCAAAGCTACCTTTAAATAGAGAAAAAAAATAACTGTGTCTTCATAGAATCATAGAATGGTTAAGGTTGGAAGGGACCTTGAAGAGCTGCTGTGGGCAGGGTTGTCTCTCTCCCACTAGACCAGGTTTCTCAAAGCTCCATGCAACATGGCCTTGATTCTTCTTTGATTCTTGACCTTGAATCTTCTTTGATTCTTTCTAAAATAATATTATTTTTAAAACCATTCACATCTACAATTACCAAAGTGCTTTTTGAGTCCCTTTCCTAAGTGGTGGTTTAAATGGTCACGTGTGTGCCAGACCTTAGTCTGCAAGAATCCATGTTGCCCATATATATATATATATGTTAACAAGATGCCTCCAAGCATTTGTGTATTCGTGGTCTTGTTTGAAGCTACCTGAAGTATACCAATATGATGAGGATAAATCTGTTTGAATTCTAAAAATTCTCTCTTTGTGCATGGCATGCATTGAGAATAAAAGGAGTATTTTATTTGTATTTCCAGGTGTATTTATATATTACAGACAGATGGTTGGTGTGTTTTCCTGCTCTTGCCACACTTGCCTAAACAATTGTCTCCTGACTCTGACCAATGGAGGGTTTTTTGTTCATAATTGCTTTATAAAAAGTCTTAAAATAGAAATCAAATCAGTTGGCTTTTAAAGTGTTAACTCTTAAAAAGCGTGGTATCACACTGCTAATTGCTCTCCCTTTTTGCAATATGGATGTGTAAAGAATCATTTAGCTTGACCATGGGTTGTGTCTACCAAATGCAGTTGACTTAAAATATCTTAAGTGCTTTTTGGTTTTTTTCATTTGTAATTGAAAATGCTGCTGAGGAGGGCTTTGGAAGGAAAAAGGCTTGATATTTTCACACCAAGATACAGAGAATGAGTGTTTTATGATGAGGTAAGGATCTCTTGAAGATGTTTTTTAAGAGTTTTTCCCCCATCTCACTGTTTTAAGTCGAGACTCTTTGAAAGAAAAAAAAAACACCACCTCTTGATGACTCTAAAGTTACAGTCCTTTAAAGACTGAGAAGAATCTGGTGCTTTTACTTAATTTTCTTGCATGTTACCTTACTGATTTAAGAGTAGTTGTTTCAAGAAGCAAATTTTAAATCTGTTATTTCAATGAAGCATTGCCATTTCTTATTTTTTATAAAATATTCCATTTACGAAAATTGTGTGTCGATGGGATGTTAACCTGATACCGTCTTTGACCTTCTTGTTATCGAGGTAAATACTGTGTATATGCTTTTCAAGCTGGGTAAATGTTCACTTTGTAAATTTGCATTAAAGCTACAGCTGTTACCAGCTAGGTTTCTTAGGGCCAATGTGTTTATGAGCTGAAGCTCCTGGTGCTTGACCCTTCCCCCCCCCCCCCCCCCCATCTTCACTAGAAAAAAAAACCTAATTGTGTATGTGTGACATAGTTAACGTTGCAGATTTCCTTGCGAAGCACACAGCTACACTGACAAGCAGGAACGTATCTGAACTTGCTTGCCTGGAGTAAAACAACGTCTCTGATTTCTCAGCAGGAGTTGTAATTTGGTGGCAATTTGGCAAAGAGGAAGCAGAATTAGGTTTTGTTCTTCTCTGAGCAGCTGTTAAGTTGAACACGGTATGTGCTTCCTGTGCGATAAGGTATATTAAATTTTTAGAGCCCTAAGAATTTTAATAGCTTTTGGAAGATAAAGGAGGACTTGGCTGCTTTGTCTCTTGCTTTCGTATGTGTGGTTTTGCAAAAGCTTGAAGAGATTGTTAAAATGGAATCCATGTAATCACCAACTGTATAAGCACCACTTTACAGTATCTTTATGGAGATAGCAGATTCCTACGTGATCATATTTAAACTGTTTTGGAAGAATGAATAATGACACTGTGGGCACAAATTAATTCAGCTTGCACTATAAACTTTCTTACCAGAAGCCTTCATTCTTAAAAAAAAAAACCACCTCACAAAAAAATCCTGTGTGATCCCTACACAGAAAAAGTGTAGCGTTGGTGATGCGCTCTTTGGTAAGTGTCCAAAAAAGCGGCACCCAGACGGTCCCTGGACCTTTTCCCAACATTCCAGCTGAAAGGGCCCTGGCAGGCCCACCGGGCGCTCGAGAAGTTGGCTGGCGTCAAGCGTCGCCCGATGCCAGCACCTTGTGTTACTGAGCTGGTTTAGGTCTCTCCCTAGTTTAGATGGCTTTTAACCTGCTGCAGCTTAAATGTTTCTCCACTCTGCCTGGTTTGTCCTTGTTATCTGGTTGCCAAACTGTCTTGCATCTTAATATGGTAAGAAAATAATGTGATTTATGGCTACCGAACCAGTGTATTAAGTAATAGATGGCTCTGTCTTAATAAATGGGGTATAAACTACCATATTGTTTTCTTTTTATATTTGTTTGGGAGCGAAAGTTGTGATTTTAATGAGTTTGTCTGTACTGTAAATACATATTTTTACAAATATTTAGTTGTCGTACATGTAGTTAGATCAAAATAATCAGTAACTCATGTTTATTCTAGTCCATTTCTATCACATCTAAAATACTTGAGTGAAGAGATCCAGAGACTGATAATTATCATCTTCAGAAGTTTCATCACACTCTGAAATTCCAGCAAGCTCTTAATTTAGCAAGTTCTCAGTTAAATCTCAAGGGATTGTCTCCAAAGTTGTAAACTGAGTACAAGTTTTTCCTGACATAAATGTGTGTCTTTTCTAGAGCACAGCCCTAATGAACACAAACCAAGGAACAGTAGGTGTCATCCTCTAAAGTGAGAGAGATTCTCCTTTGTGCACGATGGGAGCTTCTAAAGCTTAATTAGTGCAAATTCTGTAGATGATGAAAACTGGGCAAAGTGCTGCTAATGAGGAATTGTAGCTGGGCACCACGGCTGTGTAACAAGCTGAAAAATTATTGTGGGCTGCTCTGTGGAGCTATCTCAATTTGTTAATTGTGTATTTTTCTGGAGCATTACTCCTACAAATAAATAAATCCATAATTGATTAATAAATGAAAGTTAGGGGAATTAACTTAGCTATTATAGTGGTGTGTTTGAAACATGAAGTTCTAATTCTGTTAAACTTAGGGCAGACATGGTCATTCATAATATATGATTAAGTATTTTGAGTGTTTAAGTAAGGAAGAAGCAGGCACGATATTTCAGATGCTTCAAAACATCAGGTGACCCGAAGCCAAGATTTCTAGAATCAGTCTCTATTCTGCCATTTTCCCTAGAGGAGGATATTTTAAGAGTCTGCCTTAGAAAGCTGTTTGTCTTGTGACTTTGCAGGATGGCAAAAGTGCATAGATACCTAGAATAGAATGTATAAGGATGTAGAATGAATACTGGAGAGGGCCTAGACTGAGCAGGGCTGGCTACAGTAGTCTTAAGTTGTGCAGAAGAGATTATTTACCTGTAGTGGTGGTTCTTGAGCATCTAATCATCCACATAAGCCTTTATTTGTTTACCCAGATCAAAGGCTGAGAAGCCACACAGGAACTTTCTGCGCAGTAGAGGTTCCTGAAAGAACGTTACTGCCACCCAACCCAGAGGACCTTGACAAATGCACCTGTAAGAGAGTTTCATGGTGTCACTTCACCTCTGAAGCAGCTGGCAGCGTGAGCAGCATTAGTATGGTTCCATGTCTGGGTTTCCCAACGGTCAATGGGATGGCTCAAAAATGGGTGAAAACATTCTGGCCCAGCTTGCTTGTAAGGCTGTTCTCACTTCACTCTCCCATCAGGTGCCCTGTGGCATCTGGGAAGTCAAGGCTGTAAAGCTTCAGTATCTTCTTAAAACTTAGCAAAATGGATCAAAACTGCTGTTTGTAGGGTCTCGAATCTTCAGGATCATGTTGCAGCTCATCTGTTACGTTAGGAGGAATATGTAAATCCATCTCAAGAGCAGGACACCGACTTTGTAAGAAGAGCTGCTCGGAATCAGACTTGCTCGATGTGGGGTAGGTTGGACACGTTGCTCACTAGCTCGGGTTTCTCTTTAGTGAAAGAAGAATGATGATACGTGATCTGTTTGCAAAATACTTCACGCTGTAGTGAGGAGTGGCATAATAGAAGAAGTAGTCTGTGTTATTTGTGAATGTTTGACACCCTTCCTTCGCTGAGTGCTAGACCCAAGGTATGTATATGTCTACTCCTGGTATTTGTAATTCAGTGGTCTTCAATTCAAGAGGTAACTGACTGCTGTGGACATGACACATATGATACACAGGTATGTAGGGTACTGAGTGCCATATGCCCTTGATTTTGTAACCCAGTCCTTTGTCAAGCCATAGTTGCCTGGGTTTTCCCCATGTAAATTGTTGGTTTCTCCTTGCAAGCTCTGTTTTAGAGACACTGTTTTTGCCTCTGCGCTTCTGTTGTTTTAATTTATTTTTTTATCCAGTCTGATAAGGCTTATAACCTGCAAGCAGCATGCAAGGAGAATTTCCTGGCATGAGCCAAGGAATTGCTGAGATTGTTATCATTCTGTACTACAGAAGCACCCTGTTTTATTTATACACCATTTGTCTTCTGTTTCATTATGTGCCAAGAAGAAAAAAGTCAGAGTTTTCCTTGAAGCATTTGCTTGTGTAACCATTCATACTATGGGCGTGTGGATACCTGATACTTCAGCTTAATACTTTTCCACCCTTAGCAGTGTTCCTAAGGGTGCTCTGCTTCCCTCCTCCCCAGTCTGGCACATGGCTTGTGTCCTCTTAGTTGGAGGACGCTTTCACTCTTGTTATTCTAACTGCCCAGTTGAGCCAGAGCTATCAAACTTTTTTTTTTTTTTTAACTGAAAATTTACTTTCTTGTTTGTGTGGGCATGGCTTTACATGCAAGCTGTGGCTTTAAGCTATGCCACTGCTGACCATCAGATGAGTACTGCCAGTGTTTGTGCTGTTCAGGAAAAGCTGGTGGGAAATGTTCTGTGAGCCAGGAGCTTTAAGCCAAGTGTTTGCAAGCAGCATCAACATCTTCAGCTTTTTTTTTTTTTGGTGAAAGATTTTGCCTTCATCTTGATTCCATGCTTGAAGAAGTCTTAATCCTTATGCCAGCTCAATTCAACTAGATTTTTTATGTTTGAGGAGAAAGGAAAAGAAGGGGAAAGGTACTTGTCAATTATTGCAGCACAAACTTCAAAGGAACCGTTTCCAAGACTGGTATCTGTATTCCTTTAAGACCTGCTGAATTTTTCAGGTGTCCAGTATCTCTCACAGGAATTTAAAACTGGCAGCAGCTCCAGAGACACGGTTGCCCAGTAAAGTTGAGTAGTGCTCTGAACCACTGCTTGGCTGTGGCTCTTGGTAGGTGCCTTGGGTCATCACTTACCACATTACACTTCATTGACATTGGTGCCCTCCAGAGTTTGCCCTAGTTAATGGTTTCTGGCAGTTTAGAGGTTTTAACAAAGGTCCTGTTTCTCATTCATGTACTCCTCTTGGGACCAGTGCCACTTAATGAAACAGCCTAAGATGGTCTGAGGCTGTGAATGTGGCTTAAACTTTTCTTTGCTTCTTGGGGAGACCTATCATAGGTGGAGAGTGCCTGGCACAACAGTTGATCCCATCTCAGACCCGTGAATGCCTGACTCTACTTTCCGTCCCTTGTAATTAGAGAAGTCGGGGTCACAGCAGAAAATCTGTCTTGGCTTCTGCGTGCGTGAGCCTGGGGATCAAGCCTCTCTGTCCTAGCAGGACCAGTTCTGGCATGCCTCTTGTCATCTGCGAGGTAAGAGATTCTGCCCAGCTGCCATTGTTAAGGGTAATTGAACACGGTTCTCCTCAGGCTGCCTTTTCTAGAGTACAGAGATATAATGTCTCTGCACCCATATTATGAGTAATTTGCACTCTGAGCAGCAAGCTGCCTTCAGTGTTGCATAACATAGAATATCTGCAGTATTATTGTCCCCTCCGGGTCATTTCAAAAAGCTCCTCTTGGTTTATTCAAGATGATGTCTAGCCTGGGTCTCCTGTAACTTGAGTCAGTAATAGCTTGTAATTTCTTTGTTTGCTACAGCAAGTTTTGTCAAAAATAACTAAGCAATTTACTAATCAGTAACATTGATCAAGCAGGTGCTGACTGACATCACGTTTCTGACCTGCTCACAGAGTTTTAAATAAGCGTCTCTGCTCAAAGCTCCATTCATTGCCCTCAGTCCCTGACTCATATGGTCCTCGGTGTTAAACCATGGCTTTGCTTTTCTGTTGTGAGATACCCTAATTAACAGTAGGAATGAATGCCAAAGCCAAGTAATTAGATTCTCTCCTTGAAGTTTAGTCATTTTTTTTCCCCAGGGAATTGTTCCTCCCCTTTCATTCTGGCACACTTGGTGTCTGAGCATAGTTAAAAGTTTGTCTACAGCCATCTTTGCTGCTCAAACACCACTTCTCTCCTTCATCCTGCAACAATTAGAAACATTAAGGATTTAGAAACACTTCCTTTCATTCTTTTTTTCTCCTCCCTATGTTATTTTAAAATCCCTTTCCTTAGGGGATATTTAAACTGGTTTATACATCTATAAAGATCAGCTCCTTGAGCCCATGGCAACCATTCTGATGGCTGTCAAATCAGTGAAAAGGGTGAGCAATACATGCTCTTACAGCTGGCCCTCCCTGTACGGTTTCTGTCCTGCCAAAATTACCTTTTGTACTTGCTTTACTTTTCTCTCAGAGGTGAGTTTTGTTCATGCTAACTACTCTGTTTTTTCCAGAACTGCAGATGTTCATACCTGAATCATCCCATTATCTTGGATATTGAGGAACCTTTTGGTTTTCTATTTGAACACCATGAAACTCGTTGGAAGGACCTTCCCCAACAGAAATCCAGGGCTCAGTTATTTTATCTAAAAGTTATTATACCAGAGAGCTGGTTGTGACACCACCTGTAACAGAACTGAGAGGATGGAAATATTATATGTGGTTAAAATGCAACCCACCAAAGCCTGGACAACTTGGATGGACTGGGTGAGGAAAGCAGCTACCTGGAACCATGGTTGCATCCTTATTGTTGAGCAAGTGTGTCAATGTGGTGGGGGCTTCCAGGTATGGTGTGGTTTCGGCAGAACGATACCCAGCTCACTGCTCTCCTAAGAGCTACAGCACCACATTATTTGCTCATGTGCAGAGAGTAGCAGGGTCGTCCACCAAGTGAGTAGTCTGTGGAAATGGATGTTGCTTCTGGAAAAATGGCACTTCTGTGGCCTGCTCTGAAAATATGTTTAATCAGAGTGACTTTAATGAGGGGGGAAATATATACACGACATCTGCTCCAGACACAAGGTAAGCAAAGCGCGTACCGCTGGGCCTCGTGTTAATGGCTGCAGAAGTACTCCAGGACGTTTCAACTGGGATGTAGCCAACACGTGCCTTAACGGATAGATTCATGCTTTTCTTTATTAATGAATTTTCTGAAAAATTTCAATCATACTGAAGTCATACTTGAGAGCATGTTTTTCCTTGCCAAACCAATCTCTGCATGGATGAGGAAAAGGCTGGAAAACTTTAAGCAAATGCCTTCACTTAAAGCTTTTTGAACTAATCAGTAAATATGTGAAAGGAGTTTAAAGCTTCCTTATGATGTTTTCACATACAGAATGATCTCCCAAAGCTGCATCTTCATTCTACAGCTTACTTAGAATCATAGAATCGTAGAACAGTTTTGATTGGAAGAGACCTTCAAGATCATTGAGTCTAGCCTTTTCCTAGCCCTATCAACACCACTAAACCATGTCCCTCAGCACAACATCTACCTGTCTCTTGAACACCTCCAGGGATGGCGACCCAACCACCGCCCTGGGCAGCCTGTTCCAATGCCTGACAACCCTCTCAGTAAAGAAATTCTTCCTAATATCCAACCTGAACCTACCCTGGTCTGACTTAAGGCTGTTTCCCCTTGTCCTGTCACTCGCTACTAGGGAGAACAGACCAACTGCCCCCTCGCTACAACCTCCTCACACGTAGTTGTAGAGAACAATAAGGTGCCCCCTCAGTCTGCTCTTCTCCAGGCTAAATAGCCCCAGATCCCTCAGCTGTTCGTCGTGCTTAGTGTAATGTAACTGTGCACTGGTATATATCCAGCTTCACCCCTTCCCAGAATTTACTGTGCAGTTGTTGGTCAGTGTAAACGTTAGGCAAAAGTCAGATGATGTGCTTGGCACGTGTGTGATGAGTGACCAGGCAGTGGAACCTGGGGGAAAAAACATGACAGAACTAGGATTCCTTTTGAGTTGTAAGAGATCCTGGAAGTGCCAACCAGACCTGGATTGGCATGTCGCCTGCAATTTTCTGTAGACTGGCTTTTAGATCTAGAAATACAGAATTTGAAGTTGCAGGTTTTAATTATTTATGTGCGTTGTCTTGATTTAATCAGTTTATTCTACAGTGATTAAATGCTGATGTTTGAGATGAGAAATTAGTACGAGTTTACAATGGGGGACTTATGGTAGAGCTTTGAGGGGGAGTGCTTTGATTTATTTCAGGAACTAGACTCAAGAATTGGTGCATGGGGTTGCGCAGCACTGACTGTCCATGTGGGGCTGCGGAGTGTTTGTGGGTTTCCTGCCGCCTGTCACGCTATTGCAGCTTTTGAACTGTGTGTTTGTACATTGTTTGCACAGAAGCTGTGACGTGGGGAAGGCGTCCACAGGTGGTGCATGCTCACCTTTTTCCTCAAAATGTCCCACAGCACGAACGTGCTGTCCTGGACCCTCTCTGGGAGGCTGCAGTCCCTGAGGAACAGAGATGTGCTTTGTTCCCTGTTACTGTTAGGTAATTCATCCAAATAAGAGCTTTCTTGTGCGTTTGCTGCGGGAAAGCTTGAGCCTCTGTTATTGCTTGCTTACATCTGCCTTGGGACCCAGTGCTGTTTGGTGGCCTCTTGCACTGCCAGTACTCTCACCCTCTGTCCTCTTGCCACGTCATGGGCTGACTCAGCTCGCTCTTTGTCCTCAGCTAATCAGCTGAGATCACACACTGGCGTTCCCAGGCCTTCCACGGGTATTTGCAGGCAAATGAACTTTTTTGGGATGGTCGTCCTGTGGCATGCTCATGAAAAGCAGTCATACCTGGCCACGGCAAAGACCTCATGCTCAACTTGTACTGTTACGGTATTGAAACGGGCAAGATTCAGGCCACCGTCTTCCAACAAGTGAAACCAGCTGCAAGGGACGTTGTAGGTAATTGTTCATTGTGTAAATTTCTCCCTCAAGACACACCCCAAAGAGTTTTGGTCATTATCCCAGCAGTCACATGTGCAGAAAAGCTCTTCAATCTCACAGAAATTGTTAGAACAGGTCATGCAAACATGAGGCATGGTAATTCACCTACACGTTTTCTCACTTGAATGCGGTCTTATGTGTCTCTGTGCTTCATGTGTTGTGATTGTCACTAAAAAGTAGATATATTTAAAAAACAACTTGGATTTTTTTTTTTTAAGCTGGCATGGAGACAAACAGTGTAAGTAATTCACTGCCTTTTCCTTCACATCACAATTGTTGAAGTTTAAACAGGCTAGACCTGCTGTTTGTTCTGGTGATGATGTGTGCTGGCTGGGGGTTTTTTAGATTTTTTTTGTGTGTGTGTTTTGTTTTGGGGTTTTTTTTGTTTGGTTGGTTTTTACATCTATTTAATTAAGACTTGTGTAGAGTTTTCTTTGCCTGAAAACATTAAATGGATACGTAGAAGAAAACCTCCATTAACTTTTTAAAATTATAAATTGGTAGCTGTGACATTAGTTTTACACTGCAAACTGGAGCATGCCCACATTCCCGTTCATAATGGGACTACTCATTTTGGAATGAAATCTCCTATTTGTAAATTCCATTTATGATATGAAACAGTAATATCCCTTAATGGCCACACTTGAAATATTTATCTGTGAAGAGATACATTAAAACTAGCAAGAGTACTGTAATGTCTTGTATTGTAAAAGGTAAAAAAAAATTCAGTTAAATAACCTTCCTGTTATCAGAGCTAGAGGTAATATGTATCATTTTTACTTTGGATTTTGTTTGTGCTAATGAAGAAAGTCGGACTGATCTAACCTTTATTACTTGTGAGTAGGCAAAACCCCAATAGTGTGTTTTTTCAGGTACAAGGGTTTTAATTTTTTTTTTAAGCATTCTGCATTACTTACAGATTTTTAAAGTCTCTCCTGAAGCCAGGGAGACCTAAAAATTAATTAATCACATAAATATTATATTTATCTGCAGGATCGATACCTTAAAGAGTAGGATCTGGCTGAGTAAATGAGAAGACACTCTTAGAAATGTGCTGAATGATTTGAGGTGGAGGAGAAAATATTGTGCTAAGTGTGGAGATAAGCAGAGATGTGGTGCTGTTGTAGGATTGCTTTTTCCCTTTTATGGTGGCTACATGAGCTGAATGCTGAGAATGACTTTTTTTTCTAAATTCAGAGATATTTCAAATTTCCAGGCACCCAAGCTTCTTTGGGAAACCTTAAGCTGGGATCTGCTGAATGGGTGCAGAGTGTATTGGTGCAGCAAAGTTCATCTGTTACCACAGAGTTCAACAGAGACTCTGGGGGAAACCCTGCTGTGGGTATCTTAGAACAGCTCTTCTTGAAGCTTCAAGTTGTCTTTGCCTGGCAGGTGTGTGATTCCAGCAAGGCAAAATCACATTCTGGACAAATTTCACGGGAGGAAAAAGGCCCAGCTCAGAAGCTGTTGTACCTAGCGGGGTTTTTAAGTTGGTAGAAGCAGTAGTAAGCTCTCCGAAATGTTTTGCTATTGGAAGAAGCTGGAGAACATAATAGATGGGCAACTGTCACTTTGGACTACTCTTCCCTGCCTCACCTCAGTTTAACTATTGAAAACTGCTAAAATCCAAAGTGTTGGGGCAGTGACCAACTGGACAAGCAGCGCTGCAGCTTAGCTGGCCCAAAGACACGGATGCAATTTCTCCTCTCTCTTAATCCTTGCCCTTGATGTCTCCTCTGGACTGGTGGTTCCATGAAATCCCTGGGGTAGGTACAGGACGGCTCTCTTCTCTGTGATGCGCTTCCTGGAAAGCCTCCTGCCATAAAGATTTCACACCAGCCCCATGCAAGGAGTTCCCTGGATGCGTGTCTGGAAACGAGCTGAGCACAAGACTTCTGGCTTCCCTTTCCTTGTCTTTGTCTTGGGCGTCTGAAGCCACTGTTGTTGTCCGGGTTCTCTTTGCTTCATTTGAGTTTACTTCGACAGCTATTTTCCTCAAATTCTTCACTCTCCCCAGCTTTTATGGATTTATTTTGTTCTTTAGGAAGTTGTAACTTTATCAGTGAGTTTTATTCTCTTTGTAAGTTAGAAAGGAGGGAACAGATGATGCCAGGGTTTCCTAAATGGTGCTTCATATGGCTGGATGAGTGGATCCAAAGCCTCCTCTGACAGGGAGGGACTGAAAGTTGCATGTGTAACACATATGGTTCATCGCTGATGGATCTTCCTATAGTGACCAGACTTTTAATATCAGAAACTAAATTTGTCAGAAGATGCAATTTCCCTTTCAGTTGAACATGTACAGCTGTTGCAAACACCATTGCATGCTGGTACTGAAAAATACCACATTTTTCTTCTACAGTTTGAACGGGAAATAATTGTGGTTTCTCAGATCCCACTTTGAAGCAGCAGTTGTTTATAGCTGGCTGACTTTAATAACTGTAATTGTATGTGCAGTCCTACTCCAGCTGTGCACTGGGCACCGTGAGTCACTGTCCAAAAACATCCTTAGGTTAAAGCCCCTCTTAAAACAAATGGTTCTAAAATACTCCTGAAAATCCTCTGCTCTGTTATTGGGAAGTCCCGTTCTGGTCAGGGAGTTGTGTTGTGGCCATTTGAGATGTTTCTCCTGGAGTTTGCATAGGCGTAGCCTGCATCGCATGCTCCCAAGCCGGAGACAGAGAAGCGGGCTGTCCCTGAGGAGCTACAGGTCGGCCAGCAATGGGGACATGTGGTGATCTCATCCCAGGGCAGACCAAACAAAATCTCACGTCACACGTGGGCCATTATATCACCGTTGTCACCCTGGACCTTATCCTGAGGGCAGTGGAGGCCTGGGGACCCTTCCCACCTCTGCTGCTCACCCCCTTTGCTCAGAGCTACAAGCAGCCTCTGCTTCTCTGCTCTGTTCCTTGCTGCTGTTGCTCCAGTGTTTTTCTTAGTAGGTTAAATTGCTATAAGCACCAACTAAGAAATACAGGAATTTGTCCACTTTGTCAGAAGACGACATAGTTTAAATATGCTTTATTCATAGAATCATAAAGGTTGGAAAAGACCTTAAGATCATCAAGTCCAGCCTACAGCCCTACACCACCCTAACACTAAACCATCTCCTGAAGTGCCACATCCAGATGCTTTTTAAACACATCCAGGGATGGTGACTCCACCACCTCCCTCAGCAGCCCATTCCAATGCTTCACCACCCCTTCAGTGAAGAAGTTTTTCCTAATATCCAATCTAAACTTCCCTTTTATTACATCACTATAAATCACACCAGGCTTTATAAATTTCAGTAGAACTCGAATCAGTTTATTAAACAGCTCAGTATTGCCTGATGTGGCTGTAAAAGTAAAGAAACTGAGGCAGGAAAATGATGTTGTGTTGTCAGGTGGCCAGTGAGAAAGCTGGGGAAAAAAAGAGTTCATCCACTTTCAACTCTCTTCCCAGCAGCTATTGCCGTGCTGTAAATAAAATTTAAATACTTAAATATTTTAAAAGTTCCTTTAAAATAATTATAATAAATGCCTTCTTATTTCATACATTTCCTGCCCACATAGGGTATTTACATATTACGTGTAGTTGGAAGGTATTATTAGAGATCCCTGTTCAGGCACCTGAGTCATAGCACCTTTAACTTGCCACCATAAATAGGCATGTTTGACTGAGACTGCTTGTGACGTGATGCCCCAGCCTGTGCATCGAAGGTGCTCTCCCTCCTACTGATACCTAAGGAAGACCTCAAAATCAGATTTTTTTACAGCAAACCCCTGTTGGCCTGATTCCCAGCAGGTGTTTGTACAGGCTTGGTTGCTGAGCCTGACCCTCAGTCTGTTGCTGGCCTCATGGAGTGGGATGAAGATCACCTTCAAGTCCAAATATCCATGGGATTTCCTCAAAGTAAGGCGTGGTGGGTCCCATGGGATCAGTCACTGCAATGCCCAGCATGACTGTCTACCCTGCTGCCCACACCTGTCAGTGATGCTGGAGACCAGCTGACGGTGCTTGGGGAGATGCTTGGTTGCAAAGCGCTCGGGCTCGGCAAACCAGCCGGCCCAAGGCAGGAGTCCCACACTTCAGTCTGATTTTCTTCTGTGCTGAGGCATGTAGGAGGTGGGGAAAGAGCTTCTTGAAGGTATCTCAAGCAGTCGGGTCTGAAAATGGACTCTACAGTGCTACTACTGTCTGGGCTAACATCTGTATGAATTTGCAGATACAGGAGTTTATCCAAGAAATTTCAAAATGCCTAAGCTGGGAACTGGGCTAAGGCACTACATGGGTTATCTGATGCTTTGAGAGGTCTTTGACTGTATGAGTGTGAATTGTACTTACTTGGTAGGACCTGTTTTCCAGCAGGATCAGACTTAACGTGAATCCACTCTGCAGCCCTGAACAATAAGTGGAGTAAGACTTTCCAAAAGTGTTATAATATCCTTAGTGGAGGCAGAGTTTCTGTATTATAGCGTATCTGTGCCTTGGATTCTCAGTTTTCTGGGAAGCCTAAGTGGAGTTACTGCATGGTGTTTCCAACCACTGCTGGACACACGGAATTCCTGGGAAAACATGGACAGTAGTTGTCCATCTAGACAAGAAACTCCGAGTGGCAAAGAGGTGTTTTTTTTTTCCTAGGGAATGCTGAGTGTATTTGGCCCATAAGTGCACTCCTGCATCTGCTTTGGTTAAAAAGTTGGTCCAATACATTTTCCTGGGTGATGAGAAATTATAGCTCGTCAGATGTGACTCAGTTGCTGGGACTGCGAAGAAGTCTTTTCTGTGGACTCTTCATAGTCTTAATGTTAATTTCCACACGTGGAATCACCAATCTGGCTATGCAGCTCTTAAGATGGAGGGAGACCACAGTCATTCTGTGGAGTCCTTTGTGGAAGCATTGTAGTAGCTCCAGTTGTCCTTCAAACAGCCAAGTGGCACGGTGTGCATCTCTGGGAAAAATTAATTACTGGGGAGACCTCACACTCAGAAGCGTCCTGAGCTTGTGCCACTGTCTGCACGTGGAAATCATAGGATTTCTGTACTATTAGTGTGGTCTTTGAGTCTGAAATGATGGTTGTTTGCAGATCAGCAATCTATACAATGAATGATATCATAAAATTCTGTTTGGCAAAAGCTGCTGCCAACATTTAAAAATATCTACCAAATCTTCTTTCCGCTAAGACAGTCTCGTTAGAGTTGTCTGCTCCAAACAGAAAGACATTTTGCTGTTCCTGGTTATGTGGTTTTCCTCCTCGGATTTCTGTGAAAGCATGTGTTTTGCAAGGCATATCAAAGTAGTTGTCTCATGGGCAAAAACACGTAAACAAGCTGTATGTCATTTTCTTGAAATCTCCTGTTGCTGTGTTGCCTTAACCATGCAGACAATTTTCAGGAGCATAAGAGGAAAGGATTTTGCAGACACTGCAATCCTGGGAGTGGGAGAGATGTGAGCTGCGGCTCTTCGGTTGCCCAACAGAAAGTCGCCCAAATGTGCTTTCTATGCTTCAGTTTCCCCATTTGGGAGGTAATGACTGCATAAAGGACCTGAGTTCTGCTAATGAAAAATGTAACACAAGGTCCACGTGTTGCTGGGTTGATTCCTTAGGTCTTGCCATACCTGCTCTTGTGATACATAAACCTGGCTCATGCTCCTGGAAAGAGTTTACTGTAGCACTTGAGGGTGTGAAGTTTCTCTCTTGCACTGGCTCCACATTGTGCTCTTTCTACTTGATGCAACCACTACACAGAAGAAGAGCAAGCTCTGTTATTCCTTGCCTTAATTCTCTACCTAGTTGTTTAGGGTGAATCATTAACCAACCTCTTGAGTCTGGCAAAGCCAAAATGTTTGTCGAATGCCTTCTGTAGACTGCATGGAGCCTTGCCCTTCTGCAGGGGCAGGCAAGGCTTCCCTCTCCCACAGGAATGAGAGCGCTGCCAACTCCCTCTGCTTGCCACCCTGCTTTAACGAGACCTTGCACTTCCAGTACGTTTATATACTGAAGTATGTGTATATTGAAGATCTGGTGTTGCTCCTGCTTTGTGGGTGAGGAAAGGGAATGGTGGATGTGTTCTGAAGAAAGGAGTTGAGGTATGTTAACTTTTCCTTTAATTCCTCCTTTGTAGCTTTTGAGTCTTTTGGTAAAAGGGATGATAATCCTTTTTTTTTTCTAGCAGCAGTTAATGAACTGAAACAGTTCTCTAGCTTGATGCTGACACACCAGCTCACTGTATGTGGACAGTAACTTCTGAGGTCCCACAGGAAAGGAGGAGATTCCTGTCTGGAGGAAGGTGAGATGTTTCTGTCCAATGGCTGCTTCCTCTGTTTCCTCTGTAGATTGAACACTTAAACATTCATAAATCCATGGGCCCTGATGGGATGCACCCACGGGTGCTGAGGGAGCTGGCGGGAGTCATTGCTAGGCCACTCTCCATCATCTTTGGTAAGTCGTGGGTAACAGGTGAGGTGCCTGAAGACTGGAGGAAAGCGAATGTCACTCCAGTCTATAAGAAGGGCAGGAAGGATGACCCGAGTAACTACAGACCGGTCAGCCTCACCTCCATCCCTGGAAAGGTGATGGAACATCTTATCCTTGACACTGTCTCTAGGCATATCAAGGATAAGAAGGTTATTAGGAGCAGTCAGCATGGCTTTGCCAAGGGGAAGTCATGTTTGACCAACCTGAGAGCCTTTTATGAAGACATAACCAGGTGGATGGATGGTGGCCGTGCAGTGGACGTGGTCTACCTGGACATCAGCAAGGCCTTTGACACCGTCTCCCACAGCATCCTCATAGGTAAACTGAGGAAGTGTGGTCTGGATGACCAAGTAGTGAGGTGGGTCGAGAACTGGTTGAAGGGAAGAAGCCAGAGGGTTGTGGTCAATGGGGCTGAGTCTGGCTGGTTGCCTGTGTCTAGTGGGGTCCCTCAGGGGTCAGTGCTTGGGCCGGTGCTTTTCAATATATTTATCAATGATCTGGATGAGGGATTAGAGAATGTTGTCAGCAAGTTTGCTGATGATATGAAATTGGGAGGAGTGGTTGACACACCAGAAGGCTGTGCTGCCATTCAGAGAGACTTGGACAGGCTGGAGGGCTGGGCGGGGAGAAATCTTATGAAGTTCAACAAGGGCAAGTGTAGAGTTTTGCACTTGGGAAAGAATAACCCCATGTGCCAATATAGGTTGGGGACTGCCCTGCTGGAGAGCAGCGCAGGGGAAAGGGACCTGGGGGTTCTAGTGGACAGCAGGATGACCATGAGCCAGCAATGTGCCCTCGTGGCTAAGAAGGCCAATGGCATCCTGGGGTGTATTAGAAGGGGAGTAGCAAGTAGGTCAAGAGAGGTCCTCCTGCCCCTCTATTCTGCCCTGGTGAGGCCACATCTGGAATATTGTGTCCAGTTCTGGGCCCCTCAGTTCAAGAAGGACAGGGAGCTGCTTGAGAGAGTCCAGCGCAAAGCCACAAAGATGATGAAGGGAGTGGAGCATCTCCCTTATGAGGAAAGGCTGAAGGAGCTGGGTCTCTTTAGCTTGGAGAAGAGGAGGCTGAGAGGTGACCTCATTAATGTTTATAAATATGTCAAGGGGGAATGTCAGGAGGATGGAGCCAGGCTCTTTTCAGTGGCGTCCATTGACAGGACAAGGGGCAATGGGTGCAAGCTGGAACACAGGAGGTTCCATAAAAATATGAGGAAAAACTTTTTTACTGTGAGGGTGACTGAGCACTGGAACAGGTTGCCCAGGGAGGTTGTGGAGTCTTCTTCTTTGGAGACATTCAAAACCCGCCTGGACGCGCTCCTGTGCGCTCTACTGTAGGTGACCCTGCTCTGGCAGGGGGGTTGGACTAGATGATCTTTGAGGTCCCTTCCAACCTCTAACATTCTGTGATTCTGTGATCCTTCTGCTTTCCTTGAAACTGTTGCCTTGGTGTGCTGGGCTGTAAATCCCTGGGGGTGGTGATGAAGGAACAGCATGGTCTAGATAAACTTACTTAACACACTTATTCTGATGGAGGTTGATTGGCTTTGTCCTCTCTCTATGAGCCAAGACTGAAGAATTACTGAAATGCTGCCACATTATCAAGCGGGTGAGTGCCTTCATTGTCAATCTGTAAATCCTCTTAACCCCTATTTGTAAGAGATGAATAGGAGCCCTGCAAGCCTACCTTCTCGAAGACCATCAGTCCCATTCACTCCACAGATACAATGCAAAAACTACTTTCTCCGTTTTAAATGCAAGAACACTTATCTGCCAGTCCTCAGACCGTATTTCCATGATATAAAAAGAGCTGTCTGGATAATTAACTAATACAGTTACAACGAATCAGTTTGAACAGATGTTCTTGTCTGTTCTTTTAAAGCAGGTGGCCTTGTGTTTGCAGCAAAGGCAGTGAGATGGCACCTCAATGCAAGGGTTTGGGTTTCTGAAACTGCAGAATGAGGGACTATATATATATATATATATATGTCTTCCAGGAACTCCCGCTACAGTGCACACAAACCCCATTATAGAATTTTATTGAAACAACACATTCAAGCCCTCATTATTAGGAGATGTCAGCAACAAGATTGGCTGTTCAACATTAATTCTTCCAGCTGTGCCTCTATGTATTGTAAATTGCCCTGCTTTATTTTGTCATGGTTCATTTTCTGCAGTATCCCCTTGCCTGCTCGGCATTCATGGTGCCCAAGTTGACCTCGGGCTGTGACGTATCACACTCACCCTTGAGCTGTCGCAGGGACCCGCCAGACCAGCAGTGGCAGTGCCTGGCCCAGGTGGGACAGAGGCACTGGGCGTCCTCTAGCTACCAGTGGAAACTGCTGCCAGTCCTACTCCCTGTTCCTTTCCATCTTCCCTTCCCTTTCCTGTGCCCCTGTAGCTCCCAAAGGCAGGGCTGTTTTGAAACAAACCTCTCTCTTTTGGTGTCTCCTCTGCTGGTCTCTCCTCTTGCCAGGGTGGCAGGCCATGTCCCTTCCTTGCTCCTGAGCAACTTGGTTTTCAATTGTTGCATTTTGCTTCAGTAGGTCTGTGCCCATCCTCCTCCTCCACAGGTCAAAGCGAGCTGTGGTCCTGTGGCTCTGCAAGAGACAAGGTACCTCTTGCCCAGAGCAGAAATAGCAGTTAACTGCAATTCTCAAAAGCCTTTACGGAGCCCTTAATGCAGTTTTTCCTTGTTCTGTAATCTGGCCAAAGTTGGTTAGATTTCAATAGGGATAGACACATTTCTACCACAAAGGCTGCCTCTCTGCCAGATTTCAAAATTCTCCTTCTGAAGCTAGAAATTCTCATATAAATGGTTGTCTGGATTTATTTAATGTGTGCCAAGCAGTGTATTTTTCCCTTAATAATATTCCTGGAAATGGCTGAACTGTTTTAGCTAAAGCAGATGCCAAACTGTTTGGAATCAAACTCTCAGTGCAAAAATTTGGCAAAGTTGAGTAACGTGCCATTTTCTATCATTGATGCTGGGGAAGGCTGAGTGTTGTGACAGTAGGGAGGGAAGCTGGCGCTGCCAACTCCAACCAACAAATGCTGCTTTTAGGAAACTCTGAGCTTGAAGCCAGCAAGGTGCGCCCAATGCACTGCATGGTTTGCATCTTCATCATAAATAGTCAATACAGCAACCCGGAAGCATCAGTGCTGCTTCCAGCTGCCTTGAGCTGCTTAAATCTGCCCTTTAAACCACCTAGGCTCCCTCCTTCCCATTTTTATTGCTCCTGGGCTTAAGGCTGGACCTATACGTGGAATCTATAGGTAGGTCAGCCTGAAATCACTTGTACTGCCACTTTAGCGTTCATTTCCCACCTGGCAAGTCCATCTGCAGAACATGTCCCCTGTGGATGTTTTACCATATAGTTCTGTCATTATGGGTTAAAGACTTAGAGAACTGTGATGTGAACTGAGGACAAGGCTCCTTCATTCTTCTCTCGTCAATGCCCTGTCTCCTTTCTCTGTTTTTAGGACTGGAGGCACAGTGACATACAGCTCCTGTTCCTGGGTGCATATAATGCTTTGGTAGAGAAACAGACTGTGAAATGCTCTGGCATCCATTACCAAGTTGGCTTTCTCACAGGCAATACTATTATTTTGGAGGGAGACGTGAAGTTCCCATTTCTAGAATTCTTGGTATTTTGAAGTGAAAATGAATAAATGAATGACTGACAGACAAAACCTGTTACAGTCTTAAAAAATGATGTGTCTACTGATCTCAGCACCCCAAGCTGGATTATAGTGCCCTTTCTAAGTTTGTGCTGTGCAAGTCCTTTCCATAACTTCACTTGCTACTCAGCAGTTTTCTCAAATGCTACTGGTACCAGAGTATGGGCTCAACACTTTTCAATAGCTGCAGAGCTGCAAATATCTCTTTTTATGGATACGGTGTTTGTATGCTGTGGCTTTCGGCACAGGGTACGTCAGTGTTAGTGCAGGGCTAATAATAGCCTCTAAAGCGAATTTTGGAAGTTACTTACCTTTCCCCGGGGAATAGGACGTGTCTTTGTATTTTTTACCCTTAGATACACAATCTGCTTGTGGGCTTGACTGCATAGCAAATGCAGTGTGAGAGTCATCCTTGCTTATACATATATTTTTAATTTTTTTTCCTCCTTTACGCTCTGCTTTGCCTGCACAGTTGTGTTCTGCCTGTTTTCTCCAAGGCTAGCAGATTTCATGGCGAGTTACTGCTCATAATCGAAGTAAGGTGATGGGCATGCAGCAACCGCTGTGCTAGGTAGCCTGAACTGACCCCGCCACTGCTTTGGGAGGAGAAAGAAGCTGTTTCAGAAGAGCACAACCATGGTGAGCGTGCCTCTGGGCTTTATGCACACAAGAGTGGCTCCGAGGAGCCCCTTGACCCTGAGTAGTCTCTGCGACCTCTGCCAGGCTGACTGATAACAGTGAGTGCAGTTTGTGTTGGGGCTTTGTTCTCCGCTCTAGAGAGAGAAACACTAAACTGCAGAATGACTAAGTGCCTTTTCAAAGGCCACATAATGAATCAGTGAATGAACAACAACCCCCAGCAGCTCCAGGCCCCCTTCTCTCTGCAGAACAATGCTTCTTTCCCTTTGTCAAGATGTGCATGTAGTATACATTGCATACAGAATTATGTATTTCAAAAGAAATTTGGGTATTTGTATTGTAGTGATGCCACTGTCCTCCGAGCTCTGTAAATAGCAGCACCCCAACAATGTGAATTATTCCTTTTATGCAAAACCTTGGCCAGTGAAATAGTTTGTCAATGCAAAATAAAATTGCTGCAGGAAAGTTTGACAGCTACATTCATTATATATGTCAGTCAAGGATCCTAAAGGCTTTATTGTCACTGTACAATGTCTGAACAATCTGCTAGCCCAATATGCTGCAAAGTTATTTTCTCACTACTCCTTTCGTTTAAAAAATAGCCACCAATAACTTTTGTCAGTCTGAGAAAACTGCATGAACAGCAAAGAAATCTTAGATTTTCTTGGGTGTCTGTGGGCTGGAGGCATTCCAGGCTTCACTCGCCATGCTAGGCTAACGTATCACAGCACTTGCAGTAGATGAGGTCTGATCAGAAACACGGGACACACAAATTAAATTATTTCACAAAGCCTAGAGCAGGCTGAGGCTGTGCAGATGGCATGGTGAGTTAGAAGGGAAAGGTTAAGCTAGGGAGAAGTGAATTTAACCACTTAACCTGCTTTTTGTCTGCTTTTGCCAGGTATCGATCGTTCCGACTCGCCTGTCCCACGTCTTCCCCAAGGTTAGGATTGGTTTTTTAAGTTTTCCAAAACGTGAGTTTTGATAACAATAAACAACTAGCCTGCAACTTGGGGGAGAGCTTTCTGCTCGATTTCTTTTCCCCGGAACGCTCTCCTTGCCCCAAACCCAGTTTTCACTTAATACATTGTGATTGGGGGCGGGGGGAGGAGGGGGGGTGTGGAGATGGACGAGGCAAAACCAGCCGCGAGTGCTCCCGCAGCGGCAGTGCTGCCCCTGGGGCTGCCCTGCCAGAGGGAACCCCTGGGCCCGGGCATCTGGGGTTCGCCCGGTTTTGAGGGCGAAAGCACGGGCTCCGGGAGTTCTCCGCGCCCGTCGCAGCGAGATGCGGAGCAGCCGCGAGAGGGAGCTGACATAGCTCCGAGCCCGCAGCGCATCCTCCTCCTCATCCCCATCCCGGGCTGCTCTCGGCTCCCTCCGGCCGCTCTCCCTTCCTTGGGAATTGCCCCGGCATTGCCCGGCAAAGCTGCTTTGCTTGACAGTGCTGTTGGGGCAGGCAGGAGTTCATCTACTGGCGTCCTCCTTGCAAGATGCAATGCACCCCTCAGCCTCCTCTTCTCCAAGCTAAAGAGCCCCAGCTCCTTCAGCCTTTCCTCATAAGGGAGATGCTCCACTCCCTTCGTCATCTCTGTGGCTTTGCGCTGGACTCTCTCAAGCAGCTCCCTGTCTCTCTTGAGTTGAGAGGCCCAGAACTGGACACAATATTCCAGATGTGGCCTCACCAGGGCAGAGTAGAGGGGCAGGAGGACCTCTCTCGACCTACTTGCTTCTCCCCTTCTAATCCACCCTAGGATGCCATTGGCCTTCTTAGCCACGAGGGCACATTGCTGGCTCATGGTCATCCTGCTGTCCACTAGAACCCCCAGCTCCCTTTCTCCCACACTGCTCTCCAGCAGTTCAGTCCCCGTGTTCTTAGTGTGTGCTGGTGTGGAGCTTTGCTTTCAGACCCTGGTCATGGGGTAACACCTTGAGATGATGCTTCCTGCACCCACCTCTGGCTGCACCTTTCTGGTGGCCGCTTTTGGGATGAGGACGCTGCTTTTGGCCTGGGCTCTTTAGTACTTTTCAGATGCCAACTTAAAAGTATTAAGAATAGTCCTGCTCTTATGTTTGGGAGTGATCCATGGGGATGCTCTGTGGGGGCACACGCAGAGATGTTACAACAGGAGTGCTGATCGTGACAACTAGTGTTTCTACTGAGAAAGCATGGTGAAGTATTGGAAAAATGGAAACTTTGAAAGCATTGTGGTGTTAATTCATATGCTGAGAGAGCTGTGTTGCCCACTCACCATCCTAAAAACTGTATGACATTTCGCTGAAGTGTGCTGCTTGCTTCAGCGTCATGGGCATGTGCTTGGTCATAGGCAAAATTAAACATGTTTTTGTAATTAACAAACTCCACAAATAACTTCATGGTACATGGGAGTAAAATACACAGACCAACACTTTCCACAGTGCTGAAGTTTGTAGTTTCTGATGTGTTCCCTCCCCATCCAGCACTGCCCTCTTTTTGAGGTCCTGTACATAGCCCTTTTATTAATGTCTTAAATAAATACCACCAGCGTGGCAATGGCATAGAAGTCTTGCAGTGCAATTACTTTGTAGCTAGCACGAAATGTCATGCAACAGGGTGTCTGTTAACTGTGACAGAGCAGGTAGCCAAAATGACGACTATCTTTCACTTCAGCTTTGCAAGACTGAAATCATAATTAGGTGATGCTGACAGGATGCAAAAGGCTCTCTGTAAGCAGAGTGGGCTGTGCTTTTCTCGCTAGTCCACCTCCAGCCAAGTACAGGCTTTTTAACATGTGGATGCAATGATAAAGACATTGCAAACACTTTTCCTACCGTGGTAGGGCTAGGAGCTCTAGTGGCTGTGCCTGTTGCTGTACACAGAAAACAATCCTACCCAAGTCTGAAGCCTCACCCGTGAGCATCACTGCCTCAGCTTGTTCATTCTGACCAGGAAGGGAAATCTCCTGAAGGACCTGGGGGATGCATCATAGTGAGTGGTGAGGGCATGGGGTACCCAGCTCCTCTGCTTCTGTGAACGCAGAGGTAGCGGTGACTTCCCCAGGGGCGAAGTAAGCCCGCCTGCGCGCAGTGCTTGGCTGTCTCATTTCAATACCTCATGGGAAAATGTTATGACTCCCCCAGCCTGGGTGATTGCTCACGCTTCTGCGCCTTCGGACTTCATTCGTAAACTCTTAGCAGAAAATATGCACTGATATAGGGATGGCTTTTGTCAGCTAGGAGCTGTTTTCCAGTGTCATTCACTTTTAGTTGGCATGTGGAACCACTGTGGTATTTTCTCAATGTTTAATGTGACCTAATTGTGCACTTCCACTGTCTGGGAGGATCAGCTCTTCTGGTGTGACAGTTGCCGTAAAATCGGTGGTGCTCAGGAGCCTCTCTGGCATTTGCAGCTGGGTGCAAGGCACAAGTTCCTTGATTTTGCTGTATCAGCCCAGCAAAATATCATGTGGCTGTGTGTGCAGCCAACTGCTTCACATTATTCCTGGTAATGGCTTGTCAATGTTCAAAAGAAATGTAACCTCCAGCTGTCTAATTTGCTCTAGGGGAAAAAAAAGGTTTTCTAACAATCTTCATATTTACTTGGCACATTAGGTGTGAAGCAGACGAAGGTGACGGATTGATCTATAGCACAAATGACAAAGCAAGGGAAGAAAATGTGTGCAAGTGTCTGCACTATTAGAGGGGCAGCAGGTGTTTTTTGACACTGGGGTCTCATTACTGGCCCTTTCTAGGGGTTTCTTTTTGTAAGTCAGCTTATTGAAACTGCTGCCCACCAGCTTGCTCTTTTGAGGTTTCCCTGAGGTGCCCATCATTAGCTCTCACTATCCCCTAAAGTGGAGGGGTGCAGGTGGCCCAGGTGACTGGCGCCTCCAGCTCAGCAATGTTGTGCCTTCCATACCCACCCCAAACTCAGCATGCGGGAGCCTCCTCATTGCACCACCCACCTCCTCCCAGCAGCCAAACCAGTGAGTCCCTGCATACTTTTGGCTGAGCCTCTGCTGCAGGCACGGGCACCCAGCAGACCTGGGTTCTCCAGACAGGCTGATGCTGAGGCTCTGCCCTCTCTGCTGGGACCATGCACACCACTGCCCTGGCAGGCAGCTGGCAAGTTACAAAATATGGATCAGAGTGTTTAATATTTTTTTATATATATGTTAACTTGTGCAGCTGTCCTGGAAAGACTTAGAAATCAGTTCTGAGAAAGGCTGCATTAGTTAAGTTCTGCTGTATCCTTAATTATTTATAAGCATCAGGATATAAGGACATCATGTTCACCCTCCAGCAGCGAGAAAGACTGCAAATAACCTAATAAATTACACATTCAAACTTACACTTTGAGTAGGTTCAGTTGCAAGTTTTGAGACTTAAAAGTGAGGAAATGTCAGAAGGAAGGCCGCTGCTTAATATTTTGTATGTCAGACAGTTGGACTAGATGATCATTGTAAGTCCCTTCCAATTCAAGTAATTCTTGTTCTTTTTTTCTTATTCTTTTATTCTTATTCTTACTCTATTCTATTCATTCCTGATGGCACAGCCTTCTATTACATGGTCACAGATTTGCTTCCCACCACTGCCCCAGTTGTTCCCACTACCTTTTGCTGCAGCGACTGTTGTCAGGGGATGGATCAGAGGCAGACTGCTGCCCACAGAGCCCCTGCCCGATGGCCCTGGGGCCAGGCAGGGCTGTAGGAGCACTGCAGAGGGGGGGTACTAGTTTTGGGAGCTGGCTGGTGTCAGGAAAAGGGGGCTTCTCTACCTGCCACAGGTTTCAAGGGGGCTGCCAAAGAAGTCAGTCAGGGAAGCAAAACCAGGACGCTCCGTCTTAGGCTCAGAAACCTCTATTGTATGAGACATGCTAGAAGCAGTGGTCACTGCCTAGAAGGGAATCTGAAGGGAATTGCAAGAAATGTCATTTGGCACGTCCTCAAGGAAAGGAGCCTTGTGACAGCGTGCTGCATGAGTGGGGGATGTTGTCAGACCACTGGTATGCATCATCCCCTGGGTGTGTTTGCTCGGAGCACTGTGCACTGAATCACTGACACATCCTTGGGGCTGTTGTGCTCCTCCACAACTTAATCTACTGTCTTGCAGAAAAGCTTACAGGCTTCAACAGATTTTTCAAGTCCCATTGTGTCCTGCATCATATAAAAAAGATCTAATCCCCTTCACAGGCTAACTCAATCTAAACAAGCTGCTGTTACACTACATCAAAGGACAGTTAAAGATGTTTCTTCAGGCTTGAGCTGGCATACAGAGTGTCAGCATACAGAACTCAGTATTGTTCATTTCAACAGGTGTCTGAATGTTGACAACGGCCGTGGTTTCACCTGGTGATCTTACAGTGCTCAAACCACTGCTTAAACCTTAGCAAATGCTGGGTTAGAGCATTTCCGAGATGTTCCGGTGCAGTGAGGACTCTGGTGGTCACAACTAGAGAGAGGGAGATCCCAGAGGGACATCACCTCTGAGGGACAGCGATCTCTGCTTTCCACCAGCTGCCAGCACTGCTCATCCCCACAGACTGTGCAGGGCAATGCCTCGTTCTTCACACAAGTCAGAAGAGCAGGGAAAGCTAATTGCCAGGTAAAGTCTTTAAGTGCTTCATTCTCACCTGAACCAAGAGGTATCAGCTCTTAGAGTGAAAAAGTCAGAAGCTTCAAAGCCAAAAGCTTGTGTTTTATAATACCCAGCAGAAGAGGAGGAGGGATTAAAATAGAGATCAGTCCAGGCTGTAGCTTTGAAGCTGGATGCATGCCCATAGCCGTGATTCTGAATTGCTTCTCAAACTGAAAGGCATGTGGATGGGAAGTCTTGTGAAATATCAGATCTCATAGGATCTCTGCCACTTGAAATTAGTCAGACTGCAAGATTTGAGTACTGTCAAGACCTTAGTCCTATTTTAAAGTGAAGACTTAGTTTTAAAATGAACCTCACCATTAATTTGAATTAGGTCTTTATGCAGCACCTTTTCCAGCTGCTACAATAACACCTGTTAGTGCAGCTATAAATAAACAGTACTGAGTTTTATTTAAAATGTGCGGAAGCAATGTGTGTCTCTGCTACTGAGCCACAGCATAGTCTCTCCTGGCACTGCTTGTACTTATGGGACCCATGGAAGCATCTCTAGTGTGGATCAAGTGCCTTTTACGCAAGCTTGAGCCATGGTCGACGTGGGCTATCCCTACCCGTGGCTCCTTTGGCTGTTAAGGAAAAGGAATTTTTTCTCTTTGTGGACTATTTCTTGCACCTATTTTATGTTGCTTTTAGTTAAAATGCCAATATTTAGAGGAGCGTTTTGGTAGCACAGTGCTATTATTATTTTTTTATATATATTTTTGTGTGAAGGCTTTGTGTGTGGCTTGATGTCCTTCATACCATGTCCTAACGCAGTTTAAAGAACTTGAAGGTCATGAAGTTAAGCACTCAAGCACTAGGGGCTATCAGAATTAAAAGAAGCAGACTAAATTATAATGTGTAAATTAAATCCCTTGTATTGTGCATTACAACAAAGCCTGTGGTTATGCTGTATGCAGAGAAGAGCTGCAGCTGGATATCAGAAGATTTAGCCTTGAGACAAGGTGCCTCTTGGACCTGTGTGAACCGTGATCACTTTTCATCAGGCTGATGGCTGGATCAGGTTTGGGATAATGTTTGTGGAGGATGCCGAAAAGCGCGTTCCTTACAGTGGTAGTCGGTGCCAAATCCCAGTCCCAGGCTTTACTATTTTGGAAGCAATAGGATTTTTCAACAAAATGGGTAAAATTTCGAACAACTTCAACCTGGGCAAAGCGGTATATTTCAGAATCTCGTCTTTGTGATGATTTGAGAGGGCTTCACTGGTTACAAAGAAGTATCTAATTCCATCAGACATAGTATCAAAAAATTGCCTATGTCTTGACCAAGTTATAAACACTTGAAAATAGGAGAGTGTGATGGGACATACCAGGCAGCTTGTGATAACAGGTGACCTTACTACCACCATCTGCAGTAATTCTTTCATACAGTCAACTGGTTGAATGGTCAGCATATCATCTCCTAAATTCTGTTAATATTTTAGTTGCTTAGTGCTTAGAGGACCTGCTCCTATCTATATTATAAGTTTTGCAGAGCTTCAGTTTTGTATGCCTTCAGCTAAAATTAATGGTGCCTCTTCAAGAAATCCCTTAAACACAGACTTAAACTCTCCTGGATGTCTTTGGTATTTACTCAGTTAAGACTTTAAGTTAAATCTGTGTTTCCTTGCATTCATCAATATGTTTTATCGTGTGCTCACTGTTCACATGATATAGTATTAGAATGATATTTGGAGTTTTGCTGAACACGAATATAAGTTTGGTTACTTTCTTATTTTAGGTATTACAGCTTCTTGAGCCATTTTGAAGTAGGTGTTGTACACAAAATGATGCTGTTCTGTATAATCTATTTCTGGAGGAAAAGGAACATATTTTCCTACCTATTACAGACTGCTCTGATGCAGAGGACAGTTTATTTCTAGCTGTATTTTCATCTAGATCTTTTTTTAGTGACATCCATCTTGTCCTGTGTTATTAGGACAGTAGTTTTTAACACCGCCCACTCTTAGTTGTAGAGCAATGAGATAATTTAATTTTTCATTTTGTGGGCAGGTTTGCAATTTTGAGTTTTTTCTTCATATAGGATGGAAAAAAACCCAGAACACTTCATCAGTCTTACTAATCAAATGATGTATAGTGGATTTTATTGTATTGCATAGAATAAAAAAATCTTTTAAAAATAGAAAATGGCTCAAGTGAAAGGTCAAAATCATGCATTTAAATCTTATTGAAGCTCTCTGTTATCAACTTATAAACTGATTTTTGCCCCTAAAGCTGCCACATTTCACTTTCATCTGCTCAGTATCTTCCAGCAACTTGCAACCACCTTAGCTGGGTGCCATACAAAGCCATGCAAAACTTCCTTGCAAATAAGCAAGCCTGCAGGACTTCACAGCCAACAAACTGCAACTATTCTATATTCATCAGTCATTTTCACCTCAGTGTGTTTCAACTGATCTGTCTGTATCAGGTTTTCTCAATGTGTCCTGGAGCAGGTGATCTCTTCCTGTCCTTTCCTCTTAACGGGCCTCACATGAAATCCTGCTCACGCTTGTGTTGTGCCAAATGTGTAGAACGTATCTGCCTTTCAACAAGCAGTTATATTTATGGAAATAATGCCTTCTGGAACTGGAAGTTTAGAATAACAGATTCAGGATCCTTCACATAGTAGGACAGAGCACAGCTCTTGTAAGCGCAGCACCCAAACAGGTGCAACTTTGAAGCTGCTCCAGAATAATTTAGAGAATGCTCTCAGAGTTTAGATAATGTTAACTTCTGATTCCCAGAAGGGATAAAATTGTGTTTTGTCAATGTTCTGACCTTATCTTTGAGCCATTTTATGCAAATTTGTTACCTTACCTGATATCTGTGCACATATTGTAGAAGTGAGAAAGCCCAGAAATGAGCTGACTAAAGAAGTGCAATGAAAACTGGTCAAAGCTGAGCATGTCCCTCATGGCAGAGTTTTAATTTTCCCCCGTGCCTCTTTTTCAAGAATGTCTATCTTTTCCAGCCTTTGCACACTGAAGTTAAAGCGGACTTTGCATCATCTGAAGCACATTTGCACCTAGCCCAGGGATGTTGCTGTAAAATTGGAGATCTGAGTCTTCCAGGAATGTCTGTTTTGACTGGACCTTACAGCAACACCCCAACACAATGCTTTCACTACAAAGCAAACCAAAAATTGATGCGCACTCAACATTTTGTCTTTATGAATTGTTTCAAACCAATCAGCTGTGTTTTTCAGAGGTCTTGGGTTTGTACTTGCATTTGTATGATCTATATGGCATATGTAATGTTCCCAAATTCTCTAAAGAGAGCTACTCAGTTAGGAGAAAACAATCTTTCTAGTTCTGTAAACTTCATGGAGATTACAGTATTCCCTCAGAACAAAATAGGCATGACATCTGGAAGCAATTATTCCTTTAAAATCACTCTGTGAGTCAGCATTGAAAATACACTCAGTACTGAAAATGAAAACTAATAAACACTGAAGTTTCCAGTTATCCCACAGTCTGAGTGACCCACACTGGAACAGACTCATTTCTAGAAAGCCTCAGCAGGGTGAATACAAAGTCGGTCTTGGATCCCAAAGCTGTCCAAGCTGTCCTGAGACAAAGAAGTAACGTTTGTAAGAAGTCAGATGGCCAGGAAGGTTTTCTTTCTCTTATGTTACGGGAATAGGGTGGACTACAGGGCACCAGGTCACACTGTCAGACCTTGCCCATCAAGGAACTGAACCACAGCATTTATGGATTTAGAGCCAAATTGTACTTTTTGGTGATATGACTCATATTTGGCTTTTTAAAAACACTATAATGTAGGATCGTCACAGGATTGGAAAACCTACAGTGAAAAAAACTAGTGTGACTAGGGTCTACCAGGCTAGTGAGAGAGCATGGATGCTCTGCTGGGCTCTCCTGGCAGAACAGGTCTCAGGACATTTCTGGAAAGGGCAGCTGCTGAAGCAGATTGTTTTAGAAGTTACCAGCTGTTGCCTTCGACCTTTCTACAGTAGGGTGGAAGATGGCTGGGAGCTGGTTTCTCCTTCCTCAGCAATATTAAGGTGTGCGTTACTACAGCAATTCCTAGATTGGTTATTTCACTCAAAAGCCAGGGTAGACTATGGGTTCTTACCAGTTTGTTTCCCAAGGAAACATAAGTTTGTGTGTTTATGCAGCGTCAGTCTTTTGGCTGCTCTTAAGACAAGAGAAATACTGAAATTTGAGTTTTGTGAATACAGGTGGCTGTGTAGATGGGAGAAACCCAAAAGCAGTGAAAGCTCAGCAGCGCCCAAGGGCAGCAGAGGACTCACCCCAGGAAGGGGGCTCTGGGGACACCCAGGATGTGCTGCAGAGCCCCAGAGCCACAGGACGTGTGGAGCCAGCAGCTCCCGGTAGCACTGTCTTGTTGTTAACCCAGTTGCCCTCCAACGCTGCTCAGAGGTGGACATCCCTCCTCCTCCCATGCGCAGAGGAGCAGGTTCAGTAGGGCATGCACGGTGCTGTGTCCACACAAAAACTCCCCGTCGTGGGGCCTTTCTGTCCCCTCCGGTTCCCTCAAGCCCTTTGCACCCGTGCAGTGTTCACTCGGCGCAGGCTGGAATCGTCATGCAAAAACTGGCATGGAGACATTTCTTTTGCAACACAACTTGCTGCTGCAGTCCCCCAGTAACCTGCAGAGCTTGCTTAGGCAGAGGAGGGATGTCAGAAAGTGTGTGCCGTACCTTTATAAAGATGCTCAGCTGCTCTGTTTTCCAATTATGTCAATTTTACCATGCCACGTTCTACCCAGCACCAGGGGCTTGATGAAGTCCCAAGGTATTGCACTGTTTGATGAAATACCAGTGGAAGTCAAAAACTTTAAGCACCTCACTTCCATCTTGGAGTGCATCAGGGCAAAAGCCCTGATGTTGCTGTGTCAAATGGTATGATAGCTGGTTAAATGTCCCCTGGATAACGTTTTTTATTGAGGCTGAAGGAAAATCAACTGCTTAATGGTCATGAGGATCCATGAGTACCTACTGTTCTCCAGAAGGACTAGGTGGTAGTGCTGATGAACATATTTGTGCTGATAAACATTGTGCCCAATTTGCATGCCAGCTGGATCAGCTACTTACTTGCTATTCTTTTTGCAACCCTAATTTTTATCATAAATATTTTCCAGACATACATCAGTAGCTCATATCGCTTGGCTGGCAAGTCTAAGATGAGCCTGTCTTAGTAAGCCAGACAGTTTATACAAAACAAGCTGACTGTGTACCCCAGAAAATGGTCATTTCCTGATTCTTTTGAGTCTTTGAGCTCTTTCTCAATACCTACAGTACATCTGCAAGCAGATTATAGCAAGAATGTTATAACTCTGCAGGCATTAGTGGAGCAAATGATACTTTGCTCGCTTGCTTTATACCTCATCCCAGTGAAATACTATTTTTAAAATAACATCAGGCTTGGTGGGTGTTTGAGGAAGCAGTTGGGACCCCCGTTCTTCATCTTGAAGCTGTAGTTTGTAGCTGCAGTAAAACTGCATGTTGCTGAGAAGTAGATGTCACTCTCATGTTGTACTTTTGTAGGGAGAGGATCTGACATTGAAGGGTGACTCGTGTGACGACAGATTGTGACCCGCACAGGCAAAGAGGGCAAAAAATCAAGGTGGGATATGGGAAGGGAGGTGAAGGAAAGACAGAGCTGCAACACTCTAGGTGATCCTGCTCTGGCAGGGGGGTTGGACTAGATGATCTTCAGAGGTCCCTTCCAACCCCTGACATTCTGTGATCTCTCTGGATGCTGCAGGCCCTTTATGCTGCCAGCAGTCACCAAGGATCCTTCTTTCACATCTGCTACATTTCTACTTCAACAGACAGATCAAACAAAAGTTTGATTTTAAGCAGAGACCAGTTCCCATCCAATTGTTCTTACCTTTGCCATATGATAAGTACAGCTAGCGTGGAGGCAAGCTCTTTCCAAAATCCTTCTGCTTGTTTTAATGCCCAGCAAGGGGTCTATGCTCTTCTGAAAATGCCGGCAGCCTGCTGCACTACTGCATGGTGGCAGGGCTGGGAAGTGGTGCCTTAAAAAGCTCTTCCTTCTTTCTGGCTCAAGCTCTGTCTTGGTGTGGCATGAGAGCTTTGCTACTCTGTTTACTGTCAGTCTCTCAGAAATCATCACTTTTATCACTTTCACATACGCTTTGCTCCAGGTGGATAAGCAGCGATAAAAGAGCTGCTTTTATTTTAGTGCCTTGACCTGAGTAATTCACTCAAATACTCTGATGGAGCCTAGAAGGCATGATTAGACAGCTATGATCGAATAAACAGCAGTGAGGGGTCCAGCTGTACGTTGCAGGGACGTTTCTTTGCACTTATGAAAATCCTGGCCCTGTTGATAGCTGCTGTGTTATCTAGACTCCCTTTCACGGGAGCTTGCCAAAGTGCGCAAGAGTCTATCTGAGAAATGCTGTGCTTGGGTCATTTTTCTAGATCAGGGGTGCAGTGAACAAACAGCTTGTCCAGTTCTAAATATACTGTCCTTGATGGACGTGAAATAAGCCCACTGATTAAAATAGCTGCCTAGTTCCCAGTTCAAGATCTTACTGTATAACATCAGCATTTGGCTGCCCTTCTGGTAAACTTGGAAAAGAACTGATTTCCATTTTGTTCCTTTTGAAAGGGAAGAGGTTGGAGGGTTGTCATGCAGCAGGAATGCACCGATTCTAAGAATTTCTAATCAAGACCCACTGCACAACGAATGGCAGCAGGAGCTGGGATTTATGGGGAGATTACTTGGTTAAACGTAGCCTGAAGGAATGAAAAATGAGCAGCCCAAAAAAGAAAATTTTTGAATATTTTGGCAGAGAAATGGAGTGGCCTGATTTATGAGTAATACTGAGTTATCTTCCTGCAAACAGATTTCTGCAAGTGATTTTTTTTTTTCAACCCATGCCCTTTGGAGGGGCAGCTCTTAGTGAGATGTATGGTTGTACCTATTGCTCATGAAATGTGGTGGGACAGGCTCTCTTTTTCTCTCTATGGCTATGCAGTGTGCTTGGAGAACTGCCATTACAGGGGTGCTCATGCTTTCTTGCCTTTGGCCTCCCTCGATTCAGGGCTGTAGAGGGTGGGAAGGGGGGCTTGCTGCAGGGGTGCAGAGCCCTGGGGAACTCTACTGCAGAGGGGAGCAGTGAACCATGGGGGGACAGAGGTGCCAGAGGTCCCTGCTGAGGCTGTGTCAGGTGTCTTGCAGGTTCAGGACCAGACTGGGAAGATCAAAAGGCATTTTGATCCTTTCATTATGCCATGCACTGGCAGAAGGACAGGCTGCCCACCGTGGCTGGTGGGATGTCCCCCTCCCTAGGTGCCACCCTCAGTCACACACACGTGGCTGGTGTGGCCTGGGACAAGTGACCATGAGACTGCAGACGTTAGAGGTGACGAGTCCCAGCCAACATGTGTAAAGGTTGTGGATGAAACCGTGGCTTCATTGGAGTCTCTAAGACTTCTAATACTGCCTTCAGTAGAATCCCTAATTTTCCTGTGCTGATTTTTGCATGTGTGTATGCACTGGCATATGTGTATATGTGAATCCAAGATCCACATAAAACTGCTTTCCATTGGCAAAGCAATCCCGTAGGTGCCAGTTCCTCTGAAATTTTCCATTCAGCACAAATTTAATACTGCGTATGTCTCCAGGAGTCTTGTTTTTGCCCATGTGAAACTGTCTATAATGAAGTCATGAGTTATTTAACTAAAATAAGAACTGAGACTTCAAAATAAGAAACCCAAAACCAAACCCACAGCTTTTTTTTCTTCAAGTTCTAAAAAAAACCCTGTATTTCCTTTTTAGATGAATCTCTCACCACTTAGCATGAACTTGCAATTCACAAGACACTGAGAGCTTCTTTATGCAGATGCTAAACCTGAAGTCAGTGAAGGATCTAAGCAAGTGGTTAAAGGTGAACGTGTGCTCAGGTGCTTGATGAATTGGGACAAGAGAATTCAGCGTTTTCCAGGATTGTACCTTATGTTTCTAAGGAAGGGCCTTTTTTTTGCCAGAGGGTTCATTTTTATTTTGCTGTGTGCTGAGAGCTCAGGATAATCCCATTTGGAGAGAAGCAGAAAGGGGGGAAGGTTACACTTGGGAAAAGATATTTTCAGTAGGTCTGTTTTCTCTAACCCCATTTTCCTAATTATGATCAGCTAATGCTGACAGACTGGTTTTACAGAAATTAAACCCCATTATATGGTACAAATAAGTCAATGAGGCCTGGAGTCGGACCCTACTTGAACATAAGTAAAATAAAGATCCCCTGTGGCTTTTAATTCCTTTTTATTTAGTTACTTAATTGAACCTGCACTGTTCTTGCTTTGTAATTCATTACCACACAGAAAAGGTAATGAAACAGAAAACTTTGTTTTCTCTCCAGTGATTTTTATGGTTATCATGGAAATGTTTTTACTTGCTTCCTTTAGGGATGTAAAAATTCTCAATATAGGCAAAGAGAAATCAATATCAGTTAATTGAAGGCATTTATATGGCTGGAAAATTAAAAGTTGTGGGTTTTCTTTTGGTTTTGTTCTCCCCCTGCCACCTGTTTCTTTTTTCTCTGATAAATCATCTCAGATTTTTCAGAATGAGAATTAATCTAGCATTTTATTGTCCCTTTCTTTTTTGAAACCTGAATCTGCAAAGTTTGCGGACCTGGTCCAAAACTCACCGCAGCCAAATGGGAATCCTTCCATTTAATTCAGTGGCTTTGGATCGTGTTTTAGCAGTGTGTATTCAAGACATATTGATATATGTATACACACACAGATGCCTATCTGATGCTGTTTGTCATAACTGGGATTAATCTCTGAGCAAGACAAGGAAGAACCGTGTTGTTTCATTTTTTTTTCTCCTAGATTTAAAGAAAAGTGGATGTTAATTCCCTAATTTTATTATTTCCTTTAAATGTCATTCCTCTTGCACTTCTCTCTTTAATTTGTGAACTTCGGATTTCTTCCTTTTGTACATGTTCCCCCTTCTCTTCTCCCTTTTTATTTGAATGTCTTGCCTACCCTTGGCAGGGCAAGGGTCGTGTAGATGCAGTTGATGCGGTACCCAGCACGGCACCCAACTTCCTTACCCTTCGTAGAAGCTATGGGCACTTTTCGATGATGCACAAGAGCTGGCTGAGAGTTAAAGGACTCAAGCCCGAAGGTATAAAGGAGCTGCCAACATTCCCCACCCCCTTGCCTTTGTGCATACAGTTTTTGGCCTTAAAGCAATTTTAATAAAGGCTGTGTAACAACATGGTGTTGGCGTAGCGTGAGCAACATTTTTCCGTCTGTTTCTAGGGAAAATGTAAAAACGTGTTAGTATAACATTAAGGTTCCAATTTTCAACAGTTAAAAATCGGGCAACACTGAAGTTACAAGCAGCTTTTCAAAGCTATTTAGTGATTTTCATTGCCTTTGATTTTCTGGAAGTCGAGTTCAGGTGCTTTTAAAAAATGTCTCATGTTTGAAGAACTTTGAGCGCCCATCCTTGGAAATGAAGGCTCTGTTACCTATTTCAGTTTGGGCAGGCAAAACTTATTGCTTTCTGTTGACAGTGTGGCAGAGCCAATATTTTGAAGAGTATTTAGTCTCTCACTGTAGAGATGAACGAGGGCTGTAAAATTGTAGTTGCAAACATTCATCTTAACTTCTATGAGAATTAATCTTACATTAGGCAGGATGCTTGAACGTGCTAACTTTAATATTTTGCCAAGCTCAGATCAGTATAGAAAAGAGCTTTAAAGTGAGCTGTACAAAAAATACTCACCACTTTTCTGAATGAGGGCCTTAATGTGTATTTTTTATTTGATTTTTAGGTGTGTGTGTGAATAAAGATAGATCAGGTAGAATTTTTACTAAACATCACATCTTAAACAGTGATGATAGAATATCCTGTCAGTGCTACTGGGGTTATTTTTGCCAAAAGTCTCATTTTAAGAATTATGGAAACAAAGCGATGCAGCGTGTGACTTCCTGGCATTCATACCTCGTGAGGACAGCTTTCACTGTTAGTGCTGTGAACTCAGAACAATATTCATGATTCTCCCCCTTTACTCTGCTCTTGTGAGACCCCACCTCGAATACTGTGTCCAGTTCTGGTGTCCTCACCATAAGAGGGACATAGATCTGTTGGAGCATGTTCAGAGGAGGGCCACAAAGATGATCCGGGGCTGGAGCACCTCTGCTATGAGGACAGGCTGCGGGAGCTGGGATTGGTCAGTCTTGAAAAGAGAAGACTTCGGGGGGACCTAATAGCTGCCTTTCAATACCTGAAGGGAACCTACAGGAAGGCTGGGGAGGGACTTTTTACAAGAGCGTTGACTGATAGGACAAGAGGAAATGGGTTTAAGTTGAAGGAGAACAGATTTAGGTTGGATCTTAGGAAGAAATTCTTCAGTACGAGGGTGGCAAGACTTTGGAATAAATTGCCCAGAGAGGTGGTGGCTGCCCCCTCCCTGGAGGTGTTCAGTGTCGAGTTGGACAGAGCCTTGAGCAGCCTGATCTAGTTGAGAGTCATCCCTGCCCGTGACAGGGAGGTTGGATTAAATGATCTCTAAGGTCCCTTCCAACCTAGGCCATTCTGTGATTCTATGATTCTATGATACCTATTGGCACAGAGCAATATATAGCAAAGGTATTGTCATGTACAAACAAGTGATTGAGGAGTGAAAAAGAAAAGATGCTTTGCTGGACGTCATACTGTGAGCAAGGAGGAGGTGGTCGGAGACATCACTTCAAGTCAGAGGCAGCCTTGACCATCAGATTGTGGAGCTGAAGACCCTCAGAGGAGCGAGCAGGACAAAAAGCAAGACCACAGCCCTCGGTTTCAGCATCAGGCTCTTCAGACTCCTGTTTGAAAAAATCCTACAGGATATGGCCCCAGAGAGAAGAGGGGTCCAGGAGAGATAGGTGCACAGGAAAGGACCACACTAAAGAGTAGGAAAGCAAGCAAAAGTGTCAGGAGGCCTGTATGGATGAGCAAGGAGTGCAGAACTGAATTCAGACACACAAACAAAGTACATCTGGATGTATGTCATTGTAGAAGGCTATTAGGTTGTTCAAGCAAGATTTCCCCTTCTTGAACACATGCTGACTGTTCCCAGTCACGTTCTTACCCTTCATGTGTTTGGAAATGCTTTACAGGACAATTTTCTCCATCACCTTCTTAGGGACTAAGGTGAGATTGACCAGCCCGTAGTTCTTCAGATTTTCCCTTTTGCATTCTTGAAGATGGAGGGATATTTGCTCTGCTCTGGTCATCAGCAGAAATTGGTTGAGTTCAAGTGGCTGACTTCTATAAAAGTATTTAAAATTTTCTGTAATAGTTAAGTAATTACAGGTTTCTTTCATCCTTAGAGGTGTTATTGTATTATGTCCCTCCTGAAAAAAAAAACAACTCCTTTTACTTTATTACACAACAGTAGTGGAGAAAGTAATGTCTTTTGGAAAAGAAATAATATTTATGCCAGTTATCGATAACACTCAACTTAGAGCAACTGCAAGTAAATGTTATCACATCATTTGATGTGTGCAAGACATTCAATATGGATTGTACTGTTTATCGAAAACGTTTAGGTAGCATGAGGCTCTCAGATGGTTTTGGTGGCGGTGGTGGCAGTGGCAGCAGGGAGTGGTTGGGTTTTTTACCTTTTCTCTTTTCTTCTGGGTCTTAGGATAATTCACTATGGATGCCAAAGAGAGAGAACCATAATTTTCTGATGGCTGCTGTGCTGTTTGATATTGTTGCTTGCCAATGACTCCAAGCACACACTCAGGAACATCTCTCTTCTTCCTTGCCCTTTTTGAGAACATGGTTCCACTTGTGCTCCTCGGCACTGAGTGCCCATGAGCCGGCAGCATCCTCAGCAGCTCTGGGCTGGCCTGAGGTCAGGGAGGACTTTCTCCCCAGCCTTTGGCATCACTCCTCCACAAGGAGGGAGTCCACTGGGGACTGTTCACCTCCTCCCCCCGCAACTGCTGGAACTGGCTGCTCTCAAATCTGCTTCTTTTTTTTTTTCATGAGGTGCAACTCCTCAGAGTCATCAAGCTGTGACCTTATAAAAATGGCTTTTCTAGAGCCATAGGAACCACAAGATCCCATTACAAGCCGTTTCATTTTCAGTGACTAAGGGAAGGTCAGCAGTAATCAGACGAGGAAATTCTTAACTCTTTCTCATATTCCCTTTTTCCTCTTTAGTAAAAACAAAACTCACCAGTAAATGAAATTCAGCTCAGATGGGTATTCTTTGTACATGCTCAGCCAGTACCTGGTTAGCTGACAAAAGACTGCCAAATGTCTGTTTCAACTTTCTTGGTTTTTCTTCCTGCAAAAACTCTTTGCTGCTTTAAAGCTATTTTAAAGGTCTCAAACCAGCTTTTGGTTTTGTTTGGTTTTTTTTTCCTTTGTTTTTTTTTTTGTTTGTTTTTTTATTTCTCATTTGTGACTTTATAGATTGTATAAATGAAAGAACAAAGTGTCAAGATTGCAGACTGGATCCCTGAGCAGATATGCAGACCTTCACAGCCAGACAACAGGGCAAGCTGATGGAGTCAGCGTAGCCCAGTCCTGCAGTCAGAATTGCTGAGTTGGGATTCAGGAGGTCTCACTCATTAATTTAATTGCAGCAAATGAAGAAATGAAGAGGGTAAAAGGGCAAACAGACACAGAAACACACTTCTGAGCTTACAAAAAAAATTGACTGCATGTGTTGTTGGCCTTGTTAATGTAAGTGATTCAACATAGACCACCTTTCAGACCTACGCAGAGATCTTGTAAAATTAATGTGAGCAGTCTGCTGAAAAATGTAGAGGCACGGGACTCATAAGCAAGGGCTGGAAACTAAGCTTATGGCTGGCAGGACAGGCAGTGCGTGACTGGGAGGTGGCAGACTGTGGATCATCATATGCGCTTTAATTATCAAGTACTTTTTAATGTCTGTTGGGGGTCTACTTGGCTTAGGATGATTATGTACATATGCAAGAGCCTGCAGTGCAAGGGGCTCTGTGTTGTGATTACTACTGAAGGAGGACTATTGCTGGGGTGAGAGACCTACCCAGCCAAAGCTTCTCCGAGTGACCCTGATGTCAGCATGAACACGTGGGATATAATGCAATAGATCGCGTGACATATTGTTGTGCCTCTTTTCTCATATTGCTTTCCTTGTATTGTTGTACCTGTTTTCAGCTCAGTGCTTAGGCATGAGGGACAATGGCAAATAAGTCATGAACTAGTCGCCAGTGTCAGTGTTTACCCCATGTCTGTTGGCTTCTTATGGAAACCAATGGCTCTGCTTCAATTTACGGCAGCAGTCTTGCTTGGATCTACTTGAGAAATGGCAATACTTCTCCACATTTATCACCTTATGAAATCTTCAGGGGTGTGCCAAACTCATTCAGGGCTTACTTTCCCTCCAGAGGTGAACAGATTTAGAGGACAGCACAGGTAAGCAAGATGGTATTTTTTTAATTCTTCATTTGCCTTTGTATAGAAAACTTCTAAAAATGGTTTATAATTGCAGGTGAGAAGGTGGCTGTTAGGGACAAATGAGTGACTGTGTGGTTCCTCCCAGCCGCAGTCTGGAGAAATTTAGAAAGCTGTGTAACCACAAGGATGTTTCTTTCTTACCTCAAGTAGCTGGTGCCATTATAGGATTCATTATCTGTAATTTGGCCAAAAACTCTTCTAGAAACTTTCTACATGGCAAGTATGAATAGCAGTGAGGCTTTTAATTCCAGCCTCTGAAGCTTATAGGGTCTGAGGTTGGAGAACCTCATAACTCAAAATGAGACATGGGCTTGCTATTCGCCACCCGACATTGTCTCTCAGTCACCTGGAGAGGTCCTCACCCAGGCAGTGTTTTCCCAGGTCTGAGAACAAACTCCTGTTTCCAAACCCAGTGCCACAGAGACAGCTGGGGTCACCAAACTGTTGAGGTCTTGGGGATACTGTGAGAAGTACATGGGTCACCAGGATCATTTCCTTTAGCATCACTTTGTACGGAATTCCCACTTCAGACTGTATCAGAGGAAAGGCTGTGCCATCTCCAAGGACGTGCATGATGAAACTGAGGAGCTTCTTAGGTGGCTGCATCTTGAAACAAGATGATTAAATGAAAAGAGTGTTATCAGAAGGTCTGAGTCCTTTGGAGGTCCAGAGCAGTCGTGCTATTTAGTGTCTACGTACATGTCATTTTGCTTTAGTTTCATCAAGTAAGGAAAGGTGAGGAAAACCAAGGAAATGAGCTGAAGTGACCCTGTGCCGAATAGATTGAACGTAGTGGCAAACTATGCTAAAATTTTTTTTGGAACAAAGTGTAAACGTAAATGTGTATGTAATGTGTATAGCAGCTGGAAAATAATCAGATGAAAATAGTGAGGTGAAGATCAGATAAGTATCTAACTTCTTGCCTAGCCACCTTACACAAATGAAACATCATAACCCAGAGACTATTTTAAACAATTATTCCCTAAAATCCTACTTTGCCTTGACTTTTTCAAATTTGCCATTAATATAAAAATTTGTAAAGTTTAGTGATTAGAATTATGAATACCAGATTTTATCCTGGCCTTTCAGGTTGGTCATGTGGGAAAATTGTTTATGACTCTAAGGACTGCTGTACTAAAATATAACAAGTCCAGAGCAAATATGTAAAGCTGCTGTATATTGGCACTTATCAGCTGCTACCTGAAGAGATGGTTTGATCAGTATTTGCTTAAGATCCTGAGGTTATCCCAGGTATAAGCACCAGGCACAAGTGAACTGAAACTGGTTTAAGATATTCAAGAAGCAAACCCATTAAAGATTGCAGGTGTGCAATGTCCATCTGTGGCTTGGCAGAATATATAACTCACCACCACCAGAATATATAACTCACCTGAAGCTGACACAGTGTAAGTGCTCGCTGGAAGGCCTGGCACATATGAGGTCGTTTTGTCTTTCCTTGCAAACACCTGTCATACAACATGTGCGAGGAACTGCACAAAGCTTTTTTTTATTCT
The DNA here is from genome assembly GCA_020746105.1 of Trogon surrucura. Lineage (NCBI taxonomy): Eukaryota > Metazoa > Chordata > Aves > Trogoniformes > Trogonidae > Trogon > Trogon surrucura. Next base: position 97,046,524 of record CM036618.1, on the reverse strand, counting down.
TGTGAAGTGCAAAAGGAGAACAGAGATAGGGATGTGCATGAGGGATATTTTTCACTCTAGGTGAGCGTGTGTTAGACTGGATGCACTTTAAAGTTATTGTTTATGGAGAAGTTTGTGTGTTTGTGTATTTAAGTCAATGTTGAAAATAATAAAATGATGCTCCCCTACTCTTCCTAAAAATACTAATAAAAAATATTTCAGATGCAGAAATTTCTGCACTGAATCCCACTACCTCTCTTGCACTGGACAGACTGGGAGTGTACTTTTTCTCTTTTTGCAGAGAAGGAGCATGGTTTAATCTCCTGCTTTGCTTAACTAACAGGTGAATTCAGAACGAACAGATCACCTCTGACAGAAGAAGGACCTAAAGAGATCAAAATAGAGGTAAGTGTCAATGTTCATAAAAGTGTGGGGTTTGTTTTGGGTTTGTTTTTATATTATTATTATTTAAAAAACCCACAAACGCCTATGACCATTCCCAGTGCTCCTTGTTACTCAAAGCCCTATTTTGTGATCTGGCTGAGGTAGGCTTCAGGCTGTGTCCCTCCAGCCGCAAACAGGTATCTCCTTTGGAATGAACATAAACATTCAGTTGTTCATGGGAAAAAAAATGCAGAATTTTCCCCCACTATTAACTTTATCTGGTGTGAAAAGTTTGGCCCTAAGCATTATGCTTAGAATGGAATTGGTTTAGCAATACATAGGGATTTGAACCCTGATGTAAGTCATTTAAACAGGTGCCACGTCGTATTAATTGCAAACAAAAGGCTTGCTGCACCACCTATCTGGTTGCATTAGTCAAAGTTAATGAATTATTTATTTATTAAGACACGTCCTCCAGCATCTGCACATTCTGCTGGAAACTGTTCAGATGGCAGCTTGGGCTCTTCAACTCAGCAGAAGCATAAATTTGGCTATCATTGGTGGAGGTGGGAAGCACAGGTGGAAGGGTACTGGGACAAGTTTTCTGTGCTGTTATTTTTCCAGTCCTTTTAACAATTTCCTCCTGTGTTGGACCAAGACACTACCAGAACAGTTTTCTACACCCTTGCCCTGTTATCTCCCCAGCAGCACTCGGAGCTTTACTTCTCTCTGGTCAGCAGCTGGGGGCTTTATTACCTTTGAGTCTTACCCGCTGCCACTTATACACAATATACTTTTTTTTCCTCTGACTTACTGTGTGCTTCTTTTGCATTTCTGCAAAGTTAACCAGTTTGGTGATCTTAATTTTAAGCAAGTGCTTAAATCTTAGGTTTTAGGCAATGCTTGGAGAAAGGGAAGAGAGATAGGTTATCAAATACTCTCTAATGTTTTTCTGAATTTGGCCTGCGATTGTCTTCAAACCTGAAGTTTTCTTTTCCAGGGCTTATTTACCACTAACATTAACACAGTGGGGAGGTCTGTCTGGTTACATTGCTTTTTATAAAGTCTCTGCCATTTGTTGTTTCTTTCCTTTGGCATTTAGCAGATTCTTGGATACCTTTTGCTATTTTTTGTTTCTTGTTTCCTCTCTTATCACCATGATCCCAGGCATCCCTCTTGAAGGAGGTCTCCACCCTCACTGCAGAGGGAAAGAGAGGGGCTGGGAGAAGTATCTGGTGGGGCTCAAATCAGGACAATGACACATAAAGGAAGAAATGACATTGAGCAAGAGGCCAATAAGTTATTCGCATGCACCTGTACGGCTCTGCTCTCTGCTTCTCCTTGTAAGGAATCTGTTATGCCAAGACCAAGGTAAGAAGAAAAACCCCCTGATAACATTGGAACAAAGAACAGGTAGCACTGGGCTTTACTGAGGAGATGGGGAAAACACATGGTACAGAGGAGGAGAAGATAAAGGTGGTAGAGGAGGTCCAGGTGCTGCCCTCCACCTCAAGCCGCCAGTCCAGGAATAAGGAAAAGTTCAGCGGTAGCAGAACAGGGCTAAAGGCCTTGCAAAACTCACATATGCAGACTGAAATGGCCCAACAGCATGGCCCTGGTCCTCTGTGAAGTTATGACAGCCAAGGGTGTGCAGTGCTAGGCAGAACTAAGCCAGTGCTGTAAGCATCCTGGGCGTGGGACACTTGTCTTCTTGGTTCTGGGCAGGGGGTAATTGGATCTGAGGGTCCGCACCTGCTACAAATAACTCTGATGGTACCAGTGTCTGATCAGGGATGCTGTATTTGCTAAAGTCTCCAAGAACATGCTCTCTGCTCGGAAGAGGGAGCAAGAACATATGTTTGACAGGTGATTTCAGAGAGACTTTCAAGTGCCCTGGGCCCTCCTTGATTTGTCTCCTGACGTGTTTTATGTCTTGTGTGTGAGTGGAAAAGCTGTTGCACTTTTTAATGGCTGGCTGTAATTTGGTCTGGGCTTTGGGAGCGAGATTTAGGCCCTGAGAGCCGAGCCTGGACTCACGGCTCTTCTGCAGTGTTGTCCCACAGGCTTGAGAGAACGAGGAGCACCAAACCCAGGTTTTGTTCCCAAAGCAAAAAAATCTCTTGGTGTGTGTGTACAACCATGACGATTCATGCAAAGTCCCTCGTCAGACCGAAGCTGTCACTTTGCAGGCTGCTGGGTGGGATAGTGCCAGGGGGCTGCCATCCGTGTGGAGGTTCAAAGATGTCACCCTGGAGAGAGGATGCAGATTTGCACACACTGTCATCAGGTTGCTCCTGTCTCATCATTGTTCATTTCCATGAAGGCATGTGTGTGCTTAAAGACGTCTGTAGGTACAAACAGGTGTGTGTGTATGCATGCCATCCACTGCTCATGTGGTGCAGAGCATCCATTAAATGACTGTTCACACTTCAGAGCTAAGAGCAAAAATCTTTGTTAGTAGGAAGTGATTAGAAGCATTGCTTAGCATAAATATAGCTTTATTTAATAATTTACTTTCCTAAAAGTGCTTAATTCCTTAATGCTCTTCTTGCTTCATTTTGGATTTTATAGTGTCAGATACAAATGCAAACTTTTGGTTTTTTGCATAGCCATTTGAAGTGCTATGTTCTAATTTTTCTAGATCAGCGTGGACAATTATTTACAGTACAAGGCAAGCAGACCTAAGAGGATGAAGAAATAGGGATGGGAGGCAATATGCAGGATGTCAACATACCCTTGTCCAGGGCTCAGCCCTTGACAGGACTTGAGAGAGGCAACCAAAACCCCAGTAAGAGCAGGTCATTCAATGTGATGGCAGATGCTTTCATCTTCTAGCTCCAAACTGCACACTGCATTGTCACATCTAAGACCATGAAGGAGATGAATCGGGCCAAAATAATCCAAATTCATACAACGTGCTTATCTATTGTTGGAGCCCTGGGAAGTAGCCCATATGCCACATAAGCTGAAAATAAATAATTTTAGATCTTGCCTGTCTTTTTTGAGCTTCCTGACTTCAGAGGTGAGGAGAAGGAGTTTGTGATGTCTTTCATGTTGGAGTGCTCTAGGACTTCATTTACTAATGTTTTTAACAGGGTTTTGATCTTCAAGTGAAGAGCCCAGTAGAAGGACAAGTGACTGAAATTAGTAAAGCAAAATCATCTCTCATTTTAATGTTCAGTTCTTATATATGCAGGATCATAGCAGCCAAGTCATTCTCACTTTTCTCTACCAATGTCTGGTTTCAGAGGAGAAGGCTGCAGCCTGACGAGCAATGCAATGACTGCTTACCATTTTGTTTCTTCACGGAGATTGGATGTGGCAGCATCTTGTCATGATTGTTGCCTGAACCAGCTAGGAAGTTAAATATTTCATTATGATGATTTTGATACTTGAACCGATCTCCTGCGGATTCATAATTGAAGACATCACAAAACAAAACAACACCCCCCCCAAACAATTGTGTGTGTCTAAATCACCTACATATGTTTCTTGTTCCCAGTTATGCATGGGTTTCTTTTCAATATAACACTTGGCACGACAGAAAGCATGCTGGTGACATTATTGCTATTGTTGGCCTAGAATGTTTTCAATAACATTGAGTTTGTTGGGACGGAGCGTGAATTAGTTGTCAGTTCTTGAGAAGTAAAAATTTAATTGCTGATCAAATGTTTAAAATATGACTTGTATTAGTGATGGGTTTCCATATAAATTCTTTTCTGTAACCATTAGGCAAGAAGCCAGAAACTGGCATCAGCAGCAGCACTGCTCAGTGGCCACAGTTTGGCTTCTATCCTGGACTGAAAATCTCATGTTTTTCAGAATTTTTAATTTATTATTTTTTTATTATTATTTTGGCAGGAAAAACTGAATATAAGCTTAGGCCAATCTGAAATGAATCTTTCCCCCATTCTGTTTTTCCAGAACAGTTGACAAACTGACAAATCAGTTATTATGCAGATCTATTAAGATCCATGTAAATCTATAGTTCCTACCAGACTATTCTCCATCACTCCAACTTCTTTCATAGCCACCCTACAATGTGCATAGAATCAAAGTGTTTTTTGCAGTTGCATCTGCAAGAAAGTGGACTTTTACCTGTGAAACTATAGAATAAACAAGAGTACACCAGAATAGAAATTTTTACTGAGTTCAGCTCCAAATATATTGTATTTTACAGATGAATCTATCCCTCCTTCCTGTTTGTTCTGAGATTGTCAACTCATCAGTACTGTTCTTCCCTTCTGACTTGCACATGCCTCTTTTGATAATGTAGTGTGCAAACTGATTAGACACACTCCACTGAAGTACTGTTAATCTAATAGATAGGTCACGGTTAGGTCAGGGAAAGGGGAGGAGAAAGAGAGATTTACTGTGGGAAGAAACACTGGTGCTATACAGGAGCCCACTGGTGACGGGGAGTGGAGGGTGGTGATGCTTCCCACTTCGTCGGCAAACCAAGGTCAGAACTTTCTTTTTGCAGCTGTGGAGAAAAAAAATTAAAATAAAGAGTTAATCCAGGATTAATGATATAAAATTCCCTTAAGACAGAGTTGTGAGTTCAGGTTAGATGTTCCCAGGATAAGAGACCCACTGGATCACTCTTCTGTATGAGTATGGCAGTTCAAAAGTTCTTCAACCTCCTTGTCCAGGACCTTTTGCTTACTCTAAAAGCAAAATGTGAACACTGCTTGTTCCAATGGCTGGCAAAGGAGCCTGACCTATGGCCTCTTGTAATCTCCCACTTCTGTGCCCAACTTCTCAGCAGATTCCCAGAAGTATCTGTCTGAAGGCGTGCACCAGAACGGGCTGACCCTTCATGGCCAACAGAGTCCTTCTCCAGAGCAAATTCCTCTCTCCTTCTGCTGGCTAAATGTTTCTCTGAGCTCATTTCTTTACCTACACTGTCATCGTCCGGAATTTGCCTTTGAGTTAATCTCATCAGTTAATGTTTGTATCATGTGAAAAGCCTGAAGTGCTACTGTTAGTTACTATTTCTTTTGTTTTCTTCCTGGTACTCTCTCCAAGTCTGGATCACAGGGCACCCACATCTCCCTCTGTAGCTTATTGTCTTACATCTGAACAACTGGTCCCTGTTTTCAGCTCAGCTGCTGCTTGTTTAACCCCTGTGTTGCTGGAAATACGTTGTGGAGCCAGAGAGAGGTAAACACCACTAATTGCTTCAGATTGTAATCGTGGTGCTGGCTTTACTCCTGCTCGTAAAAGCCGGTGAATAAATACACATCTAGCGCATTTATGCAGTGTGTATGTGTAGCATGGTGTTATCTTCTGATAAGCAAAATCTCTCCCTCTCTCTTCCCTTCTTTCCTACCTATAACTGTCTGCTCGCCACAGACACCTCCCAACCCCTTCCCTGGCTCCTCTGTGTTTTTCCACCAGAGCATCAGAAAAAGCAGGACCATGGCAAATGTGGGTGAAATTTTGGGACGTGAATTTGTGCTAGAAACTTCTGTGAAGCATCTGTGAACTATTAAAGGAGGGGTTTAGTTTTGCAGTTTCTTTTTTCTTCCCCTCCCCTGCAAAGGCTCATAGATAGGGAATTTTTTTGCATGAGTTTTTACTTTTTGGATAGATTCAAAGGCTGTGTCGGTGACAAATATCAGGTCCTTTCTCCAGGGCATGTGGTTCAGAGTTACTTGTGCAAGGATCTTATAAGCATAAAATTGCAAACAACAGCTTCTGCTTTGGAAACTGACCAACAATTTTGCTGAAAATATTCCAAAAAAATTTCAGGCTGGATAGAGCCATTAGAGTTGGTTCAAACCGAGTGGTTACAGCATGGCAAGAGGAATAAAATGAAAGCAGGGCCTCAGAGAAGGAAGCATTGACTACCAGGCTCCACGATATTAAAGAAATTGGTTTGCAACAGTGCTTATACTGGAGTGCGTGAAAGCATCCAACAGTAAGAACCCAGCTAGGGCAGAGAGGCAAAAAAACCCCAAACCCACTGTTTTGTGGTAGTTTTATTTCCTGATGGACAGATCTATTTGCAGCTGTGATGAGTTCAAGTAAACTGCTCATGTGGTGTCAGAGGTAACATTTCTAGTGGGCACAAATGAGCCTGGATTCAGTGGAAATAGCAGCTGCCCAAATCTTCTCTTCTGTGTTCATTGCAGCTGGCATTGGTGACCCTCCATGTCAAGGAGGAAGACTCTGTGGAGCATAGAATGGCATCGCTTGTTTTCCTTGTCTCTTAATTTTTCATGCTGATAAACGTGGTAGAGGAGATGGACACAACAATTAATACTAAGGTTTGTGGCTGGTACAGCTCAGCTTACAGAATTTCTGTGCAATTGCGAGGACTCAGTTCAGCCAGAAAATCCTAAGGCAGCCTCTGCATTGGTCTCTGAATCAGCACAGGCCTGCTGCGGGGAATGCTCCTTTTGGGCACTGGTGTGCCCTGGGTTGATTCGCCTTCACAGGCACGTTCACCAGCATGGCTCCCAGCCGTTGGGCCACCAGCCAGCCTCTGTGAATCTTGCGAGCGCATGTCTCGGAGTACTCTTGTTGTGTCCAACAGCCTGCTCTTCTGCCTTCTTTTTTCTTCCACATCAGACTTTTTTTTTTTTTCTCTTACCATCACATTTCTTGCTTCTCTCTAAGTTATGAAACATCTGCATCTCACTTGTCCCTCCTTGTTCTTCTCCATACCCCGATCCTGCTTACTTTATTCCTGCACAGAGAAAGGCAACAAAGGACAAAAGGCCCATGAAGCTGTGAGAATCACTGTCAAAGTTGTTATCCAGGCTGTGAACACACAAGGTTTCAGAAGATAACAAAACATTTTAAATACAATGCTTGCATATATCGGGGGTGAGGAGCTGCATAATCAAGGTATTTGTCTTTATTTCAGTTAGTTTACTTGGCTGTCAGCTGTTACTTTTCCAGTCCCCAGCTACTTCTACCTCTGACTTCATTCTCAAACTTTCCTGTTTTGCCCATGCTGTTTGCTTGCTGGGTTGCTTTGGTTGGTTAGAAGACCTGTTTATACTAACACTCAACGGACAAGTTTGCTTTTTCTGGGAGACTTGCCAGTTGTGGCCGAAATCTCTCAGCCCCTGAGCTGAAAACCCATCAAAAGCCTTTAGAAGCTGGTAAACACAATGGCCCTATCCCAGCCCCAGACTCTTCTGCACGTACTGCACTTCAGCGAAACCATCGCTTCTCAGACCAGTGATCCAGCCAGCCCACCCATGTTTCTGTGCTGCAAACACAACCTGGGGTCCTCTTCTGTGCTCGGAGTCACAGCCCATGTGTAGTCCAAACCTTCTGCAGCAGGACCCTGCTGCCCTGCTGAATCCGCTCACACCCATGGGATGGCAGCTGCTCAGAAATTCAAACTTCTGCTTTTACAAAAATTTTGACTTGATTTCTAGCGAGGAACGAAAGCTCACTGAAGATGTGCGGTTTGGCTCAGTGACCTTGTTTTCCTCTAAGTGCATTCTTGAATCTGAAGAACCTCCAGTGTCTAGGAGAGTGCTAGAAGTAGCAAGGAAATGCAGTGTGCCTCCTGAAAGTAACAGAAAACCAGATCAGACTGTTCTTAAAATTAAAAGACTGACCAAAACATCCCGTTGAGGCACGAAGGCACTAATGAGTCACACCCCATGATGGGCTAAATAGTAATAGAAAAAAGCTTCTTGTTTCACTTCCCTGCTGGGGCCAGAAAGTTGATTCTTCACTACTGACTGCTTTCTTCTTCCTCTTGAGTGAGTTACTAGCTGCGATTTATGATTAAATAATTCCTTTGGGAAATTATTCCTTTTGGGGAAAGAATTATGAAAAGGAAAAGAGATCCCCCACTGCTCATTCATCAAACCAATGTGAAGAGCATTCGGAAAATTCCCGTATCATGAGACAAACTAGCTTTTGCTTACCATTTTGTTTGGCTGATTATTCTGAAGATGAATTGAGCAGCACCCTCGAGTCTTTTTGTTTTTCACCCACTGCACATTAGCAAAAAAGAAATTGTTTTACTGTGAAAAGCAGCTTAACGGTTGCACAGGTGACCTTTTGTCTTTGGCAAAAAGGCTTTTGCCACATCTGTTTGAGAAGGCAGCCTTGCATTATTTATGACAAGCAGTTTACCAGGACAGCTCTAGTTTAAATCAAATTCTAGCAAAAACATGCAGCTTCTGTGACCTGAATTCAGTCCTGTTGTGCATGGATATGCCTTAGCTAGGGCAAACTTGGAGCAAAACTTGCCAAAAGCTGGGGTCAGGACAGAGTCCTAGCATCCACTACTCATGGTCTTCTATGTTTCAAGTAGTGCTGGGAAGAACTTGTTTGTTCCTAGCAGTATTGTGACAGTGTTTGTGGTGGTTTTTATGTATGTCGAGGGCAGAGTTAAAGCTGTATGTGTGAGCACTTTTACCAAACAGCCTTTGGGAAAAGCACACAACAGCAACCACAACCCTGCTGGAGTTCAGGCTTCTTGGTAGGTAGGAATGTACTCGTGACTTTCATTAATGTGTTTAGGTATGTTCTTGGTGTACCTGCAAGATAAATTAGACGTTTTCCACCATCATTCGGTGTTACGGGAAGCCGTTTTGCTGATACAGCACAAAGAATGGAAACTTGGCTAACTTTGGGTCCGAGGGCCCAGACTAAAGAATCCAATTAGTGGTCCTGCAACTGTCATGTTATTGTATGGTATTAGGGAAGATGAATGATGGCTGCATTTGAGCAGATTGTTTCCATAATTTGAGAGAGCAAATCAGCTCATTGTTGATCCAGATTTTGTCATAAGTGGTCTGAAAGTTTGAAAGTGGGTTCATCTGAAAGGCTCTGGGAGTCAAGGAGAAAATGCATATTGATGTACATTGGATTTGGGTGAACATCTGCTTAAGAAAGCAGTGTTTTATGATCATCCTGGCCCCATGGGCTCATCTAATAAAATAGTTCACAATTAATTTGCAAGTTTGGGGAAAGTTCAATCACTCTTTTCCAGCATTTAAAAAAAAATTACGATATAATTACACGCACAGCAATAGTTCAGTCCAAGAAAACTGTTAGAATGCCATTAGGAGATGTATCATGTCCAAATGCTGCCAATTTAGCTAAAACTTCAGAAGGCTGAGCCAAACTGAGAGACACAATTTTTCCTTCCTTCCTTCTTTTCTTTTTCACTCTTTTCCTCATCACTGCAACTAAAAATAATGTGCCCTGCTTGCCTCATTTGCTAACTAAAACATGTATACCTGCTTATTAAGCTGCAATTTTAGCTTCACTTTGATTGATAGCTGAAGTAGGGAAGGTTTGAATTTTCATCTTGTACAGACACATTCAGATTGCTTGGCAGAGCCGTTACATGCATTGCCTTTGTAGTCATCATGCAGACTGGAGCTTCCCCAGTGACTGAAAAAAAGTTTAAATGAATTTAATGCGTTTTGGGTTCTTTCTCTTCCCCCCCTCCCCATTTTTAGTTGGTGCTTTAATAAAGCACTGGATGTTTTGGAATGGTAAACGCATACCTTCTGAGTGAAGTGCAGCCAGAACTACAGCTGCAGGTCTCTTCCTATACGTGTGGCTCAACAGCCTTGTGGGAACTGATGGAGCAGACTGCCGGGGCTGCCAGGCGGGACGGCTCTGCTGTTGTTACTGGCTTGGGCCCAGTTTAATACCTGGTGTGTAGCTGAACGTAGGAGAGATGTCAAAGAGGTGTTACTAGAAAATACGCTGCTTTAAAATGGGACCCCTGAAAGAACATCATTATGGTAATGTTTGTTCTAATTGTACGCTCTGGAGCATCACGTTTAACACCTGAGGAAGCAGAGACTTTTTATTTTTAATGGCTTCGTGCCTACATGTAGCCAGTGGGTCAAGTGCTTTGACTGCTAGTGCATAAAGGGTCTGGATGCTCTGCCAACCCTGTGCACTGCTGTCTGTTGTGGGCTAGCATTTCAGGCATGGAAAGTTCTTGCATGACTTCTAATGAAGTACTAATAGTCCTGTGACTGATGGTGTTTCTTCTTTGGTGGAAGTGTCAGTGACTGGTTTCTGGAGAAGAGTGGCTTTGAGTGAAATTCAGCCAGAGTAAGTGCGGGGGGACTGTTTGGCTATGAAGTCTTCTTTTGTAAGACTAGAAAAAAGCAGAGAGAGAGAGAAAGGGCAAAAGCCAAGTGGTCCAGACTGAGTCGAAAGCCAGTATTCGCTTACTGGTGCTTCTGAATAAGTAATACAAAACAACTCTGGCAGGACGAAATTGCCCTGCTGCTTCAGGGTAATGCCTTGTGGCTGCGAATTCGCTGGTGGTGAATGCTTAAACGTGCATCCATCCTCTCAGCAGCCCAAAGCTCTAACCTCAGCATCTAGACCATCGTGGTCCATCAAACAATGGATCTTCAACACATTTCATCTCTGAAGCTCAGCATATGCTTCTCACCACCACCACATTTTGTAGCAATGAGCACTAGGACTAATTCCATTCTCTTGGATACAGAAATGAGTTGCACATTTGAATAGTTGATTGTATGAGAAGCTGTTTTCTTTGCCTTTTTTTTTAGACTTGCAGCCAAAAAGTGTTACCAGACACTTAGTGTTTGTTTTACCAGCAGGATGAATTTTTTAAAATCAGCTTCTTCACTGAAGGCAGACTTCCACCTAGCTCTGCCGATGAGAAATGTCAATCCACTTGAGATAAAATTAGCTGTGAGATTGTAACCTCTTGCTAGAAATGTGGGTAGTAATATCCTCAGATATTAAAACATTTAAGATTTTGTAAGAGAACGTCTGCCCAAGTCTCATACTGTGAAAATGAATGTTTAAAATTCAAAAAGCTTCGATTGACTTTTGCTGAACTGGTTCAGTTGAACAAGGGAGTATCTCTGCCTTAGCAGGACTGATTTTTTGCTTTATTATTTTTTTTTTATTTGGTTGGGGTTTGTCTTCTTTGGGTATGCTTCTTTATCTCTTTGGCTATACTTTGATTTTCTCAGGGTACACAGCTGATGTCTCCTTGCCTGTGTCTTTAAATGCAACAGTCATGCAAGTGAATAAATCTTGGTAATAAGGGTGTGAAATCACAAGTCAGTTCATTTCTCTACCCTCATTTCTTTGTAATCAGGAGATAAAGTCACTCCAGAAAATGCAGAGGAGGCTCTGCTATCCACGGCATGCCATGCCTGCAGTTGGCACACATTTTAAATCACAGTTCTAGAGCTTAGTTATATGGCTAAATGTCATATGTTTAAAAATAATGAGTTTATTCAGAAAGCAAAATTCTCCCCAAAGTGATTAATTAATGGAAGGAGACTCATTCCCAGTGTAACAGCCACCCAGAATTATTCCAGGCCTTCTCCTGAAGTCGATTACCTGTTGGAAAATCTGTTCACTCCACCAAGTCGGTCCAAGTTCAACAGCTAGAAATAATGAAGCAATGGTATATAGCAAAACCTAGGAAATTTTTCATAATAGTTTGTGTATCTCATTGTAACATGTCAGTTATATTCTAAGACAATAAACTGTTTTGAGAATTTAAAGTAAAAAATAATAAGACTTGGGAAAACAGTGGCTTAGATGTTTTTCATAGTGAAACAGTTTGCTTTTTGCTCATGTGTGCAAGCATTCCCGAAAAGGCAAGTGACAGCGACATTCCTGAAACCACACGTAGGACTTAACACTTGGTATCGTACTTACTGACTCCTCAGTGTCTTACCTCAGACTGAATTTAATGTGAAAAAAACCCCATCTGTGCCGTAGAGCACTATCCCAAAATTGCTTCTCTTCAAAATCCTCACCTCAGCGTTGCAGGCAGCTGTGGAGCACAGGCAAGCACACATGGATGCTCTGGTCTCCCGAGAAAGTTTCATTACTGCTTCTTGTTTTTCAACTGTTACATTTGGCTAGACCCCGAAGGAGCAGGATCGGATGAACTATAACCAGGGTGAACTGCTTTGCTGGACTGTGACTGCAGCTCAGTATCCCTCCCAATTTCGTTTTGCTCTTTGCTCCCAACTTCCAGTGTTTCATAATAGAGTTATAAAAAACACATTTCACAGTGCAACTTGGCGAGGTGACAGCCAAGAAATGATTTTCCCTAGTAATTTTAAATGCATCAATACGTTCGCTGTTAAGATATTCTAAGAAACAGAGGATGGGGGAATAACAGTATTTAAAAAGCTTGTTGTCTCATGTTGATGCTGATGAGGAGATGCCATTTGTCGTTTGTTCATAAAAAGATCTGAGATCCAACAATTTCAAAATATTAATGGCATGCTACATAAGCATCAAATGAATATATTGACTAGGGATGGGACTGCTCTTTTCCAGTGGATTCATAACATGTCTTGTCTACTAAAAAGAAAAAATCTAATTGCAGGAATTTATGCAACTGACAGACCAGAAGGGCTCTGGTGGAGTTGTTCTTGTCTCTGAAGTACATGAAATGCACCTTGTAAAACTTTTGAATTACAAAGTTACTCAAGTAACTGTTCTGATCTTCAGGGTAAGTACTACAGGATTTGTACGAAATGTGCTGTAAGGTTTGGGGGGGGTGTGTGTGTGTTTGTTGTTGTTTTTATTGTTTGGTTTTGATTTTATTCTTACATAAGTACTGAATTTCTGACACAAGCTACCAAGAGTTCAACCAGGAAATTCAGAGCTGCGCGTGATCGTGCGTTATCAGCTCATCGTTGTGGTTTGTCTTTCTGAAAAACTTCACTAAAAAAGTAAAACCCATATCAGACACACAGTATCTTAAAATTGCTTGGGATGGGTTTCTTTGGGTTGTACCATGAGGTTATTTGAAAGATGTTTTTGATAATAATTTAGGGAGGAGGGGCAAATATACGATTATGTTTTCTAGCTTTTCTTTGGAGGAGAGAGGTCCTGTTGTTACCTAACATCAAGTAAAGATGTCTCTAACTGAGTGTGTGTGGCCAGGGAAAATGAGGTGGAAACGATGCCAGAGAAGAAGTGATAGCTGAGAGGCAGCTGTTGGTTTGGAAAAGCATCCAGTGGGAGCCAGTGGGGCCTGTGTTGGTGGTGGGGCAATGCGGGGAACAGACAGGTGCTGGGGGAGCTTCATATGTACAAAATATCTTTGGAGGACCAAAATCCTCACTTCTGGTAGGGGATGGAGGTACAGAATAATTTTCTTCTCTTCTGAGAAACTCCTTCATGCTTTTCCTAAGATCAGAATTCAACCCCATCTGAGAAAGAAGTTTCTTTTAAGATATTTTTAACTTGGGCAAAAAAGAAAATTCACTTTCATTTTTTGTTTTCTGGCTGTGCCTATAAGATCGGAAGAACCGCACTGATTCACGCTGTGATGTACAGCAGTGTTTGTATTCTGAGGAGAAGGAAGTGAAACAATCACACATTCAAAGGAAAACATATTTAATGAATCCACATACATTAATTTGCCACCAATAGAGATCCTTAGTAACAAAATGGATCATTACTCATGCAAAGAAGATGACTAAAAGTTGTCTGCAGTAACCATCGAGTGAGACAATGCTGTGCAGATTTCTGTGATTTATGGTGCTCCATTTTATTGTCTTCTTATACCTGATGAGGAAAGACCTAAGAGATGGCAAAGACCTCCATTTCTTTCATCTGCCCAAATTTTTGGTATTGTTTGGCAGATATTATTTGCTTTGCAGCCATGTCACACTTAAAATATACAAAAAAATATTCAATGAAGACGAACAGTGAGAAGACTGCAGAACATACTTGAATATGCAACTCATTATTTTAAAATGCTTTTCCAAAAGGACTATGCTTTTAATAATAGCCTGCTTTCTAAAGTATCTCTCAGATGCGGACTTCAAAATGTGGTAGACAAATTGTCTTAACATGTCTGTGGGCTAGGTAAGTACTATTAATCCCTTTTCACAGAGGGAGAAAGCTGAACATCAGAGAGCTGAGAACACTGCTTTCCAGCCTTGATGTTACAAAAGGGCTGTCGAGAGTATTGTGTTAAATTACGTCCCCTAAGTTCAATTTAGCCTTTTGCCTTTCCAGCAGAAGGTTTGTTAAAATTTCATCTTCTGGTCACAGGTTGTCAAATGGGCAAAGGCAGGGGTGGGTGTGAGAGATGGACAGTCATTCCTGAGATATATAACATGTATCTGAAGTTAACTGTAAGCTCCTAAGTTAAACATTTTATAAATGTGTCAGAATGGATGTGGACTTTCTTAAAGTTCCTCAACCTGAAACTGTTAAGCCTACCACCATGCCCCTTGTCTAAGTTCACAGAGTGTGGGCAAACTCTCCAAGAACGTACAGCCCTGTTAATGTCAGTGGGGTTTTTTGTACATCACAGTCATGCTCGGTATGGATTACTGGGGGTGTGTGGCCATCAACTTTACTTCATTCCATTTGTCCAAGAGATACTTAAAAAATACAAAGGATTAATGAGAAAGTTGAGTTCATCATGAAAGGAGAAACCTAAAAACACAGCAATCTGTGAAGGCCAGAATTCTGAAAGCATTTTTCAGTCCTCAGAATAAATGTTCTTGCTGCTGGGAGGAGATATATGTTGGAGGTAGACTTGCTTAATGGGTTGGAAATGTACCTTGATTAACATTTCTTAGATCCTCTTTTGCTTAAAAAGACAAATCCCATTGTTCTGGACAACCTAGGCTCCAGTGAGGATGCGTGTAGACGGATTTAGCTTGGAGTGCTGTATCTGCTGTGGCAGCGAGGGATATCCACAGCTCTGAGTTGCATTGTGTGTAAATCCAGTCAGCCTGCAAGACCTCATCTCTTCTTCCTCAAAGGTACAGTTTGCTTTTGGGTTCTCTCTTAATGCCCATCAGGCTAAAACCAGCCCATTCTTCACTGTATTTATGATAGTTTCCCCCGGCTGACTTCAGAGCTGCAGACGTGCTCGCTGGCTGCAGTCATTTACAATGGGAGCATGGAGGCTGCCCTGGTGTGGAGGGTGTGGTGCCTTCCTTTTTGGCAGGAATATCTCTAAAACAAGAGCTGACGGAGGTGCTGCAAATGCATCGGTGAAGGGCAGGGGTGGGCAGCCATGCTCGCAAGGCAGCAGATCATGCTGTCCCTCCCAGCTTGGCACAGCCTGTAGGGTGCTGCCAGGTGCCCCAGGGCAGGCAGAGCCTACGGGAAAGACCCCTGGCCTTTGCAACAAGAGCGTCGTTCCTAGCAGCTGTGGTAAAGCTCATCTGAGCAGGATGCAAAGCTTTCTCGGGCTTGTCTGGAGCCATGGATTTTCCTTGGACTCATCCGCAATTTGTACGCAAATGTTTGCCTTTGCCCTACTTGTGCAAACCACAACCACACAGCATGATTATTCATGTAATAATTGTTCTGTGCTCAGCCTCTCCAGGGATAAGATGCTTACCGTGCTCTGGGATGCTACCAAACGCTGCACGTGGTTTGGATAGCTGTAAAGATGCAAGCAGAGCGGGTTGGAATTAGTAAATGACATGTCATTTAAAGCACGGGGTGAGTTGTGTGCCAAGGGAAGGCTGGAAATGTCGCTTGTTTCAGCAACATGGGAGACCCTGTCACAGAGCTGGCAAAAAAGGAGGAAATCGCAGCATGTCTTACACTGAGCTCGGGCTCCTAAGTTTGAAGCTTTTAAAGAAGCCAAGTAGTGCAGGTGACAGCAATGCAATTTTCTAAAGGAATATGATTTTGGAAATAGGCCCATTGAGAATATTTGAAAATCCCATCAGTCCCCTTTTTGGAGTACTTCTGAACACCAGCAGTCTCCCACTGAGAATCTTCATGAAGGTTGCGTAGCCCACAGGAGCTGGAAGCAGCGGAGAATGCAGAGCTGGATTCAGGAGAGCACACACTGAGGTATGTTCTTCCTCTGGCTGATGGAGTCGATGGTGGGACCTTGAGGACATGTGACTCGAAAGAAAAAGAGAGCAGGATGGAAAGCATCCATTAAAAACTTAAACACTCTTAAAGATAGAGAAGGTAGTTAAAATATTGCCTGGTAGAGAGCTGAATGGAGGTGAAGAAAAGAGCTCTCCTGTGTATTTTGTAAATCCAAAAGTTTTGAGGTAAAAGCAAAAAATAAATTGTAAAAGTTGAAGTAGTCCACTGAGTTGCCAACAGAAAGAAACCCAAGATAGAGTTCCTGTGTCATTTGGTCTGGTCTCTCCACTTGCACACCAATAGCACAGCCTATGTGCAGTTGTGGGGAAGAAAGATTTGAAGAGGACGAGAATGTCTTCAAGCAGTTTCAACAATTATACTTCAATGAGGGGCACGATTAAGAGAAAAGAGAAGGCCCTCTTCTCTGCCCCAGCTGTTTTTCTCATAGCCCATTTAACATATGCAAATGAAAACTTGGTAATAGTCACCTTTTGGAGTCATATTTTGCTGTCAGCATGGTTAGCAGATATTAGTCCTTGTATAAAATTGGCTATATTAATAATTATTGTCTTTCCTCACACTTCACTCTTCATCTCAGCAGAAGAGTGAAGTGGGGGCAAAAGGACATGTTAGTTTTGAATGTTTGTTCCCCAATACTGGATGCCTAAAAAGGAAAGTCAACACGTTGCAAGCTGGTGGGAGGAGTTGCCTTGTTTTCAGGGGTCATCCAAGCAGCTCTTAAGGAGGCAAAGAAAGAATAAGCTAACTTTGAGTGTGTAATCTCTTTCACGACTAGTTTAGGTCTCTCTAACACTATTTGGGAGCTGTGCAGTTCCTTCCACACTGGTGCAAAAGCACTAGAAATATGAAGGTGAGCTATTAGCTCATTAATGCTGCCAGGAGAGAATAAAAGAATGAGCAAACTCTGTCACAGGCAGCCACAGCCAAACCAAGTGCCACCTCTGCGGAATTAGATGCACTGCAAACACCAAAAGCCTGCGATAATACGACCTTTAAAACACCATATGTTTCATAAATGGAAAAATTAACTAAAGAAGCTGCTGGTGAAGCTTTCAAGAAGCTGGACTGCTCATTTGCACGTAAACATAGTGCAAACGTTGTCAGCCGAGCCAGGAGATAAAACTGATGGGGGTTCCACATTTTCCTTTTGATATAAACCTGCACAAAAACTAGTAGCCATGGGGAATGCCTGCCATAGGGCAAGAAAGATATGGGCATGCTGGAGCGTGTCCAGAGAAGGGCCATGAGGATGATTAGAGGGCTGGAGCACCTCTCCTATGAAGACAGACTGAGAGAGGTGGGGTTGTTCAATCTGGAGAAAAGAAGGCTCTGAGGAGACCTTATTGTGGCCTTCCAGGATCTCAAGGGGGCCTACAAGAAAGCTAGAGGGAATGGATTAAAGCTAGATATGGGTCAGTTCAGATTGGACGTTAGGAAGAAGTCCTTCACCATGAGGGTGGTGGGACACTGGTACAGGTTGCCCAGAGAGGTGGTGGAAGCCCCATCCCTGGAAGTTTTTAAGGCCAGGCTGGATGGGGCTCTGAGCAGCCTGATCTAGTGGGGGATGTCCCTGGCCATGGCAGGGGGGTTGGAACTAGGTGATCTTTAAGGTCCCTTCCAACCCTGACAATTCTATGATTCTATGATAAATAGATCTTTCTGGTGTTTGTCGGAATTGCTTTTTACAGCATTATATTGCCTTTGGTGCCAACCCTGACCGCCAGCAGCCGGCTGGGTTGTAGCACTGGTATTTGCCACCACAGGGTGTGTGGAAAGGGGTGGAAAAGCCCAACCAAGGAGACACAGATGTGCCCCTCGAAAAGGGGCAGTGGGAGGGGAGAGCAGACTGCTGGCCTTTACTGTGGAGAGGGTTATATTCAACAGGCACGTCCCACCAGAGCAGGTGGGCCAGAAAAGAAAGAAGAGGCGCAGGTAATGGGTTTTGGGGAAGGGGGAGACGAACAATGTGGCAATGTGCAATATTCAATTTGTGGCTTCGCCGTGCTCAGGGCTTTTCCTGCAGGAGCACGGACCAGGAACGCAGAGGCTGCAGCATCGCTCCAACAAGCTGTGATAGATGCCAGCTTTGTTAGTGTGTGTGGCAAATTACCAGGAGCTCGGCAAATTCCTGCACTTGGAGAGTCTCGCACTGGGAAGGAAAAATGAACTGTGAAGTAATAATGATAATAACAGGATTCAATGAGGCAGATGTAATCCACATTTCTTTGGCTGATCCTGGCTTGCAGCAGCAGCGCGGCCTGACAGAATTGTATTCATGGGGTTCTTTTCAAAAGCTCGTTTCAACACTTGAGTTATGGTGTGGCTCAGGCTGATCTACAGCTAAAGTAGAGCATTTTTTTTTTCTCAGAAGTCATATTTACAGAATATTTAAGTGAGGCAAGTACCTCAAACCAATTGTCCACAAGAATTAGTAGTTTGGGGAGGTGTTTTCCACTCATATGAAACCTTGGTGCATTTTTGCTCTACTGGCTTGCTGTCAAGAAACCTTAGTAGTGCTGAGCTTCATGCAAATACGTATTTGTGGCAAGCCCACTGAAGCCAGAGAATAGCAAATATTGACCCTCTTGTGTCAACAGAAAAGCAAGTGCAAAACTGGCTGTGAGCAGATCAAATTTCATCTTCAAAATACACATTTTGTGTATTTTTTTCTGCTTTGAGCTCAGCTTGACGTGTTGATGCTAAGAGGCTGAAATCCCACCTGCTGCAGCTGGGAAATTCTCTGGGATGCTCAGGATCCAGGCAGGCAGTGCACACATTTCTTCTTTCCACCCATGATGATATCCCTCAAACCATTGGGGCACATTCTTGTACCCTTTGGAGACTCTGGAAAACACCCTGCAGGGCTTGAGCACTTCTGACGGTGGTCTAGAACTTGCAGGTTTACTACACTTTGCTATGCCATTTGGATGACAAGAAATGTCTGCAAGCTATGGTGAAATCACTACTATTTCAGTAAGACTAAGGTAAAACACAAGCAGAAGTGTTTATTTACACCATGCACAGTAGGAAAAACAGTCACGGATGTTCATGTGAGATTTAAATGGGAAAAAAAAAAGCGTACGCATGCTTGGACCTTGGAGAATTCATCTTGACGTGCTGCCTGGCTCGTGCTTTTCTGACTCAACCCTCCCTCTGGGCTTTGCCTGTCTTCCCCAGCTGTGGCCACAACTCTCCAACAATTTTCCCTGGCATTAGCTGTCACTACAAGGAGCAATCCTACCACCTTCTTGCCCCTAGCCACAGAATCTTGTCCTTCCACCTCCTCAATGGTGACCTTGGACATGCTGGTGAGATCATGTAATGGTGGCGTTAGACCACCTGTCTGTGCTGAGAGTTTATTTTTTGTTGTTGTCAGGTTTTCTTTCTCTCGATCACTTCTTTCATCCTCTTGGACTGTGAGGCTGTGGGGAATACTTGGGGTTACCCCAGCTAAAGGACAGGTGAGGGGCAGGAACTGAGCAGCGGCCGCTGGTGCATCCTGGTTTGAAGTCGCTGAAAATGGGGCCTCACTGTGAGTGTTTCTGCCTGAAGCATCTCCTTGTTTGGAGCCAAATATTTGGTGTCTATCAACAGAGATACTTGATACAATTGTCTGAATGAGTTAGACGTGCATAATCCCCGACTGGCTTTTGACTGGGAGCAGACATGACAGTGATCAGCCACTTTGAGACAACTTCTCGTCCAGGGAAAGATGGATCTGATGTGATAGATGGAAATCTCAGAGGTGTGGGAGCCAGCTGCAGAGTTAGGTTCAGACTAAACGCAGGGCTTGAACTCTCTGCCTAACCCCAGAGACTTCCCCCTCCAAGTAACTGTGAAGCTCATTGGCAGCTGCCACACACAAAATCTTGCACAGAGTTATACTGCTGTCTACAGAGAAGTAAATGTACAAGCATAAGCACCAAATCCTTGCAAGATATACATTACACTTCACCACATATAAATTAATTACATGTCACTAACCAGCACATCTTTAACTGGTTGCTTTGTTCTCCCACCTGACAAAAGCACTGCATCGGTTTTTACTATATAATTATAAAAGGCCAGGGCAGATTATTTTTCTAGGTCATCTTTCCACTGGCAGCTGAAGTCACATGGGTTCCTAAATCCTGTTCTTGGGAAAATCTGGTAAATCTGTTTTAGCTGCTGCCATCCAGACAGCACCCACCAACATTTGCCAGTGAGTCTAGGGAACTATACTGTGGACTACAATTTTCTTTTCTCCACTGAAAACATGAGTGCTCTGAACCTAAAAGATGAAACAAAAATATTAAGAATAGTGTAAAGATGACAATTTAATCTAATTCCACATAAAGTGATCGACCACAATAAGGTTTGATCAGACGCAGAGGTACCCTAACATTTTGTTTAAAACGTGTTCGATTCACAGAACTGGGCAGAAAAGATCTGGGGAGGAGTTTTGCAGGAATCACAGCCCTCGGGAGATTTTTTGGGGTTCACAGCAAATTAGCAGATGCACCCATCTGCTCTGTTTGAGGCAGGCTAGGCAGCTAGTGGGGTGATAGCTGTATATAAGGCAATGCAAGTCGGAGGTCTAAACTAGCAATAACCTTTCAAACAACAGAATTCATAGGCATAGGGAGAAAAATACATCTCGGTGACATATGTGTTTTTGGGGCTTTGGAAAATAAACATGAAATGTCTAGACCACGTGAAATGGAAGATGTTCCAAAGAGCCAGTTACACCTGAAAATGTATTGCCTGGCAGCCTAAAACCCAAGTCAGTTCAGTGGCCTGAGGATGCTGCAGTATAAAAGAAATACTAAAAAAAAAAAAGGGGGAAGCCATAGGAAATTAAATCAAAATTCTGATGAAGCCCTAATCTGTGTTGCTATTACAGAAAAAAAATGAGACTTGAATGCCTGTTGTAAAAAAAACACCCTTATTTTCTTCTTTCTTTGCAAAGGTCCGGCTAATGAGTGACTCAGCCTTATATAAGAAAAGTCTGGATGGAGCACAATAAATGTGAGTCACTATAACAAATTTTCAGACTTTTTCTTGGGACTCTTCCTTACAGGATCTTTGTATTGGGAAAAGGGAAGAGATAGAGAAAGTCTTGTATCAAAATTCGCATAGGTATAAATATGGATAAGATCAACTGCGAGGAAATGTCACTTGTCTCCCTTTGCATAAATGTGGGGTAAAAGGGTGGTAAAAGCACATACAACGAAGTCTTCACAGGAGAAGCAAAGTGTAAGACTACAGTAAAAGACAACCAGAAATACTATAGACATGACATTTGTGAAGATATGATAACTAGTTAAATTGCTTCAGCCTTTTGGAAAACATCTGATTCTGCAGTTGTTCAGTGTCTAATGCACACAGAGATCAGGCATATTTGGGGGTGTTATTCCCCAGGTGGGCAGATGTTTGCTGGATGATCTTTGCACTCTGCTGGGATAGCCCCCCACATCTGAAAACTGAGTAGTAAAACTAATGCTCCCAAGCAAGGCATATTTTGTGGAGCCAGGACAAGCACTGAATTTATATTGCTTTATATATCTGAAAGCTTTGGAAGGGTGACAGCCTTCTCATTTCTTTTGTTCTAGTACTTTCTCGGTTTTCCTTTCCCTTCTGGTCCCCATGTATGGGACTTAGAATATCTCTTTATACTAGAAAATGATTATAAAATACCTTGGGCTACAGCTGAGCCATTCTCTAAAGCTTGTTAGTAAAGCAAAAAGACCCAAACCAACAAAACGCCACCAAAACCCCCCAAATTGAAAAAAAAACCTCACCAAGAAACAAACACACAAACAAAACACCAAAAAAGGAAGAGACCTTTAAGTTCTCTATCCAGCTAACACAAATCTGTTCTTGAATTGGGTGATTCCCATTTAGTTTAAGGTGAAATCTATTTAATGAATGAATAGATGTGACTTTTATGTCTCAAAGATGATGCAGAGTTTTACTTGTTTCCTACTGAAAATCAGGGTCTCCTAGGGCCAAATGGCTGGTGCTTTTGTCTTTGCTGGCCTCACACATTAAAGATTATGGTCTCTTTCTTCCAGGAGAGCCAGCTGCTCCGCTAGTGAACATTTCTCAGGATCAGTCCTGCTGGGACTTCGCACAAGTCACCTCAAACTGAAATTCCTTGTCAGAAAACAGCTCTGGAAAGGCATTATCACATCCATCTGTTATGTAGATAAACACCTGGCAACAAAATTAGAGAGGAGAGGGTAGCGGTCAAATGGGAAGTGCCATTTGGAGAATCCTGTAGCAGACTTCAGTCTTGATTTTCACTTGCTTTCTAACTGTGAAGAGCAAATGAAAATGTAACTGGTAAAACGAAGTTCTTAGAAAGAAGCGGAAATTCTAGATGGCTGATACCACCCAGGCACCAGCTGTGAGAAGGTATTAAGCTCTGCTTTTAGAAAGAAATAGGCAATGCCAAGCTCCTATTGCTGCACTTGAGGGTTTTGCATCTGCTGAATCCAGATGGTTTTAAGGGACAGACTCCCTCAGGGTTTGCACAGTCCCTGCCCTGGTATGAGTATCCTCCTTCTGGTCACCGTCAGGCTATGTAGCATCTACAAAAAACTCATTATTTTGGTAGGAGCAAAACCTTTGTCAAGCGATACTGAGGAGCAGCCAAAAGTCGTTTGAGCACTGGGTATGTTTTCCCTAGAGGCAAGAGCTCATGACACTTTGAGTAAATCCAATCCACAGCAACCTCTAAAAGGTGGGAGATTGTTTTATCCAAACTTAAAAAACTGCAGTTTTTGCTTTTTTGTATTGATAAAATGTACTGACCATGACGTATAGGGACATCCCGTACTCTGCATGTTAATCGATGGCTTTATCAGCCACAGCTCAGCTGCAGAAAGGCAGGTTCTCTCCGGAGTTCCTAGGTTTGCTGCTGTTAGGTTGCTACTAGGCTGTTTCATGCTGCAGAGTTATCAAAGATGTGGGACCAACTCTGAAAGCAGAGCAGCTGAGATGAATGGGGTTGTGAGGTTCCCTTGCAGCTGCTCCTGTTGTCACAGTAAGTACAAACCAGCTACTGCCTGAAAGGGTGTGTTTCTGTTACCCTCCCCTCACCAGGTCATAGTGAGCCTGGAAAGGTGGGTTTTTGAAGCATAACCCATCACAGAGAGTAGAACATGCCCTCTTGTTCTTTTTTTTTAAAAAAAAATAATTCTTTGTTGTTCCTTAAATTAATTTTAGTGTTTTCCAAACAAAACTTTGCCTTTTCATTTTCACACAGTACCGAGAGATTTGCCCCATCTCCATCTCCCCCCTTGCCCTGCTCGTTGAGGGGGTTTTGAAGAAAAGTTAAAAGCATTTGTAAGTTTAGCCCTTTTCATTGTAATTTGAGCTAAAAGGTTTCAGGCTGAGCTGAAACAATGCCTCTTTTTCCTTTTTGCATTGTGTAGAAGTATTTTTTGTTCTGCTCTACTCTGCCTCTGGTTGGAAACTTAAAGCTAACAGTATTGCCAGCTTTAAGTGAAAATGATTAAATATTCCTTAGTCATTGGGTAAGATTACTTAACTGGCTTTGAGCATTATAATATTATTGAAGTCAAAGGAATCAGAGTGATTTATACCAGATGGTTATCTGGACCTCCAAAGGGAATGAAATCACTATCATGGATTAAATTTACCATCAATACAAGAAGATCTGTTTGCATTAGCATGATTACATCTCTGCTTCCTCATAGACAAATTTTGTCCAAGTCTCCAGTACTAATGTTGTCACATTCATGATGCAGGTTGTGGTTCAAACTAGCAATAGAAGCCCAGGGGGTTTTCACTGGAGCAATACTTAAGCCTTTGTGCCCCAGATGTGCACCAGTGTTCATGCAATCCTGCATTTTAAGTGGTTTGTTATGGTGTGTTTGTGCTAGAAATGTGTGTGAAAACCAGAATGAACAAAATGAATGGGAAGATAATTGTGGGTTTTTTTTAAATTTTATTGTTTTAAGAATGGACACTAGTAAAGAAAAATAATTCTTTTTTTTTGCCAAAGGAAGTTTATATGACAGGAGTACTTTCTGTGTTCGTGGTATGAACAAACTGGTGGGGAAGGCTTCCCGAGGTATTGCTTTCATATAAGCAAGGAAACTGTTGCAGCTTAGAAAAGGAAACCTGCGATTTATGAGCACAAAGAACTTGGAAGTCAATATTTTGCTCTCCTTAGTTATTTAGTAATGACTTTGACAGTTCCTCTGGGTTTGAGGAGATGCAGATTTTCGGGCTGGCAGGATGTAGTGGACTAGGATTTCCAAAGCTGTCACTGATCTTTGATTTATATCTTATATATTTTCATTTCTGGACTAGCTATTGCCATCAAGCTCTTGGCTGCCTTGGCTTGGTATGCAACAGCCTCTCTCCAGGGTAATTCCAGGATGGCTTGTCCTATATCATCTAGAAGAGGCCCCAGCCCTGCTTCTGTCTTGGCCTGTTATGAGTGAGTTTTGAAGCCCAGAAAGGACATTAGAGTTGTGCCTGGAACTTATGCCTGGCATACATGTTGAGCCCCATGCACTCTTCTTAAATTTCTCTTGAATCTGTATTTGTGTCACATGAGGCACTGAATTTGTGTCACTTTGAGTTGGTGGTACTGCTGAGGATGGTTCTTGCTTGTCTGAGTAGCATGAGCCTTTCTTTCATTGTAGCATTCAGCCCTTTTCTGAATCTATGTCAGTTATTTACATCCTTGAAATGATTTAAAATGACAAGCACAGTAGAAACTGTCTAGGATGTATAATTTGCTGTGAATTATTTCAAATTGGAGAAGAAAGTGAAGAATGAGGACTCTTGGCTTGTAGTATCAGCATGGTCTCCGTATGTCTGTGTGAATTTCATGGATGAATCCCTTGATGAAGACAAAGTCTTGCACTGCACCAAGGATCCATTATTGCTTCCCCTCCAAGGAGCACAGCAGAAGTCCTTTTAGCAGAGTCACATGGAAGCATCTTGGTGGTTTCAGGCACCCGTGAAACAAGTGTAACCACATTTGCCTGTCTTCTGAGGAGATCCTCACACAGAAAGAACCAGCTGTGGTATGGTTAGAGCATATAGCTATGTAGCTGACGTAGAAAAGTGGCTGAAGAGTTTTGGGGCAGATTTTATTTGAACATTTTGGAGCTATGTTTGGAAAAGGCAATGACAATTTTGAAGCACACGGCAAAAGCAAGAAAGATTTGGGGTCTTGTCGTTGCTGTTCCTGGAGTGTTACTGCTTCCTTGTTCCTAGGGAATGACAGAACCAGCTGGCATAAATATCCTTCTTGTCCCAGTCTTTTTCTATTTTTCTTTCCCATTTCGTCATTTCTCTGTACCATCCATCTACAGAATGCAAACTGAGTAACAAGGCAAACCAGAGAGTGAAAGGCATTCTCTGGGCTTTGAGATTATTTAGAGTTAAGCTGTTATCAGGATATGTTTATTTTAAAAAAGAGTATTTTCCTAACAGGCTCGGTACATAAAGAATTTCTGGTTGAAATCTGTAAATTCCTGCAGGGAGATGTTGATCCTTTATCTAATGTTTGTTTTATCTGCTCCCTACCAGAGCACATTGCTGATATGTAAGTAGATTGCTGTCATATGATCCCAGACAGTTGCTTCACAGACGAGTTCTACAGCACCGTGATAGGGAAATTGTATTTATTTGTTTCTAATAACATCTATGTTCTGCTCCTCATAATCTGTTTGAGGAAGGTTGTTTTACCTGTAAAGCCACTTACACAAGTACTATTTTTTCATCTGCCAAATTCTTCAACTACATTAATAGTACAAAAGGAGCCAAATTTCCTCATATTCACTTTTTTCTCTTACGTGAAACACTTGCTGAGATAAAAGGAATACTGATGTGGACCTGGAGTAACTGGGTATAAAAAATACCCAGTAACACAAATTTTGAGAAACGGATACTAGAAATGCAATATTACTCTCCTTGCTTCTTCCTCTTGCTTAAAAACCAGCAAGAAGGCTATAAGGCAAGGGAGCACTGCTTCCAGTGGGATGTAGAGCTGAATTTTTCCTGTGCGGATGGGTAATTGTGGATCTGTAGCACTGTCATAGATATTGGATAACACTGAACTTTTCTTAGTCTTGTAAATACTCTGGTAATTCCTGCAGCTCACATGAGGTCATGGCCTTGAATTTGGGAACATCTGGACCAATGCTTGGTGCCTGGAGAATATCAGTGCCTCATGCCATCCTGGTCCAGCCCTTAAAGTGATTTAATGATGTCCTCTCAAAAGTCACCGTGGCTTTTCCTTGCAATACAGACAGGGCTAGAAAACTTTGGCTGCTCTGCTCACCCAGCTACAAACCTTAGCTGACCTGAGAAAGCAGACAGTGTGGGTGAAGGTGCTGGTGCAGGGGGCCCTTCGATTTTAGAAACTGCTCCTCAACCCCTACTTATGATCAAGAGCATTTTATGGAGCTTGTAGAATAAACACTGCTTTTCGTAACTTCACCGTTTTACCAGCGGTGCGTGTGAGAGCGGCACACTCTCCAGCCTCAGGCTCTCCTCCTTGAAAACATCTTCAGGTGCTAATTTTGAGAAACGGTGCTAATTTTCAGGTAAAAGACTGCCTTGTGTGTTTTTTGTTGAACTGGGTTTCAAGTGGAAAACATCAGCATGGTACTTCAACAGTGAGAGTGACAAAAAGACAAAAGACACTTTATAAAATGTCCATAAACCTATTCAGTGAGTGCAAGGTGATTCTGGCTTGATATAAATGTAGTATTTTGCTAATTTTGCTATGCCTACTGGCTCCTCAGGTCTTGTGGGAAACTATAGCCACCACAGGAGGTCCCTGAATGCCTGGACCTGGGACTCCTCCTGCTCTGTGGAGTGAGGGGAGCAGAAGGGTTTTGCAAGGTGTGCACCTCCTGCGCTCAGTCCTGCTGATGTCAGGGGAAATTATGTCCATGGCAGGAATGCTGGATCTTAATGTGTTTCGGAGGGGTTATCTTGCACAATTATTTCCTTATTGAAACTCTGGCCTTACTCAGTGTTCTGCCATGTGTGCCAGATAAACTAAGGTTTGCTTTTGGAGGAGCATGCTTGCTTGTGCAAGTCTCATTACCTTTCTGCTCTAAATGGCTAATTTCACAAAGGAGAGCTTTTTAAGCATTAATAGCATTTTTTTTAAGAAGATCTAGACAAAGAAAGAGTCCTTTAAATATCTGTCTTCCCAGCATGCCGCAGCAATGAGGACACAACCTTGGGAGTTATTTAAAGTAATACATTTTTAATTGCATCTTCTAGCTAGGAGAGGCACTGGGATTTTAAGCACAATTCCTTTCAAGGTGACCTTTGCGCAGTTGTGTTGTCTGGACAAGCCACGGTGTCGCTGTTAATAAGGGCACTCACTGGAAAAATAGTATCACCCATGTTAGGTCTGCTGGCATCCTATAAAACTGCAGTGGCTGGGAAGGTGTTAGCATTGCTGTTCAACAAGACTCTGCTCCCATGGAAGGCACTGGTAAAGTTCCTACTGTGCTTAAATTAGCCGGGGCTTCCTCGTTTAGTCTTTGGTTGCGGAGCACGAGATGAACAGCACAAGTGAGGGCTACGATTTTCCCCTTGCATCATGTAGTTTAAATACTGCTCTTGTCACTGCCCTCTTGTCTTCAACCAGAAAACCACCTACAAAGCTCCTGGGCATAAAAATAACGTTTGTTGCTCTAGAGTCTATTATACGATCTTAAAGACCGACATGGAGGCAGAGCTGGTCTTCTCTACTGACTGATTTTTGTGTACCAAAACTACCTCAGAGCTGGCGCGTACCAGGTAGGGAACCTGTTTTCCTCAGCTGCTGTTTTTGGCCAACTATTTACATCTAGCTAAGACCAGTGGCTGTGGAGAGGTTACCAGCATAGTACCTTCCCACACTTTGTACTCCCATTGATAGAAAAAAACCCCTCAGTATCAGGAAAAGTTTTTGCCCCGCAGATTCATGGCTCATCTCTGAAATGGTTGCCAGCTGATGGCTGCTTCAGGAGCCGCTGCAAAATGAGTCAGTGATGGTAGTTCAGTTCCTGTTGACAGGCGTCCACCTTACAACCCCCGCAGCTGGCAGTCTTGGTGGCAGGCACAGCAAAGAGGTCCAGGGCTGAAGGAGCAGGAAAAATAAACAGCGCTTTCATAACAGGATGCCACTGCCCTGCTTCCATGATTCATATCCTGAGCAGCATCCCCTGCACCAATGCAGCCCAGCGACTAGGTCCTTGGCCCACTGGTTTCTCTTTGAGGTCCAGGAGACTTTCTGATATTACTGCTATTTATGCAGCATCTGCTTTTAGCCTGTTTTTTGACTCCTAGCTCTCCTGTGAGATGAAAATTTCTGCCTCGGTGAGGGATCTCAAAGGGGCTTTGTAGTGCTGCCGGCATTACCTGGAATTTTGATGTAAAAGTCATTTAAAGTTAGAGGCTACCTCATCTGACAGCATTTCCTGTAGAGCTGGCCTGAGCATTCATCAATGAGAAATGTGGTGAGGTTTCTGGCGAAATGTTCATTCAGTGTCTGCTTGCGTACAGTGCAAATGTCTCCCTTGCCCTACGCCACCTTCTCCCTCAGCTTCTCAGCCAGTTTTAGCATTTTCTGTCTGCTGGTTAGTTGGGGAGCTTTCTCAGGGTGCTTTTGGGATGGGTTCTCTGGGAGCACTGGGATCCCCTCTAGCCTGTTGACACCACTTGCTTTCTTTTCCAGTATCTGGGTGCCTTCTAGGTAGATTTAGGTTTATTCTGAAGAACCAGCTGCTACTACACAAAGTTACCTGCCATCGTCATGCTTTTCCTGAATAGTTCTTCTCCTGAATAGTTCTTCTTACTATTTACAACCCATGGAACGTGCTGAGAAAAAGGAAGGCGGAAGATACTTACTTGTAATTGATGCCTGTGGAAAATGACTGTTTAGGGTATACTCAGAGTGTCAGAAAAAAAGCAACTTTATCTAGTGCATGACTACCCAAACACACGCTCTGAAAACATACAGCTGTCTTCTTCCCGGGTCTCTGCAACCTTCATCCATTTCCCTAAATATAAATAGTATTATGGCTATTTTTCTAATTGCTTGTACTTCTCCTTTTAGAAAGCCCAAACCCTTGCAAATCCCCTGACAACGGTTTTTATAGCCTGTTTCCTTTTCCATTGCTAAGTTTAGCTCATGATTTTCCTTCGTCTCAACCCCCAGGCAAATCTCACAAGTAGTTAAGCTGTTTGTGTTTTCTTCCTGCCTGCATCAAGAAGTTTGGAGAAATAAAGTGCAAATTTTTATACCAAATTGTTGGGAAAAAAATATCAAAATATAAGAGAAAACAAAAAATCCTTTCTGAAGCTATTGTGCCATGGAAATACTCACATCAGAGGGCGGCTTTTCTGAGGTTGAATTTATTCATCATCAGAAAAATCTCTACAAGAACTTGAATTTCTCACATACCTTGTGTGAGCTCTCTTCCTTACCAGTCCCATGTTGCTTACTCGGCTGATGACATGTATTCATGTCGTTGCAGTGTCTGTGTGCACTGAAGACCTGCAAATAACCAACAAGAAGACAGGCCTGCCTTCAAAATTTCACAGTGTAAATATACAACAAGGTGTATCAGGTGTAAATGTACAACAAGGTGTATCAAACTAACAGCTGTGGAAAGGCTAAACTGATGGTAACAGAGCAAGAGTGAGTGAGGGAGGAGAAATTAAAGTTGTTGACTCACTTGTGGGCTGATGTTGACATCTGTCCATTCCTTCCCCATAGACAATGTTTTGCAGGAGAAGCAGCAGAGAGGAAGCTTTGAAGAACGTTGCCTTGAGGGCTACAAACCAGTGCCCCAGCACATTGGGAATGAGTGGAGGTACTGGTGCATGAGAGCAAGAGGTGACTGCTTCTGTAGAATTTGGCAGGATGCTAACCGAAACCAGTGAGTCTCACCATCTCTATAGGGCTGTGGTGTCTGCCCAGACCCCTGGGGAAGGCTATGGCTCTTGTAAGGTGATTGCATCTGCAAAACCAAAAAGTGGGACAAATTTTAGGGTCATGAAGAGTTCAAGAACTGCTCCATGTGATTGCACTGCATGTGTTGGAAAAAAAGCCTGCCTGGAGCAGAGCAGCAGATCAAAAAAATCTGAGCTCTCCCAGCAGTATCCCATCTCAGATAATCTTTTCTATGACATTAATTTCCTTAGGCAGAAGATTACGTACTTTTAAATGAATTACAGTGATTTTAGTTTCTGCTGTCCTTGCATATTGCTGCAATTATCAGTGCAGTCACTCAGTTACCCTACTGCTATCACAGAGCCAAAAAGGTTAATAACAGTCCAACCAAAAAAAATACTAGATCTGTGTATGTGTGTGATATGTCAGTAACCCAGAGAATGAGCACCACTGATATTTAGACGGAGTTAATTCCATAGCCCTGCCCAAACAAGGCCTGGTTCACCACTTATCAAGGATATTTCAAGGTGAATTTTAGATGGAACTTGCACTGGCTTTTTCCATTGGGCAAATTCCACTTCACTTGGACAGGTTTCTCTAGTGGGTCCTTTGACAGACAAGGGGGTGTCTTAATGGTTATGTTGAATTACTAGAAAAAAAAAATAAATCTCATCTCTGGTCAACATGTTAAAAATCCAAGGTAGCATTCAGACAGACATCCTAGCTACTGCCTGGGCAGAATGGGTAAACGCGGGAACTTTAATCCTAAAAGCAGAGATTGAGCAAAAGAGAATTTTTATTGATTTTTGTGGTGTCAGGGCGTACACCTTTTTTGTACTGCATCCCTTGAGACTAGATGCACCTCAGTCTGCATCAATGCTAGAAACAGCTGAAGATCTGGGAGCCTTTCTTCAGGTTAGTTTTCTTGCAAGCCACTGCATTGTACTGTGTGAATCTGACTCTACCTGGCTCCAGCATGCAAAGGGTGGCCCAGCTAAGCTGCCTGGAGGACCTCAGTCACATGAGATGGTCCGAGACTTTCTCAACCAAGAGTTTCGAAGCTCCATTTACTGACACTCCAAACTGATTGAATTTGATGATAGTCTTTCCACTGACATCATGGCTGTGATTTATATCCTTAATATATAATGCATTGTTTCAAATGTGAGTCTTAATATCCTTATCCAGTCTACAGCTCTTCCAAGTTAAATACTACTAAACAGAGAGAAGGAGAAAAACCCACGAAACAAGTTTAAGAGATTTCTGTGTGCCTGTTAGAGGCAACTCTTGATTAATGCCAAGAAGCAGCAGGAAAGGGTGTCTTTTGCCTAGGAATTCAGCCTGCGGGACTCCTAGCAGCCAGAATGTTGCACCGCCAAGTTATTTTCGATCAGAAAAGGCAACCAAACTTCTCATGCAATAGTTAGACCAGTAGGAAGGTTAATGGACTAAAACCCTTGTATGTTTATGTTAATTAAATCTGTCAGCCACTGTATTTTTCTTCTATTTTTAGTCTGGTTTTCTAAGGAAATGAGGCTTATACAGTCGCAGTGGCTGTCTGTTCATCTGTCGGTCCCCCTCCCCTCCTCCCTGTAACTTTCAAACTGTCAGCAAATTTCAGCCAATCTGGAAAGAAAGGAAAGCATCTCAAAGACATTACCGTTTCTCTGAATTTCATGAAGACTGGGGGAAATTTTCCAAAGGCTTGATTTAAAGTCCCCTCAAGGTAAAGCTGTGATCATTCAGCCAATGCCCTTTCTGTTTGCCCCAACATAAGAAGCCCATCTGCCTTATCGTCGTGGGAATGGCTTTAAACCAGCTATGGGCTGTTTGTTGTTCACCCCAAAGCAATGGAAAAGTAAAGGTTTTGTGGGAGCCAGAGATGTCACTGACTACCTGTGAGGGATTGGAGGGGAACTGCAGGGCATTGGATAGGAAACAGAAATAAGCAAGACTACTGCAGTGAATAGGTGAGGGCAGCAAGGGAGGGTTACCTAGAAGGTATTATGGACTGACAGTTTTTCAGGGTCATGACTATTTTTGAAGGGTGAGCAAACAAAAATCTGACAATGTGCATCAGGGAAGAGGGCTGGGAGGTCCAGAATAAACCCAAAGGTGTAAGTGGAAGGGAATGCTGGGCTGTAGTAGGCTAATTCCAGCAGTACTTTGGGAGTATGTAACAGAAATCCACAGGAAACTGAGTTTCTTTAGGTCAACTGCTCACAGAAGAATTTGTTTTATCAAGCTCTTTGTTGGCAAGGTTAGACAAGGGAATGACTGAAGATATTCAGAAAACATGCTCTCATGATTTCTTTGGGGCTGTGCTATTGTACTCATGGAGATAGCAACTCCTTTTCATGATAAATTATGGCCAGAAAGCAGACCTACCCTCTGCTGTCTGCGTTCCTCGGAGCACCCACTGGGTTTCTTCGATTCCAGGACGTAGTTTTTCTTAAAAGGATGATTGTTTTGCTGTGCCCACACCACAAAGATGGAGCTGTGCTGATTAAATAGAGCCTTTGTGAGCAGTTCCTTGCACTATGCGAGGAGGATACTTCTTTACAGCTATGTGAAAGCTTATACTTACTTGCATGACAACCAGTGCGCCTTGGTAGATGAAGCATTGGCCGTCTGTGTATCATTAAGGAGCTCGAAGAGTCAATTCAGTCCAGACAGTAAACAATGAATTGCTGACACTTTCAGCTCTGCTAGGGCTCAAAAATACCAGCGCGCACATCTGAGCCGTATCAGTGGAAACACACAAGGATTAGATTCTTTTGGTGACGGCTGCATTTTTATTGTGAATAATCTGATGGGAGCCTGATGGTGTCCAACACATCCATTCTTGCCGTGTGATTCTTTCGCCATCTGAAATGTTGTTAGTTTTAATGACATAATTATCCTTTATATATTCAGTTAGACATGTGGGTTGGATTTTTGTTGTTTTTTTTTTCTTTTTTTTTGAGTTATAATTAGTTTCCCTGAGAAGCAGCAGCTTTAATGCTTGAGTAGTTTTCTGAGAAGCTGAGACTGAAAGAAGCTTTTGGGAATGACAATTATATGTCCATAGTTTTTATTTGGTATGCTTTATTTTAGTCTTTGTCTAGGCTGAAAGCTCTGGTTGACTGGCAGAAGATGGATTGAATCAGTGAAATTAGGCAATTTTGATCTCCCTCCTCCCCAAACAGAAACATACAAAGAACTTGTATATTGACTGAAAGTAAAATGCAGTTGCTTTGCTGAATTTATACAAAGTACTGGTAGGAAAAAATTAATACATCTTCCCCCTATCCTCCAGGACATTGACTAAATTCACACGAATTTCTTTGCCGAACTTTTCTAGAAGTTTATTTTGACAGAAATTTTTTGTAGTGGATGTTTGTATCAAAGTAATTCTAACAAGATGAGACAATTTAGTCAGTATATCTTGGGAAAAAAAAAAAAAAGAAAAAAAAGGCTATTGGCTTGTAAATGACCTCGTAACCTTTGTTCTTCTGTATTCCCCTTTCTGTGGTCAGCCCAAGGTGGTGGCCATGTTTGTCTTGGGGACGTCGTGATACCCCACAGATTCCCCCCAGGCACTGCTGCCCCTACACAGATGTAAAAAGACTCTGCAGTGAGTTTATGCATTAATAAAAGAAAATATTTATAGAAACCTGCGTAGAAATCCTACAACCTATTACCTTTTAAAGCTTGATAGCGGCAGTTAGTTACCAGTTGTGTTATGCCCTGGCTTCACATCATCATTAAGAAAAAACAACAGAGAATGATTTTCGCAGGATTTGTGGAGCTCCAGCGGGGATGCACGGAGGTGTGGGCTCACCCAGCACCAGCAGAGAAACCTATGGGTGTGCCTGTGGCTTATGGTGGTGTGCTGCAGCCACAAACCTGCCTGAGGAAGATGGTTGGAGAGCATCTGAAAGGTCTCGTGTGTTCTGCCTGAGTGGCAAGTTTCATTATTACACTAAAATGATTAAGAAAAACATTTGTTTTCTGAGACAGGAGGAAACACATCTCTCCCCACATCCTCTGCCCTGTCGTGGAGGGCAAACAGGTCAATTGCCCACTGTGCTCGCTTGCAAGAGAAACGTGAGGGATGATGTGCAGCTTTGCTTCTCCCCAGCAGTGGGTGCAGCCACTGTGGGACCCCTGGGTGGGAGACAAGCAGCGCCCCCCGCCTCCTCCCTGCTCTTCCTGCCTGGCTCTGACTGCTGGGGAGCAGAGGAGGGGCCCTGCAACGTTCCTGGGGGAGCATCTTACTTGAAAGAAGGAGGGAGAGGAATCAATACTACAGGCAAGTTATTTCACCCATACAGTTTCTCCTAGCTTCAGGCTATGCCAGGATAAAGCCAGGGTTTCCATCACATCTGGGAGGTGGTAACCGTTGTTTTGGTTTGTTTTTTTTCCTCTCAAAAAAAGCCCATAGCAGCTAAAAATTGAAAAGCCCTCATAGGTCACTTAGTCTCTCATTTTCTATCTTTTTTCTTTTTTTTTTTTTTTTTTTCTCCTGACAATATGTTTGAGAATGATGTGTCCATGCTAGTTTTACCTATTGTCTCTTGCAAAGGGCTTTCAGTCCCTTTTTAAAATCAAAATATTTTTCCCAGATGGAAAAGCTCATCTACTGGCGAAGTCAGTGATATCATTTGTTTACATAGATTCAGTGCAACTACAAGGGAAGAAAAAAAAAATGGAGGAGAGAAGAAAATTCTTTCACCATCTCGTACTTGTTAGTTGTCAAGTTGTGTACGCTGTCAGTAAAGCTGTGCTCTTGAACAGTCAGGCATGGTTTGGCCCCAAAAAGCTATTGGTAGGGAAGAGGAGACAGGGTGTCTGTCACTCTGGCTTGGAGAGAGTGTGTTACATAGTTCTCATTTTCTGCATGCATGATTAAAATTAAAGGAAAAAAAAATTATCTTGGCTGTAGCAGTGGGAACCACACAGATGTGAACTGAATGGAAAGCTGATTTTTTTTTGTCTGTATGTCACCATTTCCTGTGACCTGAAGGACAGATTTGTCCCAGAGTTTTCTCTCTGAGAAAACTTTTTGTGGCACAGAGAAAAAAATAATGGAAGAAAAGTAGCATGTTCAGTTTTTTACTGTGTGCTTTCTGTGCTTTAATTTAGGTGGGTCTAGCGGCTTTCCAAAAGCATCCAAAATCCCCGTTGGAGATTTTCTTCCTTCATTCCTTTGAAGTCAAGGATTCCAAGCACTTTTCCAAGCTTATCCATGCAGCCTCTCATAAAGCCAGGTAAAACCAGTTCACAAGCCCTGTGTGTCACATGGAGGAAAGCGCATGTGAACCACAGGTGTATTATTCAATATATTCGTCAATGATTTGGATGAGGGACTAGAGAGTACTATCAGCAAGTTTGCTGATGACACCAAGCTGGGAGGAGTGGCTGACACACCAGCAGGCTGTGCTGCCATTCAGCGAGACCTGGACAGGCTGGAGAGTTGGGCGGGGAAAAATTTAATGAAATATAACAAGGGTAAATGTAGGGTCTTGCATCTGGGTAGGAACAACCCCAGGTTCCAGTATAAGTTGGGGAATGACTTATTAGAGAGCAGTGTAGGGGAAAGGGACCTGGGAGTCTTGGTGGACAGCAGGATGACCATGAGCCAGCACTGTACCCTTGTGGCCAGGAAGGCCAATGGCATCCTGGGGTGTATTAGAAGGGGGGTGGTTAGTAGGTCGAGAGAGGTTCTCCTTCCCCTCTACTCTGCCCTGGTGAGACCCCATCTGGAATATTGTGTCCAGTTCTGGGCCCCTCAGTTCAAGAAAGACAGGGAACTGCTGGAGAGAGTCCAGCGCAGGGCAACTAGGATGATTAAGGGAGTGGAGCATCTCCCTTATGAGAAAAGGCTGAGGGAGCTGGGGCTCTTTAGTTTGGAGAAGAGGAGGCTGAGGGGTGACCTCATTAATGTTTACAAATATATCAAGGGTGAGTGTCACGAGGATGGAGCCAGGCTCTTCTCGGTGACAGCCACTGATAGGACAAGGGGTAATGGGCTGAAACTGGAATATAAGAGGTTCCGCTTAAACTCGAGAAGAAACTTCTTCTCAGTGAGGGTGACGGAGCCCTGGAACAGGCTGCCCAGGGAGGTTGTGGAGTCTCCTTCTCTGGAGACATTCAAGACCTGCCTGGACACATTCCTGTGTAGCATTATCTAGGCGTTCCTGCTCTGACAGGGGGATTGGACTTGATGATCTTTCGAGGTCCCTTCCAATCCCTAAAATTCTGTGATTCTGTGATTCTGTGAGACCTACACATGCTTTCTTCCTTCCCAGTCAGGGGACACAGTACGTGTATGTGCATAGCCAGATATCTACATATCTATATATTTCCCGGGGAGGGATCCTCCTAGGGACATAAGGGCTGTGCCAGCTGCAGTGGGTGCCCTGGGGCGGGTGTCTTTGTCAAGCTGCACTGCAAGCAGACAGCTACACCTGCCCGAGGGTATTTCTATAGCTGTCCATGCCTCATTATCTCACATCCTCTCCTCTGAGTGTGGGCGCCTACTCTGTTCACATTACCTGCATTTTTGCCCTCACGCACCATGCAGGTATCAGCAGACATCAGCTTACTGCTAATTGCCTCCTTCAGAGACCTCCGGGTTCCTCTGCACGGGCGCCATCCATGCTGCAGCTCTCCACCAGTAGATGTAGAAAGTTGTAGAGTGAAAAGCCAGGCACTTCGCACGGTGCCTTGACACAAGGTTACCAGGGTGAACAGGCTTGAGTTTCACTTCCAAAGGACTAGGTTCAGTTTTTGGTTTTGGTCACAGAGGGAATTATGTTTAAAGATCTTTTAATCCCTTGGGAAGCTTTCCAGTCCCTGGGATATCGCTGCTTAATCATACCCTCAATTCAGTGCTGGGTCGTTCTCTCCCAAGACAGGGCTTGTTCGGGGACTTTTATGGATCTTTTTGTTTCCTTGCTTGCTTGCTTTTTAAGTGGAACTTTTTTCCGATTTAATTTCTTTTTTTTTGTGTGTGAAATATATCTGCTTTCAGAAGGTTGATGAAAGTTTTTCAGTGTAGAAAAAGTTGAACATCCTTCCTTCTGGTTAAAAGGTGCATAGCACCGGAAAATATAACTGGAGGAGGTAGTAAGATGTGCAAAGGAGAATGGGGAGCATGAGTGGCCAAAACCATAGATGTCATAAGACACTCAGAGGAATTTCCAGGTTCAAATTTTCTGGATTTTGCTCTTCACGTTAAGTATCACACTTTTCCAAGTGGAAGGAGGTAGGAAAGCATCTGGCAGTGTGGGCCAGAGCTGATGTAGTTACCTCTTTACTTGCTTTTGCATACCTCTCATGCTTAGAAGTATGAATATGCTTTGAAAGAGGAGTTGACCCACCAATGCAAGGAATGACAAATGCATTAGCGCCTCCCTGCACCTTTACATTTCAGTTCTTGACACAGCAGTCCCCCATTTATGAATACAACAGGACCATGTTTTTTCAGCTCCAGTAGCAGCACTCAATTGAGTGTTACTGGCTTGTTAGGAAACTAGACGATTTGTCTAAAGCTTTAGGCAAGAGAAACATTTTTTAAGCAAGTATGGAGTGTTTGAGAGATGCCAGCAATAACAATCTGTAAATTACAGATGAGGTGCACTGAGCAAGCAGTGTGTTATCTCTCTGAATGTTTAAATTTTTGCACATTTTGGCAACTTCTTTAAAGACAGCAAGAGCTGGACTGTCAGCACTGATTTTAGTTTTGCAGTGCTATGGCTTTCTGTTTATAATGGACATGAAAGAGGTCCTGAAGGCAGTGTTTCTTGTCAGCGAATTAAAAATTCCCTCATATCTGTAGTGTTTGCTTTAATTTACATATCTGTTATGGTTAATGAAAAATAGCCTGAGAAAGAGAGAGCAAAGGAAGTTTCCCAGGTCCCATCAGTTTGCTTGTGTCTTCTCCCTGTTTGTGGTCAAAAATACAGGCCTATATGAATGGTGGTGGTGCTCTATGGATGGCAAAGTGGCTAGCGGTCCATTGCTAAGGGGATTTCACTTCATGCTGTTATCAAGCACCCTTGGATGTTAATGTGGAGAGTCTGGCCTATCTTGTTTATAGCAGATGTAAAGCACCTACCTCAAATGCTTCGATTCTGTGCTGAGGCAGTTTCCTGATATAATTTTTGAGTGGAGCAGGAGACATGCCCAGCGTGCAAAAAGATGCAGAGCAGGGCTCTGGCTGTGCTTCCAGCTGCAGAACTGCCTGCTGCTCCCTGGTGCAGGAGTTGTGTTCTTGCCAATAAAAACCAGGCAAGCTCAAATCACGTAATAAGCATGATAGTCTTCTCTTATTTAGTTCACAATGTATACCCCTGGGCAGCATTCAGACTCTCCAGTGCCTGCTAATTAATTTGTTTTCTTATACTTTACGGAGATTTGGATTGTCACCAAAGCCCAAAAGGGAAGAATCTAGCTGTCAGAAAGTGAATGTCTATAATGAGTGTAAGGTGTGGATGGAAACCACATCATTGTCACACAGCAGCTATGACATAAAAGATGCTATTGCTTCCATACTGTGTCCCATAAGGGAGAGGGATATTTTGGGAGGGCAGAAGATGTGATTACAGGAGACAGCTACATGGAAACTGTCACTGAATGCTCCCTGCACTGAAGCGGAGTAGTGTGCAGGAACAAAGCTGTTAGAAATATTTCAATAAATATTAAGTTCATGGATTAATAACAAAAAAATGTAAGGATTAATTCAACATGGCTGGCTAACCTGTGCAGCATTGTCCAGTTGAGGAACACAAGATTCACTGTGGGAAGTTGAGGTTTTCCTCCTGGCCCTGAAAATAGTTTTCTCTAAAATCTCAACAAGTCGTATTCTGTGCTGATTTCATACTCTTTGAGACCAGCAACATGTGCCCCAGTTTCCTCATCTCTAAAATGCTGTTGTTTGCTAACATAATTCCCAGACCATTGTCAGATATTGATTATAAGTTATATTAGGACCCTGCAGTGAATAGCTATGGAAGTCTGAGAGATAAATTAAGCATCATTGTTTTTAGGCTCCTGGCTTTTTCCCATGTGATGGCAGAGTTTGCAGCCCTGCAAGAGCCCTGTATAGAGATGAGGCTTCCCTTTCTGTGTCTGGGAATTCTTCCACCAGCTGCAGACAAACACCAGAGCTCAGGGCTCGCTTCCTGCTGCGGTGCCAACCCTGGCTGCTCCCCATCTGCCCCCAGGCAAGCGCCCACACGGAGTGCTGGGCTCCTGCAGGCAGTGTCAGCTGTCGGAGTGGCTGGGTACAGAACCCTAGGGCAGCCACTCTGTGATAAATCATCTTCATGCAGTCTGATGACCATAAAGAGTAACTCTAATGCGTAGCATCTCTCTCCGTAACACAACAGCACCGTGACCGCCTGTATCTTGGGAACCCTTCGTGCTCCCAGTGGTCAGTACAACTGCCCAGTTGCTCTTGCAAAACCCTGTTTTACCCATGGTGCTTCGGGGATTCTGTGATACCTTCGGAAGTGCCCTTGGAAAGGTTCAAGAGAAGTGAGTAAAATCTATGCTTTAAATAGGTTGCATTACTGAAAATGACTTGAAGGATGAACCAAAAAGATGAGTGTGCGGGTGACTAGTAGACAGCAAAGGACAAAAAAAAATGCAGGAGGCTGATGTACAGCTCATTCAGCACCTGTGAGTCCTCTGGCTATGTTGAGAGAAGGGCTGTACCACTCACTAAGCCCTGCAAACCGTAGTGAAACAGCCACAGAAACCAATGCTTCAAACCTCCTTGCAACCGGTAGAGTCACAAGGAGTGGTGATGGTCATTTACATGACCGATTTCTCCAGCCTCCGTTATGTAACTGCAAAAATACCAGTAGACTACTCTCTAGGCCTTCACTGGAAATACAGAGACAGCCCTTCCCTGGGATGCAGTGGGAGGTGTGGGGGCTGCCTCCTGCTCCTTTTTAGCAAGAGAACATCTCTACAGCTCCCCATACCACCTTCTGCAGAATGACAACCAACATATGACTTGGGTTTGAAATCCTTGCAGCTGATGGAAAAACAATTAAGATCTCATTAAAATTCCATGTAGAGAGCCAAGAAAAGGAAGATAATGTCAGAGGAAAGGTGATACGTAGGACAGTATGGAGAATTCTCTTAAGTTAAGCCTGTCATTAGGCGGGAGCACAGAAGGTGCTAATTGTACAGTGTGTTTCATTCATCCCACAAAGAATCCTTAACACTTTCCTTTCTGCCTTCCCTTTCACTGAAATTAACAGATTCAATATATATGCTCTCTTGTTAAAGGCAGGAGTTGTCATATCCCGGATCCTTATACGCAGAAGAATTTTACTTCTGGGTTTCTTCACCTGCTGACTGTTGAACAGGGATCATTATTAGTCACGTGAGGGAGTGCTGATTTCATTAATCTCTTTGTGTGTCTTCATCTGTTCCTGTTACAGAAATTATTGACCCAAGATGAGAAGTGTTGGAACCGGCTTTCAGGTAAGCACATGCTTAGATATTGCCCTAAATATGGAAGGACTGACTAGAGATCGCTCCTAGCCTGAGAGTGTGCATTGATGTGCTGGCAGGGAGGGAGGACAGTGCAAACAAGCACTGCTTGGTCCCATGTGGGCTGCCAGCAGCCTGGCAGGGTACTGGGGATTTTTTGTTGAGATTTATTGCCAGACTTAACCAGGCCATTGACAGAGAAACCAAAGCTCTTGCAATGTGTGGACTCTGACCTGCCTTGCTGCCCTGCTTGCTGTCAGTCCTGAGCAACTTTATTATGACAGAGAGACAGCTGCTTTGCAAAGCAAATCTTAGCCTCCCCTGGTCCAGTTTAAGTGTTTGCATACAGCTTCCCAGCCTCCCACACTCCTGATGAAGTTGAACGAAAGGTGATAGTCTTCACTTCCTTTTAAACTGGAGAAGTTATCATGGTGTGTTACTACGGAGCTGATGCTCTCCACTCCAGTGGTGACTACAATTCAAGGCTGGGGTGAAGTGATCCATGTGGCCTTTTAGTTTCACAGAAATAATTCAGATTGAGTAGTTAAGGATTACAAAGCACTCTGACACTCTTAGCTGAAAATCCTATCTCTAACAATAGTGATACTTCACATGCTCTGATACTTTTGCAGGAGTCTCTCTAAGAGAAGCTGTACATCTACAAGCTGGTGTGCTTGGTGTTAACTGAAGGTCTTCATCCTAATTCATGCCAGAGCAGCCCTAGGAACCACTCTTCCCTTGGTCTAGGCTTCTTCGAAGCCTTGGAAAGTTTGCTTTAGAACACTGGTCTCTTGATACCTACCCGTGGCATCAGTAGACATCTGGCTCTGAGGCTCACTACAGCTGTGGTGGAAATGAGGGAGCTGCACAGTTACACAGCCACTCCACTGCCCTGCTACCCCACTGTTTGTGTGTTACACCAGCGTGTAAGGCTAAAGGCTTTCATCCCCACAGTAGATTTGCTTCTTATTGGTGCTTTGGGCACACAAGAGTAGGAAGCTGTAAAATGCCAGCATATTTTCGGCATTGTAGACACCTGCTACCATTTCCATAACGTGGGTTCTGAAAGTGCTGAACCAAATTCTTTCCAAATATTTACATGGGCTCTTGAGACAAAGGTATAAGGTGCTTTTGCATCTCTGTCCTTTGACATAACATGAGACAGCAGCTTCCTGCTCTCAGCCCCATCATTTCCACTGAGGTTCAAGGTAGCCTTAGCTGCTGGCAACCAGGGAACATCTGCATGCCCACACCTCACCTGTCCTGTCTAGTACAACCCTTGGTTCAGATGTTAGCCCCACAGCTAAAGTTTGTGGGGCTTACATTACTTCCATATGGCTCCTTCTGACCCACTATTTCATCCAGTCCAAGTTGGCACACAAGTAATCTCTGACTGAAATTGGGCTTGAGGGAGAAAGAAAAGAGTTCAGGAGGCTACAAAGGGATATGCCAGAAACAGGCTCTCTCTGTGTCATGGGTTAGGCTTGGGGCAGCCACTAAGCAAATGACAGATGCTCTCTATTAATCCCTCTCTCTTCCCAGAAGGGGAAGGAAAAGGGAATAAGGGAGAGAGGCTTAAGGGCTGGAAAAAAGCCTAAAACAGCTTTAATGAAAACAGTAACAATAAAAAGAGGAGATAATACTATTGAGAAGAAAACCAGCAAAATATATATTCAAAACCAATATCAGCCTCCACCGATGAGTCACCACTGAAGCTGCAGGGCAAGCACCAGGGAAGTCCCAGACTGGACTCAGCTGCAGCTAGAAACTGGGCTCAGGAACTGACAGACTGTGATCAAAGGGAGAAGAATGGTCAGAGTCCTCCTCAGACAATTGTCATAGAAGAAGAAGGCTTGACCCCTGTGATCCCTCGGCTTTATACTGAATATGGTGTACATGGAATGGAATACTTGGTCAGTTTTTGGTCATCTGTCCTGTCTGCCCCATCCTGCAAATGTGACTTTTTACTTACTTATGACTCTTTTACTTAAAGCAGTCTAACGTGGCACACAAGATTTATCAGTGACTGGATTTCTGTATGACCAAGTATGAGCAAGAGCCTTTCTGCATACCAGTCCTTGGCAGTGACTATAAACATGAGACATTATCACTTCTAGAAGCAGATGCTGTCTGAAAAGATACACGGTTACCTTCAGAAAGTGCCGTCTCTTAGGGGAGACTTAGCTGAAAAGTAAAACCACTGAATGGAGAACTGGGCTGATGGTGAGAGTGATTGGGGTTCTGGTAGGCCCAGAGGGATGCCTGTGAGGTGGGAGCAGGTGGGGTGTTCAGGTGTTAAAACACACAGGCTGCCACTGTAGGAGACAATCTCTCCATCAGTGAAGAAATACTATTTTATTGGAGGCAGGGAGTGGTTGGCTTATGGGATCAGGAAAGCTTGCTGATACAGATCATCGTCACGAGGAGCAATTATGCATCCCGGTCTCCAACTGGCTGAGGTGCCTGTCTTGGTTTCATTACTTTGTAAATTGAAACAGCAGATGAAATCAATGAAACCAAAACCATCAGGCTACTGATACCAAAAATAGTGATTCCTTGCTGCTGGAAAGGTAGGTCACAGCATTGCAAAAGGCTGTTGTGATTTTTGACACAATTCCTGTGTGGCAACCGAGAGGCATTTCTGAAGAGTGGTGAATGCAACTCAGTCACCGGTGTAGGGAGGGGATGATGTCTTTTGGTTTAGGGACAAGACACCACCAGCTTCCAAAGCTTTGGAAGTGTCACTGATTTTCGCACGCCTAACAGAAAAGATTTCTCATGCTGGGCGCCTGAATCCAGAGGTCGCTTTTAAACCTTGTTCTGTTGTTTTTCTGGTTGAAGTGGAAGAAACGTTTCTAACACACCGTCCGTTCTTACAGGCACATTGACTTGAAAGTTAATCATAATTCTGTCCTCAGATGGTTACAGTGCATCTGCTTCTCCATCTGTGGGAGTCCTAAAGGGTACTTGATAGCTGTCCAAGTAAGTGCTTAAAAATTGTATAATATAAAGGCAAAATAACAAGATAGCATAATCCAGAATGATCCAAAGGAAATCAAAGTAGAACAAGTGTTCCAAGCCCTCAGCTGTGCCCTATAGATTTTACCAGAAATACAGATTACTGTATGGCAGGCATGAGGTGTTACTCATAGTAGGTGTGCTCTGAAGCTGTACCTACATATTTCATCAGGGAAATGCTACAGAAATATATTTCCTGCTTTAACATGGACAGGAATCTTACAGTTAGGTAACATGTAAACAAATGTAAGTAAAATATTTTTTCAGCTTATTATATTAATTACATTACATTGTATTACATTATATTATATTATATTATATTATATTATATTATATTATATTATATTATATTATATTATATTATATTATATTATATATAGTTTATTATACTGTTTTGATACTTGATGTGGCTGTCAGTAAGTAAGCTTGTTTTGCCAATTGGTTTCAAAACAGCCAGCACTCTTTTCCATCCCAAGAGCCCCTGATAAATCAAGAAGAATTGTGCAAACTATTTACAGTCTCCTTCTGTCCTCCCTGTAATCCCAGGCAAGACAAATATAGAAATCTCTAGGCCTGAGATGTGAGATGCAGTATTGACAAGCAAATGTGAAACAGGCCTCACCTGAAACATCATTAGATCAACTGGTAAATTAAGATGGAGATTGAAATTCTGTTTATGGGGAGGAGGTGCTTGCTCTTTTACAGGCTTGTAGAGAGGCCAATAGCAATGAGGTCTGAGACTGTGGGAAATTTCAAGTGATATGAAGCTTGATCCAAAGCTCAGTGAAGCTGAAGAAAATTCCCCGTGGTGCCTGAATGTTACGTGTGTTATGGGACTTCCTTTTTTTGAAGAACAATTATCTCAAATGCAGAGACACAATTATACTAAACCTCTGTCTTGTTCTGCATGAGGGTTATGA
The DNA here is from genome assembly GCA_020746105.1 of Trogon surrucura. Classification (NCBI taxonomy): domain Eukaryota; kingdom Metazoa; phylum Chordata; class Aves; order Trogoniformes; family Trogonidae; genus Trogon; species Trogon surrucura. The sequence continues at coordinate 97,001,959 of CM036618.1, read as the reverse complement.
TGGATAAGAGGGAGGAAGGAGTTACTTTTCCTCTTGTCATAAATATGGTGATAAAGTTACTTTCTGGATCATTCCCCAGAGTCATATCCAACAGGATGGAGAATTCAGTAAAGCTCTCTACATTGAGTTGCAAGAGATGAAGAAGGTAAGAAGCCAGTCTGCCATATCTACCATGAACCAGCACAGAAAGAATAGAGGGGAACAGGCATGGCTCCTTGCCTCACCCTCACTGCATGTGCTCAGGAGAAGCAAGCCATCACAGAGAGTCAGCAAACCGCATGTCTGTCATGGATGCAACATGTTCCCTCTCTTCTGGAACAAGCTGTGAGCACAAAATATTGCGGTGTAAGAGTAAAGCCTTTAGTGAAGGTTGAGGATTACATCTACACATATTGAAACTCTATAATAGTTTGCAAACAGGAATCGTGTGTTTTGCTTTGTTGTAATAATAATCAGAGGTACTTGGGAGCTGTTCTACCATTGCAGAAACCCACAGCAGCAGCCTGGAAAACCCTCTCTGATAGACTTAAAGAAGGGCTGCTAACCATGTATAGGATCACCGGGCGAATGATATGGCAGAAGTCCATTGAGCAATAAGCCAAGTAGGCACATGGAAATCAGCAAGTAGTAATATGCCACCCTGAGAATAAATACCATGGTATGTGACACCACTGGGGACAAAATGTTGGTGCAAAATATGTACATAATACTGTGAGCAGCCCTAAGGGATAAGTATCTGCATTTACAACACTCCTTACAATAACTAATGCCACACTCGGCGATTCTGTATTAAAATTGGTATTTGTTGTTTAGCACATTGCTGAGGACTGATTTACAGTTCGATTCCAACTCCTAAATGAACTGCAATTATTCTGGCAGTTATTAATCATGTGAATTGATGTGCAGGAGTTTCTTGCACAGTATCCAATCTGTTTTTTATCGCTGCTGTTTTATTGCTCTATATGATTGGCTTTGCTTGCCAATACTTACAAGTTAAAACCAAGTTATAATATATTCATTGGCTTGAACGTAAGATTGAGGGCAGGGTTTGTTTAATTTGTGATTAGGGTTTTTTTCTCCTTCATCTTCCTGAGTTCTTCCTATTAATTTCTAATCGAGTTGCTCCAAGACTGTGGTATACCTATCTGTTTCACCTTACCAGGCTTAACATCAATCCCAATTTATCCACCTCCTCCCCCTGAGCAGCACAGGGGGTCAGGGAATGGGGGTTACAGTCAGTTAATCTGATTTTGTCTCCACCACTTCTTCTTCCTCTGGTGGAGGACTCATCACTCTTCCCTTGGGCCATTGTGGGGTCCCTCTCATGGAAGATGATCTTCACACACTTTCTCCAATGTGAGTCCTCTCACGAGAGACAATTCATCTCAAACTGCCCCAACGTGAATCTCTCCATGGGGTGCAGTCCTTCGAGGGAAACTGCTCCAGCGTGAGTCCCCAGTGGTGTCACAAAAGTCCTGCCAGCCAGCCTACTCTGCCATGGGCCTCTCTCTCTCTCCACGGGCTACAGGCTCTGGCAGCAACCTGCTCCAGCATAGGCTTCCCACAGGCATCCTTCAGGCATCCAGCCGCCCTGGCGTGGGGTCCTCCATGGGCTGCAGATGGACATCTACACCCCATCACCTCCATGGGCTGCAGGGGGACAGCCTGCTTCACTGTGGTCCTCACCATGGCCAAGGGGACTCTCTGCTCTGGTGATTGGAACACATCCTCCCTGCTCCCCTTCACTGACCTTGGAGTCTTCACATGTTCTCGCTCCTCCGTCTCTCTGCCAGCTGTTGTGTGGCGCAGTTCTTTTTCCCCCATTTCTTAAATATGTTTTCACAGAGGTGTTCCTCTAGTTTGCCTCCAGCAGAGTGATAAGATTGGAATTAGCTGCCCAAGTCTAGGTCACACACTCTTTAAGAGAACATTAGAAGCATAATCTGTGTGAAGGAAAAATACCTAATTAAGCAAAGGGCATACAAACAAACGGAATACATTCAGATTGGCAATTAGAGAGTTTCTAATTGTCAAAGCAGTAACAATCTAGACATAGGAAGAGAAATGGGAGGAGGAAAGCTACCTGGTTTTAAACAGTAGCTGGAGGAGAAGATAAGTCCAGATTTTTCTGGGCACTGTGCCTCTGATAGAGCCTGGACTCAATACCTTGCTCACATTGCTACAATGAGGGCTTCCCTGCAGCATGATGAGATCCTGGCGCTTTGTGCAGTTATCCACCACCCTATTTGGTCTTGTGGTGTCAATGTTTGACAGAAAGAATTACCCAGATCCTACCTTGCAAGGATCTTGGGCCCTTCCAACAGGCTCTAACATGTCTCTAACCTGACATATTTCAATTATTTTTCTAAACACAGAATAGTAAACAAATAAACCCTGCTACTCTGGGACTGAAATATGGACTGGGCTAGGCTATTGCTGCAAACTAGATAGTGGAAAATTCTACTTTCAGATACTGAAAAAATATTTTTAAAATGTGAACATAATCTTAGAGGCTCAAAGATAAAGAACAAGCCTGCGATATAGTGAGTAGTAGCAGCCCTTTGGGTAGATATGGCTTATCTCACAGTATATTGATGTCTTCATGAGGCCTGAACTTGTTAGACATGGAACTTAAATCTCAGAGTAGATTAACAAAGTAGGTTTTTACCTCAGGACATGCAAACTCCATTCTACTAACTTCACCATAGATAATTTTCCAAGATACATATGAATTCCCTATTGCATACATCAAAAACTGATCGTGAGTGGAGTGTCAACAATGTGAGAATGTTTTGTAATTCCTTCATACTGCTGGGCATGCTTTTCGTTCCCCACATTTATGTATTTTTTGTAAGGGGAGGAGAACCGTAAGAGACTCATGATATGCTGAAAGACAAGAAGACATAAGAATATTTATACTTTTTCATCTCATGTGGTGCAGAATACCCTTTCGGTCTTGAATAGGGCCATACTCTTTTGCCTGGAGCTGAGGTAGACTTAACAAAGGAACATTGGCATTACAGAAACTATTCGCATTGGCATGAGCTGCCTAGAAAACACAGGCTGTGGAAAAGTTATCAGAGAAAGCAGGAGAGAAAAGAGTGAATTTTAAATGCCTGGAGGAAAAAATATCAGGAAAACAATATGGTCTCTTCCACAGAAGGCTTCATCAAGTTTGTCCTGAGCCATCTGCCCTGAGGAACTTTGGGTCCTGCTACCCAAAAGGCTCGTCATGTGCACTTGTTTCAGAAAAGCTTGCCTCATTGTAGAGCACTGTTTGTTGCCTGGCTCTTTAAAAAAAGACAAATGCTCTGTTCCACCATTGAACTTGTTCACTGGTCCAAGGTACTGAAGTGAGTGTGGCTCCAATGAGGGATAAAGGAAGCCTGCAGGTCATGAATGAGGATGGTAGCAAGGAGGAACCTGGCTGTCTTCACTGAGTGCTTTAGAGAAAGAGTAGTTTGTCTGTGGATGGAGAATGTAAGGAGACTTGGGAAACTAGCCCATATATAAAGTTGAATCCAGGTTCTTCTGAGAAGAAGGCAATGACAAGACAGGAGGCACCAAGCACAGGCTGGAATGTGGGAACTTCTCATTTGTTCTTAGGAATTTTTTTTCTTGCTGGTAGGGTGGTGCAGCACTAGGATTGATGCCCAGAGAGTCTGTGGGATCTTCAAACTTGGAGATACCCAAATCTTGACTAGATGAGGCCCTGGACAAATATTATTTCAGCAGGCCCTACTCTGAGTAAGTAGTTGTCTCAAATAACTTACAGAGGTCCCTTCCAGCCTGAATTATTCAGTGATTCTCCGTCAGGTCGTACAGCTGGCAATGGAAGGACCTCAGCTATTGTGCTTGAGGATGGGGCGGTGTTAGTCTGACTCATGGCTAGGGTGGAGTCAGTGATGAATTCTGTGTATTTCTTGACTGTATGTCAAATTATATGGAGAGCCTGACAGCTACAAAATTTTTGACTCTGCAAAGCAAGAAATTATTTGCTGACTCATACAACTAATAAATGCTGGTATCCTGTCCAGCACTGGCAGCTTATCCCTTTGAAATTTTCATGATGCTTCAGACCAGGGCAGGAGATTAGTTCCCTTGAAAATGCCTTTTCCATGCACGCTCTGACCCAAACTTTCCCTTCAGTTGCCCGGCTGAAACTTGGTCTGCTGGGAAAAAGCTGCAAGCAAATGGCAGCTGGATGGATCAAAGCAAATACTCTGGACTACACTCTGCTCTCAAGGGACGCTCTGGGGACAAAACTGTCTGTTGCAGTGGTAGTGCTCTAGTTTGCAGTGGATGAGTTGATGGATTGCTGTTTACATCAATACTCTCTGCTGAAAAACAAAAGTCAAGGAACAGCTCTGGTATTTTATCTGCTTTATGTGGGAACGTGGTCAGTCATGCCCATAACTCATGCTGGGACTCTGGTATGTCACACAGCATTTCAAAATTGAGAGTGGCAAAGTGTTTAGCTTAGCTGTAGATGTGTTTTATTAACTATATGATGTACCTATAATAGCTTTTTATAACTGCAAAATAAGAAGTGGACTTCTCATTACCTCGCTGGACAACTGCCACTGACAAAGGTGCAGATGTACTTTAATTTGGCCAAAAATTCCTCTTTCAGTTATATTCAAAATAAAAAATATCACGGAGGTGTGTTTTACTTTACATTTCCGTGGCATAAACAGTACCTCAGATTGCTGCAGTAGCTGCTTGTATGTTTGTGCCCCCCCCCAAACATTTTCTTGTGTTGGCATGAACGAGTGCATGTGTGTGCACTGCCTGCAGACTGTTTGCTCACTCCTGTCATGCATAGCCTGGCAGAGACGTGGTGTTTCCTGCATGAGCTGCCATCTCTTCCCAGCTCGCGAGTGAAAGACTAAACATTAAGCAAAGACTAACAAGATTCCAGTTCTGCAGCACATTTTAATTTTCAGCAGTTTATATTCTGCCATATACCCAATGCTCTCTCCTAAGGGAAAAAAGCAATGTAATTAACATGGAATAGATTTCATTCGATGTACTCTGTTTCCTTCCATTATTGTATTTGTCAGAGGAACTATTTAGAGAGAAGAGTTTTCACAGTATTGTGTAGGGTCCAAGTTTTTCTTAGCTGCCAGGGGATTTTTTTAATTTTATTTGTTTTTCAGAAAGCACTATTTTAGAGGTTACATTTTCAGAAGCCATTGGATTTCAGCCATCTGAGATACATAGTACGAAATGAGGAGACAGTAAGAACTAAAAAAGATTATTATTTTTCCCATTACCAGCAGGAACATCCTCATCTGAGTCCCATTAAAGAGGTAACTGCCTACATCAATAAAATAAAGCAATACATAATCACTACCAGTCTTAATCCTGGGGCTGAATGACCTAATTTAGTAACTCATTTACACTGTGTTTTAGTAGTGTGGCCTCTCTCATGTTAGCTGAGTAAATAGAACAGATGCAGATGCTTGCCAGAAGTTCAGTGTCATAAACTTGTCTCTGTGGACTAGTTTGAACGTGCCTTATAAATTCACTGGTCCTCACTTACTGGACTCAAGTTTCAAAGCAACCATGAAAGCTAGAAATGCAGTATTTATACTTACAGATCGAGTTGTAACTCATATCAGTCAAACAGCAAGAATGAGCTAGAGAGAAAAACAAGAATAGCACGTAAAGCACCTCTTTTATTACAATTTTCCACTGGGTTTGTTGAATCTGTCTCCCTTCAGTGTCTGAGCCATGGTGAAGGGAGTTACCTTGCTATCTTTGTAGAGGCATTTTCAGTCTTTTACAGCGCTAATTACCTAACTGAGGGACTAACAGTATAGAGATGAACAAGGCTTTTGCTTTGTGGTTTGTGTTTCTTTCCGTAGTTCCTTCTCAGATTTCCGTATTTTTTCTGTATGGGGGAACCCATCTCCAGTGAAAGATGTCTGCGTGCTCTGGAGTGCATTTGCTGAGGATGATGAGCTGTTGCGTGTCAATAGTTGTAGGTAAAAGCAAATCTGTGAGAAAATCCAGTAGCTAATCCAGTTCTCCAAAAGCAGCTTGGAGGTCAGAAGGGCACCTGTGTGAAAGGGAGCCAGGCAGCTGGGGGAGGCAGAGACACCCCAGCATCCTTCTGTGCCTGACGGCAGCCACTAACCTGACCAGGGCAGTGCGACCCACCAAGGGTGACTGCTCTCATCACGGCTCAGCACCAGCTTGTTGCCAGTGGAAAAGTGATGACATCTGTCTCAAGACTTGCCTTTTTAACACTGGCAATATAATTTCTTCATCTTCCAAAATGGATTCATTTGAAGCCCTAACTTTCAGCTGGTTTTCCATGAACATGTTGTTTTCTTGAGAACGAACTTGGTTTTCCACTTGCTTTCTTGATTAATGAATTTTCCTCTTTCTCTTCCTGTCATCAAACACACTTTCCCAAATGATGGGGAAGTTCTCTGAAGGAGGAGGACTCTGACATAGAAAAGGTTTTAAATGAAGATTTTTAAAGTGCCCGGTGATTTAATGGTTCACAATACTTCAAATACTAGGTTTGAAACACTGTAAAGTTACTGCGGGTGCTGGGTACCTGCCCTCTGATCCCTGATGCTATTTATTTGATGTATCCTAAATTGTCATGCAAGATCACTCATTTTTGGCCCCAAACGGCTCAGACATTGAAAAATCTCATTCCCAGACTTCTACTTCTGCCCCAGATCAGAAGATTGGCTGAGAGTTGCCAAGAATAAAGTTTAAACCAACCAAATAAATAAATAGTTAGATCTTTTTAATTACTTCCTCTTTTATGAACTTTCAAGGTTCATGTTTTCAATCTAATTCTTTCTGGCTTTTAGACGCAGAAGATTTCCTTCTTGCCTTGCTTTCTAACTGACCAACTAGCTAGGCTGAGGAATTTTTTAAAAATTGCACAGCTGAAGGAACTTTTCTAAATAGGATATATCTGCCTGCAGCCCAGGCCTGAGCACAGAGCTTAGATCTCATGATCACCTTGACTCTCCACATCTGAGCTAGCACCAGCTGGTCATTAGTTGCTAGATCATCTTCAGTACTTAACCTAATCCAAATCTTCTCCTCTCTGTCTTTCTGCATGGTGTCTCCTCTGGTCATGAGTGTGACCCTGTGGTGCCCAGCTGCTGCTTTTTGCCCAGTAGTTCCGCAGGGCTCCCTCATCTGTCTTTGCATCCCATGGTAAAAGGACTGGGAGAGGCACTGCTTTGCATACAAGGTATTTTTCACGTTATTTTCACGTTATTTTTCATGTCCTGCGTAATACAGTTCACATAATTTCCATTTTTTAGATTTATTATTTACTCTTGCTAGAAACTGAGGATGTTATTGCAGCTTTCCTCATTGCCCAGACCTGCACGCCCAAAGAACAACTCAGTATGAGAACTCCTCCTACAAATCCCACACGGATCCGTGTAAGCAGCCCTGCTAATCCACTGCAGACAGCCACAGACAGGATCCCATACAGTTAATTCCAAATAGCTCATTTTCTCTCATCTCTCCACAAATTCCTGTCATGCTGTATTACATGTAAATAACTCAGAAACTTAACAACATGCCTTTCAGTCAAAAACTAGTATGGCTTTTCAGTCTGAGCAGATTAATTGCAGTTTGTAACAATATAAAGTGATGCAGTCTGATAAGAGTATCTATTGTTCTTTGGGAAAAAATATGTGAATATTAAGCCAAGTTTTCTGCTGGCATGACTTTATTGACTTGTGCGGAAAAATAAAATCTATAGTACATCACTATACTGTTATAGTAAATAAATTTTATAAGCTTCTGGAAATTAGATGTGCCAGATCAGATTCCAGACCCTATGGAAACAGCATTGTCAATGAATTGAGGCAATACGAATATTTTGCTTTGGAGGAGATGCTTCTGAATGAATCTGCTAGCACTTTGTGATTTTTTTTAAGGGGTTTCCTAGTTCTGTGTTTTGTTTTTTTCACTGCCCGTCTTCTTCCTGATATATTGCTTTTAAAACCCTCTTGTTGTTCTCTTTGATTTTATACCTATGTACTTTAGAGTTGGTTTTCTGTTCTTGCTACAGGCATTGCTCTGGTGTTTTGTAGCAATCCAGTAGACCTGAGCCCAGAAGCCCTGAAACACAAGTTTGCTAGCTGCCAACAGGGTTAACGTGAAGAACTTCCGTGAAACCTTTCTGAGTACATCCCTCATTGAGCAATATGTCTCTCAGCACTTTAGGATGTGATTTTCATCCTCCTTTTTTTTTTAATCTCTGACTCTTCTCTCATTTTTTAAAACAAAGCATTGTGGAAAAGACATTTAAATTGATAATGCATGGTTTGCTTGGGGTTTTTGAAGGGCATAGGAAATCCCTTTGTGGCAGAGGTACTATTGTATAACTGCTTGGCTCAGTCTCTTACTTTGAAAAAATTTTGATTGTCTGCTTTTTTTGCATGAAACTGGTTTTCTTTAGTTTAGTTTCCCTTGTTTATTTTTCCATTTTTCAGAATGCCAGGATTGGGAGCAATCACTGCTCAGAGGTCAGAAGTTGTTCGTGATATTTTTAATTTTTTTTCCTTGCCAATCCAATTCTACCCTCTGTCCATGCTGCTGGATTAAAAACGAAGGTCACAAATATTCTACAGAAACTGTCAGCGTCTGATTGTTTTGCCTTCTGTTGAATTATCAAGATTCCAATAGGTTTTCACTGTTACAGAACTAGCATATTTTATAGAACAGGAGGTATTTTTAATGTAATATTTGCAACATTATATTTCATTATTACAATACTGCCTGATAGTGAGGACCAAAGCAAAAGTACTAGATAGAAAAGTACAAGCTGCTGCACTTTGAACTAAAGCTGTGCATGTTGGCATGGGGAAGCATGTAGTTCATATTACTGGTGGGATGTGTTACATATAGATCACATTGAACCTAGCTGCAAAATTGGAGATGTTTAAATCAGCATTGTAAAATCCTGAAAAAGTGTAAAAATGAGGAAAGAAATTACTTTGTCAAAATATTGAGTCGTTACTTTGATATGTGTACAAACCGTTTCTGTAGAAGTAGATTCTTTATCCCTGCCCATTTTTGTAAGGCTTCCTCGTTTTTTAATATATCCACTCTGAGTGGGGAAAAAGCTTTAATTTTTGATGGGAGGGGTTTTGAAAGAAGCTATTTTCACACTCTACATAATAGCGTGTGTGGAAGAACAATTACTACAAATTCTTCCATTTCTGGGTGTGAAGATCCCCAAAGGCAGCAGGAACCATTATTGCTGCCCACATGCTTTGTCACTTGCGTGTTGGGTTGGGTTTTTTTTTTTTTATTTATCCAGCCTGTCTGCTGTAAGCCATCACTCCTTAGGCAAGTTCATGGAGTTTTGTTCTCAGATTGCATGTTTGCATATCATTTTGTGTTACTATGAAGAACTTCATATTAAATATTACTCAATTGTTCAATAATTGTATGCAATTTTAGGACCAATTAATTCCTCTTTGGGTGACTTCAGTTACTTTGATCAATATTGAAGCATGGTACAATATGTTCCTCCCATGAGAATGTTTAGCTATTCCTAAATTGGAGGCTCTTCAGAGTAAAACAAAGCATCTGACAAAATCAGGTTTTCATAAAAATAAAAAAAAGCATCCCTCATAAAGGCTTTTTAAAGGGAAAATTCAATGTCAGTTGAACACTACTGATAATTTGTGCAGCTGGATAAACACCATTATTTTACAACTGTGGTAGGCAGAGCATGAGGGTACTGGAGAAAAATGTGACTTTATATTAAATTTTCCTTAACTGTGCTTTCTCAAAGCAATGTGGGTTAACAGGTCATGAGGTGACTGCATGGGAAAAAGATATAGAGCAGAGAATGACAGAAATCAAAACTAAGAGGGATGGGCTTTTTTAGACCTACTGTGGTCACCTTTAAACTTTGCCAGTCAAGAACTGTTCTCTGTAGTATAGGTTGGGTTTAACCAGAAGGTTTATTTGTCACAGTCAATAGCTCTAAGTATCATTAACTCTGAAAACAGGGGATCATGTTTTCTTCTTACTTCAGATTTTGTTTCATTTACTGGGTAGGGAGTGGATCATTAGCGGAGCACAGATATCTCCACCTCTGGCTTGCCCGTGGCCTCCACCAGTGGTGGCCAAAAGCTGTGGTCACCTAACCACCCTCTGAAGTGCTGCATGAGGTACACGAGTGCATGTCTGCAAAGTGGAAAACCTAATGGTGGGCAGCGCTCAGAACTGTCATCAGCAATCGGTCCTTTAGATCTTTTTCAGGCAAGCGCAGCGAGCACCCTTTGCCTGCCTGTGCTGTAAAATTAATGCAGACACATGGGTGAGCTCAGTTTTGTTATATTTCAGGCCAACAGCTTTCACAAGCAATTCACAGAATCACAGAATGTCAGGGGCTGGAAGGGACCTCAAAAGATCATCTAGTCCAGCCCCCTACCAGAGCAGGGTCACCTACAGTAAGTCACACAGGAACACGTCCAGGCAGGTCTTGAATCCCTCCAGAGAAGGAGACTCCACAACCTCCCTGGGCAGCCTGTTCCAGTGCTCTGTCACCCTCACAGTGAAAAAGTTTTTTCTAATATTTTTGTGGAACCTCCTATGTTACAACTTGTACCCACTGCCCCTTGTCCTATCGTTGGACATCATTGAAAAGAGCCTGGCACCATCCTCCTGACACTCCCCCTTGAAGTATTTATAAACATTTATGAGGTCACCCCTCAGCCTCCTCTTCTCCGAGCTAAAGAGACCCAGCTCCTTCAGCCTTCAGGATCAGCTGCAAATGCATGCAACTCAGACTAATGAAAAGATGTGTACAGGAGGTCAGACTTACTGTCTAGTCGTGGAAAAATCAGAATACAATTTTTTTTTCTTCCCCTCATCAGGTATTTTTCTTTAGAAGAGATAAGACTTTTTTTGTTTGTAAGAAAGCAGTAATATCTAATATTTATATCTCCCAGTAGACGTTATCTCTTGGTCATGTTAATATATTTATCTCATTCTAGCACAGTAAAACATGGAGTTGCAATGCCAATGTGTGAGAAGGATCTATCTAGAGCAGTTGGATTTATACCCTCAAGAGAGACGTTGAAGAAAGGAAAGGGCAAAAAAAGGAGTACCTGATTTCTTCTGTACTGGTTCACAGATCCGCTTGCCATCAGATCTAGCATTGTGCTGGTGACGTGGACCTGTTAGAGCTGAAAGCAGAAAGTAAGGGGGTTTGACCCTAAAGCTTGAAATACTCAAAGGTTTAGTGTTTTGAGTAAGGCAACTATCCAAAGCCTATAAAAGACAGAAGAAAAGTAGCCTTTGGCTTCAGTGGGCATTGCATCAGGCCTTCAGATGACTAGAAATCAGCAGACTTCATTCTGTGTAATTCTGTATGAAAGAAGTGTTAGTTCTCCAGTGTACAGTCAGCTGAGCAGGAATAAGACACTCTGTGTCTTTGCAGCTTACCCTTCTGGTCCCCGTCACTGAGGGCAACGGAGATATTCTTGCACAACTGGTGGGAAGGCATCTAGCTGTGCTTTGCAACTGCTGCTTCCCGCTAAGCCATCACCAGAGAGAGAATTAGCAGAGACTCCATAGTCACATACAGCAAATCTGAACCCTGGGTTATATTTAAACGGGCACAGGAAAGAGTCTGAAGACTCTGTGACCCCAGTGAATTGGGGGATTTTTTCTAAACTGGAAGTCGAATATCAGAAGATCAGATTACAAGTGTCTACCCGCATGTTTTCACTGTGTGGTGGGTCATCTGGAGTTCAGGCTCTGCAAACACCAAGGAGGTGGTTCCAGAGCAGTAAGCGCTTCAGCAGTTCCTAGCACTGGTGGTCTCAATTTAGGAAGGATTTCCTGACATGTCTGAAAGCCAAAAGCTTCTTTGGTTGCTAATTTAATAAAGAAGAGAGAACCACTGGGTCTCTGGAAGATAGACTAAATGAGGCTAATTTGTTATATAATCCCTTTTTAATGTGGAGAATTAAGGTGACGGCAAGATGACTATATGTTTAATTCTCCAAATAATTACTGGTGGGTATTGACATTACAGACGTAAGAGAGCAATTTAATTTCTGCTTGTTGTTTTCAACACATGCCAAACTCTTACTTCACACCAGTGAGGAAAGGCTGGGAGTTGTATGTTTCATATGCATGAGGTAAGGGTTGGCACAAATCACTGAGGGGAGAAAAGTAAAACCTGCTAAAGTCCAGCAACCCAAACTGTCACTTGCTGACAATTTTTTGACTCTCTCTGCTGACAGGAAAAAAAAAAAAGGTAAATGAAGGCCTCATGCAGAGTATCCCACCTGAATAAACCCAGATATCTGGTCCTCAAGGCAAAGCATATGCTGAGAAGGCAGCACGAGCCTCAGTTTTCCAACCTCCTCCTCATCCCCTTAGAAAGCACTGTCTGTCATGGGCAGTCCCAGAGTGGGATGAGAGCAGAGCAGGGGAGGGTGAAAACATTTGACTCAAGTTGGTCCTTTCTTCTGCTGTGGCTCTCAGCCATGAGAAAAACATTCTTCCCCCCCCATTGCTAGGAATGTTGGTGCTGGGTTCTTCATGGCCAACAGTGTCTGCCCTGCTTGGGGCAACTCCACCATGTGGATCAGGATAACAGGGTTTATATCCTCCATTTACCAGCACTGATGGATTCATTGCAAAACAGCCAGAGGTACCTGTATCTGCACAAGCTGCCTCTAACCCATGTGTTTTCACACAGGCCTGGCATATTTTGGCATTTGGGACTTGGCTGCCAGGGCCCTGGAGGCACTAAGGGGCCCTAATGTCCCTGTCCAGCCCTCACCTGCCCAAGGCTGAGGAGCCCATGTCAGGTCCCTAAGCCCATCAGTCCCTGTCCCAGTGATGCCACACCAGGGCCAGTCTCCAGCTCCCCACAGCTGTGCCAAGCCATGGGCTCCATCATGCCAGGCCAAAAGCCCATCCCGTTTCCACATGCATGTGGTGCCCTGGCAATGGCCACAGGTTACATGAGTTTCCTCATGTGTTTTCTGCTCAAGATGATGTCTTGTGCTTGCATGACTCAATGACTGTCTGAGTCTTCCCTGTCACTTATGTAAGTAAATGCATAAGTATATACATTGAGAGTTGAAACATGGATATAATGTGTAGGATATAACACACAGAAGTATTACATATTGTTCTTCTATGATTTCCTTCCGTCTCACTGTCCTGTAATCTTCTCTCCTCCATGTTCTCTCTAATTTAATATCTACAGGGAAGAAGAGAAGCTGAGGACGAAGTCAAGCAGCCTTGAAAGTGAGGGCCGACACTGGGCAAATTCATATCAAGAGCTAATTTCAGGATATTTCCTATCAAACACTCAGGAATCACAAATAGATACTTTCCTCCTGTTTTGTTGATGGTTACAATATTACTTGTAAGCCAAAGCTTACTTGTTCAAATCATTCATTTTATTTTTAAAGAAAGAAACTGGTTATGCAGGTTGACATGTTCCTTGTTTCCAGACATGTTGATTTTCTGTGTGGTTAACTCTAGGTTTCCTACGACTGACAGCTTGTTATCTCGCCTTGTGAAAATTTTGCATGACTTCTGGGAGCCGTCTATCAAAAGCAAAGACCACACCAAGAAGCTGGTACCTTCTCTCTAATTATCCAAGTTGATGGTTGTTCAATGAACCTATTGACCACCTGAAGTGACTTGTATCTTTACAGGTAGGTACTGCATAGTTTTTCTCTGCAATGTTTAAATGGCAAATGCTATACCTGTGTAGTGTCCCAGTCCAATTTCACCTCTGGTCTGATGGCTTCCAAATGCAGTGGGCTTCACTCACATTGGACAGTAGACCCTTTCCTGTGCCTTCAGAAATAATGTCTGTAGGTGGATGTTCCCTCGTCCCCTTATCTCCTGTCCTCTGACAATCACCTAGATTCAAGGTTTGTGCCTTTCAGTGAAACATTTAGCTCTAAGCACTTCATTCCTGTAATTTCATTGAATAGGAATGGTTTTAAGTGCCTGCTTGTAGTTCATGGCTCCTCAGCACTTTAACAGTTTCTTCTGCAGTGGCCAGATAAGATAAAAGTTAGGAGCCAACCCTGACAATGCCACACCTGCCAGAATGGTTTGATTTCTATTCAAACATTTTATGATACTCCAAAGTAGCGACTGATGGGGCCCAAAGTCCAGCTGCTCAGTGAGGATAGGTGCTGTCCACAAACCTAGGTCTGACCTGCATGAAAGTGGGTGTGCATTAGCATTTTTACCCATGGCAATGAAGAAAGAGTTTGGTTTAGGACTAGTTACCACTGGCTTCCCAAGAATCGGAAAAGCCAAACTAATAAATGACTTGGACCAGATGGCAAATCTCACTCTTGTCCCCCTGTGGCTCTGTGCCACAGGAAATTATATCCAGGCGGTTTCCAGCCCAGGCAGCTACTGGGCAAGAGTGGACCACTCAGTCCACCAGAGCTACGCATAGCTGTAACCAGCTTTATTTAAAGGCTTGTTTTGGGTCTCAGTTCTATGTTATGAGCTGCTGGCCCTGTTATGGTCCTTCTGTGTTGCTGCAGTGACAAAAGAAGTTAGAAAGCTGCACTTAAAGTAAAGCGTGAAGTCATTCTGCAAAGGAGTCACTTGGCTAGCACAGCCCTGTGCCCCTGCTCTGCTCGCCGTGCTGGCAGCACAGCTGAGCTCCTCTGGGAGTGTGGTTATCCCAAAACTCTGGGCTGCTAGTGTGGACCTAGTAGGTCTAAATGGCCCGGCTCTTCAGAGGAGCCCTGTGCCTGTGCTATCTTGTGCTGGCAGCCATGGACAAACTGCATTTGTGCCCCTGTGCCACCTTGCTTATAAGTGTGGCCACCAGGGATGGGTAAAACTGAAGGAAAAACTGGGTGTTTTTTGGCATGGGGCTTTTGTGTAGGTAACAATAGATAAGTTAGGTTGGGGAGGAAGGACACTAGTCAGCCATCTCAGGAATCTCTCTTTCTGAACGTGGATCTTTTGTGGCACTGCTTTGGATAGCCGTGTTGTGCAAACTCCTGGCTCTTAGAGATCCAGTGGACTATTAGACAAAAAAAATCACACATCATATGTCATTCTGGGTACATACTTGCTGTGAATGAATACAAAGACCTATTCATTACTCCTAGTGCTCACATAACTGACAGATTAAATCACTCTCTTGCTGTGAAGAAGATAGTGGCCCAACAACTAATGCTGTTCAACAGTTTCCATTAGAAGGCCTTGTTTCTGATTGTTTATAATTTTGCCAAGCTTCAGCTGCTTGAGCTGAAATTTCCCATGCTGTATGTCACTAGAAACTGAAGGTTTTTTGTGTGGAAGGGCCTAGATGAATAGTCATGGCATTTCCAAGCTCATATATCACTGAAAAGTCACTTGAACACAAATTTCCAGAGAGTAACTGCACATTTCTCCTTTCTTGAGGGAGCAGGAGAAACATCTGGAGTTAGCTGCTCCCCAGTGGTCAGTGCTCATACTTGAAGATGGAGTTGCAGCTGAAAAGCCTGAGTGAGAGACCTTGCATCTCCAAGGCTCTCACCTTGGTAGACATTCTTGACAGTTTTAACCTTTTCCAAAATGCCCAATGTCTTTTGAGGCTCTACTTCCATGCATTGACATACTTAGTCCCATATTGTAGCCTGTGTTGTTGACAGAAGTCGTTTTAAGCAGGCAGGTTAAAACAGAGCACAATTTGGGAAGATGGCATCTAATGGTTTAAGTTTGACCACATCTCAGGTTTAGCTATGTTTGATGGCTTTATAACTCTCTGCTCATTTCTGTCATAGGATCAGAACTAGTGTTTTAGATCTCCTTGCTGGTCTGAGCACCAAACTGAAGTTGCTAGTTCCTGGTAATGAAGTAGTTTGGCAGCTTTTAAGATGACCTCAATTTGGTCCACTGAATATTTTTTTTCCTCTGTATTTCCAAACAATACTGGGGATATTAACAGGAAGAGTTTTCAGGATAAACTGAGTTGTCCTCAGATGAGGTTGTGTTGAGAGGCCATTTAGTGACCAGAAATAAGTGGCATGGGTGTGGGTCGGGAGTGGGATGGCATTTAGTGGACCTAAAGTAACTTTTAATGCTATTTCTGGGAGTAGCATCTGCAGATGACAGCTCAGTTGCACACTGGGTGGAAATGTGCTCTCTGATGTGCAGATATTTTTATTAGAGTGAGCTTTACAAGCCTCTAGAAAGGACCTCTAACTGCAATAGGAATCTGAGAAGACTTGTGTAAGGTCCCTAGAGGAGTTTTTCCTTAACCATTGTGCAACCCAGAAAATTTCCAGCTCTCAGTAAAAACTCTGTGTACTATGTTTTCCCAAACCAGGCATCAATGTGAATTGTAGGAGCTATTGGCTAGAAACTGTCTAGAAGGGAGCCTTTACAACCACACGGAATATTTTCGTTTAACTACCCACACTACTGGACCTTCAGATGATTTACGGCTCTGACAAACCTTAAATGAGATAGCTTGGGTCTAATTAATAACATTGTCCCAGGAAGACAGTGTTCAGGATGGCCTGGAAAAAATATCTGACCATTTACTGTACTCTGCTTTTACAGTGGGTTTTGTAGTTGTGCTGTATTCTGTAATGGCATTGCCATGGTACCTTAGCTGGCTAATTTAAAGCTAGTTGGGTATGTCAGTGCCATGCTGCAAATTTAATAAAGTCTGTGGTACAGACTCATCTGCAGTCAGAAATTTGCAGTCATCGTTCTGCACTGCCAAGCTGGTGGACTACTCTGCACAAATCCTGAAGCCAGACCTTAGGAAATTTATCTGGATCCTATAAACATTTTAGTGGGAGGAAGCAAAAATACTTGCATGACCTGCCAGGTCTTTTTGCCTCATAGGTAGGACTTCATATGGTGGAGGTGGTCTTTCCCTTGGTAATAATAAGAGCACTTTATATTTTTGCTACAATGGAAAGATCATGCATTATATAGATCATACTGAACAGTATTCAGCAAACTGCAGATGTCCTTAAGTTTCCATTATAAACTTGATTTTATTCCTGTTCCTCACTTTGCCAAAATTAACTCTATGCACCTACAACTTCACAGGCATAATCTTATTCTGGGATGGATTTTTTGGAAGAGTTGAAGGAAACTGGTCAAGGTGTTTAAGAGAAATGATGGCTAAAAATGATGAGATCATCTGCTTGGAAAGTTTCCTAAAGACTTTTTGGCTTGTCATATCCTGAAAATTCATTCACCTAGAGATTCAAAAAATATTTCAAATCTGTTGGTCTTGGCTAGAAATGGTGCATTTGAATAGTTTTAGGCTGTCTGGTGACAGAATTATTTGGTTACTGAAAGTGGTTCCTGCCTCAGTGTGTATATGTATATGTGTTATATGTTCTTCGGAGATCTTAACTACTCAGTGCCAATGGGCTTATAAATTTACGGTGGCGTATGTAACGTTTCTAAACACCTCTGTGTGTATCCTAAACAGACATGTTCCTTCTCTGAGACTACTCCTATCTGCATGTACTACTGTCCAAAATCCTCACCTGTTTGTTTTCTGACTCCCACTGCAATCCATGCTGAAGCTGACAGCATGGCTTTACAGTCCCTTCTGCACAGTCCCTGGAGACCCTTCCCAAAGGGAACAGCATTCAAATCTCATTCTACTCATCCCAGTGCTCTTTCCTTGGTAAAAAAAGTTCAAACCTGCCATGATTTGTGCCAATATGTCAGTCTCTGATGGCTGCGAGCCACACATGATGAGACTTCAGTCAATATTATTTTTCAGCATATATGTTTTGTGGCTTCTTTCTGGGTTTATAACAAAATAAGTTCTGAGGCATAATGTTCTATTCTTAAAGATGATTGAGGATTTATTTCAAAATATGTGCTTAGGGCTTTCTCATAATTGGCTCGTTTTTAAAGACAGTTCTTGAAGTGTAACCAGAACCGGAGGCAAACCGATTCAGTAGACAATTTTCAGTGTCTCTAAGTAAGAAGAATGTGACATCTGGAAACAGTATAGTTGTGCTATACCACTGCATTAATGCAGTCTCCTGAGCTCACTACTTACCCACTGCATCATCCCCTTAGCTTGTACTGAAGGTTATAGCATAGGAACGTCAACAGTAAAGTCTGCCTGTCATGTACCATTGACCATGGGACATTGTCCATGTCTCATGAGACCTTGTTTTTAGTTAATAATGTTGCCAGACTTTAACATTTAAGCCTTGATCTTTCTGAGCTCCTGACTTTGGTCGGTTTTGTTGTTGAAGTCAAGTCCCTGACCTACAAATTGCTGGAGCCTGTCTGTGTATTTGGGAGAAGTACGATGCCACTCTTTCTCTGCTTATTATTCCATCAGCATCTGTTCTTGGCCACTATTTGAAGCAAGGTCTTGGGCTAGATGGACCTTTGTTTCGATTCTGTGTGGATGCTCTTACACTATATTCTCAGTATCAACAAAAATAGTTGACTGGTGAAAACAGGGCTAGGAATTCACTTTGTCACTTTCAAGACTCTTAACGGTTGTTTTTTTTACTGTTGTTATTTTTTTGTGAAGAAGATTTGGTATCTTTGTGCTGGAATCCTAAGCGAAGCATTATCTTGGAATCAGGGATATACTTTTTTTTTCTCCCATTCTGGTTCCAAGTATTCACTTCTGTCTCTTGACAATCACATTTTGAACATGTTCAGTAGAAACTTGGTAGGGTTTTGCACTTTGATGCTGTTAACAGTGAGCATACCCTGACAGGACTGTGCAGGACATTGCTGGTTGCAGGCTGCTCTGCCATGTCGCATAGGAAATGAGTGCAGCAGGACTGTCCAAATTGCTGTCGTCTTCTGGGACTGAAGAACTGCTTGACTGGAAGGCAGAAGCGACAAACAAGTTTTCAGGGGCTTTCAAGAAGGAAAATGAGTTATGATGGTAAGAGGATGAGAAGTAAACCTGGCGTCTAGATGGATTATGGCTCACTCAATAAGAGTCTACAGACGTGATAAGGAGAAGACAAAAGGCTTAGAGCAGGGAGAGGGGAGGATGGTCTGTCTTCTTGAAGAAGGCTTCTCTGAGACCTGGAGCTGAGCACAGGCTTTCTGTGCTCAACTCTTGCTGTGAAACACACCATAAGGGACTTCTCCTCCCAATATAAGTCCGCACAGACGTTGACAGTCATAGATTCGCTGAGAGACAGGCTTTCACCAGAGAGGATTTGGAGAAGTCATTAACCCCGCCTTTCTGTCCCAAGACCAAGTTACAGTCATGCCATGGAATCATAGAATTGCTTTGGTTCGAAAAGACCTTCAAGATCATCAAGTCCAACAATTAACCTAAAGATACCAGGTGCACCACTGAGCCATGTCTCTGAGCACCTCATCTACACATCTTTTAAATGCCACCAAGGATGGTGACTCCGTCACTTTCCCGGGCAGCCTGTTCCAATGCTTGACAATCCTTTTGGTGAAGAATTTTTTCCTAATATCCAAACTAAGCCTCCCTTGGTGCAACCTGAGCCCATTTCATCGTGTCCTGTTGCCTGTTACTTGGGAAAAGAAAGTGACACCCACTTTACTACAACCTTCTTACAGGTAGTGTCACCCCAAGCTACAGTATGTTATCATTGATAGTGAAGTTTAGTCCAATGCCTAATATAAATCTCCAAAGCTATTTGATTTATGCTTATTTATGTTTTATTCTTCCTTATCTTTCCACCAAGAACGTATTATTTCTTTATTCTTTGTAATGGATTTTCAGTTGAAGACTACTAACCTCCCTTCTTCTCTTCCAGAAAAAACAATAACCACACAACACTTTTCTTTCAGTCTTCCCTCGTGTTTTCTGGATCTCTGTCCATTTTTGCCAATCTCCTCTGGCCTCTTGCCAACTAGTTTGTATCTTTCATGAAGTGCAGTGCACTAAACAGGACATGGTCTTCCAGGTGAATCTTTAGCAGTGGGGTCTTTCAATAGGCTTTTGGACCCTTCAGACATCCCAGTGTAAGGGCTTTGCCATTTGCGTTCAGCTTGTTCCACCATAGTCCCCGGATTTTTCTCTTGTGAACTGGTACCTAGGCAGTTATACACGTACTGATGAGTATTTCTGTGTAAGCATGGTATTTTGCACTATTTTATTCCATCCATTTAGATGACTTTTCTAAACATACCAAGATAATTTTAAATGCTGGTCTTTTAGCATCTGTAACATCTGCAGTCCTTCCTTGCTCCATCTGCAAGTTTAATAATCATAGCTCATATTCCATCTTCTATGCCTTCAATGAAATCATCAAATAAAACTTGATATAGGACCAAGGCCCACAGAATTCCTTGCAAAATGTGTGTTTTGATAGATTATGATGGAATTACACTGTGGTTACAACTATCCAACTAGACCTGACCTCCTGCCCCTTCCCGCAGCAGTTTCATTTAGATCAGTTCCCTAGCCTGTTCATGACAATATTATAGGAAGTACTGCTAAAGGCCTTGCAAAAAAATGCATGAAATAAATAAATTCAGGCTATATGACATCTGTGGCCATTACTTCACCCTCCCTTTAAGACTCCTAGAAGGAAGTTGTTCAGGCCCAGGCAACTGGAAAATACCTAACTTAACTGGTGAGACTCTAAGCAGGTTTTGCTTACTTTAGGCTGAAATGTTACCCCTTTTCCCTGGTAATGATTGCACTATCTGCTTGCTGTTGATCTTTTTAGTAAAGTCTGATGAAAAAGGAAGAAAAAAGGGCATTACATTCTTCAGCTTCCTTAACGTCCTGTGCTGATAGCACCTCTCCATCTTTGGGCAGTGGTCTAAACTTCCCTTTATTTTTCTCTTACAACTTTGCCCATAAAATTTCTTCTACTTTTGGTAAGTTTCACTAGCTGTGTCTTGTGCATTTTTTCTATATAACTCCCTAACCTTCCCATGAATGGAGTATTGTGCTAGATTCAAAACCACCTGACCTAGTTTATACTTCGTAGCTATATCTCTCATGCTTGCAGTCAGCTAAAAGGCTGCGAATTAGCTGACTTCTGCTGAATTTCCTTACTCTTCTAAAATGGCATAGGTTGCACTTGGTTTCTTATTAGCATTTCTTGAAGGAACTGGCAGCTCTCCATATCTTATTTTTCCCTTCGATTTGCCTCTTATGAGATCTTCCTTAGCCATTCTCTGAGTTTATTGACATGTGCCTTCTTGAAATCTAATGCTGTCAGTCACTCCGTTGGATGAAGTGGCAGAAGTTGACACTGTGTTCATTGCAGTACTGATTTCTCCTGAAATGACATCTGGCAGTAGACTTTGAGTCATATGTTACACTGCCCTCTACCTGCGTGTAAAGCTGCTGCTCAGACGAGGAAGGTAGTGACAGTCACAGTATGTACTAGCCCTTAAGATCTAGGCTGCTGCTCAGAATTTAGTGTGAAGAATGGGAAGAAAAATATAACTTCAGAGAAACCTTCTGTAAGACATTAATAATTGCCTTTATACTGGATGTCATTCAACATAGACAGAGGATCTGTGTTGATGAAAAGTTGAGAACAAATTCCCTGTAATAATAAATAATCCAGACTAAGGCATGCAATGATCCCAGCCCTAATTTGTGTACTAAAAATTGAGAATATTATGCAGCTGTTTTGTGGTGCAATGGGCAGTCAGTGAGACTGTAATGGAGGAGAGTAAGAAAAAAAGCAAGAAATGTTTCACCTTCAGCAAAACTGGCTGATTAGCCCACACTGGACCTATGCCTCCTAAGAACAGTGACAGAAGCTCTTACTGACATCTAATGCAAACCCAGTAACGCTTCAGGTCCTACTAAAACCCTCTAATGTTCTTTAAAGTTGGTTGAGATCACTGTAGATACCTCATGGACCCTCTCATAGGTCAGCTAGAGATGGTCAAGAAGACAGGCCAGGCTTTGTACTTATATTGGAAAGCTTTCCTGTTACACAATTATTCTTACTGATAATATTACAAGTTTCTTTGCTATCACTTCAAGTCGATTTGGACTACCTAAACAATGAACGTTGATTACCAGTTATCAGTCCCAGTTGTGGTCAATTTTTACAATATGTGTAAACTAACAAAAACGTGGGCATCATAATGGCAAAGTGGTGATGGTTTAGGGAAATCCAGGTTGTTGAATTACTCCAGGTTACAGATCGCAGGGAACGAATACGCAGTGTCAATACGCTATCTAGTGGCTGTGTCGATTATTACATTGTTTCTGAAATTGCTTGTGAATTGTACTTCAGACAAAATCAGGATTTGTAAGTCTCTAACCATTCCTGAGTGAATCTAAGACATATTGTGGCCATAGGTGATTAATAATAATAACAATTTTAAAAAGACAGTAAATTCTATATAAATATGCAGCCAAAACTGTTGCTGAGAGGTTGTAGACAGCCATTCTTGCCATTAACAGCACTCTGACAGGCACTGGACAAGCAGTTAACATTTTTCTCTTTCATATACAGACTATGTCGTAGACTGACTAATAAAAAAAACGCACTCAGTTTACAAGTGCTTCAAGAACAAATTTAAGTATTTTGGTTTTCTGCTAAATTATGCAATATTTTATGAAGTAAAGGCAGATAACCTAGATGCTTTAAACTGGGTGCACAGTGTACAGTAATGCAAGGCCAGATCCGTTCTCCTCTAATGTGTAAAACTAATCCCCATCCCCTGAGATCATAGACTAGGAAAAGGGGAACCTTCCTACATTTAGATCAGATATTAGCAAGAAATTCTTCACTGTGAGGGTGTTGAGGCACTGGCACAGGTTGCCCAGAGAAGCTGTGGAAGCCTTCTACCGCGAAGTGCTCAAGGCCAGGCTGGATGGGCCTTTGGGCAAACCTGGTCTAGTGGGAGGTGTCCCTGCCATGGCAGAGGATTGGAACTAGATGGTCTTTAAAGTCCCTTCTGACCCAATCCACTCTGATTTTATGAAGATCCCACGCTACAGCATTCTCCCGGTTTTCTGTTTCTGCCAGGGATGTGGTTGACCTTCAGTAAATCATACAACTCTTCTGCTTTTTTACCTTATCTGTGAAATGAAGATAGTCCTGTTCCACAAACACTAAACCAGCTTTATAGCTGATGAGTACTTGTCTTGGAAAGGCTGCATTTTCTATATTATCTATATGAAATAGAAAATACTACACGTATATATGACCTGTACCAGCATAGTTAGGGTACTGTATCTATTTAGGGTACAACCAGCACACAAGTTATATTTAAAAAAAAAAAAAGAAAGTCTGACACACCCTCGCTATCAGCAATTTTGCAGTTTTCCACTTAATAATTGAGAAAGGTGCCTAGACAGCTGTTAAACCATTTAAGTGTACTTAATTAAATTTTGTTTTAGAAGGCTGAGTAAAGACATGATGATGCAGGTTCCAGCTTGGGTGGCATTTCTTGAACTATTCTTTCTAGGGAAGCAGAAATTTTGTTTGGATCTTTCTTCATGCATTATGAAGTCAAAGGTGCCACTTTTGTCTTCCATTTTTGATAAATAACTTTTCTATTTATACCTACTTCTGAACCCTTAAAAGCAAGTTTAAAATAGTTGCTAAATAAGGTTCACCTTACCTGCATTTATCATAATTAACTTCCGATATAAAACTTTGATGGTGCACATCTTTTGCCACATACAATAGCAATTAATAAACGTGTATGTAAGCGTATGCTGCAAGTGGTTGCTGGACTAAGCTTATAGACTGCACTTGGTAAGAAAACCATCATTTTTAAGAGCAGCGCATGAAAGTCAGTTCCTTGGTCTTGCTCCTTCAACCCAAATAAATCCGAAACTCAGAAGCTTAAGCAATACGCATGTAAGAGTTGGCAGGTCTACAGGCAACCTGCTTTACATGCTCAAAGCTGAGCAGCTTAACCTCCTTTCCCCTCCTGTCTGCAAGCATCTTCTATACTTTCTTCCAACTCAATATTCACTCTACATTAATTACCCTCAAGAGAGATAGTTAAAAAATGCTTTGACTGAAAGAAGAACTTTCTTTTAAGATGACCGCTTCTAACAGAGACGGGCTTAAAAATACATCAGAAAATTAGGTACATTTCTCACTAGGACTTCCAGCCCTGTGTGTCTAGCTACAGAGTACATGAACTCCAACATATTTTCATTGCTTGTACAACCAGCACAACCCTGTCCACAAGGTATCAAAATAAATAATTAGTACAAGAAAAAAGTCAAACACTTGGGATTCATTGCACAAACATTTAAACAGAGGAAATAATTTCTTTTACAAATGTGTTTCTCTTGTATAAGAATAATTTTGTACAGAAAATAGCTCTTTATACAGAAATATGCTAACATTTAAGTTCTCTATTAGTGGATAATGATTGAATGTAATTTAAGACTTCTGTTATGCTTTAGAGTCAGCAAATATCAATTACACAGCAATACATCACCTCTCTGATATCCTTAAACTGCTTATCAAGTATTGAGTCAAGACAATGAAAACACTCCTAGAACCATGTTAATTTGCAAACACTGAAGTGCCTTGAAACAGTTGGTTATGAAATACCTCTCAAAAGTAACACCATAATTTAAGTGTCAAGGAGTATGAACTTAAACCTTAACGAGGCAGCATTACTTGCTCACTTAGATTATCCTGCTGGCTAATACTGTGAAAAACAAATTGAACATTTTATATTAAGCTAGTTTACTGTTAATGTGACCTTCAAGATGAGATAGCAGAAGCTACTCTAGTAAATGCCATACAGCATTAATACAACATATAAATGTAATAAGAATACTTTTCGTTTTTTAAGGAAACATCATGGAAGGTAGAGAAAAAGTCAGTAAATTAAGATATAAAAAGTAAATTTATGAAGGATGAGAAGAAATTGAAAAATGTGTGTTTATATATGTAGAATATAAGGGTACACTAGGAAGTATATATTTAAAAATACTCAATTTCTTCAAAGACTGTTAAAGTCCGTATGGTATCACGTGGACCTCAAATGTAAAAAACATTCAAATACTTTTGCTCTGCAATTGCTGTTTCAGGCATCTGTACTCACATGCAAATTTCCTTCCCAATTAGTGGGAAGGTAAGGGCGTTTATCCTTGAAATACATTGTACGCAGTAATCTTTTCTTATTTTCTAGGTATAAATTTAAACAGAAGACATATGCAAACAGGTACTATATAATCTGATGACAGAAAAAGTGGAATTTAAATTGTATATGATCTATTTCACATTCAAACACAGCTAAGAGTTTGCCAGCTGTACCCTATGTAAGTACTGTTGACTCTTCCGTGTTTCAAGACTCAAATGTGTAGCTACATTTAGTCAAACATGGCTCTCACTCCAAGTTAGCCAGTCTCTTAACACATACAACTTCCAAATAAATTCAGCTGGAACTGGTACACCTCTCCTTCTCACAGCACAGAGGTTGATATGAGGCAGTAATGAATCACATTACACTGGTTCACATTTCCACGTAGTTAGAAGGAGAAACAAGTCCCCTGCAAAAACTTTACTCCAGTGATTTCGCAAATTCGGCATAGTCAATGTATCCGTCATTGTTCTTATCGTCATCTCTTAAGACGTCGTCTATTAGGCTAATCAGCTCCTCTTCTTTCATTGCCTGCGTATGCTCACCACCTTCCTAGAAAAACAAAACCATTACAAACAGCTTAGAAGCGCTTGTCTAGTGGCACATTACTGTTTTACGAAGCTATTCATGTTTGGTGCCTAATTTGGTACTAAGTTTTATGTAATCATTGTTATCAATGTAAGTAACTTTTACCAGGTGCAGGCTATGAAGTCCAAGTTCTCTGGACTTCAGAAGAAGCACTTTCTATCCAGTTGATATTCTTAGCCAAAAATTCTAAAAGTTGAACAGCACAATGTGTAATGATGGACAGTAAGTTAACGGATGTATTCTTAATTTGGATCTTGAGGTAGTAATGACACTATAGTTTATATATATAGTACAGAAACATCTTCCTGTATCAGAACTTGCAAAATGGAGAGCTTAACAGTAACAGAATAGTGAAAACATCCCGCACCGTAGCTTAAAATCGGTAAAAATCTTAGGGACACCTCTCATGCCTTTGCACAAGAAACAGCAAGTCATTATTCTGTTCTTGTCTATTTTTTGCCACAGGTGTACAGAGGCAGCTGTAACTGCCAAAAGATCAGTATAAGACGGTGTGTGTTAGCATTGTCTTCTTAATGACTGTATCCTCCTACTTTGTCCTCAGACGTTCCCAGCTGGAAAAAGAATGTGTTTAGAAAAAGGCAGACTGTGACCAGTTCTTCTACTACTAATTTTGTACCGGAGGTCTCTTACAGTTGGTGTATCCATGGCAGTAACAGTTTGGAGTTGAAAACAGCAATGTCAAATTGCATCATATCACACGCTATTTCTATAAACCCTCATAAGCACTACCCCATTTTGGGTCATTTCCTTTTCTCCCCATCCCTGCCTGCTAATATATCCCCTCTGTCAAATAATTTTCACTCTACAGTCCTTCCTCACTCTAAAGTTTAAACCCCAATGGAGACTTTTGGAAAAGTGCATGTGATATGAAAAAGCTGTGATAAAGCTAGCACATTTATAAATCAAACCAAAACCGTCTGGGGGAAAAATCATCTCATTTGCAGACAAAACTGCAACAGCCCCGACGATTTCTTGTAATTGTTCTGTTCTACTGTAAGTTGCTTTTAGAGAGTCAAAACTGTTTCCAAACACACATACTGTCACCAAATGCCACCTACCTCTTTGTGGACATGTGATATTGCAGTAGCAAGCTCTAACCCATCTAACAGATTATTGCCATCATAATCATGCATTTTGAAGTAATGAAGCTGTAACTCTTGTGGGGACATCTCAGATTCTGGTTTCTCAATAACACCTTCCAAATGTTCCATTATGTGGCTAGGAAAAAAAAACCACAACCCATTAGTTAATATTTAATGCTCTGTTTACATACAAATTAGTCTTTGATCAGACAGTCAAGTATGCAGGAAATATTGTTTCTCTAAAAGCACCCTTGACAACTGAAAACTACAGTTTTATACTAAGATGAAGGGGACAAAAAGGCTGTTGGTTACAGGTGCTGCAGTGGCCTCTAATACTTCAGCTCTTTCTGTTTCTTCTGGCCTAGTTGTCAGGCTATCAAAACAACTGAAGCATTGCTCCAAATCTCCTTTTGGCTGTCTTCCAAAGCACAGGAAGTGGAGGAAGATCTTTCCCAGTCAAACATGAAGTATTTTAGGGAGTCTTAATTGCTACCACTGTTTTGTGTGTATGAAGAAGCAAATGAGAAAAAAAATGGCCTCTCAATCAGTTCAGAACATGACTTTGTCTAAAGTATGTTGATCCAGCTAAGCAGAATTCCTGTAAGAAAGCTTTTATAATATGTGTAGGGCTAAAGCCTACAGAAAAACCTTTCTAGGTCTGATATCTCCACAAACTTACCATGCAAGCATGTCTCATATCTGACTCCAGCCAGTCATACAATATCCTGAGAAAAGAGGGTGCCCTAGGCTTAAGTCCAACTCACGTAACAAAAGAGATAAGCAATTCATTAAGAAGTAAAGTTTACATTTTTAGAACATAGAACACATACTCTTTATCTTGTACCAAGTTCTTATCAAGGCGAATATTTGGATGTTGACTCTCTCCTACGTTTTCCTCAGCTAGTGCAGAGATGAAGAATGCAGCCAGAAGGCAGAACAGCAAACGTATTCTAAAAATCCAGTGGGCCATTGTGATCTCCTACAAAAAGAAAACGTTCCCCACAACAACAAAAAAAAACCAAGATGAAATATTCAATTGGCTTTCAGGTTTACAGAGTGCTCAGAAATAACCCCACTATGTTCTAGAATAGAAGAACTTGCTTCATTTCAAGCACTTTGCAAGCAGAAAACCAGAAAGCTCCCATGAAGGATTTCTGCGAGGGTCCCTATCTCAAGGAAACAGGCAGTAATTTTCAGAGGACGACATCATTTTCACGCAGCAGATGCGCGCTCTTTAGCCGCACTCAGGTCTTCGCAGAGCCTCCAGACGACCGACCGTGCCAGCTTCACGCAGACCCTGCCCAGAGCTACAGGACCAAGGACTCTCACGGCACCAGCGGGGCTGCATCTCACGAGCAGCTCCATCCAGCCCGCACGCCCGGAGCGATGCACAGCTTTAAAGAGGCAGCGGCCGTCGCACCGCTCGCTCCCCCGGCAGGTGAAACGCCGGACCGCTCCCGCGGGGCGAACGGCGCCGAGTGCCGGCGCCGGCCAAGGAGCCCATCGTCGGGGTCGGCTTCTCTCTTTTAATCCCACCCCCCTGAAGAACCCCCCGGCCTGCAGCCGGCCCGGCGCGGCGCCGCAGGCCCTGACAGCTGCCCCCCCGCGCTCCCCGCCCAGCAGGGCCCGCCGCCCCCCGTGCAGGCCGCAGCACCGCCCGCCCCGGCTGCCGGCGAAGTCCCGCCGCCCGCCGGGCTACGCACCGTGCGGCGAGCGGCCGCCGTCCCTCCGGCGGGCTGCGGGCGACGGGAGAGCGGGGCCGGGCTCGCGCCGGCCACCAGCCCCGGCGTCACCTCCGGCCGCGCTCCCGCCCCGCCCCCTTTCCCCGCCATTGGCTGCGCCTCTCCGCCGAGCGCGCGGTCTACGTCACTGCTGCTGGAATTCCACGTGGAGCCCTCGTGTAGGGACAGGTGGAACGCCCCGCCCACCGCGGCGGGGGCTGCGGGGGCGCCCGTCACCGCCCGGCCCGGCCCTGCCCGGCCCGCGGCGAGAACCGGCCTCGGGTGGGGAGCTGTCCCCGCCTGGGAACGCCCCGCCAGGCTCCTGGCGGCGGCCGGGACTCACCCGCCCGGAACCACGGCCCCATACACGCTCTAAGGCGCCTCCCGGGGGCTGCCGCCGGGGACTCCCCGCCGGGCAGGCGGGGCGGGGCGGGCCCGGCCCGGCCCGGCCTGGCGTTAAGATGGCGGCCAGGTATTTGCACTCGCTTGGGAAGCTGGAGGGGGAGATCGAGCGGTGCCGGGCGGAGGGGCACTGGGAGCAGCTCCGGCACCTGGCCCAGCGGCTGCTGCCGCCGCCGGCACGGACACCGCGAAAAGCGGCGGTGCAGGACAAGGGTAAGCGGCGGCGACCGGGGGGTCGGGCGGGGCGAGGCAGGGCAGGGCGGCCGCTGTTACCTGACCGCCCCACGGCGGTGGTGCCGGCTTGTCGTTCCGTGCGGCTGCCCGGGGCTCAGCACCCCTCCCCGGCCCGGTGGGTGGCGCGGGCGGGAGCTGTGGCGACCCCGTGTCCCGGCGTTGCAGGGGAGTGCTGGGGTGCCAGTGTCGCCTGGTGATCCCCGTAGGCGCCCCGGCCCCACGGCGGGAGGGAGGGAAGGAAGGAAGGATGCCTCGGAGGGGCGGTTGGAGCCCGGGAAAGGGCGCCGAAGAAGGCGGCTCTGCGCTTCCTCTTCGTGTCGGCGCCCCCGAGCCCGCCGGGGGAAGCACAGCTCGGGGCTGTCGGTGGGGAGCGAGGGGCAGCGGCGCCGGCTCGGTGGCTTCTCTGCGTTTGGGATGTTGCCCCCGCCTCGCTGAGCACCTGGGCGCAGGTGGCGGCTGCAGCGCTCGGTGCCCGGCTTGGGTTTCCCGAGCACGGCTGGGCTGCGACCACCAGCCAGAATCTCCCCTGTTTGGAAATATCTCTGTTCAGCTTCTCTGTGTGTGCCGTGCTGACTCCCTCTTGCCCCCTCCCCACCCTGTTCTGGATGAGTTTGTATCATTTCCCTCCGTTTTTGAAGGGCAGTGTTTAATTTCAAGGCTTAGGCTCATCTGAGTATCGCACATAAGACAGGTTTCATAAATAGGATATGTGTTCTTATCTTTTCTTCCCTGTTATGACACACTGCTTTGCTTCTCTTCAAATGAAATTGCCTATAAGGAGTGAGGCAGCTTAACTCAGAAATACCAAATTCTGAATCTGTAGTCACCAGCAGTAAGTTGTGCAGAGGACCTGATCCTAGCCACCGTGCTGGTACTAGAGGTTCTGTCACTGAATGGAGTCAGAAGAGCTGAGTTAATTGAAGCTTGGTGGGGTGCAATAAACTTCATAGTGGGAAAGCATGAGGAGGGGAGATGTTTTTACCTTAATATGTGTTTATTAGGCTTTCCAAGTGTATACGTGGTGCCGATCAAACCCTGTGTTGAGAACTGCAAGGCCGACCTTTGAACTTTAGTCAGGTTTCAGCAGTGCTTCCCAGGTGCAGAGATTATCACTGGAGGTGTTCAAAAAATATGTAGACGTGGCACTTTGGGACATGGTTTAGTGGTCGTAGTAGTGTTGGGCAGATGGTTGGACTGGATGATCTTAGAGGTCTTTTCCAACTTTAATGATTATATGATCATCATGCAGCCTAGGGGCATTTATAGTTGAGGAGCTCACATTAGTTTGTTCCCTTATAATTAAGAGGCATAACAACAGTACGATTGCTTTAAAACAGTATTTGCTAATTTGCTGCTATGTCATCATAACTTGCTAGTTACGAAAGTGTAATGCTTTGTTATTGCTACAGAACTTTTCTTCTAGCAACGAACGGACTAGTTGCAGTTTTGAGTTTCTAGAAACAATAGTGTGTCTGGATGAGATTTCTGCAATACTAGTATTTGCTGTATGAAATTGTGTGGTTTTATTTCTTAAGGAATGACATACAACCATATTCAATTAAATTTGGGTTAGAGATTAGTGACTATCTGAAGGCTCTTCAGTGTTGTGTAGAAAGGATTGCTTGTGAGGTTGGCAACATGTTATGTACCTATACTTTGTTAATACAAGTTACTTGTAGACTTGCAATTGAGCAAGAAGAGCTCTGGTTATAATTTGATATGTAGCTGAACATTTAAGTCACAACAACAACAAAATCTAAACAAAAAACCCCAAACCCTGTAAGCTGATTATTAATGTAATGTATAGGTGGTATGTGGGGCTATGTTGTTCCGTGGACTGAAAAAATATAGAAATAGATACAGTATCATGTTTCCTGCATTCTAGAATTTCAGACTTTGAAATGGGAAGTATATATGAAAAGTGGGACTTGATTTACAAATATTTTCTTACCCTGCTTGACCCAACAGTCAGCTGACTGAGGTGCTGTTTTATGAGTAAATGAACTGCAGAACCGGACACATCATGCAAGAAGTCCCAAGTACACTGGCAGATGAAACTTTTTTTTTCCCCGGTGCATGATTACAACATTACGTGATGCTTCATGCTGTATCCAGTGCTATCTATGTTTGAGTTTCTCGTCTTTGGAACTGTGAACAGAAATGAATTTTAATGTAGAAAGAATTTCATGTGATATGTTAGTTATGTCACTGGATCAAACCTTGTATGTCTTTAGTAATGGATGTGTAGAATGTGTCTAACTTTCTTTTTTCTGTGAACTTTCAGGAAAATGTTAAAAGTTTCTAATGTGATTACCATTCTGCGGTGTAATTCACGGCTTATCTAGTCTGAAGCATGCATTTCATGCTTGTACCTTTGTAAATCTAAACTATACACTTAAATGTTTGTAAAGATCAGTCTTGTACTTTTGAAAGTGAGTTTCGTGATGAAAATTCTTAACTGTTATATTAGTGACAACACAAGAATGAACTGTGCTGGATTCATCATGGAAAATCTTCAAGTTAAAAGGAAATGTTGTTTCCTTTTTTTTTTTTTTTGTAGGAAATGTACTGTTTCCAATAGCTGGAAGTTAATGGAACTTTTTCTGTTTGCTAGTTCTTCCTTAGCCCCTTATTTGAGTTAGTGTTTTTGTGTCTCAAAGGTGTGTTCTTCCTTTTTTGTAATGCTGTTTATCAGCAGTATGGCTCTGAGTGATGTTTCTTGTTCATTGGTATGTGCTTTCAGAGGACTACGGGAGTATGCTGCTTGCAGAGGCTCTGCTAGAAGAATGTTTAAAGGAAAACTTTACCAAACTGAAGGACTCCATTCCACTGATGGAGAAGAATGAGCCAAAGCTGAGTGAAGCTAAACAGTATCTGACCAATATCTTAAGCAGAGGAAAACTACAAGTAAGTAGGCACTGTTGTTATAATTCCTGCCAACTGGTTGCTTCTTTCATATGATTATTAGTCTGATACAGGGTGTTGGTGTTGCCTGTTCGTGTCTCTGTATGTACAGTGCTGTATTGTAAGTATGACTGTGGACTGGTAATTCAGCACCCCTTTGCACTGTCTTCTGTTGAGAGAATTGCTTTTTCATATGCAAGTGAATTATGTGCTACAAGTATATATCCTGTTTTGGTGTTTTGTTTTTTAGTTGGGTTGTTTTTTTGGAAAGAAGCAGGATAAATATTTAAGAATTCTCTGGGGTGGTGGAGCATGGCCATGTAACGGCGCTGTCAGGCACTTGAGGTTATGGTGTGAGTCCTGGATCACAGCCTTGCATTGCTTTCAGTCTCTGCCAGAGAAGTTATATGTAGTTACTCTTTTATGTTGTATTCGGGGCACATGTTTGGTAGCTGCCTGTCACAGAATCACAGAATTGTTGAGGCTGGAAAAGACCTCTGAGATCAAGTCCAACCTATGACTTGGCACCATCACAATGGCTACACCATGGCACTAAGTGCCACACCCAGCCTCTCCTTAAACACCTCCAGGGACAACGACTCCACTGCTTCCCTGGGCAGTGCATCCCAGTGCCTGATCACAGTCTCTGTGAGGAAATGCTTCCTGAGATCCAACCTAAACCTTCACTGATGCAGTTTCAGGCCATGCACTCTCGTTCTGTCACTAGTTGCCCGGGAGAAGAGCCCGGGCCCCACCTGACTACAGCTTCCCTTCAGGTAGTTGTAGGGAGTGACAAGGTCCCCCCTGAGTCTTTTCTTGTCTAGGCTGAACAACCCCAACTCCCTCAGCCTCTCCTCATGGGGCTTTCCCTCCAGTCCCTTCCCCAGCCTCGTTGCTCTCCTCTGGACCCGTTCGAGCACCTCAATGTCTTTCTTGCAGTGAGGGGCCCAGACCTGCACACAGCACTCGAGGTGAGGCCTCACCAGTGCTGAGCACGGGGGCAGAATTGCATCCCTGCTCCTGCTGGCCACACTGTTCCTGACACAAGCCAGCATGCCATTGGCCTTCCGGGCCACCTGGGCACACTGCTGGCTCCTGTTCAGCCAGTTGTTAACCAGCACTCCCAGGTCTCTCTCTGCCGGGCCGCTCTCCAGCCACTCCTCCCCCAGTCTGTAGCTCTGCAGGGGGTTATTGTGGCTAAAGCGTGGGGCCCTGCACTTGATCTTGTTGAACTTCATCCCTTTGGCCTTGGCCCATTGACCCAGGTCCCTCTGCAGCATCTTCCTACCCTCTGGCAGATCGACACTCCCCCCTCCAGCTTGGTGTCATCTTCAAACTGACTAAGAGTAGACTCAATTCCCTTAGCCAGGTCATCAGTAAAGATGTTGAATAGGACTGGGCCCAGCACTGATTCTTGGGGACCACTCAGCTGCAGAGCTTTAAGATTCTCCCTCAACGGCTGCTGCTGTGTTAGTGTCCTTGGACACACAGTTGCATAACCGGCTTTAAAGAGTTGCTGAATTAGAACAGTTGGTTCTAGAATTGTATTGCTTTTGGTCCTGAAACTTACAGGCTAGTTCAGTTGGAAGAGTATGTTATACTTTTATCATATTTGTTTCCAGGGAGCAAGTGTGCAGTGGCTTTTCTGGAGGAGTTCCTTGTTCTTAGCTTCTCAAAAGTCAGCATATTTAAAAAGTAAAAAAAGGGGGGGGGAAGGAAGGCGAGTCCATTCAACTCTTTTTTTATATTTTAGCCCCATTAACAGGACCACAGAATTCTTCCAGGTCTTGGTGTTTGGCTGCATGAATTTACTATTTATTTGTTAGTGGTGACCTGGCTACTCATGCAGCATTAACCCTCTGTTGACTGCATGTATTAAAAAAATGAATATGAAGTCTTAGGAAACCTTCCATGCTTTCCAAAGTGTAAAAAGGGTCTGAACAGATATTTACTGAGTTTTTTTGTCACACAGATTTGCATGCATGTTTTCAATCCTTAAGAAACTAGACAAATCTTAGATATACCAGGCATGCCTTCTGTTTATTTCAACTTTTGCCTGAAACTTCTTCAATAACTTGGGAAAATCTGGGAGCTTTCTCACTCTTTAATGAAATGCCCAGAGGAGAGGGGAGCACTTGACTAAGAAGTGATGCTTTCTGCCTAATTTAAAAGCAGGGGATTTTCTTGATGTGTATGTAGGTAGCTCTGACAATGCCAGGCTTTTATGTGCTGTCTATGTCCAGCAACTCAATAGAGTAGGTCAGCTGAAACCGAAGAGGTGGCTTCTAAGCTGTGTGTTTCCAAACTGAGCTCAAAAGTAGTTGCCTGACTTGATGCTTACTGCACTCATGAGCATAGCCGTAAGATCTTTAGACACTTAAATCCTTCCTACAGAGCTATCAACGTTGAGAGAAAGCATAATGAATCTGCTTAATTTGTTCTGAAGTACCTCATTCTTGCTGCCTGGTATTTTACTATGTAAACATTCTTTTTTTCTTCCTGCTCCGTTTCAGCCTAGACACATGACAGAAGCAATGCTGATCATAGGAAAGCTTCATTATGTGGAGGGATCCTACAGAGATGCCATCAGCATGTACGCGAGAGCGGGAATTGATGACCTCGCAACAAAAGACGAACCTCTGTACATGCTGCGTTTGGTAACTGAAGCCTTCGTTATTAAAGGTAAAGGACCATGTGTACATATTTGAAGTGTGCTATGCTTAGGTTGACGTTAAAGGTACTTCTCCAAGTGATTTGAGTGGAGCAGAGTTAGGGCAATGTTGTATGCTTTAGAAAATCCTACTGGGTATGGTCTGTGTAGTTTAGACTATGTGGTTTAAAGGCATTATAGAGTCTTAGTCCATGGTTTTTAAACTTGGCTGGCTTGTAAAGAAAAGCTTGAAATTGGAAATCTTGTGGTAGCTGGCTGTAAGTCACTTGAGATTGTGTATCCTTTTTGGGGAAAACCTAAATCAAGCACTCAGGTGAATTGGGGCCTATGCTTTCTCTTAGAAAGGGTTCGTCTACTTATAAATTTTAATGATTTCTCTGAGTTAAGCAAGGATGATGCTTCCAAGTTTTAAACTCTGGACTAACAGAATATGTGCTTTCAAAGCAGGTAGTATATTTTTGCAATGCATGTCACACAGTATGAGACCGTATGTACAAACAGGAATCTCTCCTCCCTCTAATTCTACAGACATTGCACTGTTTGAGAGATCCTAATGAAAACTGTCTCTATAGGTAGTGAAATTGCATTTCCTTTTTGAGTGGGGGAAAGGAAGACCCTAGTCAGTTTTTGACTTAGGGGAAAAAAAAGATTAGTCATCTTCTCCTTCATTTGCTTTCAGTTCCTTTATAAATGTTGCTCAAGTACTGCTACCTATCTACTGCTTTCTACTCTTTTCAGCATGTCCACCAGCTAATTAGGTGAATGAGAACTCTGATGATCAGATACCTTCAACTGGTATGTAAAAGAGTGAAACCAAATCAACCCAAAATACTGTTTGACTGGGCTGCTAGTATTACTGATAATTTGGGTGTTTTGTGATCTCACACAGTCATTTAGCTTTTTTTTGAAAACCTGTTTGTGCTGCTTTGCTTGCTTCAATTTTTTATTTTTTTTTTCTGTGGCACTGTTTGAATCTGCTTCATTAATGAGCTTTTGTGGAGCAGGACTAATTTACTTGTAACTTGCACTAACGCTTGCATGGCACAGAGGAGTGAGTAACTGCCAGTGCACTCGCAGCAGGGTGTTTGAGATGGACTACTGGTGTACTCCGGAGCCTGAAGGAGATGCACTGTCCTCCCTGGGAACTGGATAAGGCCCTTGGTGAGATGTGAGTGCAGCGATAAGATATGCATGAACACTGATGAAATAACACTGTTCCTGTAAGACCTCTTCTGTGATACTGATTATGTCACTTGCATATGAAGATACTGGGGGTGGAGGTGTAAGCCTTGGAGGATCAGGCAATGATTATTATTTTTTCCATGTGATTTAGCAAGGAATGTAAATACTGTGTTGCTCCTGTGTGTGTTTGTAAGCTCTAAGGACCCGCTGCCATTTCAGACCATCCTCTGTGCTATTACTGTTCCACAGTTTTTGTCCTCAGTAATGATTATTTTCACATTAGCCAAGATGTCAAGAGTATAAGTCAGTCACTATTCCTCCAGAGTTTGACAGAGAAAAGTTCTGCAAGGTGGAGCTTCTCCAGCTGAGTCTGGAGAGGGGAGTCACTGCTAGGATCACTCTTTCCCCATGCCATGTACCCAACCTCCCAGTCTGAGAGAAATAATCCCTTAAATGTTAGGAATTTGTATGGGTAACTATGGCAATAGCAGCGTGGATTTGAATTTTTGTTTCAAAACATGTTGGTCCAGGCTGACTCTGCAAGGCAAGCAACAGCAGAGAGTTGAATTATTTAAAATTCTTATGCTAAAGATTTTTCTTATTCCCTTTTTTCATTTGATACTTCTACAGAAATTCTGTTGATCTATACCATATTATTGCCTTTGGTTGAACTACTGGTTGTTTATACGAGCTGAAACTTTCTTTAAAGCTCCTCTTGAACATCGCTGGTAGTAAAATTTTTGTAGGGATAGTTTAGGCAACAATCCAGAAAAGCCATGGTCATGTCCTTATTTCAGGGCAGAACTTAGGTTTCCAGCTTAATCTCTTATTCACATTTTCAGTAATGGGAGCAAGCAGTTGATTTAATAAACTGTCCCTGTTCATCCAGCACCAGAACTTTGTATCATGTCTTAGTATGAACCTGAAACTACCTTGTTTTGTGTAGGTAGTACTGCTGGGCTGTGCTGATACACAGAATGGCATTGTAGGTTCTCAGGCATTCAGGATTATGCTGAAAAGGTCATGGAAGAAAGGAGAGGCAAATCAAAGGCATTAATGCTTATTTTACTGTTGGAAACAAACAAAAATGTAATAAGAGATACAGAATACACTGGAAGGAGATGCATAGACAAAATCAGTGGCAGATATGAAACGTGAAGCAGCAAAAATTGAGGGTTCTTTTTTGTAGAGTACTTCTTCAGCTCCACAATGCTGAAGGCTGGTCATGGAGAGCTAAATCTATGGGGTCTTCCTCTGAAGGTCCATAGCATGTAATAGGATGATACAGTAATAAAAATAGGGATTTGCACTCTTGTAACTGGGCAGAATTTGTGCAGAAGTCTAACAGGGAAAATGTTTCTTGCTTGCCTTGCTCAGTAGACTTCCACCCAAGGTGGGTATCAAGCAGCAAACATTGAAGTTCTTTATAAATGCAGGACCTTGAGCAGTTGACACATCATGGGAGAAATGGCAGAGAGGGCAAGACTCTTCCAGTTTCTCAACTGATTGCTTCCGCTTGTCCTGTTTCTATATCCCTGCATTGTAAGCAGACAGGTTCTGTGGGCACTGTGAGTGGAGCTCTGACAACAGCTTGATTTTTTTTTTTTTTTTTCCCCCTCTGGCTAATTTTAGCCTCTATGGTTAGTTAATAGGTGGTTGGTCTGTACTTGTCTCTGTAAAGTTACCTCCTTCATAAAACCTCTGCCCAGTTCACAGTACGGCAGGTAATCTATGATGCAAACAGTTGTCTCTTGCATAAACTAGTATTGAGAAAGAAAACTTGCTCTCATTTTTTCCCTTACTCACTTGAGAAATTACATGGCTTTGTTAGCTGGTGTTGTCCCCTTAAAACAAGCAAGCAAAAAAGTATTGAGAACACAGTGTTTAATTGCGGGAGCCCTTTGGTTTCCCTCTGGCTGTGCTTGCTGCAGAAATCCTGCAGAGATCTCTTTTCCCAGTGGACAAATTTTCGTGGTAGTAGGGTAAGTCACAAAAGGGGGTGGGTCTTATAAAGCACAATGTAGCTCTACCCAGGGCTTCAGCATACCTAAATTCAGAGTTTGTAGAAAGGCTTCTCTGTTGTTGCGCTGTTTGTTGCGCAGCCGAGAGCTGCCTTAACTGAAGGAGGCTGTCGCCAGCCTGACTGGCAAAGGCTCCCGCAGGGCCAATGTAGCATAAGGGTCCTGGTTTTGTAATGATCGAGAGGGTCTTTGGCTTGTGGTCAGCCTATGTGGCATCACAGCTGCTGCAAGGTGCCCTGTGCAGAAGAGATCTGTGTCCACCAGGTCAGCTGTCAGGCCAGGCACTGGACTTCCTCCACCTGGAGTTGGGGTAGCCTGGAGATACGTAGCTAACTAAATCTGTGCAGTGATGACATAGGATTACAAATGGTGTATAGCTGGTTTTCTGGTGAGTCAGAGCTTCAATATTCCCAATCTTTCTTTTTTTCCTTTTCTTCCAGTCCCTCCTGCCGTTTGTTTTTGTGTTGTCATTGGCTGTTTTCAGCTCAGAGTGGGATTAATTTGTGCAGCTCCAGTCTGAACTCCCTGTACAGTCCGAAGTTGGCAGTTCTGGGGTGATTCATCACCTCGTCACATAACATCTGACACAGATGAAGTATGTGGTGTTGTACAATACAGCCTCCTCATTGACGACTGAGAGGAGTCTGTCTTTGGTTTTAGGGATCTAAAGATGGGTGAGATGAATCCCATGTACATTTGTTTCTAAAAGTGTTTTGTTTTAACATTAGAAAAGAGATCCATTGTATCGAAAGGCTGCAATGTGAGCTTGGCCTTTTTAGATCTTAGGAAAATCCATGTGAAAAAGAGCAAAGTGTTAAAGAAGCCTTGATTGTGTTATAGCAAATCCAATCA
Source organism: Trogon surrucura (assembly GCA_020746105.1). Lineage (NCBI taxonomy): Eukaryota > Metazoa > Chordata > Aves > Trogoniformes > Trogonidae > Trogon > Trogon surrucura. The sequence continues at coordinate 96,963,237 of CM036618.1, read as the reverse complement.
CAACTCACACTTGAAAATGTGACATGCTTGGAAGGAAACAAGACTCTATTAGTTCAGTGGCTCAGAGCAATCTTTTGTGTTGTTCTTGATCTCATTTGAGTTGCTTAAAGATGTTTAAGATGTGTTGTGTGGCACTCCTGAAATATTGTAAGATCACGAGACAAACTTGATTGAGCCACTGGTCTTTAGAGCCCTCCTAAGAGCTGTGAATGCTATTGCTGAAAGCAAAACCCTGAATCCACCATGTGAAGGTTTTTTCCTGAGCTTGATAATGATAAACAGTCTGGAGCTTGCATACAGGGTTCTGGGTTCAGTCCAGTTTGTGGATTTTTAGGGTGGGTTTGTTATTTTTTGTTGGTTTTTTAATTGTTGTTCATTTTTTTCAGAAAAATTGCTGCCCTTACGTGTTTTCCTGTTTCTCATATGGTTGTATCTTTTAAAACTTCAGTGATAACAGGAATGGTATTGCTTTGAAGTATATTGTTCTGCTTTCCCCCCATGTGAAATCTTTGTCTTGGGTTTGTAATACTGGAAGTGGTTGTTTTGGAGTTATGGTGGTGTCCTGACAGGAAAGTGATGGTATCGCACAGAGATAATAAACAGAAAACCTGACCTTTTACTCATCTGGCTTGAAAACTACCCTTCTTGGGTTTAATAATTTTAAATTGACCAACTGAAGCTTGAATAATCTATTTTAAACTTCAGTTGTGCTTGTGCCGCTTAATGAATTTCTTATTTTGTTCATTTGCAGAACAGTTAAACATGTAGGACACCTAGGTTTGCATTCAGTAAACATGTCTGACATTGAAATTGTTCATTCTAGCTGATTCGAGGATGTATAATCCACTTATTCAGACAATTTATTGGAGTTTTTAATTTTGACATTTGCTTGTGTGTCATTCATTTTCTAGTATAGCTTTCTACAGGATGATTAATTTCCTAGGTGATATTTGTATTCAGTTGCATTTATTTGGAAATTAGAGTAAAATGTAAAGTTAAAGAGAGCTTTATTGCAAAGCTAAGTTCTGATAAATCTACTCTTCTCTTTAAAAAGAATTTGATTAAGAAAATCCTTTCAGCTGAACACGACTTGCACTGTTTTAACTCAGTTTTTCTGATAAGTGTTAACTGGTAAATTTCCTGTCATTGTGTACATTTTTTTTTTTAATTTGTAGATGAAAATCAGAAAAAATAAACTTTTCTGTTTGGTTTTATTTAGTCAAAACTTTTTGGTTAGCTAAGAATTGAACTAAATTAGTGGAGAGAACTGAAAGGGAAAGCAAAAGGTGGTGTTTTTTTCCTTGATTTTTTTTTTTTTTTTTTGTCCTTCTTGAAGGAGAGCACCCCTATGCTAAAGAGTCATTTCAGTACTTCATCAAACTCTTAATTGACATGCAAAGCCAGTAACTTCTCCAGTTAGTATTTTTACTAAATACTACTGATCCTGTAGTGCAAGGATATTTTCCATTCAGATACAGTTAATTGGCTGTTCTATGTTATGGGCGTAACTTACACAGCCTTACTTTTAAGTAGAGTGCTTGTGAAAGCAGTTTCCAGGTAGCTTCACTGGGATGAGATTTTCATCCACTTAATTTTTGATAAGTGAGATGGCAACACCAAAACTATTGTGTGTACTGGAATGCAGACAGTGTGGAATGATCTTGAGTGCCAGCAGTTTCAACAATTCCCAGTACAGATAAAATGAGTTTGGAAATGTTATAAAGCTTTTCAGGGTCATAATTTATTTCATAATCTTTTCTTGAAAATTAATTTACACTTCTGACTTCTTCTCGCAGAAGACATTTCTAATTCTGATCATGTTTTATTAACCTCTTGACAGCATATGCCTATACTTTGTGAGCCTGTTTCTCATTTCAGAGGGCATAACGTTTTGCAGGGTGTGTTCTCCTTTTTCCAGAGGAGTGTTTGGAATACTATTCTGCCTCTGGGATCCCAAAAAATCCTCCCTGTGGTTATGCATGTTCTTGTACTTGGGTATCCTTTCTACAGGCTGATTTTTAAAGAGTTTTTCAAGTTCTCTGAGTAAAACTTTGCTGTAATACCTGAGAAGAGATAGTGTATGTATCTTACTATGTAAGGACATACATTGTCTTGTCACCTGAGACGAAAGTAGGAAATGGATTAATGGAAGGTTGATAGCATTCTTTCAGTGTTCAGATAAGTAATTTATGTTCTCTCAGGGCACTAATGGAAGAAAGTAAAAGCATTTTGTAATTACAAAAGAAGAGAAAAGTGTAGATTTGGGTAAAAATTGAGGGGGAAGTTAGCTAAAACTCCTTTTTTTCGTACAAATATATTGCTCTTGGATGAAAATGGGCTTCATGAGGATGATTGGCACTTGGCAGCATGCAGATATGTTAACCTATATGTTGCTTTTGAGATGATATATTGACTTGCAGTAGTCTCCTATGCCTTTACCTGCTCTTTCTTCTACTGGTAACTACTCAGGGAGGTTACATCTGGCAGTATTTTCGGCTGCTGCTGTAACTAAGTAGAATTGCAGTGGAAGAAAAGTTTGCTTTTTCTCTTTTCAGTTGTTTTAAGGGTCTGTCAGGGTACAAATTCCTTTGGAATCTGTCTCTGATGATTAAAAAGGGGTGAGATTCATCTCCGAGTAATGAGATCTGTGGGGAGATGAGTTTCTTTAAACAGAGCCTAAATAATAAAACTAGTTTTCTTGCCTGGCCATTAGAAGGATTGAGTCCTATCCACAAGGATATATGATACAATATGACATTAAAAACTGAGTAATTGAGGGCAACTGAAGGCATTTTGTTGGCAGAGGTTGTTTTCACTTTTGCTTGACAAAAGCTGCATCTCTTAAATGTTAATCCACATCAGAGAGAGAGACTTTGTTCCGTACCCGATATACACTTCAAAGTGTTAGTTTTCACAAGTCTGACAGCTAGACAGGAAACATGCTGTTTATTTGTGTTGGCATCAGAGTAACTGTCTGATAGGCAAAAGCCGCAGTTTGTAGCTGTTGATGAGTTGATAAGAGGGCCTAGTATTAGTATGTGTCTTACTTAGGTTTTCAGAATAGAAATTTAAGGGTTTGGAGTTGCTCTTACATTGTGACAGCGATGACTTTGAAGCTGTTGCATGTTGGTGAATTTTGTGCCTTGGTGCCAACTGCTTCTCAGCTTGGATGTGAAAGAGTTACCAAGTCCAGGCTTGGTGTTCTTGGTGCTCTTAGGCTTTGTTGTTGCACTCCATGAGCTCTTCTCTGCTGTTGAATAGGATAGTTTACTTTTTTTTCCTGTTTGCACTTTAGAAGGAGGTTGTTTAGCACAATCTGGTATGCACAAATGCAGTATGGGTGCAACTTTAGACTTCTGTGGAGAGTTAGCTGCAGCACTAAATGCTAATAACTGAAATCTGGAAAGCAGAAAAAGAAAATAATTTCTTGTTCCTTCCATTAATGTGATTTGGTTTCTGTGATAGTAAAGGTTTGTTAAGTCTTCCACTCCCTTCTCCACACACAGGTGCAGGTACTGGTTGGATGTGCACAAAACCTTCTCAGCTTTCTGCGCTATCATTTAATTCTCAAGCTGTGGGTTCAGCAGCATTGGGAGATGCAAGAATATTCGCATATGTTTTACTGAGGAAACAGAGCAAGGGACGCACAACGTTTGTGTGGTAACATTAGGCAGTATGCTGTGTTTATTTTCACTAAAAGAAGGCAAATACAAATGTACTCTCAGATGGCCTAAGCTAGAGGTAGCTTTTAGATGGCTATGATGCTGTCCCCATGCTGGAGCTGTGTTGTGTAGCGTCCAGTGGCCGGGGCAAGATTTCCACATACTGGTTTGCCCTGGAGTAAACTCCAAATGTCATAGAATCATTGAACAGTTTCAGCTGGAAGAGACCTTCAAGATCATCGAGTCCAACCTTCATCCTAGCCCTATCAATACCACTAAACCATGTCCCTCAGCAGAACATCCACCTGTCTCTTAAACACCTCCAGGGATGGTGACTCAACCACCGCCCTGGGCAGACTGTTCCAATGCCTGACAACCTTTTCAGAAAAGGGTTTGATCATCTTTGATCAGTCTTTTATCATCTTCTAAGTGATAGGGCACTAAGGTGGTTCGTCCTCACAGGCTATGTCTGTTCTGACAGATTTTAAGTAGAATTGGCTTGAGTGCTTGATATGAATCAACACAGTAAAATCTGAAGTACCATTTTCTCCCTCCTGTTCCCAAAGCACACGTGAAGCTGGGGTAGTCTGTTCAGTGACTGTGACTGCAGCTGGAAGTGAAGTTTCTTGCCTGGTTGTGAAGCAGATGAGCTCAAGCTCAAGCTGAATAAATCCCAATACTTGGTCATCAGCACCCTCTTTCCCTTGTGCCCCATCCACTTTTTTTTTTTCCTCCCTTACTTCTACCTGTTGTATTTCAATGAAGCGAAGAACTGTAATTCGTGCAGCATGCCATGAAAGTTTATGGACGTGGATGGTGCCGACAGAGTCCTTTAGGTGTGGGGCTTTAGGAGATTGCTGTTCTCCCCTGGATTTGCTGTGCCCCAGAGCATCTCTCCAGCAGAGACGTATCCTTAACTGCCATCTCATGTTGTGGAGGCCTCTTGTACCAGGATAACTATAGCAGTGGTCCCCAAAGTTGGGTGCCTGTGCCCCAGGGGGTGTGCAAGATGATCCACTGGCATGCAGGAGAAAAATACTAGAACTTCTGTTTACTTTTGATTGAAAAAACCCCAACACATACACACACACATTAAAATTAAGCTTTATTTATGTACTGGAATTGACAGTGGTGCCCTTGCTCAATCTGTGTGTCGGTGGGTCACATGTCCTGTAACAGTCCATAAAGTGCCTTGTGAAGGAATGGGTGTTCTACGGTATGGAGGGGCTCACAGAAGCACCCTCACTTTTGCATTCACTTTCAGTGTCTTGCAGTTCACATGCACCTGGTTAAGTGGATTTATGTACTGTGTTACCTAGTTTTAACTAAATTAACCCGACACTACTTGTAGCATGAAGTCTTCATCAGGTAAAAGCAGTGACAGTTTAATCAGGTCTAATCAGTGATGTTTAAAATCCAATGATACTCAATGCACTCCTTAAAACAAAAATTATATTCAAGTTGAAGTTTTAGAAGCCTCTTTCGAGGTTTCTTATGTGAGAGCAAAAGATGAAGAAACTGCATACCGCTGGGGAAACACTTGTTCTTCCTGCTGTAGCAAAATGGCTTAAATGATACGCACAAAACAATATGGCAGCAAACTACAGCACATTCCTTTGGAAGACACGTAGAAAACGATGCCGAAGACATGAAGAAACAAGTATTAGAACGAATTTTGTGCTAGGCTGTTGCACCAAACTACAAATGCTTCTGACATGTCTCGGCTTAAGCAGTTTGCTAGATTCTAGTTCAGTAATGAAATACAAAGAACAACTTAGAAGCAAAGTGGGACCCAGAAGTGCGCAAAGTGCATGCGACCAGTAGGGTTAACTTTATGAACAGAAGACTTGAAAATAGAATCTTTGCAGTGCTTTCGAAGGAGATGAGGAGTGACCGTGAAAATCTTTCATACCACACTAAAGCCTACTGGTTGTCTCACGGAAAAATCCTTAAAAGAACTGTTAAACTTGAAGATGAATTATGCCTTTTTGCTTTTACAAAAAGTGTTCTGAATTTGTGGGCCTTTTCTATGATGATAGGTTATTGTCAGTAGCATAAGTATATAATAAATGCATTTACCAAGTAGCATGTGTATATATAACTGTATACATATTTTGGGTGTGCATGCTCAGTAATTTTTTTTTTTTACTCATAGGGGTGTATGATTAAAAAAGGTTGGAAACCACTGTATTACAGGTTAAAACTAAGGCTCATAGACCTGTCATGGAGCTTAGGAACAGCCAGCTGATAGGCAGCCGGTCTTGACGTGCTTGGGAAAACAAACATCTTTGGATTATGGTTGTTGGTTTCTGCTATGCAGTAAGATATGCAGCGTGAGGCAGAGCCTACGCAGCATTGATCAAGGGTAGGTGACTGAGGTTGCATCTTTTGAGTGCTTGCTACCTACTTGCTTCACAGCCACTCAATCAAAAAAACTGTCCTAGTTTTAACAGTCAGCTCTAGCTGTAATTTCAAGTCTAACCTGATGTCGGGTAGTTGTTAGCATTGCTTTGTCGCATCTAGTGGGAAGGCTGGGAATAGGGGTCTTGATTTCTGCTTTGATGCAACTAAGAAGCCTTGCACAGGTTACTTAAATTTTCAGCCTTTATTTCCATCTTAGGGACAAAATGGTCTTCAGATAAGTTTAGAGTTACTGGGATTTTCTGCCTTGGAGACTTTTACATTAAAAGTACCTCAAGATTGTAACGGATTAGTGTGAATGTACAATAATCCTGCAGAGTAGGAAGCAATGGTGAAAGAAGTTTGTGCAGCTTTCTGGCAAACAAAACTTCTCCTCCCCACCTTTCCTGGGGTGCAGCATGAATGCATGTGTTCAAAACAAAGGGCTTCTAGGCCTTTGGTCCCCTTCTTCTATCTGTGTTGCAAATAAATCCTGCTGAAAAATCATAGTTTAATTGCTGGGAGATGAGTGTCAAGACCCATGATGTGAATTACTTGAACTGCTGTGAATTGTGGCAGAAATAATACATAGTGCTGAGTTTTGCCTGTCAGTCTTTGGCTTCTTGAAGTTCAGGCTATTTTGCTTTTCAGGACACTGTAATGTAATGGTTTGATTGAGGGCTGTGTCTGAAGTTCAAAATGTAGCCAGTGAGGCAGACTGGTCCTATGGTTTGGTTGTGCTTTTGCACTTTGTATTTGAAAAGTGTTTAGTTTTCTGCTGAACTTTGACTAGTCAGAGTGCATGCTTGTATGTTTGAAGAACTAGTCTTAAAAATAGTCTTGTTTCAATGCTCATTAATTTTCTAGAGCCACAGTCTTGAACTAGGCTGAAGGCTGTGTGTTAGAAATGAGGTGCACCCTTCCCTTGGGGACAGCTACCCAGAATGACCTGGCATTTGCCACAGAGTGAGAACATGCACACAACCAGTTAAGTGGTAGCAGTTGCCACACAGTATGTTCACACCTGTCTTGCCTCAAGACAAGCTACTTGTCTTCCTGTAGCTATAGTAAAACTATTGCACGCACTTAGCTTAGCAGCATGCTAACTCTTATCCAGGCTGGCCTGTCTGTGTGGCCCAGCAGGATAGGTTCTGTGACCTTGCTCTGCAGACTGGGGCTGGTGTTGTTGGCAGGGCTGTAAGTTCCACCTGAAGCTGTCTTTTACTTCAAGTTGCCGTAACTGTGTCCAACACGAGTGTAGCACCAGGACACAACACGAGGTAGGTTTCATGCCCTGTGTACTGTCGTGTTTCTTTGATTCCTTCCTTGTGTTGCCAGGTAGCTCTAGTGCTCCTGGGCTATGGGGTTTTAGCAACTGCAAGCTAACACTGTTGGTCAAAGTAGTGTGCTGCTCCTGCTGACTGTGAATTCTTGCATCTCTGAACCCACCATTCACCACTTGTGTAAATTCATCTAAATACAGTATCTATCTATGCACTAAGGCTTTCGAGACCAGGCTGGATAACACCCTGAGCTGGCCCTCCTTTAAACAGAAAGTTGGATGGTGAACCTCCTGGGAACCTTACCAGCATGAATTTCCACCATATTTTTGTTACTGAAAATCTGAAAGTGCATGTCCCTGTGCACGTGTATGTTCCAGTTCCACTTCAGAGCTTTGGAGCTACATGATACCGTGTCTTCCATTGGCAAGAACTGAGTGAGATGCAAGTAGAAATAAGCCTTCATAAAAGATCTCCTTTCAGGTTTCCATAAATGAGAGCAATGCATTTTAGCTCTAGGAGGAAATTAGTTCAGTGGCACAACAAACCTTATGAGCTTGGTTTTTTTTCTGACATAAAGAAAGATTAGCTTTAGAAGCGGGGAAGAAGGGGCAAAGATTATAGAGAGATTGAGAGCCAGAGATGGATCTTCAGAACTAGAGGAGGCAAACAGAAACCTTTTCTTTATGCAGGAAAGAAAAGCAGTGTTCCTATACCTAGAAAGTTGCTGCCGCTGAAGTGGATAGAAAGAGTTTGTTCTTTAAAATGGATAATGTGGAAACATGCTGCTCTTTAAATCTTGAGCTTGGGCCATAATCTGTTAGAAATCTGTATCTTCGCTATATGAAATGTTCTTATGGTATATATTTATGTATATATTTAAACTTGGGCAGCCATTTCCTGTGAGAGAAGTCTTAGCATAGATAAGTTGTAAGCTGATGTTATCTTACCGTAACTGATTGTAAAAAATACTACACCAAAGTTCCTTTACCTTAATGAGCTCCAAAGAAAGCAGATGGGTTTATACCTTACTCCGAAGCTAGTTCTGTCTTAGCAGGAGTTAACGCTTACCTTGTTAAATCCAGCCTGGATGTAGCATGCACTTTTGTGGCTTTTTAACACTTTGGGGGAACTGAGTTGAATTTATAGTGACTGTTCTGCTGCAGAGATTTTGCTGTGCTGGTAAATGGGGGATGGAGAAGAGTTAGTGGAATTTGTGTTTTCAGGACTAGAGGGCTTGTAAACAGTCTTGGCCAACTGCACCTTGAGCAAATCTGTAATAGTCAGGGCTTTGCACTGCGAGAACTGAATTGATGGCTGCAAGAGGAGAAAACTTTTGTTGTTATTCTTCTGTCCTTAATTTCGTCTACTGGATTTGCAGTCTGCTTGCTCTAATTTTTCTTTTCATTGGATTTCTATGGTAGGGAAGAATAGCTCTATTTGGAATCTATAGAAGATTTTATACTCTGATGGCATCAGGTCAGTACATATGGTATTAGCGGGAGGAACCATGACTAAGGTCGCATCATGTGGGTCATTTTTCCTTCTTGCCCTTTACGAATAGAAAAATGTGTGCCATGTAGCGTAGTATCTGTTTTAATACACTGTGTATTGCACTGTACTTACTGTGGCAAGAAACCTTTTTCAAGATGTTTGTTCCCCTGCCTCTGTTCAGCCTTTAGCTGTTTTTCTGACCACATGGATATGTTTGTTGTCAGTACCTGATGCTGGCAAAGGCTTCTTGCTTTCCTCTCCCACGTCAGAGCTTAGAGATAGTAGCTTCTTGCAGTGGGCTGCAGCATGCATGTAAATGGCTTTTTATCAGCCTGTTCTCTCCGTGTGACATCTCCCACGATAACCACCCCCACACAGACTGTGCTAGGATGGCTCTTGCAGTTTGATTAAATGCTGCATGTGTATGAATGTCAGTGGGTTGGACTGGATTTCTTTTAGGGCCTTCAGCTCCACTTTGCATTTAAGGGGATGGTGACTCTGAAGTGCAACAGTTCTTTAAAATTTATTTTCATTTAAGGGAAATGACTAGAAATTCAGAGGTAGGTAAAACTGGGACAGATCTAAGAAGAGTACTTGTAGACTGGATGTTGTAGCACTGGATGGTTTCTTTTTCTATATAGAGAGTTAACATCCTCTGTTTGCCTTCATGATGTAGCAACAGGGTTAGAATAGAAGCTTTGAAATAATAGGAAAACAATCCATGATGTAAAGCTAGATGTACTAGAAGACAAGATCTGTTATGTTGCATGCTGTAAAAGGTGTATACCATTAGAAATGAGAGAACACAAGATGGACATTAGTTAAAAACAGTTATCATTGTCCCTGTCTCCCTCACACCATCAGTTTGAAGTAAATCCACTCCACCTGCTCTATTCTGCTCAGGATTTTCAAAAGTGAAAGGTACTAACGTGTTCCTCCAAGCTGTAGGTGCTCGAGGGAACGTGTCGTGCACTTGTGGCTTGGGAGTGGGCAGGAGCAGGGAGCTCCTGAGCTTGCTTTGGTGGACCATCTTCTCTTCTCAACCTGCTGAACTAACTGCTTGTGTCTGGCTCAAATGTAAGACATGAGATAGGGAAACTCCTAGGAGAGTAACCAAGGGGACAAACCAGAAACATTGAACATGAAGAAGTAAACAAAACCAAGACTGCTTAGGAACCTCAGGCTCCTCCAGCATGAGTGCTCATACTGCATCAGTTCATTGTGGGGAAATGTGGCTCCTCGTTGCTGCCTCACAGCGGTTTGTTTTCAGATGCCTGAAACGAGCTCCCAAGGTTGTAGGGGCCCAGGAAAATGACTCCTGCTACATGTGGCAGCTCTTCTGCGAAACAGAATCCTTTGCGGGATGCTGCGGCAGTCTCTTGATAGCAGAATGCTTTCTTCTTTCATCACCTCTGTGGATCTTTGTCAGAAACACTAGGATTTTATGTTATATCTTACACCTTTTTCATTAGTATTAGGGAGTGTTGTTATATATAAAATTTATTGGGAAGCTTCTGCTGAACTTACTACAACCTGTGTTGGGCTACTGGGTGTCATTGTAGTTGTGTGTTGTGTAGAAGACCTGACTTTCCAAGCAGTGGTGTATTGTAGAAATCTGGTGTGGCATAAGAAGCTACACTGATCAGAGTAAAAGCTGATGTGAATGTGATGCCAGACAAGGATCTGATAATAAAAAAATTCCATATAGGGACAATAGCTGTGGGTTTTCAATTAACATGCTCTTTTTAAGTGGGGTCGGAGGATGATGCAAGAGAGTTTTAGTAGTACAAAATGCCTTTTTTTTTTTTTTTTTTTTCCCCTTTCTTTGGAAAGGAGGGTGATCTTGTGGTTAAGAGTCTCTTGTGCCTTGCCAGGAGCTTGCTGTGTGTTCATGTGCAGTTTGCATGTGCTCAGATTTTCCAAGAAAGGCCTCAGATTTTCCAATTCTGGTAAATTTTTCCTTTTTTTTTTTTCTTCCCCTCTTTCAAAACTGTTGCTTATTAAAAGCTTTACTTGAATAGTGGTTGCTTACAAAATTTTGCATTTGGTGCCAGGGTGTTTCTGAAACAGCACTTGTATTGAAGCACCCAAAATCTATAGCCATCTTTGGAAATGTAGGTCTTAATTTCTTTGCTTGCTCATCCCTGCCAGAGGGATTGTATGTCCTTTCTTCATAAAGTGTTTCAAAAGCACCGTGAAAGTTTGCAGTGGCACTGTGTGTTAGAGCAGCATGACAAAAATGCCTTGCATGTGTAGGAATTGTATTTTGCTGGGGATCTTTTTCCTGAAAGTCACTAAAACAAGGGGGAAACCCACCTATGGAGAAACTTTCCTGTCAGCTGGTAAATGAAGGAGTAATGTGGCCATGCTGCTGTTGGTGAGCTCCAGTTAAAGAGGATGTTGCCATTTTGCAGGTCTGTCACTGGAGCGCTCAACCAACTCAGTTGCCTCACGTGCTCGACTGTGTGAAAGGGAACAGGAAGCTATGGCTTGTTTTGAAACAGCATGTGTCATTGCCCAGGTGTTCTTGCAGGAGCTTGAAAAGGTAAGAAGAAATGTGCTCAGGGTGTTGTCTTGTGGCCTGCGTGGAATTGCCAGAGTTTTGGCAGCAAAAATGATGGGGAGATGTCAAGTGAGCATGAGCTTAGGGCATATGCAAAAATTAAGGAAGCCAGCTAACAGTTGTCTGGTCTGTTACTTCGTAGGAAAAAGCTGAGTGTCTTTTTAATTTAAAATTAAGTACTGTCCTTCCTTTGTGGAAGAATGAGTTCCTGCTAGTAGAGAGTGCTGTAAATATTTTTATGGACAGCTTGTGTCTGCAAAGAAGGGAAGGAGTTTGAATTAATTAATTCATCTGGACACAGAGACAAGGATACAGGATTATCGGTCAGATGCATTAAAAGCCCATAGGCCTTTTTCAGTCCTGAACATAAAACCCTGCCTTAGGGAGTCCACACAGGACAACTTTCACCAATGAAAGCAGTTTTACTAGTAAGGAAGCAAAAGCAAGAAGGGTTTGATAGGAGAAACTCTGGAAAGGCTAAGATTCTTCCATTAGAACTCCTGATAGCGTAAATATTTAAGAGCTAGTACACTATGTTAAACTAGACATACCTACTCAAACATCACATCAGTATTTCTGTGCAGGATGCTGGATCTCTGTGACTGGAGTACCACTTCTGAAGCCTTTCGTATTAACGTGTAGCTTTCTGCTTACTTTAATCAAGGCTGGAATGTAATAAGGGATGGTGTTTCATATTGCATGCAGAGTATTTCATGGAAGTCACTGTATAGTTCAGTTTAAAGTTGTCTTTGAAAGGGTTTTGGTTAGCTTATGAGGGTGTTTTCAAGTAGTCTGAGGAGGAATCTAATGGCAGAAACTAACATTTTATTGCTGGAGACGTCTCTGGCTCAGGAGGAGCTGGCTAGTTCAAACAGTTGTCTGTAATCCCAGATATTTCTTTCCTCCCCTCACAGACCTTAAACAACACACATTCAAGATCTGTCAAGGGCAGCAATGTGACAAACTCTGAGTTTGAACTTTCCTACTTCCTGGAAGCAGCTCTACAGAGTGCCTACGTCATTCATTTAAAGAAGGGGTAGGTGGATGCAGATGTTAATGTTTTGTCTCTGAACAGATGAAGACTTATTTCTTCGTGTGTGTTCTCCTGTGGCTTTTTTTGCTGCTGGCTTGCTTCAGGTCCCCTCAGTGTCCTTTACTCCCTCCTATTTGCCTCTCTCTGTCTCTCTTAAGAGAGTCCTAAGATTCATTTTTCCAGACCCATGAGCAGGGTGGAGTAGAAGAATTTTGTTGTCTTGACTCAGCTCTATTCCCTGTGGGGGAGAGGGGAGTTTGACTATAGAGTGGAAATTACACTGATCTTTGCTTTTAAAATGTTCAGCCACAGGGCCTGTTTTAGAACTCTGTGGATTCTTAAGGGTAATTTCTTTCACTTATCTGTTTGTTTGTTTATTTGAGGTTTTAAATGTCCTGATCAATATCCTAAATTGTGTGGTTTTACTGGAGATAACGCATGTGGGAACAGTGCTGCTCCAGGGTACTTACTATGCCTCTGAAATAAAGCCCACTTCCAAAGGCCATTGGTGAGGGCTTGCTCATGTAGGGACAGTGTCTCTTCAACATATGTAAACAGTAGTTGTAGGAATACATTTTTCCCTAGTCCTGTTCTTACACAGTATTATCTCTTTGTTCTCTAGGAATCAGATGCTGAATTTCTCACTGCTCTATATTATACTGGTGGTCAAAGTTTTATGTTTAGCACACCATCTTTGAAAATATTTCATTTTCGCTGTTTTTTTACCTTCACTTCCAGTCAAAGATAGTTTCTTTCATTTTCTGTGCTTTTCCTCTTTTTCCTACTGAATAAAATGGAGAAGAAAGCAAAAAATGCGGGGAGATAGAAAGAAAGAAAACTAGAAGAAAAAATTCCAGCAAATATCAGTTGAAGTTCTTCTTTAGAAAATTAATACCATTTTTTTTTTACTCTGGTTGGAGGAGGCATTGGTTCTTGTTTAGGGCTTTTTTTGCCAGTTTTTTTTTTTTTATTCCCCATGAATGACTTTAAGTGCAGCTGCGAATAGCCTCTGTGTTCCTGGTTCTTTCGTTAAAAGCCTGCGTGTACACTGAAGCTGTGCTGTAAGCATATCCATGAGAGGTGCCTTCAGGTAAGCCTTGTTTAACAAGGGTTATGATACCCAAGATAGCCCTTATAGTCAGTGAGTACACGTTTATGTGTAAAGTACAGACTTGGAAGTACAAGACAGTCTCAGTATCACCTTGGCAGGAGGGGACACAGAGGTATGTGGTTGTCCTGGTTGAGGTGGTGGTTGACAGCTATGGCACAGCATGTGGTTTTTCTAACCTTTTGCTATTCTCATGGCAAACAAAAGCTCAGGGCTCACCAGTAAAGTTATGAACTACGTAATAAAATAAAATCTCATTTAGAACATATGTTACTGATGTCCTCTAGGCACCTTTTGAATATCAAACTCGCTCATGTTCATTTTATTCAGCTACGTTTTAAATTTAGTCTTTATCAGCTCAATATATCCAGTGGGTTTTTTTAGCTATTACTGTGGGCCCCGCTTGCTCCCTTCCCATGTTATTTTAATGACAGCCTTAAAACAACAACCCACAAAAAAAACCCTACAGGAAAACCATTTAGAATCAAAATCCATGTGTGAATTAAGCAGTGCTTTGATTATGAGCTGAATTGCAGCAATAGCAGCAAAATGTTCTCTCTAGCTGTCTCCTGATGAAAGAGCATCTCAGTCGGGGCGATGGAGCTCCCGCGGCTGGGACAGGAGCAGAGCCCCACGCATTCCTTGCCTCCTCCAGCGCAAGCGAGAAATACCAACCGGGGAAATGAAAGGTTTAGCGGGGGAGGGGGGTAGAAAGGAGCCCGGTGGGACTCCAGCTTCTGTGTGCCCCCAGCTAGTGTTATTGTGCGGTTTCTGCCACGAGAGGGCATAAGCAGCATTGAGATGTATTAGGGAAAGAGGAGGGAAGTGGGAAGAAGCTTTTTAGGATGCTTCATGTGTATAATGCATTTCTTCACCCGATATTGAACAGCTCAGAGAAATGCTTTTGTTCTCCTTATTGCTTCCAGCGTGTTCAGGTAGGAAATAAGCCTCGGATGATGAATGCTCAAGTTGGCAGGGGGGTAGGTCTTATCAGGTGGGTTGTCCTTCACCAGCAGCATATGTGTACAAAAGAAATAGTGAGTGCTTTATTCTTGTCTCGCCAGGCAGAAGAGCTGAAGGACATGAGTGGTGGTGTCATGCGGTTGTTCCTGCTGGCAGGAACAGGCATACATCTCTCAGAGCCTGGTCAGGGATGCCCCCTTGCAGCATGCGCTGGAGAGAAGGCACCAGCACGAAACAAAGGCCTGGTCTCCCTTTCAAATGTTGAGTTGCCAGCTGTAAGGACCAGTAAGTCTTGCAGCTGTGGGAGTCCCAGATGCTTTTAATAAGACGTTTACTTAAAAATATTGTGTTGCTGAAGACATGCTTCTTGCAGTAGTTTACCTTGCTACATCCCAGGAAAGCTTGCTTTTATTCTTCCAGTGAGCGATGTTGATGCTGCAGATGCAGAATACAGGCCTGCAGGTGCTGTTCTACTCCAGGAGGCAGCCAGTTGTCTTTCATGTTAACATCTGCACTGGGTTTTGCTGTTGTTTTTTTTCCTGATGTGGAATTGTGGAGATTAGGTTCTCTTTATACTGTCTTTCCTTTCAGACTATTGAACTACTTTATACAGTTATGGGTTCTTTGGTCAAGATGCTCTTTGTATTTTCTTAGGGCAAATATGTTTCACCTGTGTTAAGTAATGGTTATGTGTATATTGCTGTCTTAATGGCACTTGGAGTGTGTGTCAAGTTTCACAGGTAAGATAAAGTAAGAGCTTTGTAGAGGATGTAGTTGATTTTGGAAGCTCTAGATGGGATACTTTTGGAGAAAATGAGTTTCTGAAAAATAAATATTAAGCAGTTATTAGAAATCAGATTTCCTTATGATCCCTCAAGTTAGTACCTAAATTACTTTTGTGAAAATTCGTAGTCAGGAATGTTTACACAGTTCCTCTCTTGTCTGTTTTCTAGAGTGGTCAGTTCCCTTTTTGAATTCTTGTAGGTTTCAAAGGCACTTTAAAAGAGTAACTTCATGTATTTGTTGTTTTGCAGTAGGATCTTAAGTACAAAGGCAGACAGGACAGTGTCTGTCAGACTCCTCATCTCTTCCGAGGAATTTATGTGAGCTTTCTTGTCATTTATCTCACCTTCAGTCGTACAATCTAGCACCTTATCCAGGACACTGCAGTTGGTAATCTGGGAATGAGTCTTACTGCCTGCTGGATGGATCTAGATAAGTCCCAAGCTTTTATTTTGCATTGCCTTTTTTTTTTTTTTTGTGTGCCCCACTTCTGTGAGACAGCCTGCCATTAGGAAACTCTGATGTGCTTTGTTGTAATTACTTGTCTTGTTTCTTCGTGCATTGAAGTCTGAGAACCTGAGGCTTACTTCTTTAGGTGCCATGAACAGCCGTCCAAGGAGAGAGTGAATTTTTGGAAACCTGGGTGAGACGCGGAGATTCAAAAGGAGCTGGGCAGGGGCAATGGCATTGCTGCTGTTTGTGTGCTTCGGGTACTGTCTTCACCTGGAGAGGTGGCTCTGTAAACTGCTGCGTAGTCATCTGAGGGTGGTCTTCTACATCCATTAGTAGCTAACTTTCAGCAGTTAATGAGTGGGGACAAGACCATGATCTCCCGGTGCCCATGTTGTTGGGGGCTGTCTTTGTAGACCTTGGTACTCATGGTCTGCTTTGGTTCATTTTAAATATTTTCTCGGCAATTTTCATAGAAAACAGTGTGTCTTTTTCCTTGTATCTTCAAATTTTGTATAGTGTTAACTAAACAATATGACATAAATATGATATGACTGCTTTGATTCATGGGCTGGTAATTAATTATCCTGTATTAACAGGGTACTTGTACATATAAAACAGCTTTTCATGCCAAGCTGGATTGACTGGACTCAAGGTGCTCTTTGTCACGGTTTGTGCTCATGGTTTTCTGTGTTCCTTTTTATTAGATTAGCTACAATTGCATCCTGAATCACATCTCATCATGTTTTTGCAAATGCCTCTCTTGCCACTTCTGTGGCTAAAACCAAGGCAGTTTAATGACCCTGTGCTTTTCCCTTCCTCTTTTTTCCTCATTTCATTTCTGGCATCTTAGTGCAACAGGGACCCATGGACTCTTCCACCTCATTTAATTTTCATGATCTGATGTTCATTTATGATGCCATGGCTTGCGGTAACAGTACCTGGGATTTCTAGATAGTCTTCTATCCAAGTCCTGCAGAGGCTTGAGATTGCTTAGTTTCTGATCTATGCGAGATCAAATGGATTCACTATGGATTGCCAAAGGCTTTATATTTACATACTCATTCACTTATCTACATACACATATTTGTGTTCAGATACATACTTTTCTTTTTAACCTCTTTAGGTCGTAATTTAAAAAAGATCTCAAGTGCACATTCAGTATGTGAAGGACATCTATTAATGGAACAACAAGTTCCTTATCATAGAGCAATTCTTATGCTTAAGATGAAATGTGTTCTCAGGTGGCCTTCTGACTTGGAACACTAGAGTGGAAAGACAAACTCCTGTGGTGAGGTGTGTTTGCAGACTGCTGCAGGTGTGCTCCGTCTCCTGTCATGGCTCAACAATGTTTGATAAGGTTCATAATATAAAAGCTGCTGACCTAGATCCTCAGTCCTGTAAAACTGGTGTTGTTGTCAAATACTTTGCATGTTTCAGAGGTAAGAGCTCAGTGCGTGGAGCGGGTGCTCTCTGAGAGAACCTGATGACACAAGTGTCAGTCTAGGAGGTGGTGAGTTGTGAGGGCTCCTTCTGTGCACCCCATTTTGCACTCCTACTTTCTGTTGAAGGTATTCCCAGGCACTTGTCATGTAGTTCATGGTTCCAACACCGATTATTTGCAGATGGGCAGCAATTTGCCGTTTTTTTCTTTCATTCACTTCAGTGTGTCAATGTTGCTTCTTTTCCCTTTCTCCTTTCCCGCAGGGCAAGCTGTTTCTGCCATGAAGCTTAACTTGGTTTATGGCCTTGTCTAAAAAGTGGAATTGAAATGGTGCTCCAGGTTTCTGAGAACAAAGCTATCTCTTTTTAAGCATATTCTCAAGATGTTTCATGTCCTGAAGTATGTGCCAAATGAGGAATTAATTGTCTTTGAAGGTGGCCACTAATCTTTCTGATGCTAGTTAATGAAACTCATTGACACTTCATTAAGACAAATACCATTATCCTAACAAGAAATCTAAACGTATTCATTTTTGAAAATGTAGAACTGTTATGCACTATAACTCTTCTGTCCAGGCTTTTAAGGAGCCCATGGAAGCACAGGAAATGCCTGTAGTTTTCAGTAACTGAGGAGAGCAGTTGGATAGGTGCATTTTGTTTATATGGGGGGATTTTATTGATAATAAATAGCCTATGAACAATTCTGCTGGATTCACTGTGACTGCTCATGTGCATAAATAGCACTATGTGCTTTACTGGTTTCCTCAGTTTAAGGTCCAGAACTGCATCTTTGTGGGTGTATTCTTTCTTAGACCTGCAGAAAAGCACCTGATGTCTTGGGCCTGAAATTGGAGAGCTTGCAGAAGCAGAAGTCTGACTTACAAAAACTTCCTTGAGCTTTTTTTCCCATGCTAAATTCAAAGCAGGTTGTTTACTTATGAGAAAGTTGAAAGAAAAAAAGACAGCGTCTGACTTTTTCCACAGGGGCAAGTTTCCAGGATTTTTGCTCTTGCCTTACTTTGTTGCTTGTCTGTAGATTGCTCACAGGTAGGTAATCTGTAGATTACCTCAGACTTTAATATTTTGAGAGGAATATTGATTGGAAGTAAGGCCACATGCATTTGCATTCTGTGACTTAGTGACCATAAACTTTAGGGTGGCATTGTATGCAACCAGTATTTGTGGTAAATGTGGTCACATCTTATTCGCACCCTTCCTCCATCCCCTTGCAGCGCGTGAATATGGACACCAGTGCAGTCTGTACTGCTTACCTTCAAAATTTTATCAGATTGGCAGAAAACATCGTGGTGTATGGCTGCTTTTTAACAAAATCTAGCTTTTGTCTGCATGAACAATTCTCCTGGAATAATCTGAAGTGGCTGTTAATGTACTGGTACAACTGCTTATCTGTTTGTCTTTATTTTAGTACCGCATTGCTCCTTTTCCGATAGTCTGTATTTCTTTGCATAGTTTCCATCCTGTAATGAAAGTGAGCTGAATATTTTTGTAGTTACTGTGGTGGTAAGGCCATGTCCTTAGCTTTGAAGAGCTTATGGGCTTGCTCATGTGTTAACTAGTGCGTCCAGTGCTTAATTTTTCCTCTCTGCATCTATCTTACTGCTCAGACACACGATTAAGATACCATTTGGCAGCTAGTCTGCTCTAATTGCTCATGGTGTACGCAGAGTAATGTGATTTATTTATTTATTTTAGCCTAACCCACTTTTATTGCAGGTTAAGCTGTGCTTGCAGACAGTTCCTGCAACCTAGCTGCCTGATAATAAACTATTCAAAGCACTGTAATTTCATCATGTGTCTGGACCATCAGACACAAGGCATATAAGCACCACCTGAAAGGAATCATCATTTGAATGTATCGCGTAAGCTCAGTATAATTCAAACAAGTACAATCTGTGTGTATGAAGAGGAGATGTGGATGCTTTTAAGAAGGAGCATCTGCTTTATAAATACGAGCTATGAAAGCCTTCCAAATGTCCCCTCTGTTCATCAAATGTGAATGTGATCTTCTCCTAGGAAGCCATCTGGAGTAGGCATGCTACAGTCACTGCCTTGCTCGGTGTCGTTGTCCTATCTGTGTCTCAGAGTGACTTGTCTCGTTACTGTACACTCAGTATTAGTGTTTGTTTCATGGGTTTGTTTGAATGTCAAGTTTGTTGCCAAGCTTTGGTGCATCATAAAAATATTTTGTCTGCGATGTGCTGGTTTGGGGGATTTTTTTTTTTATGAATTTTTTTTTCCTGCCTTCCCCTTAGAAATATAGTGAAAGCAATGAGGAATCTGCGAGCGATACTGCGGACTGTGGAAACAAAAGCTACTCAGACCTTCAAAATGGTAAGAGGAGTGGGAGATGGGAAGGTGGGGTAATCTGCTATGCAGGAATTCTCCCTTTATTAACCAATAGGACAAAAATGTATTTATCCTAATTTGATTGATTGCTGCCATTTTTTGGTTTTAATTTATGAAGAGAAGTATGAAGTGATGCACTTAAGACCCGCCCAGGTGAAACCTCTGAGCCTTCAAACCCGAGCATGTGGGTTACTCTTGGGTTTGTTTTTGGTTTTCAGTGATTTTTCTAGCCCTTGATAGAAATAGGAATGTATTTGATTTGACAGTGCTGTCCTCAGGTGATACTGCCTTGTTTTCTTTCTTACTTTTCAGTGTATGCATGCACACCTTTTTGCATTTGAATGTAGAAGCAGTAAGTACCTCTGGCTCTTGCAATAAGCAGTGCCTTTTTTTTGACTCAAGTGCCTCAGGTTCTTCCTGTAAAACTCCTTTCAATACAGTACAGTGAAAAGTGATTTTAACTTTTTTTTGTTGGTGTTGGCAGTTCTGCATCCTGTTACCCTGATGCCTCTGGTAAAGAAATCATGGAGAAAGTTAATTATGTGCCTGTTTAACTTCTTAGACCTCTAACTTGTTTTTCCCTGTCTCCCCTTTAAGAGATCTTGTCCTGAAGTTACTCAGGAGGTGACAAGGTCAACAGCATGGAGGGATAGCAGTCTTTTGAACATGAACGAAAACTCTGCAGCCCTAAAAGCGTTGATGTTGATACAACTAGAATGTGTTTTTGTGCTTGGTTCAGCTTCTTGTTTTGTGTAATTCTGAAAAAGCTTGACAAGGGAAGTAAGCATGAGTTTGCACAGCATTTTGGAGATGGAGAGTACCAGCTTCCAGTGGATGGACTGTGTGTCTCATATGCAAATTCAAAACTAAAATGAAAGTGTGAGCAGAAAGGGTATTGTGGGTGATCTCTTGCCTAGGTTCATCACATCTATGTATTTTGGAACTTCTGTTCTGGAAATGAATCTTCTTGTTGCCTTGGGGTCACCTTCTGTGGCTGACTGAGAATATAGATGCATGTGGAAGTTTATGCGGAGAATTAGAAGAGATGACTTAAATGATTGTCACTCTCAAATGGTTGCATTCTTTTGCAGATTGAGATCAGGATTCAGGGGATTTTTCTTGCTCACCATTTTGCTGAAACGAGTTTACCAGTCTGCTATTCCTATACCATTACAGAACATGGCACTCAAAATGCTCCTGTCCCTATGTAACTGGGTAGAGCTGTGCCACACCCCTGGGGAATTTATCCCTAAGGGGAAATACTAAGATGTCCATGCAGTGTTTTTTTTCCTGGGATTTCCATTTCACTGGAAGCTGCGTTTTCATTTTCTTACTTTTAAAGAGCTGTCAAGAGGGCAAAGGGAGGAACGTGCTTAATTAAACAAGTTTTTCAAGCATGAAAGTGAAACACATGATTTTTTTTCTAATTTGTGGGATCACAGTGTTCTTCAAGCATAATGATGCTTTTTTTAGCCAAAGGCAGTAATAACATAAATCAGAGTCTTGGCCTGTTCTGGCTTGTTTGGTCTTATTCAAAACAAGAGTGAAGCTAATTTACACAGCTACTGTACTGTATGTTAAAATCAAAGACACTAAAAGTATTTGGTGCTTGCCTTTTGAAAGGCTTATCACAAACTGTACTCCTACTTCTGTGTGAACCAGTAGAGATCTTTCTGTTGCTGGCATATTATTTTCCCCTCCCCTCTAAGACTGTAGGAAAAAAATATAGGAGAGTTGGCTCCTCAGGGTAAAACTGACTAAATAATTACACACTGAGATGATAAAATGATACTGGCTAATGTCACAGGGCCCTAGGCCATTTTGCTCATGGTTACTTGCTATAAAAAGCGTAGAAAAGGCTTGTTAGAAACAGAAGGCTTTCTATAACTTGTTAGTAGGCAGGAATGGAAGGTCTCGGGGTTTCCAGGGAGTGGTATGTGATAATATTTCTTTGAGGCACCATTATACATCCTGATTGCTTTGCCATTTGCTAGGTGCATCTAGGAAACCTCCCTTTCCGGTGTTTAAGAAACAGCGCGTGCTACTGTGGTTGCATTTCAACAGTGAATTCACATGTGATGAGGTGGATGAAGATAAAAACTTTGCATAAAAATAAGTTATTTTTCTGAATCTGATAACAGGAACTTTAACCTCAGTAAGATCTATTTGGTCATATAGGTGTCATACCTCAAGTGAAGTCATGCTTCATTTTATCCATCATAACTATACTGGTATTTTAAAGAAAATGAGTCTTGGTGGCCTCATAACACATCTCAAAGTGTAAATTGCATATGAATTACAAATACAGTAGTCAGAAAAGTTCCAAAATAATATTTACAAGTATTGGAACAGAAGGGCTAAAGTTCCAGCCTGCCTCTGTTCTGTACAGTGTGCTTTAGGCTTAGAGTGCTGTGCTGGTAAGAATTCACAGAAGATACCACCCATTTTGATGTCTATGTGCTTGTTTGCATGTTCAGCTACTTACAGTGCAAAAGAAGAGATTTATTGGGTGGTGGACAATGACAAATGCCAGAGATAGTTTTGCAAAACCAAGTTAACTTGCCCCCTCTTGGATCCAGCTTGTCAGCTATGTGTATGAATTGGAACGCAAGTATTTAAGGATCCTTGGCCACTTGGTGGTCAAAAAAAATTCATGTGATGTTGCTGTCTCAATAAAAAGTTCCTAACCCTATTCTCTCCTCCCTCTGTTATTGCAACAAAAAGAGAGAAGTGGTACCAAGATGAAGCTGTAAAAGGCTGCAGGAAGAGTGATATTAACAGCTAACGGGTTGATCTTTTAAACTTAATATGAAAGCAGCCTCTGAGATGATTGCTTACAAAACTGAGGCTGAGAACACAGTGGAGTGTCATCATACTTTAGTGTCCATGTGGCAATCAGTTGCCTTTGTTCACCAAAGCATCCCTTGCTGTCAGGCCTTTTTGATACTGTTTTCCTACAGCATTGCAACAAGACTACATAAATGCAGAAGGGTGTCCTTTTACAGAGGAGGGAAGAAACTCCAGTGCTGTAGACTTTTTGGTAGCTGTTCTGACTACTTTAGCTTTCTGAAAAGTGGTGCTGTCATATTGTTGGTACATCTTATTCCCAGGGTGGACAATGGGGAGGGGTGAATCTTTTGTACTGGAGAAGGCTTTACTGATACGTGGGTTTTTTTTTTGTACTGTTCACTGATCTCTAGACTGTAGCCAGACAACTAGCCCAAGTACTTCTCCATTCCCTCAGTGAAGACTGTTACTGGAGCCCTTTATCTGATCCGCTTCCCGAGTTCATGAACAAGGAAGATCAGTCTTATGTTAGCAATCTTCTTTGTCGGAGGCCTGAGCTGTATACAGAAGAGAAGTAAGCGTTCTTTTTTATTTCAGTTTATTGGCAGGATAAAGGAGAGTGTTTAAACACTCTTTGGTACTGCTAATTACACGACTGATTTGTGTAGCAGTTTTGAGTGTTCTTGTTTTTTACTTCCCATCAAAAAGCTTTCTGGAAAATAAAACGTTAAACCTTGAGTAATTTAATTTTTTTCCCCAGGAAGGAAGAAAATCCGACCAAATAGCTGTCTTTGCGATGAAATGGAAATAATCTATTTATGGTTCAGTATATCTCATTTAGGATGTATTGCAGAGCTTTTAATTGTGTGAACCTGCAAAAGAAGGTATTGCCTGGCAAATGAATTATGCATGAGATGTTTCAAGTTACTGCTTCTCTTGTGAAATGAGAAAGAGGCTGACAGGATAACTCTTGACCTTCCTCAGAAAAATGTGTTCTGTCTTTCAGTGTGTACTGCCCTCAAGACAACGTGGAAGAGGCTCTTCTCCTCCTCTTAATCAGTGAATCCATGGTAAGCCAAAAAATGAGTTTGTAATACTAATAGCACAAAGGAGTATCTAGCATTTCCATGCTAGCATTTCCATCTTCTGGTTGCTTTTGTTTACAGAATATTCCCTAGATAAACAGAAGCAAGGATTCGGCTGCTGAAAAGGAAATGCTGCTTATTCCTTTAATAGTGACGCCACTTTTCTTAAATGAAACACCAGTGAAGGATTTGGGGAATCGTCAAGAAGAGCAAGTGACTGCATCCACTGTAGCTGGATGCAGGTTCTGACATTCAGATACATTGTCAGTAGACAGACGTTTCCATTTGAAACATCCGTGTGGATTTATGGACCAAGAGTGAGAGGAAGGGAGCCTTACTTAAAGCCAGGCATGACGGTGGTGCCCACTGTTTGGCATTTGCAGGGTACAATGTCCTGCTTGCATCCCTTAGTCTGCAAGGATAATGTTTTAGCCATTTCAGTCCTGAGTGATCTTTGGGAGTTCCTGATGCTGTTGATACAGGGAGTATTGTCATATGCAGAAACATCCATGCTGAACTACAGTGAAATAGATTTCTTCTGTTTATAAAATCAGTTAGTTTAAACAGTCCCTTTAAGAGGCAGGGGAAGAGATGGAGAAAAACTGCATGGAAAACTGCATGGTAACCTTTAATCATTTTCATGTTCTAAGAAGATGCAAACATACAGAAAATGTGTAAGAAATGTTTTCTGAAAATGTATAAGGGAAGTTGCTTTGCTTTAAATACTGGGTGGTCACTTGTAGCTCAGAGTGAGACTTGAAAACCTTGAGCATCAATGGCCCTGTTAGGAAATTTTTAAACAGCTCTCAAAAAAGCTGAAAAGAGATACTGTGGAAACTTGAGGTTTTCTTGGGTTCTTCTGCCTCCAGTCCTTCCCCCTTCCTGCAAACTTCTTCTGAATAAGGCAATTTAATATTTTTTCCTTTTAAAATTTAGTGAAAGATTGAAGAGACAGAACCACCCCAAAACATTAAATTGACTTAATCACATACATCGTGCATCTGAGTGTTACTATACTTTGTGTATTTTAGTGCTTTCTAGATTAAACCTGTACAATGTGTTTGTTTTGTGTTTTCAAGGTTTTTTTTTAGTAGTCAAAGGTCTTCTCATCATTGGAAATAGAGACTCTAGAAGGGAGGGCTTGTAGAACACCACATAAACTTATATTAAAATGAGAAGATAGCCTGTCAGCGTGGCTTGTCAGGGGTGATCCAGTGGTGTGGAGCAGTGACAATACTGGCTGCTTCAGTCTTTTTGAGACTGGGCTTGCAGTCAGAAAAGTCTTGTGGGACTGTGAACTCTATAACCTTCTTCACACCTGGGGGAGTGAAAAGTTACCTGTTTTATCCAGTAGCATGTAAAATGGCAAACTGGTCTTGTAACTAAGTTCTGGATGAAGCATTGTGGAAATGCTGTTGATGGGAGCTGGGCTGCTGTGCTGATGTCAAGATTAAATAAGTAAGCTTATTTTTAAGTGCTGTCTTCTATATCATGGAATTTTCAGGGTTGGAAGGGACCTTAAAGGTCATCTGGTTGCGCAGAGACATCCCCCACTAGATCAGGTTGCCCAGAGCCTCACCTTAAAAACTTCCAGGGATGGGGCTTCCACCACCTCTGTGGGCAACCTGTGCCAGTGTCTCACCACCCTCATGGTGAAGAACTTCTTCCTAACGTCCAACCTGAACCGACACATCTCTGGCTTTAATCCATTCCCTCTAGTCCTGTCACTACCCGACATCCTAAAAAACCCCTCACCAGCTTTCTTGTAGGCCCCCTTGAGATGCTGGAAGGCCACCATAAGGTCTCCTTGGAGCCTTCTTTTCTCCAGACTGAAAAACCCGAACTCTCTCAGTCTGTCTTCATAGGAAAGGAACTTCCTAGAGGTAGATGCAAGGCATTTTGATCTGCTGTGTATAAAGCACGTAACATATTCAAAGATCCTGTAGTAGAGCATTACAGGAACCATAACTGTCTTCCCCTTTTTTGGGGAAATGGAGCATCTGAGCCTTCCTTTTGCATTAGCAATAGGCTAATAGGAACCACAGGAATGGGCTTCCTAAGTGAAGGAACAGAGGGAGAAGTCTGATTCTTACATATGTTTGCAGTCCAGAAATATTTGCCTGTAGTTTTACTGTTATGGTACTAAGAAGGGGAAATTTTGTTTTATTTATGACATGAGACATCTAGTCCATGACAGCTTTATTGTAGGCTAGTGAGTTTTCTCATGTACAGGTTTGTTGTTTGTTTGAAGTTTTTTGGTTTATTTTTTAAAACTTGCTGAAGCTCATGGAAAATGAGTTAACAAGAAGCAGATTTCCACTGGAGGTGTCCCTAATGATAAAAAGTTAACAATTGAATAAAACATTTTCCTTCCTGGAGAGGGTGTCAGCAGCAAGCAATAATGACATGTTTCTGTAGGCCAGTAAGCAACATAGTTGGTGTTCCTGGATTTTGGCTGGATTAGGCGTTCTTTTAGTATTTACAATTATGAACCCCTTAAAACAAAACAGGAGCGTACAATTAGGTTGGCTTGCTGGGAGCTCTCCAGCTTCTCTGACACTTTGATTGCTCTGTCAGAGCAAAACTCACCAGAACAGTACTTTTCCTGCCTGATTTTTAAAGACAAAAGAGACAAAACCCATGCCATTATAACTCTTTTGCAGAACTGTAAAGCCAAACAGCTGCTCCACATGCCTGTTCTAACTTTTGTCACTCCAAAATGAGCTCAAGGGGGACAAAACTGAGGGGAGGAGGGACCAAAGAATTGTCAGCATATGGAGGGGACAGGGAAAAGATGTACTGGGGAGGAGCATAAATCACCAGAGAATCTTAATATATGATAAATTTGTTGAAAAGGACACATGTAGCCTTTTCAAGATGTATACATCTGGAACACTTGTATGTTTGGGTTTTTTCCCCTCAGCCATACAGAGAGGGAGTAGATCAGTGCTAGGTAGTTTGCTACTGAAATTCACTCTGCTTTTCTGTTTATCTTGCATTCCTAAAGTGAAGCTAACATGTACTTCACCAGAAGCTGCGCAACTCTCCTGAAGATGTTACAAGGCTTCTAAGAACTGTTCTTGCAAGGAATAAATGGAGAAAATAAATCACCTTTAAGGTGTGAGCTAGGCCCTCCATTCTGGCAAGCCTTCTCTGGCTCTTAGAGGTGCTGGAGTCTGGCTTGTGATGCTGCCCTGGCAGCATCTTCTTATCCCTTTACCTTGCATTGGAAGGGAGACATTTTATATATTCTAGTGGGATGAAATGCAAATATCTTCAAAAGGGGTAATTAAGAGTTCCTTCAGAATTTCACTCACTCTGCCTCTGAGCCTAAATAAGTTTTTCAGGTGGCCAAATCATGTGGTAGCCTCTTTCATTGCTTTGAAGATGCTTCTGTGTGTGAAAGCTTGGGGCCTGTTTCCTCCTGGCACTGTCCTGAGTTCGCCTCCTGTATTCTTTCTGACCCATTGAAAATGGAAACCTGTTCTCATAAGCTAAGGCATCTTGGTAAACAATGAATAGCAGCCCTGTTGTTGAGTTCAGCAAGTGCTTTCCCTCCGCACCAGCTGTTATTTAGTCAGGATGGTTGGCTGTAGAGTTCTCATGAAGGAATCTAGTGAAACGAATCAGACAGCCTGAAGATTACTACAGTCAGGGCTGTCTTAAGGGGGGTTTGTGGCCTCCTGGCTAAATCCTCATTCCTTCTGCATAGGCTGAGTTATGGTATGAATTACAGGCTGTGTTTGTGAGAGGAAGAAAACGCTCTCCTTCAGACTGGGGCAGGGGCCAGCTGGTGACAGCCCTTACAAGCTGAGGCTGTGGTAGAATGATGTGTTCCTATCACATGTTGGAAAAAACAGACTGGCCCATTTTTAAACCCCTGGTCCTCTTTCTTACTGCATTTAACCCATTAAAACCAATAGCACAGTATTTATGGGTGGAACTGAGGGCATAGCGCAGCTTTCTGCAGTGCAGTTTCTCTGTGTCACGCTACCAGTGGGAATGGCACTGGTTCTGCCATCAGGGACTCTGCTGCTTTGTGCTGTGGGGCATAGGCAGGGGAGGTTTGGCAGGACTAACCCCTTAGCTGCAGTTTTGTTTATTTTAATGACCATTCTCAGGAGTATTCTGAGTTGACCGCACTACCCCTTAAAGTTAGTGAGAAGTTTCTCAGAGCCAGGAATGGAACACTTTCTATTACTTTGTGTTTACTTTTAAGGTGAGAAAAAGAAAAAAGAAAAAGAAAGTTCTTTGTTTACACTTAAAAGCCTTCCCTTCTTGAATGTGAGGTCCAACATACAGTCTAAAATTCCTTTAGTCAGTCTTGGCAATGCTAGCTCTTACAGCTGCGGGTTCTGGCTGATGCGGTTCACCAAACATACCAGGTAACAGATTATTTTTTTTGGCTCCATGTTCACTTCACTCATACTGAAAATGAAGCTCCTTGTATCCAAAAACTAATAAATTCTGTCTCTGTGTAGCAAAGATTAGAAATGTCATCTCCATCTTATCTCTGATTTGAATCCCTAAAGGCGATTTGACCTTGGAGAGCCTGAGAGCACAGAGCAGATGGTGAGGGGGGAAGTAAGATACTGGGACTTGTCCTGTTCATTTTACTGTTGAGAGCAAACTCATGGCTGTGAGCATGCCTTTAATGGAAGATTAAACCCATGTATTTTTAAGCACGGTAATAATTAAAACCCATTAGCTTCCAAGTTCCAAGCTTCATATAATAATGCTGTCCAACAAATGAATTGGTGAAGAAGAATCTCTTGTTGCTTTTGTAGGATTTTTTTTTTTTAATGACACCAGACCTGATGATGATAAAACAGCTTGATGACCATCATGAGTATTTTCTTGAGGGCTATGAGACTATGGCAGCTGAAAGAGACAACTGGGGATAGGAGTGCCTGCTCTGGTCGTTCCTGCCAAATCATGATTGTGCGCTTAAAATAGGAAATCTGTCTCTTTAACTGGTCTGCAAGGCAAAGCTCTGTGTTTGAGACCTGTAAAGGTGGATCCAAGGATATTTCTAGTGGGAAACATACCACCTGTGAATTGCCTCTTGAATAAAGGGTTCTGATGTGAGTTGCTGGAGACAGGGTAGAGAGCTTTTTTTTTTCCTTCTCCTTTACAGTAGGAAGTCTTTTATTTCCAAACTTGCATGGAGGATGCAAGATAGCTTTCTAAATGTGAATCACTGATAGCAAATATGTGACTGTTGCCCAAGACAATATCCGTAAACAAACTTCATTACTTTCTCCCTCTCTTTTGTGTAGGGTTGCTGGGCTGTTCTGGCAGGGGGCGGGGGGGAGCGTGTCTGTTGTGCTTTCCGTGATGTTTCCAGATTAGTTCCAGAATTAGGTACAAGGTGTTAAAATATACCCGGTGAAAGATAACATATATCTGTATGGTCATATTTAATAACCAATTATAGTGGGCTGTCTTGCTGAGACATCTGAATGGGCTACCAGTAACTTGTGATCTATTGCTTATCAGAAATGAGACAGATGCCACAAAGCTCACAAGGCAATGGATTGTCAGTTACTCTACTTCAGGTCTGAAGTGGAGCAAGTTGTGATATCTTTGTAAGAGGAGTTGTGCTAGTGGCTGTGGGTATGGAATTTCCTGCCTGTTTGACCCACTTCCCATTTTCGCAGCAGCTTTGCAGTCAGCCCTGAATATTTTCTTTGTACATATTAGCCAGGGGAACCTTCAAGTGCTGTGTGGAGATAATCAGTAACTTGGGTGAAAAGTTGGTAGCCTCTTCACTGTGAATGGATCCTTGCCACTGCAGAGAGTTCATTCATTTTGTTGACAGTTCAGGGAAAACAACCAGAATGGAGACCCAAAGGATACGAACTAAATATTTCCCAGCT
Source organism: Trogon surrucura (assembly GCA_020746105.1). NCBI lineage: Eukaryota > Metazoa > Chordata > Aves > Trogoniformes > Trogonidae > Trogon > Trogon surrucura. The sequence continues at coordinate 96,933,940 of CM036618.1, read as the reverse complement.
CTCAACAGTAGAAGCATCAATGGCATGATTTCATAGGCTTGTTGTCAATCTTGCACACATAGCATTTGGTTTTCTCTCTTAATGCTAGTATTGAATCACACCAATTACATTATTACAGTACACTGTGTAAAACATGCTGCCGTTCTGTATAGATGGGTTACAGTGGATCTGGCAATTATGTCTATTATGAAAAGACACAAGTTGAACATTAGAATGCCCATGAATTAGGGGGCAGGCAGCAGGCACTCATTAAAGATTTTAATTGCTTGCTTTCTCCTCTTTGAAAAAAAAAAGCAGGGGGAGCCATGTTTCAAAGTGAGCAATTAAAGGATACTTCATAGCTAATTGCTGTGAGAAGGGGCTGCTATGTGGAATATGCTCTATTGTGATTCTTGCGATTGCTTGACGTTTTATTAAGAAGCACATCTTTGTACTGCGGTGAAATTTGATTTTCGGCAGCCTAACTGCGTGCGTAATAACTGCTGAAGTAATGGCTGTTTGGATTTGCTGTGGCACTTTTCATTTTTACATGTAATAAACATGCCATAAGTAAGCTGCAATTATCAGGGTCACTGATGTACAGAAATCCTCTGTGGATAGGTAGTTTATCTAGTCTGAGAGTAAGTCTATTGTATGTGTGGCTAGGAAGGCACGAGCTGTTTGTAGCTCTGCAGGGTCATTAGTTAAATTGCAGATCCCTAGAAAGACAGATCTCTTCACTGCTGACAGAGCCTGCAGGGGTCTAAAGACCCATAGGGCCATATCGCTGAGGCTTGAAGTGAGACCTAAAAAGCTCTGGTGAACTCCAGCCAGTTCTGTGCCCGGTCAGGTTGAACACCTGAGTTGAGCTTCAAGCGTGGTACAGAGACATCACAGTTCCTGAGCACTGGGTCGACTCAGCAGTACCAGCCTGTGCTGGAGCCTCTTGGGTGTGTGTGGCCGGCAGAGGTTGTGTCCCCAGGCTGTGGAAAAGGAGGGCTCAGTCTGGGCTGACTATAGGATGTGTCTTAGCTACCCAGATAGGATTGGTGTCATGTCTGAGCTGCCTGCACGGCTAGCTGTGTCTGATGCATCCCAAAATGTGCAAATGTAATGCATCTCTGGGTTGCTCCATTATTTAGGAGTACCTCAAGTAAAGAGGCATTGACTGTATGTTTTTGCTGTCTCTAACGCAAGTGACGCTGCCTCCTGATGGTGACGCTCCTGTTGGAGCATTAGCGACCTTCTCTATCCCACACAACGGCCTTGAGCAGAGGTGACTCATCATCTCTCTCCATCCTGCTTGTGTGCTGTGAGGCACGTCTGTGTGACAATGGGGACTGTGTAAAGGGAAGAGTCATGCTGGGGGTGTTGAAGATGTGTTTGTGTCTATGTTTTTCTGTTGCTTGTAGTGGAGGAGAAGTAATGCGATAGGACGAATTAGCGATTGCTGCGCAAGTTATTGATACATTATTTGAAGATCCATGTTTTACAAAGAATCCTTTTTCCCTTTGTGTTCAGGGAATATTAGTGGTCGGAAAGAACGGGAACACAAGTGTTGAAAAATGTTGGTGAAATGGCTTAGAATTTATCCATTTTCGAGTGCAAAATGAAATAGCACTCTGTACATATCACCAAATAAAATTCCCTATCCAACAGAATCAGTTGGAATCAGAATCAGGTACAAACTATTTTTGTACCTGTACTTAACAGTGACCGTCAGGATTTCTCACTTCCAAACTGAAGTTTTACAAAAGCATAAACAAAAGTAAAGATAAAGGAACTGAAGAGTTTGCTAATGGTGGTTGGGGTCACAGCTCCCTTCCTTCTGTGAGAGACAGGCCAGAGAAACATACCGATTTCCCTGAGTGGGTTTCAAGGAACAATGACTCACATTCCTTTCTCCGCCCTCCTGCGTGTAACACTGCAGCAGTAAATGATACCCTGAGCCTTGGGATGACGATTTATGTTACTGAATTAGACGCACTCAATGTTCTTGTTACTGTTCAGTCAGTTTATTAGGTTCACACCTTTTGGTTTTGGTTAGGGTTTGTTTGGTGTGTTTTTGTTGGTTTTGGTTTTGTAGGTTTTTTTATAACTGTAATAATGCAGGAACTTCTTGATAATTTTGAGCAGCTAGAATTAGCAAGTGGAAATATGCTCAGTATTAAAAAATTTATTGGGATAGAAGTGACAGTGAATTTTCTCAGTAGCAACTTTTATGCATGCAAGTATAGAGAGTGATGGATTGCCGAAATATTTTATGGCTTTGAAATGTGAAAGCTTGAAAAAAATAAGCAGGTTTATGACCTTCTTGGAAAGAATATTAGTCATGCCTGTGCATATGTTGGTATTAATTGTTGTCTGCTTAGGTAAAATACAATCACAGAATCACAGAATGTTAGAGGTTGGAAGGGACCTCAAAGATCGTCTAGTCCAACCCCCCTGCCAGAGCAGGATCACCTACGGCAGATCGCACAGGAACGTGTCCAGGCGGGTTTTGAATGTCTCCAAAGAAGGAGATTCCACAACCTCCCTGGGCACCCTGTGCCAGTGCTCGGTCACCCTCACAGTAAAAAAGTTTTTCCTCATATTTTTATGGAACCTCCTGTGTTCCAGCTTCCACCCATTGCCCCTTGTCTTGTCAGTGGACGCTGCTGAAAAGAGCCTGGCTCCATCTTCCTGACATTCCCCCTTGACATATTTATAAATATTAATGAGGTCACAATATGTACAATATGTTCAGTATGACTGCAATTTTAGAATGTTGCATCCTTGTAATGTCTCATTCCTGCTTATTGCAGAATTTAGGCGTGTTCTTCCCTCTAGTACTAATATCTTAATGATTCTATGATCTGCTAGCTGACATTCATAAGGACTTGCTCCAATTAATTTTCTATCTGTGCTAATGCATCACTTAAATTTTGTTTTAGTACTAGATGGATACGTAAAAAAGCATCAGGTTATAGCTGTCTCTAGGCTGATGAAGAGATTATAGAGCATGGATGTACTATCTCAGTAGCTATTTTCTACAAACAATTGCCATAACAATGCAACCGGTGCAGGAAAAAAGTTAATGCTATTGTATATACGTAGGAGGATTCACTTGGCAATAAGGATTGTTCTGTATATGCTATGTCTTTAACTCTCTGAAGTAGCAATCTCAGAATTGTTCTGTGTATGCCTTTAACTCTTTTTACTTTTAAAGTGGCAGTTTGGGGTTAAATCCAAATGGAGCTTAAACACCATTTTTTTTTTATTTTTATTTGTTTAGTTCTAATAAATGTAGACAAGCTATGCCTCCCTTTCCAGGATTTTCTCTGAAGCTGGTTTTATTCTCTCATGCAACCGATTGTTCTGAACTACTTTTTTTTAATCACAGATTGCGACTTTTGCAGTAATATAAAAAAGAGACATACTTTTGAGGCTGCAAGAGGCGGTGTAAGTTTATTTATGCAAACACTAGACTGAGTCTGACCTGTCAGCTTGCCTTTAACTGCAGTCGCCATTTAGCTCTTGGTTGTGATTGTGTTAGTTGTCAGTAATTGTGTTTGCTGTCTCGGCTGGAGGTTGTGATGAAGTGTGTTGGAACTGGGGCATTAGACAGATAATATTATGATGAAACAGCTGCAGCTTAATCATAATGAAATATGCGTAGGATTTAAGGGCGGCATATTCTGGAAATTTTTATTACACTTAATTCCCGTGTTTAACATGTTTAGGAAAAAATATCCCTGCAATTATAAAGAAACAGATGTAAGATTATCGTAGTAAGTATTATAAAATAAATCTCTTCACTTTCCTGCTTCAGGGAGGGGGCGTTTTTTTTTTGTCTTTGCCTCAGGTGAAACTGCTGGCAATCTTCTTAATTTTTCTGATCTTTTAGGTGTCTAGACCTGAATGTCTGATGTTGCATCCCTTGCAGCTGAGGAGCTCAGGGCAGCATAACTGTGCTGTCAGTCAGTGCTAGGGCACAGTGACATCCAGCACTGTCTCTCTTGGAGGTTCAGCAGGCAGTGAGGTCCTCTGCATTCAGAAATCAGAGGGGCTTTTCTTTTGCTCTGGGACTGAAATCTCCCTCTTTGTGCTCAGGAAACAGAGGGGCTGGGATCCTGAGGTAAATCTGATTCTATGGCATATGGTATTTTGAGACATCCTCATAAATTGCTAGACTGAACATATTCTGTCAAAGGTAATATTTCCTTTTGATCTAGACCGAGCAATTCACTGATAAATTATGGAAAATAAACATTTATAAGATTATTTAAAAAAAAAATTTGGTATTGCATTGTCCAGACCTCTGATTGCATTAAACTGGTGACTGGCAAATCTGATTACTAAGGCAGCCTGCCCAAATTAAAAAATAACAAGTGAGTAGCAGAAAAGAACAACAAAACCACATGCTACTGAGAGAAATCAAGTACTGACACACGAGGTAAAAATATCAGCCATGGAAGCAGTTATCACTGTTGCCGGCAACTGAGGTCATAAATAATGTGGTTTTAGGATGGCCTTGAATTTCTAATAATTGAGAAAACGACATGTGGTAGGTCTTCTTCCTAATGCTCTAATTCTGTGAAACAAAATCAGCTGAGGTATTCCTAGCAGTTCCTTTCTGTACATACAGCTATCTTCATGAGTTTGCTTCATGTGCATAAAAAGTAACTCTATGAAAACCTCTTCATTATGTCAGGGTGAGTTAAATATTTTAAATAAATGCTAAGGATGATGGGGGCAACTTCCTATGGAGGAGTTGGTTTCCTCTTGCTCTTTCAAGATCTGATGGTTCATTTGTGTCTGTGCCCAGGCAAACCGGGACGCAGTGATTAGCCGAGCCCCAGACCAGCAGGATGACCGAGCAGTCAGCCTCCGGGATGCTTCTGCAGTCTACGACCTCCTCAGCATCACGCTGGGCAGAAGAGGGCAGTACGTCATGCTTTCCGAGGTACCGCCTCCTGACCACTGCTGAACTGCCACTTCAAATGTGCAGTCAAAGCCCCTCTGCACGGTAGATTGTTGGGGAAGGTGAAAATGAAGAACACCAATTGGCAATTGGTAGAAACGGCTACAGACCTATGGCAGCGCAGGCCAGAAATGCACACAGACCTGTTTGGGACATTGAAGTAATTTACGTGTAGGCAGTTTTGGCAAAAACCAAAAAACAACCCCCCCCAAAAAAAAACCTCAGGCCACCCTGATATTTCTCCCAACATTTATTTCACAGTGCTTGGAGAGAGCCATGAAGTTTGCATTTGATGAATTTCACCTCTGGTACCAGCTTGCCCTGTCCATGGTGGCCTGTGGAAAGGTAAGGGTCAAACCAGAAGACTTAGAAAGGACACTCTGCCGGAGGAAAGCGTGCATCTGGCTTACTTGTTTGAATGTTCAGTTTATTTTGTGGGCATAGGGGCCATCAGACAGCTATGTGGAAGGACATAGACTCTGATTGCACTTTGTATTTAGGCGTGTGCATTTGGTATTGAGTCCTGTTTAAGGTGTGGTTTCTCCATCTGATCAAGGAAATGTTAATGCTTTTTCATAGAGAGCTTGCAAGGTTTAATAATTTTTAAGTGCTTAGTGCAAAAGATACTGTATAAAAAGAGGTGATGTGTGAATGTTTGCATAGATGCGTTTTCTAGTGTTTATTTTTTTTTAAAATTAATGTAGTGTTTGTCAAAGTTACTGTTTGACCACTGAGATGTCTGAAGTCTGGTTGCAAAAGGTAGGCAGTGGCAGCAGGAGCTTTTCTTTGTTAGTCTGAAAAGAATTAGTTTCTTCAGGAAATGTGGATGGTACACAGTTTAGCCCGTTCGTTCTGGGTGTCCTCACCTACACTTTTAGGTGTGAGCAAATTAATGCTGTGCCACTGGCAGACCACTTAGTGTGATCCTATATTCTGTGCCCATGGAGCATAGGGAAATCCACGTGGAACTGGCTAGAGACCACCAACTGGTAATTATCTGCCAAGTGAGAACTCCTACTGGCCTTTTATGGCTATAACATGAGTTGGAAACAGTGGCTTTGGTGTGGAAATGGGAAATGAATATAAATTGTCATGCTTTTGCAGAGAAGTTGTCATTGTGTGATGGCAGTAAAGCTTGGGAGATGTCTGAACAGATTCCTTTGCTTCTGTGAGCATAGACAAAGCTTTACCTTGGAAGACTGTTACGCATTATACTTCAAAAATTTGGTAGAACAGCAAGTGAAAGTCTAATAAAGAGCATCGAAGATGTCTAAGAGTATAGTTAGCAGGACTGTGGAAAGATTGAAAGAATTTTTTTTAATTTTATTTTTTTAAAAACCTTAAAAGGGAGGGAAAAAAAAGTCCAAGGGAAATAAGTTTTCAAGAGCTCTTGGAAGAAGGAAGGGGTTAATCCTGTCTATGGCAGATAGGACAAGACATGATGGCTGCAGTTGCAGCAACATAAGTTCATGTTTCTTAGTAAGAGGCGATAAAACTAAGGATGGTGGTACCCTGGAAAAAAGATTGCTCATGGAGGTTGTGTGGAGCCTACGTCTCTGGGGATCTGTGCAAAACCAAAGGCAAATGATCAGTCAGTAGTGACCATGCTGTGAGGCACCAGGGGTGTACTTGGTGAGACCTTGCAAACTCTGACCCTGTTCTGGGCCTCCTCAGTTACCTTATCGGCTAAATCTGTTACAATCAAGAGACAACATCAGAACTTTGAGAACGTGTTAGATCAGCAGGTAGCCGAAGGGATGTGTTTGGTGAGAAAGAGGCTTACCTATTCCTGCAGGAGTTCAGTATGAGTATTTCAAAATCCATTTTTTAAGTAAGGAAATGATGGCTAGACTCATGGTGCTAATACGTTAATGCTGGCCTACGTTGAGTGGAGGGTTTACAAGCCTGGTCCAGCTCCTTTCCTCTTGGCATTCAGCTGGAGTTAGCACATTGCTGCCCTCTGTGCCTTTGCAAATCCCCAGGATACCTGATCTCTTGATACTGAGGACAACAATGACTAGCCAGGCCATGCTGGAAAGGCTCTGTATCTTCCTGGAAACACAGGACTCGTCTGGGAGCTTTATTGGTTTTACAGGTTGTGTAACTTGTTTCTCAAGAGCAGACAGCGCTGTAGCTCTAGTAATCTGCTGGAAAGCAAATCTAGATACATACTGCTAACAGTTGAGAGAGTGTGTCCAGAGAGTAACTGTGGTTCAATCTTAGGTTAGTATGCAGGAGAGAAATGGGACCTGATCCTCAGCTTCTAACAGTTTGCATGAGAACTGTGCTTGTCCTTGCATGTCTGCATACCTCTTCACCTTCCCCAGAAGTTACTGAATACTTGGTAAATAAGAGGAGAAAAAAAAAAAAAACCACAACCCAGTGTGAGTATCTGTATCTCTATTACTCTCCTATCTTTTCAGGTTTTCAAGTAGGTCGTCTTTTTGCCTGTACTTTAAATATTTACAAGGTAAAATGGCCTGATCTTGCTTATTGATGCAAAAGCTCTAAATGTTCTGAGCCCTGTACGGGACAGAGGGAATTGCCTTACCCAGCAATCCCATCTGTGCAGTATTTCACTTTTAATCCCAAAGTATTCCATGAAGATTCCTGTCATACACTCTGCAATGCGTCATCTTGCTAATGGGAGATGTGGCATACATTGTTATATTGCTTCACAGCTTGACAGCGGGACAGAGTTCATTTAAAAGTAAGTGCTCCAGTGTAGCAGAAAGAACTGATGAGAAAACAGTGTGGGCTGTCTAGACTGCAGAATGCAGAGTACACTTGAGCTTTTATAGGTAAAAAAATCTATCTTCACCTGTCTCAGTCACAGCCGATTCCTAATCTCATTTCTTTGTAACAAAGTCTCACATCCTGCAGTGTTACTGGTTCTGCAGTACAACAAAAATCATGCTCATAAATCCTGGGTAAGATAGGAACAGTTTTATTAACCTGTAAATGCTGGGAACTTTTTATTATTTTTTTTAAGGATTTGCAAACTCTGACTTTCTTAAGTGCCGTGAAATCCTATCTTGCCTTCTGTTCTGCACTGCATTTGGCTAGTGTTACTTTTATTTTGTGTCTTCATAATCAGGTTAAGTAAATCAAGTTAAATTTCCAACTATTTTCTTCCTCTGCCAGACAAAATTGCCAAGTGGTGACTCCCATTTTTTGTAAGTGATCAGCCTGAATCTCAAGCCAGCCACCTAGGCTCATTACTGTGTAAGCAGGCTTGAGTTTATGCATTATTCTAAAAAGCATGTGTCTTTACAAAAACAGACACATCACTTCAGTAAGTTCTTACAGAGCAAGCGAGGCCTTAGGGCGTAATAAAACAGTGAATTAAAAAAGCTCAGGGAAGCATAACCTTCCTGTCTGTCTTCTGTCCACTTAAGTGGTAGAAATAATGGAGTGACAGCAATTTCACTTTCCTGTGCCATTCAACAACTTCCATAGTGAGAAAGGTGGTGTGGTCTGGTTGTTTTTTAACCCATTCTTGGGAATGCATGTATACCAAGCTGTATATTTTCTGAAAGAAAAGAACATGTTTATTTAAATTATTAAAATCTGCCATGAAATTGGAAAGACTCGTATGGGCAATTTTAGGTGAAATGATGGGAAATCCTAGACAATGGCAAAGTCATAGTGACCGATGTCCTGTGTCACGAAGTGCAGTTCTGGATAGGCAAGAAGAGAGGTTTAAATCAGTGTAATGCAGCACCATGGTTCTTCTGACTGGGTACTAGGAAACTGAGTGCTGGACTTCTCACAGCTGCTGGTAATGACCTTTGTGATGTGGCAGTCCTGCAGCCGGAGGCTGAGTGGGCACAGAAGCTCCCTGGCTCTGCTGCCATGCATACACAGGCTGGAGCCTGAGTGGCAAGTGGTGTGATAGCTGGATGCCATCTGGCAGAGTCCTCGGGCAACGAGATGAGACACTGTTCTGCTGCCAGAGTAAAACGAGTGCAGTAGGTTGCATCTGCTTGTCTCGAGATTTTAAAAAGTGACCTGTATTTAGCAGACTGGGCAAAGGAAGGACCAAACTCTTATTTACAGAGTGGAGAAGACTATGGAGTCTTCACAGTAGTGGAGACAGACAGCTGTTTGGGGCAGACTTGTTCTCTGCTGCTGCTTTTCAACTAAACAGTTTCCACTGGAGGTTGTGGAGGTTACCAGCGCACAGCACTCCTGCAGGCTAGGCTAGCTCTACTGACACACCTGAAGTTGGAAGCAAAACTGTGATAGCGTCTAGATGATGTATTACAAGCAGAAGGGATATGAAGTAGGGTCCTTGTGTACTTGCAAATGTTTCCCAGGCCTCAGACCAGGTGGATCAGTTTGTGTTCCCTTGTTCTAATTTCTGTCCCCTTCCACAATTAATGACCTCACGTGGGCCCCAGCCTGGGTGTTCCAAAGTGTTACTGGAGCTTTTTGGGAGTAGAGATTCAGAAGTGCATGGTGAGATTGGGCTCTAGCGTAAATTGACGGTACTTCAGAAAGTTTTCTAGATCTGCTTTGTGAGTGTCTTTTTTTTTTCTTACCTGTCGTACTACTTAAGGAAAAGATAAATTGATAAAATACATGCCTTGAATAATGCGGGGCAATATTGATGCCTTTCTTCTGCCAAGCAAGGAGACAAGACTTGTATTTAGTGACAATGATGTGCTATTTTCCAAAGGGTAGCAAGAGAGAGATTCTTCAAGGATGGCTGCGAAATTACTCTGTGAACACAAGAGTCTTAGTCTAAAAATGCAGCAATGTTACACTGATCTCATGTCCAGTGGATGTTTTTTATTATTATTAGTGTATGAAGTACATAAACCCATTTGTGTGCTCATATTTAATGTTTCTGCCCCCTCCCTCCACCCCAAACCCACAACATGACTTGTTTAGTGAATTAAAACCTTTAGAATATGTGTTTCTTGAGAGGAGGAGTGGGAAGTGGTCTCAGACCATCTGAGGGAAGTCTAGAGCATCTGCTAGGAGAGGATAATCTGCTCTTACCTGTCACCCTGTATACTGATTTAAGGGATGAAGTGCAGCAAAAAGTGCATAAGGGTTAGCTCAGGAGCAACTGAAGACAAAAGGGGAATGTTGTGGTTCAAGCTGACTGGAATAAAAATCATGTGGTCTCCAGCTCACTCCTCCCCTGACCCCCATTTCCACAGTGATGTGGAGGGAGACAATTCAACTAAAAATGCTCAAGGGTTTGAGGTTAAGGATAGGGAGGATAATAGTCTAACATTTAAGATGACGGGTAAAGAACCAGAGCAACTTGTGGAGAAAAACATAGATTTAATTCACCACCACCATTGAAGAAGTAGGATAGTGAGAAGAATACATCAATAAATATGACCCAATCTTAAATACACTTCACACACCCCCACCCCTCCCATCTTCCCGGCTACATCCTTCCCCTCATCGGGGCAGAGGGTGGCGGTTGCAGTCCATCTGTCCATTACTCATTGTCCATGGCAGCTTCTCCTTGAGAAAGAGGGCTGCTCGAAGTCTCTCCTCCATGCTGCATGGTGTCCACCTCACAGGAGGCAATCCTCTTCCTCCTCCTGAGTCCCTCAGGGCCACGGATTGCTTCAGGCGTGTCCTTCGCTGATGCTTGGTCTCTCTCTCTCTCCTCTCGCATGGGGCTCTGCACGTACCGACACATCCTGGATGTTCTCGCTGCTGTTGATGCCTTCAACAGGCAGGCAGTCACCTTCCTGCCATCTCAACCACCATGGCCTTCAGGGAAAGGTCCTATTCCGGCAGCCTTCTCCCTCTCCTTCTCCTCTGGGACTCTTCTCCCCCTGTTTCTTCTCAGGGTGATGTTCCTTTGTTCTTTTACCTCCCGCTCCTCCAACAGGAAAACTCCTCAGCGTTAAAGACAGGACAGCTCAAAACAAGATGAAACCAAAAGAGAAAGATAGAACAATGGGGTCCCCTCTTAAATACCTTGATGGCAGAGGCACTGATTGGCCTGGCCCTGGCCAGAGGCAGGTCTAACTCATACCTGAGGATGTGGGAGGCTCTCAAATCTTCACAGGAGTCTACCCCTACTTTTACAAAAAAACCCACCAGACTCAAACCTACGACAGGAAAGAGCCTCTGTGAAAGCCCAGTGGAGCTGGAAGCGGTTATCTGGAGGCCAGGGCTATATGCTCACAGGTTTTGTGCTGAGATTGCTGAAGGCAGTTGTATGTTCCTGGGGCGCCTGGCACGCAGCTGTCCAGCCTCTCTCATCCGCTGTTGACAGAACACCATCAGCCCAGTGCTTGCCTTCATGATGGCAATTGCACGAAACATCTACATCATTGCTGATCCTCCCCCAACCTCTGCTAGCCCATGCTGAGGACACCATAGGGTGTCAATGTTGCCATATAGATAAGATAGGCTGGCAGTAGGGGGATTTAAGTTCCAAGCATGGTACCTTGCAAAACCAGGCAGACAAAGCTGCTTTCAACTGCACAAAATGCTCCTCTCTGCTCTCCTTCCTTATGTTTGTTCATCTGTAAGGCAAAGAACAAAGAGTCATGCATATCTACCTGAATGGTTTTCTTAATAGCATGACACTTCGGGAGGTGTCTGGTGTTACACAAAGGGAAGTAATCACATTCTTCTTGGTATCTGTCATTCAGCTGCTTTTCTGGGAGAGTAGGCTCCAGCTCTTCCCAGAGCCAGTCTTGCAGCGTCACTGTGCCCCCCTTGGCTGCTTAGTGGTTGGAGATACTGCAAACCTGCCCAGGGCTTGTGGTGGCAGCATTTTTAGGGTTTTGAAACTAGTCTGACACAGACATGAACTCTGATTTAGAGCCCTCTGCAAGTTGCTGATACGTCCTGGCCATAGCGAAATAATGACAAGCTAATGGCTGAGCTGCTCCTATCTGTGTTGCACCCAAAAAAAGGGAATGCTTCCCTTTATTTAAACAGTGTAGCAAAAGCAGATGTCTCCAACAGCTTTGAGGAGCTTTAGGTTTGACTCAGCCATGCCTGTACTGCCAACGTACAGCTTTCCAGAAGGTTAGAAGGAAAGTTATAAATATATTTGATACATAATTCTGCAGCAACGGCAGATGAATTTTATGATTTAGGCTGTTCCTTCTGTTGGTTCCCTTGCAAAAGCTTAGGCTGGTTGCTAGGCAACTGGCATAAAAAGAGTACATTTCTCTTTGCATTGCAGGCAGGAACCTTGGGAGCAGCAGAGGCCTCGGATGGCTCCTTAAATAGCATTGCTGAGGAATGAAAGTTAAAATATTGAACATTCATTGGTTAAAGATCCTGTTACAAAGCTCAGCTATCTAGGGGGCATTCAGTAGTTTGATTTCCTCTGGTGCAAAAGAAAGATTAGAAGGGGGTGTGCCTGTGTACTGTAGATAGTACAAAAAAATGGAAATTTCTGAAGATGCCTGACTGTTGAGCAGAATACCTAGGTGGACTATATAATTGCCTTCGGGCTTAACTCTCTTTTCTTGACAGAAACTGTGAAGTGGGATGTTCGTCACATTAGCAGGGACAAATTTATGCTTATAGGTTTTAGAATTTGAGAGGTATTTGTAAAAGTGAATATTTGAAGCTGCTTAACATTAATGCTCTAATTTGCTAAATGCAAGGTAAAAGAAAAAGAGGAGAAATGGTCCCTGTGTTGAGAGAAGTAAATGTCTTGGGGAACTAACGTTCGTGCTGAGGGATTAGCAGAAATCTAGAAATTCAGTGGAAAGCTAACACCAGAAGAACTAATTCCAGAGTTCTCAATTGCTGGCTCGCTCTCTCATCTTCCTGTATTGGTTCAAGGTCATTTACAGCTAGATGTCTGTGAATCCCAGCATATAGGGAATACTAATTCTTGCATAATGATGAAAGATTTCCCTCCTCTCCCACAATTCCCTGAAAATAGTACAGTTTTAAAAATTAGAAGGGATGATGACAGAATTAAAGCAGTACTAGTTGTGGATATTCATTTGTATACTAAACTGCCAGGTGAATTGGGGATGAGGCTGTCTACCATAACTACTGCCTTGAGATGCATTTTTCCCTCTGGCTGAAAAGTATCACCAAAGAAGCAGAAAATGTAGAAAGATTGTTGGAACCTTTGCAAGGGAAGAGCAACCATTTATGGTGTGTCAAGTCTGCCTGGCCTGATTTACTGTCTGGAAATTCTTCTTCCTTTTACTTACATTTGTGGTTTCTTTATCTTGTAAATACGAAACAAATCTCTGACGTCCTTTTGTTGCTTCGGTATGGTGGGAAAGAAGAGGAGATGAAAGAATGAAAATTGTGTTGGAGTGAGCTGGGAAAACCAGCATTTGGAGAGCATCTCTATTTACCGTAATTGTTGGCAACATCTCCTGAGCCTCTTGGAAAAAGTAAGAAAGAGAATTAAGTGTAGACTATTCTTCATTCTGTACTGCTCACATGCAAGCATCTTTGAGGCGTATGCTTGCATGCTGCATTATGTAACTAGTAAAGGGGGAACAGAAGTTGTGGTTTGTGTTTGGGTAGTTTTTCCTTTACATTTTATTCCCTATAGGATATGGCAGCTCTAATTACTTGGAGAGAGGTGCCCTCTCCACTGTTCTCCTTCTGCATAGCTTCCTTGTGATTTCTCACTGCAGATCAAGAAGTGCCCCCCAATAGTGGGTGCAGTACATACAGCTCTTTCAGAAGTCTGTATCAAAAGCAACCATTTTTCAGTATTGCTTGATACTCCCTAGAAATTGCCTTTCCTAATTTTCTTTTCATAAATTATTGTGGACCGTGTTTGTGATCTCTGCAGAAGAAAAGTGTTGTATGCAAGTAGATTAGATGAGGAAGAAATTGACAGAGCAAACCAGTTTCCTATAGATACTCGATTTAAATATGGAACAGTCATGCCATGTCCTTCCCTGTCTCCATTGCAAAAACCACAAAGTTGTTGGTGTGTGAAGGATGGAGATGCCCAATTCAGGTAACTGAAGTTCTTAAGTCCCTTTATGCAGTTCACCTTTTTTTTTTTTTTTTCCCCCTTATGGCTGAACATTCCCATTTAAAGGATGTTTTCACTCCATAGCCTGACTTGAGCCTGTTCTTTGGTCATAACAAAGGGAGAATGGTCATGAGTCTCCTTAAACCTGATGAGGATCCCAATGCTGGGAAGTCCTACATTAGACCTCCCATAAACAAAGTTGAAACCCCTGTGAGGCAGCTGTTGGCAAGCTTGCCATTTCTTTAAACCATGTCTGTTTAACGGGTTTGTGTGTGTTTGGAGGGACTTAAAAGTCTTTTTCTCAGTGAGAGGCCAAATGAGACCCAGAGGCAAATCCCTGGCTTTCTGAAATCCTTGGGAACTGGTTCCAGTGCAGTCATTATAATCCAGCAATTAGCAAGGCAAACAGAAAGAACTTAAACGCTGGCTTGAATTTTGATGTGAGCCACTCCGAAGCTTGGAATTATGAGTAGGAAGCGTGTACTCACTTTGAGCTCAAGCACTGTTCTTCTCAAAACATGCCTCACCAATAAATCTAATTATTATTGTCTTGCAGTGAATCTCACAAACAATGCGCTTGGCTGCCTGGTCCACCCACACCAAGTGAAAGAATATGTACATTTTAATTATCAGATTATTTCAGCGTTGCATAAACACTGTTTCATACTAAATATTTTTACAAACCAATGACATCTGTATTCAATACCAAGTGGATGATAGTTATTCCCTGCCTATTAATGTCTGTAATTAATATCTTTAAAACACCCTGATATTATATGTCACACAGTCTCCCCTAAGTAAGGTCACTGTGAGAGTGGGATGTTTTTTTTTCCTGTTTTCGTTTTCATCATCTGTCTATAATTTCTGCTGAGTAAAGTTTTTAAAGGTGAAATTATATAGACATCTTGAATTTTTAAAATGCAGCTGGGGAGAAAGGCTTAATGTCAGCTTGTTTCTAAAACCACTTCTGCTCCACATGTTTAATTGCAATTTTTATAAATTTCTTAACTTTTTAAGTGTTTTAGAAGCAGTGTGGAGACTGTGGCTCTCACATTGTATATCAATGTTCAAAACCTCCTGAGTATCTGTGATAAAGTGACTCCACATGTGAGGTGTTTGGGTGTAGTCATTGGGTGGGACTTTGGTTTGCAGCATTCAGTAGTCATTGTTTCACAGTTGTCTCCTGACCACACTCAGGACAAACATGAGAAGTGCTCTGTGGTTTGAAGCTATTGGAGGCTGCAGATTTGTTTGTCCTGATGACTGGCTTTACTCAATGGACAAGCTGCAGATGGGGAAGAGAGGGAAGTTCAGGAGGAACTGGCAAGATGCTGTGTTGTATGGCTTCTCTTCTGGTGTGGACTCTGGAAGTTCCAACAGCTGTGGCCCAAATTAGGGCAGATCTCCCACTGCTCTGGTTTGTGCTAGTGCTGGCTGTGGTGGCCTGCAGGGCAGCTGTCACCAGCTCCCACGTGCCTCCTGCTTACCCTGCAGCCAGGCTGCCGATGGGGAGCTGAGAAAACACCACCAGGTTCAGTTTATATCTGTTTCTGAAAGCGCTGGCACTTGGATAGGTTACGGTCTTTTGTGTACTTGGCCTTCTCATTCTGCTTTTGCATGGTGAGATGACAAGGGTTGGGGGAGGTCAGCTGCGGATATATCAACCACCAAGGTGCATGTTGCCTTGCTCTGCTCTTTGGGTTTCTCTTGTCTGGAAACACCCATGGGACTAGAACATAGATAGAAGGGTAGGAAGATGATGTGCCAGGCTAGGACCCTTATGGGGTTATGCTTGCGTTTCCAATGTGTCCAGCAGTGCTACTGGCAATGCCAGCTGCTTGCAGTGTGGGTAGCTTTCTGTGAGAGAGAGGAGTAAGATGCCATTAAAAACTGAAACAGTACTTGTTCTGAACCAATAGGTTTTGGAGAGGTTCATTCTGAGGGATGCTAGTCACCTCCTGGCAGCGGACTGCAGCGATGTATTTCTTCCTGTACTTCAGGGTTCAGTTACCCAAGGCTTTGTTTCTGAGACAAAGTTTATTTATTCCTGACTTTACTCTGAGATAAGCTTCCTTCTGGCTTTAGGCAAATTGTGCATTTGGAATTGTGAAACGGGAAATATTTCCTTACTTCTTTTGATGATACCTGTTGCCATAGGTAGGCGGGAGCAAACTAGAGAACGTAGGGCATGTGGTTGTTCTTCAAACCACACAACTGGTACCCAAATTTTTCAAGCAGGACAGTTTTTGCTCTTCGTTGCTGTGGACATCCTGTCTTTGCTGTAACATGGGCTGGGCTGCTGTACATCTGTTTTTCCCTTTTCCAGGGCTCCCTTCCAAGTAAATTCCTGTCTAGGCTTTTGAATCCCATAGAAAGAAGTTGACCTTCAGTTCATGGGGGCAAGGATTCGGCAGACACAGCCCACTTGAGTGTGGTGTGAGGGAGTGGAAGTGCTGATAGCTGCTGAGAACCTGAAGCTGCAGTGTGGGGCTGGAGGGGATTGGAGCAGACACCAGACCTGTCTGCTTGTGCTGGTCAGAGCTCTGGTTGGGAGAGCCCCTGAGGGTGAAAGTCAGGAGATGTCTAGGACCTGATAGCAATAGTGGTTAGTCTGACTCTGCAGCCTTCTGTTGCTACTCTCCTGGAATACGGAAAGGCAATGACTATTTATGTGCTTCTGAGAGGGAGTGCTAACTGGGAGAGGCCTGTGTGTGTCTTGGGACTGTTTGGGAGGGATGGGGCGTGTAAGGAGAAATTCTGAGAAAAGATTTCCCCTTGAGTGTAAGGATGAGAGAATTTGGGGGCATCGGTTCAGTAGTGAGCAGAGTTGGAAACGTGAAACTGTGGCCCTGGGTGGGCCAGGCTGGGAAAC
Organism: Trogon surrucura; assembly: GCA_020746105.1. NCBI lineage: Eukaryota > Metazoa > Chordata > Aves > Trogoniformes > Trogonidae > Trogon > Trogon surrucura. Next base: position 96,917,167 of record CM036618.1, on the reverse strand, counting down.
TGTGACAGAGCAACTTCTGTCATTCCTCATCAGCTGACCAGATCTTCTCACCAGCATCTCTCAGATCAGAGCTTTCATAGTTCCTGTTCAAAGCTGCTGAAATGTGGCAGCAATGAATATGTTCTGCAGGAAGCATGTTTGTAGGGCGTATTGAATCAAAAGGGTTATGTAACTGCTATTTTTAATAAACATCATCCATTAATGGTAACCTAACACCACCAAGACAAAGAGTTTTATGGGCTTCCTTTCTAACACATGCTACTCACACCACCTGCAAAACAGTAGTTGCTTGCTCCACCCTTTGTTTGATGGGATTCTTGTGTGTTCTGAAACTGGAGAAGATAGAAGACAATCTATGGAGCAAATTACTGTAGCTGTATAAATGTCTCTCTGAGTAGAGTTGACCTAAAATATTAACATACTGGAGGATAAACTCTTCATGATCTTTTCTGGCTTACTGGAAGATGGTTATGTGCAAAGAAAACTATAGCAGAATTCTTTTGGATTGGGAGAGCAGAGTTAAAATAACCAGTGCGTTAACAGCCGAGGAAAACTGTTTCCTGTGAAGTGCACAGCCAGGGCTAGTTTTCTGGCATGTTTCCTCTCAGCGTGGGAAGAGCATGTGTTTGCGTGTGCATGTGTGCACACATATGTCCGTGTGTGTGGAGGTGGGCATAAAGTTGCTAACTTGTTGCTGACTTGTGATTCTTCGTAACACTTCTTTGTACATTTCCTTAAAATGCCTTGCTTGGACTCTGTAACGGCATTGTCTAATCAGCCTTTTTTATTTTCTTCTCTCTCGCCCTCCTCCTCCAGTCAGCACATGCAGTGTCAGTGCTCCGGGAGTGTGCTAAACTGCGACCTACAGATCCCACCATTCCTCTTCTGGCTGCCAAGGTCTGCATTGGGTCACTGCACTGGGTAAGCAAGCTGATGCAATTCTTATTATGTAATGGGTGAGGTGCTGCAGTGACAGTGCCATGAGTGTAGTTGCAGTGGGGAGAAAGGGAATCCCTTGTAAAAATCATACACACGTGCATGTCTTTTTAAAAAATGACAACCCCAGCAAGAGATTTTGCAGTGAGTCACTGAAATGCATTTTGCTGGAACGTTAAATGGAGGTGGGTGCAACAACCTGACAGTGATTCTGCAGGCTGCTTCTTCAACTGAGTATTGAGTTGAATCAGACCCTCTTGTAACCCTTGGAAGATGAAGTTAATAAGTGGACTGGTCGATAGTTCAGATCTGCTGGATGACTCGCTCCTTCCTTCCTGAAGTTGCTGTGTCAGTGTTTTCTGTTCTGAATGTGTTAATGTATGCTCCAGAAGCAGAGTAGGACTGTGCCTGTGAAATTCTGATTATCCCAAGGAGCAGAAACATCTGTCAGTCTTTTACTGCTTGGTTTAATTAATTGAATGGCAGCCTGCTGTTTTCACCTGTCCTCACCACGAGGTGTCCCTGCAGTCAGTGAAGGATTATAATTGCTGTTAGAAATAAAACAAAGATGCAAGCAAGCGTGAAAGAAAGTACCAGAAAAATCTGACCAGATTTTGGTGAAAAGTTTTAGAGACTAGATTTATTGTAGTGTCCCCCTGCCTCCCATCTCATGGTCCTCTACGTCTCTATCTGGTGAAAGTTGGTATTCAGCTGAACTTAATTGAATTGTATCAGTTTATACCACCATCAACAAGAGAATCTGGTCATGTATATTTTTGAATGAACTATACTGTTGAGACTATGGTGGTTGAACTTACATGTGAGTGAGGTGGGAGGTGCCTTGTTCTAGGAAAAATCTTTCGGGTCCGAGGGCCCTGAGGGAGTCCTTGCTGAATTCTCCAGCCTAACCCCGTTCTCTGTATAGAACAGTTCCTCTCTCTTGTATCCTTGGCTCAGTAACTAAATTTTGAGGACTGAAAGTCATTCAGTGATATAACAATCACAGTGAATGTTTTTTTTATAAAACAAATGAGGTATTTTTTCCGATTCTTAGAGCTGTTAAAACAATATGAAAGCCAGGCATTACAACTTTATTGAACACTCTTATTAGTATCTCTGACAAAGTTTTCAAAGCAAGATCAACTTGTCATTAGTCTAAAACCTCAGCAAGTGTATTGATAATTTTCGCTCTGAAGGTAGAGGAACTTAACAGGGTAAATTTCTGCATTCACTTGGAAGCATAGTGGGGGACTGCAAGACCTTGACAGCTTCAGCTGGCAATTCTGTTGCCTCAGTGATTGCCAGGAGGAAAAAAAAACAAAATAAATTAAATTACAACCCAGCAAAACAGTTGTGTTAGATGTGAGGAAAATCTTTCTCTGAGATCAGCCTAGTTTTTGCCCAGGAGCCTGTATTTCCATGCAGGAGACAAACTAGGGATCTCCGCAGAGGAAATAAATCTTTGATTCTTCTGCCGCTTGTTCTGTGAACATGGATCCAACAAAGGGAGGGCACTGGAGTTGTGAAACCAGTGAGGGAAAAGGCTCTGTTGGACCTGATACTTAAAAACAAGGAAGAATGGTTGGGAATATGAAGTTCGGGGGCAGCCTTGACTTCACTGGTTATGAGGTGTTGAAGTTCAGGATCCTGAGAGAAGGCAACAAAGCAAATAGCACAGTGGTCCGTTCAGATGTGCTTTGACTGAGCACTTCTAAATATAAACAGTGACTTCCAGAAAGCTGTTGTCTCTTGATACTTGCTGAGCATTTGACCTCTTCCATAACTAGCCTTCAGACAAAATTGAAATACAGTGAATGCATTTTGTGAGATTCCCTGCTAAAAACCAAGATCCTGGGATGTTCTTCAGTTTAACAGGAGCAATGAAGTTTTAATGGAGGCACCCTGCCACACACTGGATCACGGATGTGAAAGGACAACGTTTCTGTGCTGTGAGAAAAGAAACGACATAGAATCCCTTTTCTTCCATGTATTACCCTGGTGTTGATGCAGCTCTTGCTGTTGAGGACTAAATCTCAAATGGTGCCATTTAAAGTCTGCTGACAGTGGTGAATGAGGAGTTGAATGTGAAATTATGAGCTCAAATGAAGACGCTGCTATGACAGGAAGTAGGCAGAGTCAGGATTTGTTCTTCTCATTGGTGCTTCTCCCCAAAATCTCTTTGGATTCACTAGCACAGCTAGCGTATAAAAATTCCTTGTTAGAGACACTTAGAAAAAGACAGTGAGGTTGTAGGTCAATTGCAACTCTTATCTTCAGGCAATCCAGTATCTCCAGACTTCTCATACATAGCATAGCTGATAAAGCAACAGTCTAACCCTAAAAATTTGGAGAAAAATGGAAAAATTAAGATGGTTTGGATTACTGCAAAGCAAGAGGGGGTTTTCATCTATTTACTGCTTTTTTTTGTTATGTGAAACGCTTTCCAGTGTTACTCAATCAGAGTGTGGCTCAGAACGGGGGTACGGTAGGAAATACAAACATGATTTCACAAGAAGGTCATTTTACTGCAGTTTTCTAGAGTACGACCTTGTGAACTAAAGCCAGATTAAAAATACTCCTCTTCCCTGTTTCTTTCAATTAGTGGCCTGACCCTGATGCAAAACTTGATGATGGTATAGAAGAGTTTTAATTCAGGGGAATCAGGAAAATCAGAGTGAGCGTATTTTAAAAGAACTGAAATAGTAGGTTCCTACATCTCGTAGTCACAGAGGGATGGTTCTGACATTACTGGCAAACTCCTTTACCTAATAAAGACCTCCCTGCTTAGCAGAGTTGTGTTTCTAAATGTCATCCTTACAGTAATTATTTGCATTTAAATTACATGGCAATCAAATCAGAATTGAATCATTTAAACTGGAAATGAACAAGCTGATCAATGCCAGTATAAATAGAAAGGAGGATAGACATGGCACGGGAACAGCTTAATGGACAAATATTAAGTTACAAATACTCAAATATATCACACTTTTCAGAACACATAAAATACGATTAATTTCTCAATTAGGAAATATATAGATGTACTTGATTGCTGGCTAGGCAGGAAGAGGGTGAAATCGGGTCACCATTTATCCAAATGAAACAGCTGATTTATATGTCCTGCATCTGTCTACTCTGTGTTTTTAGTGTGGTATTGTACTCAGCTTTTTTTATTGTCCGTGGACAAGCAGTACTTGAGTCTTATTTCGGTTATTAACAATAAAAAAAACCCCAACACACTTATGCAGCTGGATAATTACAGAATGTCATGAGGAGCACAGAACAGTTTATTTCCTGATTAATCTAGTGGTCACATAACTTGTTTTGCTGCCTTTGGATGTGGTGTCTCAGCACACTTTAAGAAGCAGGGAAATCAAAAAAAATAACCGAAATGTACCATAGTGGTTTACAACATTGAGGATGCTCAGATCACATCTGTGAAATAACCTCTCAGTGCAGAACAAATCGAAGTGAAGACATGCATACATTCATACTGTCCTGTGCAAATCAATATATAGCAGAGCCTGATGTGGAGAAGAACGAAATGCCCCCAACTTCTGTTGTGACAGCATAACCAGATTATTAGCTGATATAAATTGGAATTAATCCACTGGCATATTACTGGCACCATACTGGCTTGTATCAGGACATGATCTACCCCATCAAGTGTTAGCTTTCAGGATTGGGCCTTCAGTAAATAAGAGTGATATAAGCAGTATTTTGGTTACCTTTTTCAGAACTACAGGTTTTTGCGAAAGCCTATTTGTTTTTAGCCAGCTGTCTTTTAGCATTACAGGATACAAGTTCAGAGTATTGTTTTAAATTTTCATAGGAAAGTTGATGTAGCTCACAGTGGAATATGTCCATTCTGAAGTTGTCCTGCCTTGGTACACTATAAAATCAGAGTTCCACTTACTAAAAGACTTGCTGCAATTTCCTCTTTCACTCAGCCTTCCCTGGCACAGCCTCAGATGAATGCTGACTTGCCTATTTTGGCAGTGGCTTTGACTTGCAGCACAAGTTGTTGATTTCAATATTTCAATAGTACAACGCTGTTAATTTCACTACTAATCTCGCTTCTCCAGGACCCTATCCTGGCAGGTGTTGTGAAAATATTAAAAACAGAACTTCTATGTACAGGCAAGTAGGTAGAAAATTAATATCTGAAATTACTGACTTTCTCCATTTTAGGAGCCTTATTTAAAGACATTTAGGGTTATTATGATGCTTTCTTGTGCTTTTTACTCCATTAGTTTCAACAGAGACGGATCAAAAACTTTGTAAATGCACATAGAGACAAATGAACTGTAGTCCTAGGACAGGACTGCATCAAGAGAAGTGTGGCCAGCAGGCTGAGGACGGTCTGCTCTGGTCAGACCCCACCTGCAGTACTGGGTTGAGCTCTGGGGGCCCCAATACAGGAAGGACGTGGACCTGTTGGAGCGAATCCAGAGGAGGGCCATGAAGATGATCGAGGGGCTGTAGCACCTCCCCTGTAAGGACAGGCTGGGGGAGTTGGGGTTATTCAACCTGGAGAAGAGAAGGCTCTGAGGAGACCTTATAGTGGCCTTCCAGTACTTAAAGGGGGCTCCAGGAAAGAAGAGGAAGGATTCTTTATCAGGGAGTGTAATGATAGGACAAGGGGTAATGGTTTCAAACTGCGAGAGAGTAGATCTAGATTAGATATTAGGAAGTAATTCTTTACTATGAGGGTAGTGAGACACTGGAACAGGTTTTCCAGAGAGGTTGTGGATGTCCCCTTCCTGGAAGTGTTCAAGGCTAGACTGGATGGGGCTCTGAGCCACCTGATACAGTGTAAGGTTTCCCTGCCAATAGCAGGAGGGTTGGAACTAGCTGATCTTTAAGGTCCCTTCCAACCCAAACCATTTTGTGATTCTGTGATAGTCTTGAATCTTCTTGGTCTCTGGTCTGACAGAAAGTAGGAAGACATGAGACATGTTCTATTTTTCATTGGCCCACAGTTGATACAACAGAAATAGTAGTGGTGTGCTAAACTTGTGTAGGATTATCAACTGTTACGGGCTTTTGGAGGGGCTTCACCCCATGGCAAAAGCTGCAGCGCAAGATGGTGCTGTGCTTCTCAGACATTTCCCTTATTTCTTTTAACTCGTCAATCCTAGTGTTCACAGTGAACTGCTCTGCTCCAGCACTTGGCTGGAAAGACAGAGATCTTGCCATCACTCAGGGAAAAGGAGAAGAGAGTGAGGTCGGGCCAGGCCAGACATGCATGGAGTCATGCGAAGTGAGTAGGACGTAGGATAAGGTCAATGCATTGGGGGTGGGGAGGGGTGAGGCTGGGAGGCTGGCAGGATGTGGATTTAGAGCTGCATGCTTCTGATGTAACAGTTTATCATTCATTACTTTCACAGACCACTTAATCTGAGAGTGCTTCTCTCTCCTTCTGTCCGTTGTTGACCCTGTCACTATAGATAATAAATGCTGTGCATGTGTTGGTACCCAGTCGCCTGGGAGCCCTGGAGTCACATGGAAATGCTTAGGTCTTGCTGCAGTATGAATAATGTTGAAAGATCAAATCTAGTCCCATTACCAGAGTTATTCCGCTCGTTGAGCAGACGCTCTAGAGGACTGGCATTGCTAGGGCAAGAGGCCACTCAGAAGGCAGTGAATGGTAAGGAGCTACTAGAGATTTCTTCCATCTTTTAAAAGACATTCTTGGTTACATCACAGCTACTGTTACTGGGCCAGTCCCAAGGTTTTTAGACATCAAAAATGACCAAGATTTTTGCCTTCTGTATATCTCTGTTGTGAACAAATCACTCTTGCTATAGTGGAGGAAAGGCTCAAGTATTCCTGAGTGCCGAGGGCTGAGCTTATATGCAGAGTAAGTTGGTGAGCTTAGCACTGGTGACACATGGAGAAAATGCTGACTAGACCAACAATAGAAAGCACAGAATTTTTTTTTTCCCTAACAGACGTAACATGATTTGTTTTGTATGCCATGAGGAGCTGTGGGACAGAACCTTTACATTATACTAGCTCTTATTGGCCAGTTTCTTCCCATGCATTTTTCCCATTCTCAATCTCTTTTCTCAATATTTAATTTACCTCTCTTTGAATTAGTCTCTATACATACAACCCAGTATAATGGAAATTACAAGAAGGGGTCAATCCAACCAGTTAATATCATGCATAATTTTGCATAGATATCCTTTGTGTAGGATTTGGGTCTCTTATGTGAACCTTGTCTGCTGTCCTAAGTCTAGTGTCACTTGATGCGTTTCCTGCCTCCTTGCTTGTGCGCTCCTCTTTTTTCTGGTGTAGTTAAGTGCCATTGTCATGCTGTTGTATATCCATTTCCTTGTCCTCAATTGTTCTAAATCCATGTTGATGAGAATTGCAGCTCCCACTTAGTCCTGAAGGGTGTTGATTTAGTGGGGGAGGGCTTGACCTTTTCTAAAAACAAGCTGGGTGGCAGTTGGAACCAGCTGGGTGGCAACAGGCCAGGGGACACCACCTGCTGTTCCCCACTCCCTTGTCAGTATGCCCCCAGGCTTGACTTGAGCACACAACAGAACTTATGGCCAAATAACAAGGGTGACTGGAAGAGTCACCCAGTGTTTCAGGGAAAATATCCCTCAGGGTTCTGCAGCTAACAACTGCTCATTTTACATCAAAGATGATGGAGGGGGTGGAAGGGGAACAAAAAGCCAACCCCACAGTGTTACAACCTTACCGGTGTCAGTTCACAGTTAAGCAGCCTGTCTCTCTCCAGGTGTCAGGTGTGTGCTTGCTGGTGTGGTGGAGGGGTTGCTTGGCTAGTGCTTCCAGGTGCCTCCTGATAATTATACAGTTTGACTTCAAAATACTTAAAGTTCCTTTTGAGTTCTTTTTCCCCCATACCTCCTTTCTGAGCTTTCTTCCAGGCAGCTCTGAGAGGCAGGAAACCTCTCCTTGCATCCTGTGGTGCTACCCTTCTCTCCACTAGCTATTCACTGCAAAGGATGCAGAGAAATGTAAGAACAGTGAGGGCCAAATCAGATGTATATCTTTTTTTTTTTTTGGTTTGCTTCTGAGAGAATAACTTACTAGGAAGGGCCTATAAGTTGCAACAAGGAGTTCTGATCTGTGTTCCTTGCCCTTCCAGTGCTGTATTGTGTCACCTTAAGATTGGAGTCCTCCTCCTCCAAAGTAAATGAACCATTGAGGTTCCCTTCATATTGAGGCTGGCCTCTGGCTGTGCAGTAGAAGTAGGAATGGACATCTTGATTCTCCGGATAAGCTTTCTGCCGCTTGTCTCAATTCTGTGTACCTTGAGCTCACAATGTTTAGGAGTCCCACAGGGTGAGACTTCAGATACCTGGCACCACATGGTGAAAGAAGAAAGGAGGAACAGCTCCTGCTGCTTCAGATCACGTGGCAGCATGCAGGAGCTGCAGCTGGGAATTGTTGTGTCTGGTGAGGCTCCAGACCTCTTTTGGAGGTCTTTCCCCCTCCCTTTCCTATCTCTACGGCACAGAGTGGAGACACCTCATATGCTTAAGGACCCCCACAGACACAGCTTTACTGGCAGATCATGGCTCGGGCACACTACTGGTCCCTCACTCGTGTACGGAGAGGATGTTTCCATCCAGACTGCAATCTGGTGGTCCTTGCGATTTAGTTGGTAGCACCAAGGGGATTATTCCTTATAGTAGTTTCCAGATTCATAGTTGACCAGGCAATCGGCAAGACTGACGCACTGGAGAGTTGAAACCTTACAGTGAGTGATGTGAGTAAAAGGCTTGGTTTTTCACAGTTGCCCAGAGCGATTGAAGAGTAGGAGAATGGGAGAAAAGGGGGCAGATGGCAGCCACAGCCAGGCTGGCAGGGGATATGGCTGAGGGCTGTGAGAAGGAGAGGTAAATGTTCTCATGAACAGAACCAGCTGTGCTGGAGTTTGGAAGGCCACTTATTTTGAGAGGAGCCTTCAGCTGACCCAGGTTTGTATTCATGAAAATCTTTGTGACTGGTCAAAGTGCCGTGAGTGTTTAATGTGAATAAACATTTACAAGAGTGTGCTAGAAGTGCTCTTTCAGCTATTTAAAAAATTGTGCTTTTAATTATTCATACAATAGATTAGTCTGACACTCACAGGTGGCCCTGGATAACTGGCAGGCAAGAAAGCTGAATGGCATGCTGCTGATTTATGTGGCATAGGCTATCAGTCAGAGAGTGGAAACACCATCAGGTGACCATTCAGAGAAACAATGGAGCAAAATCTCTCCAGTTTTAAATGTCTTAATTTCAACTCCAAACCTTTCATTTCATCTCTTTTTTCATACACTCTACCCACCACTACCCTTGTTTCCTAGTCATTAGAATTCCTTGTATAGCTCTTTTTCTTTGTCTGATGGAGGCTTTTTGGACGAAAGCATGTTTGGGAAGGAGAAACAATGAAGAAAGTGGGAATATAGCTGTTCATGGTGGTAAGAGGTGCATAATTTTCTGGCTACAGAGATTTTTTTTGTCTTGCATAAAAGTTCCTGAGAGTTGAAATATTCAATTATTGTTTCATGGGAAGGATTTTCTTGTGTTTTTTGGTTGGTGTTTTGTTGTGGGGTTTTTTTTGTGGGTACCCTCACCGCCTGCGTGACAAGTCATGGGACATTTAATTCTTCCGTTGTCGTAGGCTCTGGTCCAGAACACCTTCAGCGTGTGGCAGGAAAGTCAGTAGGGCTGCTGGTGGGATTAAGAAATCTTCTGGTACAAATCTCAGTCTTCCTGATGTGATCAAAGTTTAAAGGGTGTCATACGAGCATCACTGAAGTGAGTAGGACTATTTCCAATGTTTTCGGTAGACTTTAGATTAGCCATTAATGACAGTCTACAGGTCTTATTCTTTTCTACTTACACCAAGTGAGTGATGTTAGTGAGAGTTTAAGATTGGGAATGAGGAACATGTTATCCTGTAATAACCTATTCAAATTATTGCTTAAAGTGTCATTAACGCAGATTTTGAAGGTAATACTTGCAGTATTATGTATTTTCAGTAGACTTACATCCGTATGATCAGCTGGAAAGGAAGGTTGCGGGGAGCAGTGTGTATTGTAGTAGAAGAGACCAACTGATGTATTTCACCATTTTGGAGGCTGATCTGGAGAGATTGTAACTGCTTTCTCTTCCTGTTATCTGTAATATACAGTGCATTTTCAAGGAAATGGTGTGTTTGCAAAAGATGCAAAATGTGGCTAGTGCAGCATGAGCTGCTAAGGTAGTGTGGTATTTCAGATCAAAATTTGTGTCCTGTGTTTGATGCCTCCTCCTTGTGGCTGCCGAACTGCCAGCAGCAGCTGAGCTCAGCTTGCAGTGAAGTGTTTACTTGGTTTACTCTTTTAACATTTTTTAAAGAAGTAAAATTTGCTAAGGTTTAAAAGCATGATACAGCAAAACAGGATGGCCTTCCTTTGAAGGAAGAAACTTGTTAGACCTTTCAATGTACTGCAGGATAGTATAAGTAGTTACTTGTTCCAACATTTGTATTTAAGGTTGTATGATTGAAGCATGTCGAAAGTGAAATATGAAAATAAGGGAGTGTCCTTCATTAGCTTTAGTATATTTTGGGGTGGAGCTTAAAACCAAAACTTTTCTCGAAACTGCACATGTGCACCAAGGTCTGCTAATCTGACTTTCTACGTCCTCCTTTCTTATGAGTGTTTACTGTGATCACTGAAAGCCCTTGTATGAATGGCTCTTGAATCACTTGCAGGTAAGTTTAATGGGATAAGATTATTGAAGCAAGCATAGAGGAAATGCCCCTAAGTGTCCACCTACCTCTTTTGCAGCTGGAAGAAGGAGAATACTTTGCTAAAATGGTGATAGAACTGGGTGAGGAGGCTGGAGAGTCCCTGGCAAAGGGTTACCTGGCACTGGGCCTGACATACAGTCTCCAAGCTACTGACGGTGAGTTATCATATTTGTCGAATGTGTTGTATGGAGAGCATCTGTAGAAAGTCTTCAGTGCAAGCTAGGGAAACTTATTAGAAACTCTGCTTTTAGAGCTGACTGGACGAGAAAACAATCAGATTGCAAGACAAATGAGGACTGTTCCTTTGCTCAGAGAACTGTCTTCCATGGTAGTAAAAGTGAAGGTTTTAGGTAAAGGAAGAAATACAAATCATTAGCTGGGAGGAGATAATCTGACTGTAGCTGACAGTGCTTGGTGTGCTTTACTTGAGTATTTGCAATACATTTCTTTCACTTGTTTACATAACAAAAAGTCAAACTTTCCATCTATTTTCGTATTTATGTCACCCACTCATAAATCACATAAAGCAATACAGTCCAAGAACTGGAGTCAGAAATACATGTCTTCAGTTCCTGGCGTGATACTGATTCCCCACAGAGATTTAACCTCTCTGTGATGTCGTTTCTTTCTCTGCTTGGAAGTAAACAAGATAAAAATATCTACCTCACTGGTGCATGTGGATGTTGACTAGATACATTCAGTGGTCTGTAAGAAATATTTTATTTTAATGCCGCTTACTTGGGTTTTGAATGACTGGACAATGGGCTTCTGCAGATTTGGCACTTGGTAGCCAGGAGGGCTCGAGTCCCAATGTTTGGGAAAGTTCTAGCTCTGAATTTCATCAGCTCACAGGTGTGAACAGTCTTTATTTTTTTCTACAACTTCTAGTATAGGTAGACGGCCTTCTAACATAATTTCTTTCAATAATGGCTGAGCTGGTGTGTGTCCTGATCAGTTTGACAGTCCCGCCCACATGGAAGCGGTGGCTTTTTTATCAAATGGGTCCTGTAGAAATGAACCAACTTCTTCCAATGAACAAGCTGGAAACAAAATTAAAATTACTATCTGGTATCATGGAAGTATGCTGGCCTTGCAAGTTGCACCAGAATGCTGCAGGGCATATATATGAGGAAGTGGCTCGTGCTCTTTAGTAGTGCAAGCTGGTGCATTTTTTCAGGCAGCCGTATCTGATCAACTGTGCTGAGAAGTGTTTTCCAGTGTGGAGGCTGATGGGCACTGTAGCTTTCTTCAGTTCTCCATTTCTCTGCCTCAAAGTAGTTCCCCCTAGGAAGTTTGTGCCCCAAAACAGCTGTCCTTCCTAGCCTGAACTTTCTCATACCTTTTTTTTTTTTTAAGTTCACTAAACATCGAGTTCTGTTTAAGAGGCTAGCTTTTTGGAGTATTTTGCCTAGATTGATTTTTTTTTTAATTGTCCCTAAAGCTATACAGGACTATTTTCAGAGATAAAATGTTTCCAGTGTTAGCCATTACGATCTATTTGTTATCCTTAATGTGCAAAGAAGATGATTTCTAAAGAACGGAGTTGTAGAGCCGTGTGCAGTACTCGGGCTCTAAAAATACTATGGTGCAGCAAAGTGCGATTTGGAAACTTTTCTTCTGGAAAAGAAGTCTTCTCAGAGTTCGCGGAAGATTAGTTCAGTGTAAAAAGCATCCTTTTTAATGTAAAAGAAACAATCTTCACAAACAATCTTCAGCTGCCTTGATTTTTATTTATTTTTAGATCTTTTTTTTCCATATTAGCATCTGATTTATGTTGTGAAACAGTGGAATATCTGCCTTCTCGTATCTCTAACCTCTAGGTCAATAGAACCAGACACTCAGTTATTTGAGGGAATTCTAAAGAGCGTATTTCCATCTTTCAGGTCATATTTTAATAAAGTGGATTAAATCCTTCAAAAGCATATTTATGAAGATCATGAATATGGAACAGCATTTTACTAGAAAATGTCAAATTTGCACTGAGACATTTTTCATGAGTGTCATTAAAAAATAGCTTAGCACAACGAGGAAGCAAGAGTAGAACATGCTGAAAGGAAGACAGCAACTCCCCTGTCATCCTGCCTCATGCTGTCAATCTTGTCTATCACTGTGTTTATACTAGTTCATAGTGGCGTATGCAGGCACACGGTCAAACATCTATATGTGATTTCCGTAACTTTCCACTTGAGCTGACTTCCTGTGAGTCAGCATTTTCAATGGTAGTGAAGTGTTTCAGAGACATTTGATCCATGGCCTTAGAAAGCTTACAGCACTGTATCAAGATGCCTTCAGTCCAAGGCTGGACTTTCTTATTTAATATATCCTTCTACTGAGTATTTCTCTTCCTGTGTGACAAAGACACTGAGGGGTTGCGTTAAAGCCTTTTCTTTGTGACCTGCAAAAAGCACTTGCTAAAACATGGAGTCAGAAGAGAGAATCCTACTGAGCGACAATTCAAAGAACTCGTGTGAGCATTTGATTAAAAAGTCACTTTACAACTATTAGATTTACTCCTGGATGAAATAAGGCTTCTGAAACTTATGGTGGGTAGCGCTATGTGTAGCTTCCTTGTTCTTAATGTCTATTTACATGTTTCTTAAAATAAGTTCTCAGAGAAAATCATTGCCACCTTTGCTTCACTATTAAAAGCACAAGTCTTCTTGCTCATCCAGAATGTCCATCTACAGCTATGCTAAATTTTCTGCGGATCTGTTCCCAAAGGCCAGTGTCAACAGCAAACCTTTTCTCTTCCTCTTGTAGTTCCAGATTTGACATAAGCTGTACTGTCAACTTGACCTCCCTTAGGTCTGGTGTAGAATCCATTGAAGACAGGTGAAGTGAATTTAATAAAGGCTAAAGAGGAAAGACAAGGTTGAGAACACATTCCTGTATGACTTACTCTAGATGATCCTGCTTTGCAGGGGAGTTGGACTAGATGATCTTTCGAGGTTCCCTTTCAAGCCCTAACATTCTGTGATTCTGTGAAATACAGGTGCTCTTCTTATCTAACATCATCACCTCACATCTTGTGATTTATTTTTTTTGTAGATTTAACAGACTCTCACTCTTCCAGAGATGAGAATGTGTTGTATCTGTTTCCATTTAGATTTTTGGTGTAAGGTCATGGATCAGGGACTGAATTGGAAACTTTTTCTATCAGTCCTCGTGGATGTTATAAATCAGCAGTGTGCTGACGGCACCAGTTAATGTTAAAAAAATGTAATGAATAATTAAGACATGGCTTATTAGTGAACAAACCCATCATTTTTACTTCTGTAGATAGTCAATGTATATAATCTTCAATTACCCTTCTGGGTGCTTAAACTGTATACCTTAATGTATTAGGTATCTTAACACAAAGAAATGTTTTTTTGAAACCCTTTGATGTGCAAAAGGTTGCGTGTGCGTTGGTGTTTTAGCTTGGATGAGATATGTATTTCCGAAGTCTCTCTCCATTACCCTCCACTTCTGTGTTCATGTAAGAGAACACTTGGCACAACACAAACCAAACTATTTCCCGTAAAACTAGACCTGAATATGCTGCAGCTGCTAATGGGAGTTCAGGCTGTGATACAAGACTAGAACAAAACCCCTGTCCCCCTGTTTGTAGTATTGATGCTGATCCTCAGCATTAACTGTTTCATTCTGTGCACTCAAACCTACTGTGCTTCATCTGCTTACTAACACAGAACTTACCCTCCTCTGTTTTCAAATGTGACTTGAGCTTCGTATTTAGGTACAAAAATGTTGCTGAAGATTCTTTTGACTTTTAGTAAGGCTTAAGCTCTTTTAAAGCCCAAGGGTGCTTTAGAAAAACAAATCTCGGGCTCCTAAGGTGGCATTTGCAAAAGTGCCGTGTCATACAGGAGTAACTGCTGAAGTTTCAGAAACCTCAGCTCCTCTGTGCTCTCTGCCTTGCTGTGGTCAGACTGCTTTGCAGATCATTCTTATCTAAGTAATAAGTCCTAACTGCATTTTAGTTGGTAGAACTGAGAATGAGATCTTTTCAGTGATACAAGTGAGTTGCAGTGACGACAACTTCTTTGAACAATTCCGTGAGTGGGTAATCTACAATGTCTCTGGGTAACCTGTTCCAGTGTATTGTCACCCTCATAGTAAAGAATTTCTTCCTTATCTAATCAAAATCTTCCATATTTTAGTTTAAAACTGTTACCCCCTGTCACACAGAATCACAGAATGTTAGGGATTGGAAGGGACCTCGAAAGATCATCAAGTCCAATCCCCCTGCCAGAGCAGGAACGCCTCGATAATGCTACATAGGAACGTGTCCAGGCAGGTCTTGAATGTCTCCAGAGAAGGAGACTCCACAACCTCCCTGGGCAGCCTGTTCCAGTGTTCCTGTCCTATCACTACAGGCTGTTGTAAAAAAAATATCTCTTCATCTTTCCTACAAGCCCCCTTTAAGTATTGAAAAGCTGCAATAAAGTCTCTCCAGAACCTTCTCTTCTCCAGGCTGAACAATCCCAGCTCTCTCATTCTCTCTCCATAAGAGAGATTTTCCATCCTTCTGACATCTTTGTGTCCCTCCTCTGGATTCACTCGAGCAGATCCATGTCTTTCTTTTGCTGGAGGCCCCAGAGCTGAACCCAGTGCTGCAGGTGGGATCTGATGAGAGTGGAAGGGAAGAATCACCTCTCTTGACCTGCTGGCCATGCTTTTTTGATGCATCTCTCCCCAAATCACATTTCATTGCCTTTTTTTTTTTTTTTTTCTCTCCACTAATTTATCTCCTTTAACTGTAAATGTCCTGTAAATAGAATGGTTAATTTGCAGCATCAATCCTCAGTGTCGTCAAAGATAAATTTCAACATGTTTATCCAAGTCAGACACAAATCTAGAGGTGGACAACTAGATTTCCATCTTAGTTGTAGCTGACGATGCAGTTCCTATTGTGAGAGATGGGACTTACGTGCTGTTTCTCAGTAGTGCAAAGACAAAACTGACTAGTTGCTTCATTTCCATATCACATTTTTCTGACTGCAGGCTGAACATTAGCTCCCACCTAGCAAAATATTTGACTAAAACTTCTCGTAACCTTTCCCATTTGATGTTTTTTTGGGGAGACAAATATTAAAATTTCTTTCAGTCTTTGTCATTGTGTGGCATCTGCAGAACTGCTGTGTAACTTGCATGAGGGATCTTGTAATTTCCATAAGAAACAGAATCTGATATATTTTTCTGGATGAATATTTATAGCTATGATCAAATCCTTTGCAATATCTCCTGAAGCAATTTTATGTTTATATCAATCCTGATTTTTCATATTTTTTCTAAACTTTCCTCCTCTGTTACCTTTTTCCAGTATTTGGCAGTGGACCTGAGTACTCAATTTAAGGCTATTGAGAGTGAAATGTTTCCAGCTACTCCTAATAAATAATGCATTTTGCATGAAAGTCAATGTCTTCAAATTTATTCTTTAAACTGCAAAATTTTTGTTCAGTTTTTACTACTTTGAGTAGATTTGGTGGCATAAGCAGTTTCTCATCTTTATGGTTGGGGAAATCCCTGAAGATTGCTGTTCCTTCCAAAAGAACCTGGTGTTTTGAAGAACTGTTGGAAGGTGTAGGAACAAAAAAAAAAGTCTGTTCACTATAACTACTTCAATAAAATAAAGTACTTTCAAAATTTCTCTTGATTACCTTTGTATGTCTTGTAGAAGAACACAACTCTTTCCTCTTAGTTACTTTAAAGAATACTTGAATTTTATCTAGTTTTATTGTTTAAGTATATGCTACTTACTAACTGCTTATTGTGAAGCTGACACTGACGTGATGCATGAAGACAAATATATTCGTAGATGGACGTTTACTGATGGATTAACTACTCACCACTTCTTTGTGCTGTTGATAAGTAGCTCTTAAATTCAGGATAGGCAGGACAAGAGAACTGCTTTGCAAAATCTGAAAACTAAGAACCAGGACAAAGACAGCCAGTGTACTTTTGAAAATTATCACTAGCTTTCCAGATGTTTTAGATCTGGGGAGCCACACTTCTCTAAGCTCTTTCTCCATTTTTAGTTTAGTTCTCCAGTTTTAGTTAGGAATTAATTCGCGTATCGAGAAGTAGGTGTAGTGGGTAGGATCTATTAGTTGAGCAAAGTCACTAAGGAGGAAATTAGTGACTGAAGCCACGCCCAAAGTAGCCTAAAAGTCCTTTGTGGTCTCAAGGGAGGTGATGTGTTGTCAAGGCTTTTGTGGGAACTGTAAATCTGGCTCCTGATGTTCCCTGCTCAACCTCCAGCACCCTCCTACATGAAGACAGTGATGGAAACATTCTGTATCTGAGTCAGAATATGCTGCTAGTTACTGCTTTTAGCATATGCACCAACCTGGCAGAGGGCCTGTTATGCTCTTACTATTTAGTTAGTGTATGTCTCCTTCTCCCAGACCCCTTCAGTGGCATATGTAAATAAAAAATGCTTTGGCATTTCAGACAAGGGAGTCAGAAGAGTCTGTAAGAAAAATTAAATTGAGATTTCAAGTTAAAATACTAGTTTTATGTTGTTCTTTAAAAACAAAATGATGTATTTTCCAGCCATGAACACACACACCACCAGATTTCCACAGATTTTATGCTCGCAGTTGGAAATACTATGCATGTGTAACTGTTTATTCATTTACTCTGAAATATTGAGTTCAGGTCTAAATGGCATTGAATCTTGTTCTACAGCTACTCTGAAGGGTACTCAGGATGAATTAAACAAGAAAGCACTTCAGACTTTGGAGAGGTGAGTAGGAATCTGGCAGTTTCTTGCATTGTGTATTTCTTTGGATGAATTCAGAGTTATTGTCCTTTTTAATGTGTTGGGGTTTTTTTTTCCTTCTGTGCAAGTCTTCCTTGCCTGAAAGTTTAAAAACGGTTCAGTAGATATGAGCAATAGTCTGTCAAAACCGTTCCTGTGATGGCTAAGTGCAGTGATTATTTGATTGAATATCCAAGGTATGAGTACCTGTTCTGCCACTAGGCAGAAATAGCCTTAGCCCCAAATTAACTGCAGTAAGATCTACAGTGCTGGGAGATACAACTTCCTTATGTGGTACCAGGAGGTGGAAAGCTCGTTTTATCTCCCTTCCTGTGTGAAGTAGGCTTAAACTCCTGTTTTCCTCATGGTAGGAAAGTGCTGTCACCGCTACACTTAGGGTGTAGGCTGCTGTGGGGAGACCTGGCATCAGTGTGCTCACCGAGGAGGGGGTGATTGCTGTGCCAACGAGCGTTTGCATGGGCTGTTGTGTGAAAAAGGGGCCATGGAGCTAGCGGTACAAAGCAGCCACCATTCACCAGTTCTTTACCACAGTGTTTTGTGGGGAGTCTGATCCAAAGTCTCAACTCTGAAAGTATCTGCAAATTAAACTCCTCTACAACTATGGTTACCTCAAGTAAAACTGCTTGTGTTAAAAACCTTTTTTGTTAGTTCTGTTGTGTTAAGAGAGTGAGGTGCGAGCTTCCTGACCTTGCTACAACTAAACACCACCCAAAACACATTAGGTGGTGTTCGGGTAGTTAGTGGTGTAAATGTAGATGACTACAGACTTAACTAAATGGAAGCTTATATGGTCTAAGTCTTGGGCTGAAGTATCTAATTCTGGGTTTGGTGTGTAAATATCTTACAAAAGTGAAAAAAATTTGGGGTCTCTTATCTCAAAAGTGCACGTGACAGGTTGAACATGTTACTGGATCTTAGCTGTTTTTCTGGTGCTGAGCAAGGAGTCCAGCATGTTTGCCTTGCACTGATTTTACAGTGGTTGCAAGAGCGAGCAGTAAGCTGAAACCACAGATGTAATTGTGGATATTTACCTTGTGGAAATCTGAAAGATGGAATTTTAAAAAGCTATCTGTTTGGTTGCTTTTTAGATCATGAGTATACTTAAAGCATACTAGATTCTGTACTCCAATGTAATACTTTCAATGCTGCCCAATTTTGATGTAATTGTGGTGCGGCAGTGCTTTTAAACTGGGTTTATCTTTATCTTTTGACCTTTCCCCACTGGCTGTGGCTTGTTTTCATGGTATCTTAACTATAGCTAGGAAGCAGACAAAACCTCTAGCCAAACATTAGATACTCAAACCTCAGCCAACACGGATGATGTGGTAGTGAACTGTATCTTCCTAAATGCCCGAGTTTGGTTTGTTTCTTTTTTTTTTTTTCACCTCTTCCTTGTTTTTCCACCTGTTTTTAAAGTACGTGTATGATCTCTCAGGCCATGGTTTGTCTGGTAGCTGTCTTTTGTAAGTGGCCTTTTCAGCTGGAAGATTAGATCAAATATTTTTTCTAATACGTTTTGAGGAAACTTAAAGTAACAACCCTTTGTTTCTTTCCAAAAGCACTACTAATCTCTAGTACACCCATGTGAACTTTCCTCTGTTATTTATTGTTGGAGAGGCTACTGAAGGTTTTGCAAGTGCCACTTGCTAAAGAGGCAGCTCACTCTACTCCAACAGCTTAGGGCAAGGCTGGGTTCTATCTTGTGGAGTCTTGTTATTTGGTTTGGGGTTTTTTTTTGGTTTGTCTTTTTTTCTGGATTTTGGTTTAGTTTGTGTTTTGGTTTAGTTTTCCTAAGTGAAGGTAGAAATTAACGACTTTTCTGTACTAATTGCACCTTGATGACTTTGGCATTGCTTCAGAATCCTTGAGTGCTACCTTGACTTGCAGAGTTACACGACACAGTCAGTCCATATTAAATTAATTCATTCTACAGCAATTAGTTATAAAAGTCAACTGCAAAAGCTTCTTCCTCACAGGCTACGATGGCACTAGAGAGGTGGCTGCCATTAAAATGCTGTGTGGTGTGTTCCCTGAAGTAATTCTTTGATTTTTTTGTTTGTGAATTTGTTTATTTTTAGCAAATGATTAGTTTTGGTAGGGTTTTTAACCGCCAACCTTGTCAGCCTGTCATTTCTCTCATGAGCACATTAATCGTGCTCCCTTTGTGCAGAGTGATACAGGTGCAGGCTTCCCTGGTGTCCTGGAACACAGCCCGGAAAGAGGTCAGGGATGTTGGTTGGCTACAAGGGACCTTCCTCTTCCCCCATCTTTCCCATGTGACATGACTTCCCTGTGCCACAGAGCTAGGAATGAGCACTATGGGTCAAGGAGGGGATAGTTCACTGGTCCCTGGACTGGGCTGCTGTCTGGCATGAGCAGCTGCCCCGTGTTGTTCCCAGTTAGGTCCCCAAAATATTATCTTCATGTTGCTTTGGTTAATGGATTCTCCACTGGCTAGGAAGCTCAGACTGCAGTTTCATCCTCGGCATAGTCTGAGAGGGACAGTTCTCTACCTGGTTGCCCATCCCTGGTCCCTGCCTCACACAGGCCTGTGTGAAGGGCCTCCACACCTGGTTCTAGAGGCACTGCAGCCTTCACTAGCCAAGGGATCGCTGCAGTGCACACTGTTGCCCACTGTGGACTAGAAGGTGGTACCTAAGAGATACAAACTTGACAAGTAAGGGCCTTGGCTTTGGTCTAGGCTCAGCTACTGCCATCAAATCCTCATTCCTCCCTCAGTGTCTCCCCTTTTCAAATTAGGAGACTGCTGTCAACAATTAGACTAGAAGCTGCAGGGTAGAGGATGTTGTGTGTTGTTTGAGCAGCAGTTCAGATCATGGGCTCCTGATGTTTAGTCCTCTGTGGTCACAATAATAGCAGAAACAATTTTTACTTTTTCAATGCTAACTTAACCCTCTCCTACTTTTAAAAAAGTGACAATATAGAAACAAGTTGGACAACAATCTCTTCACCTCAATTACTTAAAACAGTGCATTAATGGGTTTGTAATGACTTAAGAGCTACTCTCTCCATATCAGTTATCCAAGTTCCAAAACATTGTGGCATTTAACGAAGGAGCATGTAAGTTACGTAACATCCTGGCAGTTGTGTTTCTCATGCTTGTTCCTGTGAGCCTGGGTTAGCCAGACCAGCACTGATCTACTTTTTGTCTAGTTTCAGTGTGCTCCCCTGTTAGTGGGCTACTTTTCTGTAGGAGAGGAATGGGTTTTGTTCTGCGTTTGTGTGTAACTCATGGCAAAGGAGTCCTGCAAAGTACAATCTAATGGTCACTTTTCTTTTTGTATTGTGTGGCTGTCCTTAAAGAGCACGTGACTTGGCCCCAGAAGATCATCAAATCATCCTCTACCTATCGCTGCAGCTCGCTCTTGTCAGACAGGTATGTGCAAAAATTGGCAACCACTGAGTCATGAGAGGGTGAGAGGACAGTCCACTTGAACGAGACTCAGATTTGCTTCCTTTCTATGTTGTAATTGATAACAAGCAATCAGAATATATTTGTGTAAGATTTCTTTTTATTACTATTTTTAAAATAATAATTCTACAGCATGTGGAATGACCTTCCCCAGGGCATGCATTCAGCTCTAAGGAGTGCTGTTCCCACTTGGAGAAACTTTGTCTGTGTGGGGCGAGTGAGATGTTTATTCCTGTTCCCTGGGTATCATGCTGTGTCCTGCTGCAGGCTGCTCCGAAGGCTCTCTCATTACTGCCCGGTTCTGTATCACAGCAGATTACACGCTCTCTGCGCTGAGGGTTGGTTTATTCCATACTTGGGCACGTTAGGCTTCGACGGGTGCTGGAGCTCTGCAGCGAGTGGGATTAGTTGGCATTTGAATGCTGCTGCAGGTGTTAACTTGTAAAAATTTAGCTGATCAGAAAATACACTGCACTGCCTTTCAGAAAAAAAAAATCAGAACACTTGGGCTATGTTTTATTTTTCTGTCCCTTCTTTCAGTAGTTGGAATGTGTTTTATTTCTCTGTCCCTTCTGTTCAAAAGCCAAAGTCTTTCTTGGAGCTGCCCTGATTTTTTTTTTTAAATGCTTCTCTAGCTAGATTTGAAATTTCATCATCATAGTTTCCTTCTTTGGCATGCTTTCTGCTTGCTGCAGTTTTCTCTCCTTAGTCCACACTACAGAATCAAACAGTTGAATCCTTCTTACTTTCCTGAGCTAATTAGGGGAGCTGTGTGTTCATTAGGTTAAGCTAATTGTTCCAGGAGAGCACAATCTTGATAATGTCACTTTTGTAACCCTTTCATAATGAGAGCAGTGTTTTGTGAGGAAG
Organism: Trogon surrucura; assembly: GCA_020746105.1. Lineage (NCBI taxonomy): Eukaryota > Metazoa > Chordata > Aves > Trogoniformes > Trogonidae > Trogon > Trogon surrucura. The sequence continues at coordinate 96,895,381 of CM036618.1, read as the reverse complement.
CCTGCAATAAGAAAGGATAATTAAAATGGCTTATTTAACTTTTTCATCTGCCTACTGGCTGCTTTATGATGCCATTTGCTCAGGGTCTTTCATTAAAAAATATCCAGCTACCTTTCTTTCTCTCACAGGTTTTACCTCTTAGGGAGGTTGTCTGATCTGCTGCTTCTGCTTCTTGCCATGAGTAAAAGCATTACAGCTTTTCAGCTGCTATCGTTAAAAATAAAGTTGAAATTTCTGTGGTCATTGATTCTTTGTTGGTTTTACTGTTACTGGTCCACTGCATTTTAACTCATTACCCTTTCTTTTTCTCCAGTTGTAGCCTGTCTTTACAGTGCTGTTTCATAGGTCTCTTTTGATCATTTCCCTTCCCTCCTGTTCTTTCCATTCAGTCTCTTGTCCTTATGTTCACTTTCTCTTTTGTCTACCTCACTTGTGTATTTTCATCCTCTGTGTTCTGCCAGTCACCTCTGCCACCACAGATGTGCAATCTAAGTGTGTTATGTAGTGCCAGCCTGACCCTGGTGATGCTGCTCCTGCTCTTCTCTGTCTAGTGAGGTATAAATCTTTAAAGCCTGGTTGGAGAGAGAGGAGATACCTGAGACATCTTTATTTTTAGACTGCTGTAAAATTTCCTACTCTTCTTTTGCCAGTTTACTTAATGATAAACATTTGGTAATGCATTTTTAATACCTTTAATTATTTAACGTATCTAATATATTCTCTTTCTGATTAACTGAAAGATAAATGATACCTTTTTTTGATAGATTGCATTAACTATTGAACGTCACAGTTAGGGCTTTCACCAGGCAATGCTACAGTAGCAACAAATCAGACCGTTCCTACACAATAGGTTATAATACAATACCTGAATGTTATTCTCAACAAATAGGCCTTTTTGTTTCTATAGTCAAGGTCAATAAATGAAGTAACCTTACCCAACACTGAAAAATCTAGGTATCAGCTTGTGTAGATAAGAGAGCGTTTTCATGGAACAAAGCAGGAGAAGAAGCCAACGGGTAGAGTGCCAAGCAAAGTTGAGGCAATTCACCTTCCTTGGAAGACTCGGTAAAATATTTCCCATAGCACGTGTCTCTGTCAGCACTGGGAAAGGGGAAATGGAAAAGCATGAGCTTCCTTATGACATGTGATGAGGACGTGACAAGAAGAGGAATGGTTATAAAAGGTTTTCATAGAGCTGGCAGTTGAAAACCACCAGCAACCGAAGTGGACGATCACGTTGATGTGTTCATGCTTGTGTTTGTGCGTGTGGCTCCTTGTCTTAAAGACGACTCCTGTAACTCCTGGAAAGTCTAGACCACCCCACAGCATTTTAGGGTGGATTTTTCAGCAAAATACAGAGTTAGAATATCCTCTTCTGTAAGGGAGGGAGTCTCAGTCTGGTTTTCCTCCAAAGCTTAAGTGCCAGAAGGCCGAGGTCAGTATTTGCTGTGGTGCTTATCTCCACCTGTGGCACCTGGCTGGCGGCTGGCCAGGCTGATCAACAAATGAGACTTGTAGCTCCCAACTTGGGGAGGCTGGTTCAGCTGCTGCTTCTGTTTCTGTGGTAACAGCATTTGGATCAGCAAAAACAAGGTGGAATGAACATTTTAAAGCTCACTGATTTTAATGCCTTGCCTTGCTTTTTAGCAGGCCAGTTTCTATGGAGATGACTTGAGAGAGTCAGTGCTGTTGGTAATTTTAAGTGCTGGTTCCTTTCTCTTTTTGGGGGTGGTGTTGTTTTTGACCTTGAATACCATGCAAATCAGTATTGGATATATAAAAACAACATATGGGGGTTTCATACCACTTTAATACTTGATTTGATTTGACCTTTCTTTGCATGAAAATAGGAAGGAGAAGACAGCCAGGGGCCAGCAGCTGAGAATTAGAGGTCTCGCTTATCAATTTCATCTGTGGGCTGCCAAGAGACCTGGAGTTTCAAGTGGCAATAGCCAAAAAACACCTACCGCCTTCCAGAGTGTCTGGATGTAAAAATAAGATAAACATCAGTTAAGAAAATATTTTCTCCACAGTTTTTATTCTGATTTCAGGAAGGCAAGGCTGCTGTCTTGTCTTTGCCCCTAAAGGGGAGTTGTTTTAGTAGGTGCTTCTTTCAGTGACTGCTGGATGTGGGTAATTCTGGTCTATATTTCTTCCAGCCAAGTTAGTGCTTCCTCTGCTGAATGGCAACACGCTGCTTTTCTATCTAGAATTTTTCCAGTGATCAAAACCAGCTCGTAGGAAGAATTAAGTATAACTTAACTTACAGATATGTCCGTGCTTGTTTTCTGATGGACTGTAACAAATTTGTTTTCGACGGATGCTCTTGCCAGTCAATAACACTTTCTCCTTTCTATAATCTTTATACTATAAAAAGAAATGGAGAGGATAGTTTTAATGGTACATTAACTATAACTCACATCTGATGTGAAATCATAAGGCCTGAAAATTCCTATTATGGGGTACTGTTTCATTTACCATTCTAAAATATGCAAATGCATCCTACCATTGGGAATTACTTTTGGCACTCAAACTGTTTTCCTTTTTATCGCTACGGTTGTAACTTCCAGCATTGTTTTTAAGGAAGCACGTAGCATTATTGAAATAAATTCTCTTATATAAGAGGCAGCCTAAACAATCCATATTGTGGTATTATTTTGGTAGTGCCCCAAGGTGCTATTTCTGGCTTACTGCAGTATCTTTACTTCCTAATCAGCATGATCTGAATATACCTGTGTACCGGGCAGGACACATGTGGCATACTTATTAACAGAAAGATGAATCAGAAAAGGGTAACATCTTCTAATTGCAGGCCTCACTTGGTCTTGCAGTCCAGCTGAAGTAAGACTACTTTTAAAGTGCAACATTTGCAGCGCTGAAGTTTCAGGGTGCCATCCGGGCTGCCAGTTTTCATCTTTCTCATATTACTTAGTTATTTAAATAAATAAGCAGTGGCATCTGTCAGTAGATCGCTGATCTCTGCTGTTCAAAAGAAATTTGTTGACTGCTGCCAAATATCTTACTTTTGTTTTTCTAGAAATTTAGTTTGTATTGTGTTGTATCTGTTCTGTTGCAGGCTGTGTTATATAATGCTTCCCATTAAAAAAATAGTCTCTTCATATTATTAAAGGTTATTTTTTCCTATCTGTGTTTTGTGCACTGTTTGTAATTATGCAGCAGTGCTGTGTAGGCTACTGATGGTGTGACAGCCCTAAGGTATCTTTTTGGGCTTGAGTTGAACAATGAGGTGCCAGGGAATCATTATTAACTTCCAAGATCAGCCATTGCCTGTGACTCTGATGGTACTAGAGGGAAGCACTGAACTGAGATTTAACTATTGCAAGTCCTAAGCTACAGAACAGGGGAGAACTATTTGAGATTACGTCTGTTTCAGCAGGGTGTGACCACCTGTTCATCTGGCACAGGTTTGCAGGAGGAACTGCAACTGACTTTTGTGCTGCTTTTTTTTTGTGTATGTTGCAACAGAATCAGAGAACTTCTTCAATAGCTGGCCTCTGACAGAGATATGAATTTGCAGTTTTGTCGTTTGCACATATAAAGCAAAATCTCAGTGACTTAGTTTGCTCATTCACGTGCAAGGAACGTCAAGTATCCTTACGATTTTGAAGTCCCTCAGTAAAGACGCGAGTTGCAAGTATTACTGTTTGATTCATAGTAGCACCTTTGCAGGTCTTTGAATAATAGAGTTAGGAGAGGACCTCTGGAGATCACCCAGTTTGATCCCCGATTAAAGCAGGGTCAGCTAGAACAGGTTGCTGAGATCCCTCCAGTTTGGTATACAGATTTTAATTTTTTTTTTCTAATAAACTTATTTTTCCCTAAACTTGGCATTTATTTATGACTACTCATACAGGTCTGTGACAGAGGAATAGAAAAAATAAGAGGTGTTCATAGCTTTGAGTGCGGGAAGTCTTGATAGCAGCTTTGTTTGAGCAAGTCAAATATATATACCTCTGCTATACCTACTGAAGAACTTTGTGGATGGGCAGATCCAGGCCCACCACAGTCTCATGCCTGTTGTCCTGGTTCCAAGTTGCTTGTCATTGCCAGTGTTCTTACACTGTAAAAAACTGTGTCCTAGTAAGCTGCTGAGTGAACACTGGTGGTTTAAGCCAATGTGTTTAGCTTTGCAGTAGACTATAATAACACATGTGGTTAAATGAACTCCACTGGCAAGCAGTAATTCATTAAAGCTGAGCACTCAGTCATATATCCCAACCTGAATTTAAGCCAGGACATTCAGCAGTTTTGAAGCACAGCACAGAAGCTGTGGGCCAGGTGAAGCAGTTTTGAAGCACAGCACAGAAGCTGTGGGCCAGGTGCCAGTTTGGGGTTATGTGTGTGGAGCAGTTACACACAGTCACCAGTAATAGAGTAGTTAAGTACTTTGGCTTGCATTTGTGCAGTAAGAGTGAAATGTCACTCGGACGTTAGGATGAGGTTATTCCACGAACAGAATATGTGCCGTGTTCCCAGAAGCATACCTGGGATATACATAATGGGCATCCTCTGTTGTAACCACAGGCAGTGTAATTGTTGCTTTCCTTAATTATGTGCTACAGTTTTCCTGAGAGATCTGTGGAGGCAGTGGGAATTTCGCACTGATGGTATGCCAAGGCAGGAGAATGTCTTCAGAGATTTGTTAGGTGGGAAGTTCTTGTAGTAGGAAAGAAGGAACTATGTTTTCTATCCCTTAAGGGAAGGAGAAGGAAAATATATATGAGGAAAAGAAATTATGCTTTTTTGTATGCTTCTTTTTTTTGCAGGGACAAACACAGATCATGAATAATTTAAGTAAAAGTAATTTCAAGCACTAGGAATCTTAAAGAAAACCCTCTATATAAAACTTACTGGTAGCCAAAGGAAAGAAAAGTCCACTCACGAACAGATAGCCTAAAATACAATTTTGGATCACAAAGAACGTGTGATATACTTGCGTTCACTATAGATGTTAAGCTTTCTGCCAAATGAGATTTGATTCTAATGACATGCTGCTGCTGTGAGTGTCAGGACTGCTCTTTATATTGCTGCTTGCAAAGTTCTTTCTTTTTCTGACAGCATTTTGAATCTTGACTCTCTTATGTTTCAGCATTCAAACTTAATTTTTATATTCGTGATCCAAGTCATGAAAACCCTTGTATAGCCATCATGAGAGACAAAATGCAACAGAGATGTGTAATGCTCCCTCCCTCCCCTGATGAACTCAGCCACCCATCATGGAAAATGGAGTTGAGAATTAGGCCTCTGTAGTGGAGCTGTTTACAGCATAGAAGCACCATGCCAAAGTGAAAGGGGGTTGATTGGATCAGGTCTGCTGCTCCTGTTTATAAGCAGTGATTTAGTAATGCTGCAGACTTTCTCTAGAGTGTGTGGGTTTTTTCAAGCCGTGCAGTCTGTTAATTTTGGCAAACTGTTCAGATAGTAGAAGTATTTCTCACAGGTGCCTAAGTGGGATTTCTTCAGAATTTCTAGTGACTGTATTTGTTTTTACCTTTGGGATGTAATGTAGGATTGAGGGAGAAATGTGTTCTCTTTTTGTTTCTACCCTGTTTCCTCTTCAGATTTCTGATGCTATAGAACATCTTCAAGAAGCACTGCAACTATGCAAAGATGACATGAATTCACTTCATCTATTGGCCCTCCTGTTTTCAGCTCAGAAGCACTATCAGCATGCACTGGATGTGATCAACATGGCTGTTGTTGAATACCCAGAAAGCTTTAGGTAAGAGTTACTGCATGAACACAATACATCCAGTCAGGAACAATCTGTTCACTGGCTCTGTTGTCCTCAGTTATACACAAGAAGCCTGTTAAATAAGGTGTGCTACTGGTGTGTCACTCTCCTCCTGGGTGTACTGTGAAGCTAAAATTTATGAGGCTTAGGGTATTCTTTTCATTGTCTGTCTTCATGGTCTTTTCTGCTTTTAAAACTAATCCTTGCTCTTGTTTGCTTTTCCAGTACTTGTCTTTCTGTATTGTGCTGGTGGTGTTTTCTCCCATACATCTCCCTGTACTTTTTTGTATGTTTCCTTACGTGTGGAAAAATGAGCAAGAAAAAACTATGGTGTCTGTCTGTATCACAAATAATTTTGCATTTAGTAAACTTGCTGGTTAATGATGACCAAGTTCTTTGTGTATTGACCATTCTTTAGATGCTCGTGTATGACACAGCTTGCTGCAGTAGCACAGTGGGGAAAAGCAATCGGTTGAAAACTGTAATAATGTGTAACCAAAAGGATGGTTTGGCTGTATGTGAGGAACTAAGGCTGTCAGTGCACATCTTTGAGAACAAAGTGAAAATTGGTAATGGAAAAGCTTTTAAGATGGAGCCAATATCTCTTCAGAGTGTGAACGTGGGTATGATTGAAACAGTGGATGCTCCAGTGGCTGCTAAATTGTGTTTTGTGGTTTGAAAGTAATAAGCATAGCAAAAAAACCCACTTTTGTACAGTCAATGGCTGCATCATACAGTTAAAGATCAGATGTTCATTGAGCATTACAAACACTCGAAGATAAATGAGATAGAGGTGGAAGAGGAAAAAGAAACTGGTTGTTTGTGAGTAATAGAGTATTCACCAATACTGGTCCATCAAGTCCTGGATCTTTCCTCAGGCACTTACTGATAATTTTTGTTCCAGGGGAGGACAAAACAAAGAAAACACCGTGTGCAAAGTAACTCAGAGGGCTGCTGGTTGGGTTCCTGTGTACTCTGTGGTAATCTGATTTCCCTGAAGCAGGAAAGAATATGATCTCCTTTGCTTCTGTTGGTGCCTATCTTCATGTGCGAAAAGGCCTTGAAAGGAGTAGCAGAACAGGTCATTTCTGATAGAAGCGATTAATATTGGTAGTGAAAAACACTTGTTCATGATTACTTCTAGGCACAGACTTGCTAGGCTGTGTCCTCTTTGAAGAACCTGTCTTTGCTGCCTGCAAGCGCTGTGGTCCGTCACACAGTTGGTAATGAGACTCATTCACAGGTACACTTGCCTGCCGGAGTAGGGGCTGGCTTCTTGCGTCTGCTGCTGTGACTAGCCTGCCTCGGTGTGGGTCTTTGTCTAACCCAGCCAGCAATTCAGGAGTGAGGGAATGGAGAAAGAGTATCAGAGTTGCAAGAGAGGAAAAAAAAATTTCTTTAAAACATTTCTGAAGAGGAGTAGGAATCCAATGAGGTGGGGGGAAGACAAGAAAAGTAACAGAATATATCTACAGTTTATACCAAATCTGAAACTGTTCTGGACTTCCTAGAAGTCTGAAGTACAGTTTATTCTAGGAGGGCTTTACAGCTTTGTAAAACTTCTTTGAAGGGAGAAGGACCTGATGCTATTGTGTATCTCCGGTTGTTACTGCCTTATATAAAAATCATAGTAAATTTTACTACTATGTGGAATGACTATGCAATACTTCATGTAAATAACATAGGCAAGTTCAACTGCATGATTTTAAAGCTGTATTTAAAGTGGTTGATTGCTTTTCCTAGTTCACATTGATATGAATCAGGCAACTGTGTAATGTGGTGCTCGGGGGCTCCCTTCTTAATGACAGCTCTTTTTGGAAGCATAGTTTGACAGCATCTATCAAGAAAAAGATGAAAGATGCATTAAGGGACCTTAGGGCTCTGTAGATGGCAAAAAGTGTAAGCATTACCCAGATATATATCCTAAATAAAAGAATAATACATTAAAAAATAAGGTCTTAGTTGGATCAAACTACAGATATCTCATACTTTTTCATTGGTCTCTGACTGTATGTAATTGAGATGGGTTTGTTCCTACTTTTTTTATTTTCACATTAAATTCTTTTGTTGTATATTTTAAAGAGGTAATCATTCAAGATGTGATGTAGATGATTAGTGGCTGAAGCAATTTGAAAAAATATACTGCATTGCTCATCTAACACATAACACCCTTTGGCCTGAGCCCCATGACACTGACACGTGTATCTAGAAATACCTCTTTTGGGGTGTTTAAACATAAACATTTACTTCACATCTCAGTGGTCAGTGTGGTCCATAGGGACAAGGGATATGAAAGCTAGACACTGAGTACAGTGAGAAATGAACTGGAATGTTTTTGGATCAAGCTTTTGGAGAAGAATGTTGAAAAGCAGCTGGATATCTAAAAGCAGAAATTGTTCAGAAAAAATGAACTGAGGAAGATCACTTTCACCCGAAAGGCAGCACATAGTAACAAATGTGTTACAGTTCAGTTAGTGAGCAACTGAACTTGAGCACTTGGATATACCATCAGGCAATAATGGAAGAAGACTGGATAGAAGAAGAGTGAGAACTAGCTATGTTGGACATATTGCAGGATGGAATGACCCAGTAGTACGCTGCCTGTCATGACTGGAGAAGGTACAAATAAAGCAACTTGTACATGAGAGGTACCACCTGAAAAATCACTGAATCCTACAAGACAGACTGCCCAGGATAAAACTTAAAAGTGTTTTTACATACTGTCAATGCTGGTATGCTTTTAAAAGAAGCTAATGAATGCAGTAGCAACAGTTGGTTTTGTTAGGAATTTCAGAGCACTAGCTCCAGCACATTCGGGAGAGAAGGCTCCTGGTAGTATCAATTATCTCCCCTCTAGGTCAATGATGCTGATCAGAAGCCTTTCTTAAGATGGATTCTTTTTATTTTTTCCCAACTCAAAGGTCAGCCTTTTGTGCACTGTTCTGCCTGGAACTGGCTGTCATTACCCCTCCAGGCTTGTCTTAGGGAGAGATTTTTTTACCTGGAAGAAACAGTATTAGTGAGCACTCCTCTTGCCCTCCAGGTGATCTTCTTAAAATAATGCATTGTTTATTAGAAAGTATCTCCCTTTTTAAAGCCTGTGGTGACACCTCACAGTGTTCCATTCTAGTCATTCTAGGAAAAGGCAAGTCAGGTACTCTCGTTCTGAATTCCCTCAGTATTAATCTTAAAAATCTCCAATGTCAGTGTCTGCTTGTGAATGTGCAGCACACACACATGGGCTACAGGCTCTGCTCTGCTCCCACCATGCCAGGTTAACTGCAAATATTCCTGGTGAGCTAAAACAAGGTGAAATACTTTAGACAACGCAGGTTGAGGGAGGCTCTCCATGTTGTCCAAATGTCCTGCGTAAGTGGATGCAGGCTTCTTATTAGGTGCGTTTTAAATACTTGCAAAGCAAAAAGAGGAGCAAGAGTGACTTCTGTTAAGGCTGGGTGGGAGGTGGATGTGGGTGAGCAAACACCTGGGAGTGCACAGCTCTCCCAGTGCTGGTGTGCCAGGAGCCCTGAAACCCCTGGTGTCCTGTCAGCAAAGGTTGTACCAGCCACCCACAGGGACTGGCAGTGACTTGCCTGGGGCAGCTGGCAAAATTGGGCCGTTTTCCCTTCCTCAGTGTCCTGCCAGAAAGGTCTTCTCCTGCTCATCAGGACCAGAGGATGAGGAGCCATCTGTCCAACCGCTGTCCCTCCACCCCTCTCCCTAGAGGCACGTCCTCTGGGGTCGGACGGGGTGGAGGGGAACACCGCACCATGGGGTTTTCCAGAGGACCAGCTGAGATATCACATCACAGTGGCAGCTGTGATGCCATAGGTCTGACAGGCTGCAGAACCCACCAGAGAGCCTGTCTGACATAGTCCTTTATCTTCAGCTGGTAATATTTCCTTTTTCCTGTTTTGCTTGTAGAAAATTGACTTTGTCCTCCTGACTCGCCCACTCTTCTAGAGACTATTTTGCTCTCTGGTCATCTTTTAGCTCTAATTTGTTGGCTCTCAGCATTGGGGAAAAAAAAAAAAGTTAAGGTTGCATCTAACCTGAGACTGGAAATAGGATATCAATTTTATGGATACTCTATTGCTTTATAATTGCTCCCAGACTACTTCTCAAAACCTATTCTGTTGTTTGTCAGCTTTTTTTTTTTTGTCTCCTGGACAGCTCCCCCTCAAGTTAGAACAATCCATTCTTCTGGTGTAACCTACAACAGCTTCTAACTGCTGCCCGATGTGATAGTGAATGTTTTGTAAAATGATCATGTCTCTATATCTGTAGTAGCTCTGCATGCTGCACAGGAATCGTAAGGCTCTTAAATGAATAGCTGTTAATATTCCTTTTCCTAAACTACAAGTCTGGTCTGCATCTTTCAGAGTCTCAAAACTGATTTTAAAGAGATGTCAGAAAACTTTTGGGAAGCACTACTATTCTGTACTTAAAGACCTAAAATGAAGCAGGTGGGTTGGTGTTTCGGAGCACTGTAGCTGTCAAATGCAGATGCTTTTGTTCTACCTAGGTATTTGCTATCACAAAAGTAATTATTGTAAATGTAGTGCAAAAAAACTCAGAGGCCAAGAAATATTAAATGCGTATCTTGGAGACCATCAGTAACAAAGGAAGGAAATTTCATGCAGGGAATTAATTGTGTGTGTGGTCTTGTTGTTTTAGCAGAAAGGTGTTTTTTTTCCTACGGCCAGTCCTCTAGATACAAAGTCCTCTTCTAGATTAGAAATTGTTTATTGACACCAAATGTCCTTGACTTCATCACTTCTACATTAATTTCATTAACGACACGTTAAGTAATGGTCTGGTAAGGTTTATTTGTCATAGTCTGGTGCAGACCAACTGTGGAGAGAGCTGTTCTCTGGTATATAAGCAATGTAATTTACCAGGCACTTCCACTCACTACAAAAAAAAACCCATGTAAAATCAGAATCTCAAAATGCATGATTAAACTGGCATTTCCAGTTTGAATTCTTTTTCCATTATGTGTCAGCTGTTTCTTCTATGTTGAAAATAAACTGCTCATACCTTCTTTGAGCAATATCTCTATGGGTACTAATGGAGTACTGTAATATTTCTAACAACCATAAAGTAGAACTGTCTTCTTGCCTATAATCTTCAGGGGGAATAAGTCAGTTGTCTCTGTCGATGGTTTGCAAACCTTTGTGTTATGCCTAGTCTATACTACAATTTTAATGTCAGGATGGTTGTACTTTCTACCTCTCCCACCTCACCCCCAGGTAATGTGATTGTATTTTCTTACCACTTCTCTCACAAAAGTGGTGGTGGTGTCACTTGGCTTTACAAGTACGGCTTTAGAGAATCCGATCAGCCTGTTTTTATGCTTCCAGTACATCGTTAAGCAAAAGGCAAGGAAGCCTTGTACATCTTGTAAAAGGACATGGTGATGAAACAGCTTGTTAGAATTCTCAGAATATTGTTTTGGTTGAAATCCTCAAGGGTGCAAAATCTGAGGACCTAAAGCAGGGATAAATTAATATTTTTGCCTGTAGCATTTGATCATGCTAGACAAATAGAATATTCAAAACTTTTAAGGGTGGGGCTTTTGTAAGTTGACTTCTTGCAGTGGTGTGCACACACACCCTGGTTGGTGAGTGACCCGCAAATGCTTTTATCTGTGTTTTGATGCCTCAGACAATAGTACAAAGTAATGGGTGATATGACAGTACTGTGCTACAAGAATACAAAACATCTATTAGGCTTCTGTGATTCACTTAAACAAAAGAGATGTGTTATGTGGAGTTAGAAAGCTTGAGCTAGGTTTTTTGCTATAGTAACCATGAATGTTTACTTTTGTTGGCATGTAACAATCCCCTGTTGTCTATATAAAATTAACCTGAAAAAACCCTTAGTGATATATTGCAATAATCAGGACTATGCTCTGTGGAACTGGTAATGATACTGAGTATTCGTATGCTAAATATATGAAGGGAAGGCTAGTCTCCTGACTCTTATTAAGGTGCAGATCTTAAAGCTAAAAAGTATCTAGCTTTTAAAGCTAAAAAATATCTAGATAAAAAATCTAAGGCTTTTTTTTTTTTCTGTTTTGGATTTATTTCCACACTTTTAACTTTCTTTTTCTTGTCACTTTTTTTGCCCTGTATCATCAGGAAACAGAATGAATTCTTGAGTTACAGTATTCAAGATTGGATTCCTATTTTTGTGGGTTCAAACCAGATATAAGCACCACTTTCTGAGGATTGCAGTCTGATCTAAGACAAAAATTCAGCTGATGGAGCATGATAGCCTTCTCATCATGGCTAGGCTTCTATTCACCATCTTAATGCAGTGGAAAGAAATAGCCCCCTAGCTGGGTCATGTCTGTTTGTGCCAAGAATGGCTTTATGTTAGCGTACATATAAATTCATCTCAAAATCATATTGGTGGATTCAGTGGTATCTGGGGACAATTTCATTCCCTCATAGCACAGAGTTCAGGGTATGAATTAAAGGAATTAAACAGATTAGAGAGGAAACCTGCTCCAGACATTCCCTTAGCACGATATGAAAAGAAGGAATAGCTATGTGACTTTCCAACCTTAGTGGCAATAGTTCCAGTTTTTCCTCTGGATGAAAAAACAACTTTATTTCTTAATAACTTTTTTCTCCTACCACTTGAGTAAATGGCTACTGCCTCCATTCATTTAAGACCTTTACAGGGAGCAACAGTGCTTCTAGATGCCAATTTTGGCATTGGAGAGGTAACACAAGTTCTGCAAATGCACAGACTTCATTTCGGAAATGTAAGAATAAATTCCATAATGCAGGAATAGTATGGCTGATTTGAGATGAGATAGTTACCACCCACAGGTTCTGTACTTCAGAGCAAGTGGGAAGTTCCATAAGGGAATGTCGGTAACTTTGTGTTTGAGACTTCAAGCTCTTGATTTTGTGGGTTTTCCTGTAGGTTCCTGCTGTGTGTTTGTTGAGGCTGCCAGCTTGTTTTTGACGTGACATTTAACACTTAGTGACTACTGATAAGCCAGAGGAAAATGAAACCTGCAAAGCGCTTTGTAGTAGTAATAACTGGCTACATTACTTCATCTTTTAAATTTGTGTTTCTTTGATGGGTCAGGCCTTAATAGAAAAAATTCTGACCATTCAGCACAGCTGCTTTTTGAAACAGCAAATGTTGCTTTTATTTCTCTCCTTACATTTTTCTTATGTAATGAGCTTCTTGCCAGTACATTCTCAACTGGATAGAGAAATGAACACTTTTTGGTTCCTGCTGGCTCACTTCAGTGCATTGTATATATCTGCCATGTCAGTGACTGAGTCTCCTCAACACACACTTTTCTCCCTGCTAAGTGCCATTTTCTTTTGAACAGCTGCAGGGTGTTCTGCTTTATATTCAAAGGAAATGTTTAGGAGTTTTGACTGTCTACACTGAATACTGGAATATATTGAGAAATAGTGTGTGTATGTGTGTGTATTATCTGAGCAGTAGAGTCCAGTTGCCAGTAGGATCTCTGTGGGCTGGCATTTAGCCATGGTATATGCAAGTAGGTGTTATCCAAGGTGAGGAGGGACTTGGTGATTGGCATCCCTGTGTTTTTCACCAGGCAGTTTGGTGAACTCCAAAGGTAGACCTGGATCATGAAGATCAGGAGGAGGACCTGACATGTGCCTGCTGCCTGGTGATCAAAAAGAAAACCGGGGGAAAAGGTGGTATCGGTGTGGGAAGCCCAGCTCTACATTTTCCCTTCCTGCTTTGGGCATACACATGTATACTAGGGAGCTGCATAGAGTGACACCTTTTATTAGCAGCTTCAGACATCAGTTCTACTGGAAGACATTGTTAGAACATTCTTGAACTGAGCTCCTTCAAGGTTTTTCCATTATATGGATAAAGGAGGAAACAAAATGCCCAGCTTGGCTATTTTTCATCTCTGTACATCTAGTGAAGATGAAGGCTCTGGAAAGTCTGCTGCCAAACACACAGATCCAGTAATCTGAAATAATTTCCTGAGGCTCTCGAAAGCTGATCACCAGGGAGGCAGAGGAAGATATTTTGGGATGTTTCTCTTGTGAGGCATGCTTGGATTTTCTGAGACCTTTAAAAAGCCTCAAATACAGGGATGATCAGGAGTCTCACTTTTTGATTGGGAATTTATTTTTCAGGTTAAAGAGTGTCAGCTTTATTAGCATTCTCTTGGAATTACTGTTAATAATAATAATTGCTGGAAAACACAGGTCCTGAAATACAGAGGGGCATGGATGTTATGCATGACAAATTGGTTATCAGTGCAGTAAGTGACTTAGAAGAAGTTTGCAGTCAAGCCATGTTTGCTTCTCAGACGAGTATAATGCTCTGATCACTCAGTGAAAGGGTTGACTTTTTTTTCCAGATGGAAATTTCAGACTTGAGTGATTTCTATTCTAAGGTCCTAGGAGTATTTATTTATCTAATGAGAAGAGGACAGAAATTTTTGATTTTTATTATTTTCTTCAAAAAGAAGAGGGAGGGTAATATATTCAGACTTTCTGAAGAACTTGACAAGGAACAGAAACTGAGTATGGTAATTTTTCAGCCACAAATGTGGCTTTTACCTTCTGAAACAGGGAGAGCGCAATATAGCAAAGTAGGAATGACATAACTGGAGATGAAACAAAGAGATGCAGTACAGGCGTGAGGACCATCTTCAGTCTTTTCCAGCCGTTTGCAGAACATTGCAGCAGAAGTGCTTGGAGAGGCTGTGACGGAGCATTGCAAAAATGGCACTCGAGGAATGTGCGGCATCTGCCCACCCCCAGGTGTGTGCCAGCAGCTGCTGCCCCACCAGAAGGAGTGGCACTCCCTGCCAAATAAGGATGCAGAACCAATGGATGCTGCCTACTAGACCGTCCTCACTGGGAGTGAGGAACAGCTGGTGCGTGCAGGGTAACGAACACTGGCTGCAAAGCGTATGTCCACCCTGCTGGTGCTGCCCCTCGCAGATGCGTGGCTGGGCTGCCTTCAGCCCAGCCCCTTGGGCTGCTGCTGACAGAGTCTCCACAGAGGTGTGGATCTGTGTGGGAGGACTGTTTGCACTCTCACGCTTGAGCCTTGTGGACCCCATGGGCTGCCTTGTATTGTGCAGCAGCTCTTCAGCTTGGCATCGTTTAGCCTGACTGTATCGAGATGCAGTGACTGCAAGCAAGGTGGGCAAAACATGGGTGGTAGCTGGCTCCTGATAGCAGATGAAGACTCAGACTGAAAGGGTCAGAGGTTTTCCTGGCATACACTGCTGGGGGATTTTTTTTATGCTACTTGGGATTGTTTTAATGTGTGCTCTTCCTATACCTCCAGAAGAAATGGCTCCTAACAAGGAGAGCACAGAGGCTTTTTCTGCCTTTCTGAGCTGCTGCTACAGTGCTGTTCTGTAGAAAGACTTGTTCAGAGCTGTGCATGGCAGTAATGAGAGTTTGTTGTTCGGAGGGATTTTTTTCACACCTGAAGGGCTTCTGCGAATTAACACTTTTTGTTATACAATTGCATGTACGAGTCAGGATACATACCTAAATTATCTTTCAATCAAGAACATCATTGTGAAACTAAACTGCATGGTACATTTTCTTGTTTATTACTCTAGTGTTAAAGCAGATGGAAATGCTTTGAGAGGGACATTACTAAAAAACTTCCCAGGCTGGTGAGTCCCACTGATTATTACCCATTGTTGATTGTCCAGGCTGGCAGTGATGAGATCAATCATAGAAGTACTCAGAGAATTAAAAAGGACTTTAAGTTGTTAGGCCAGGTGATTAAAGGATCGGGGGCACAGGTAGTTTTCTCATCTATCCCTTTAGTAGGTGACAGGAGTAGTGAAAGGAAAGGAAAAGAAAAGTACATGCAGTTAATGCATGGCTCAAAGACTGGTGCCTCCAGCAACGTTTTGGGTATTATGATCACAGGGAAGTTTATGCAGTACTGGGCATGAGAGATATAGATGGTGTAGAGCTGTCTAAGAGAGGGAGGAGAATACTTGCTGGAGAGTTGGCGGGATTAATAGATAGGGCTTTAAACTAAGTTGGAAGGGGGAAGGGGATAAAACCCGAGTCTCTACACATGAGCCAAGGGGAAGTATCCCAGAGTTAGGCATAAAAGGCACAAGCAACGGTAACAGATGCTCCATTAAATCTCTGAAGTGTCTGTATACCAATGCAAGAAGCATGGGGAATAAGCAGGGAGAATTAGAAGTCTATGTGCAGCTGGAGAACTATGATCTTATTGCAATTACAGAGACGTGGTGGGACAGCTCACATAACTGGAATGTGGGCCTTGATGGTTATGTTCTTTTTAGGAAAGACAGGTCGATGAGGCGAGGTGGGGGAGTTGCTCTGTAGGTGAGAGAGCAACTGGAGTGTATTGAGATCCATCCAGGGGCAGATGAGGAGCAAGTAGAGAGTTCATGGGTAAGAATTAAGGGGCAGGCTAGCTTAGGTGATACTGTGGTGGGTGTCTACTATAGACCACCTGATCAGGAGGAGGAAGTTGATGAGGCCTTTTACAGGCAGATGACAGCAGCCTCTCAGTCCCAGGCCCTGGTTCTCATGGGGGATTTCAACTACCCAGATGTTTGCTGGAAGTCCCACACAGCCAGCCATCCTCAATCCAGGAGGTTCCTCCAGTGCATCGATGATAACTTTTTGATGCAAATGGTGGATGAGCCAACCAGGAGAGGAGCGCTGCTGGACCTTGTGTTCACCAACAAGGAAGGTCTGGTTGAAGCAGTGAAGGTTGAGGGCAACCTTGGCTGCAGCGACCATGAGATAGTGGAGTTCAGGATCCTGTGTGGTAAAAACAGAATAGCAAGCAGGATCGCAACTCTGGGCTTCAGAAGGGCCAACTTTGGCCTCTTCAAGCAATTGCTGGGGGATACCCCTTGGGACAGGGAGCTGCAAGGTAAAGGGGCCCAAGAGAGTTGGTTGGCATTCAAAGACCACTTCTTTGAGGCTCAGGATCAGTGCATCCCATCAGGTAGGAAATCAAGAAAGAGATCCAGGAGACCTGCTTGGTTAACCAGGGATCTGCTGGGCAGACTCAGGTGGAAAGGGAGGGTGTTTAAATTGTGGAAGGAAGGGCTGGCCACTTGGGTGGAGTACAGGGCAGCTGTCAGGGAGTGCAGGGAGGCAATCAGAAAAGCTAAGGCCTCCTTGGAGTTAAAACTTGCAAGGGAGGTCAAAGACAACAGAAAGGGCTTCTTCAAATACATTGCTGACAAAACTAACACTAGAGGCAATGTAGGCCCTCTGTTGAATGAGGTGGGTGTCCTGGAGACAGAGGACAGAAAGAAGGCAGAGTTGCTGAATGCCTTCTTTGCCTCTGTCTACACTGTTGGAGACCGTCCTCAGGAGCCTCAGTCCCCTGAGGCCCCAGAGGAAGTCATGACAAAGGAGGAGTCTGCCCTGATTGATGAGGAGTGGGTTAAGGATCAGTTTGAACACTTGGACATTCATAAATCCATGGGCCCTGATGGGATGCACCCACGGGTGCTGAGGGAGCTGGCGGGAGTCATTGCTAGGCCACTCTCCATCATCTTTGGTAAGTCATGGGTAACAGGTGAGGTGCCTGAAGACTGGAGGAAAGCGAATGTCACTCCAGTCTATAAGAAGGGCAGGAAGGATGACCCGAGTAACTACAGACCGGTCAGCCTCACCTCCATCCCTGGAAAGGTGATGGAACATCTTATCCTTGACACTATCTCTAGGCATATCAAGGATAAGAAGGTTATTAGGAGCAGTCAGCATGGCTTTGCCAAGGGGAAGTCAGGTTTGACCAACCTGATAGCCTTTTATGAAGACATAACCAGGTGGATGGATGGTGGCCATGCAGTGGACGTGGTCTACCTGGACATCAGCAAGGCCTTTGACACCATCTCCCACAGCATCCTCATAGGTAAACTGAGGAAGTGTGGTCTGGATGACCAAGTAGTGAGGTGGGTCGAGAACTGGTTGAAGGGAAGAAGCCAGAGGGTTGTGGTCAATGGGGCCGAGTCTGGCTGGATGCCTGTGTCTAGTGGGGTCCCTCAGGGGTCAGTGCTTGGGCCGGTGCTGTTTAATATATTCATCAATGATCTGGATGAGGGATTAGAGAATGTTGTCAGCAAGTTTGCTGATGATACGAAGTTGGGGGGAGTGGTTGACACACCAGAAGGCTGTGCAGCCATTCAGAGAGACCTAGACAGGCTGGAGGGCTGGGCGGGGAGAAATCTTATGCGGTTCAACAAGGGCAAGTGTAGAGTTTTGCACTTCGGAAAGAATAACCCCATGTGCCAATATAGGTTGGGCACTGCCCTGCTGGAGAGCAGTGCAGGGGAAAGGGACCTGGGGGTTCTAGTGGACAGCAGGATGACCATGAGCCAGCAATGTGCCCTCGTGGCCAAGAAGGCCAATGGCATCCTGGGGTGTATTAGAAGGGGAGTAGCAAGTAGGTCAAGAGAGGTCCTCCTGCCCCTCTACTCTGCCCTGGTGAGGCCACATCTGGAATATTGTGTCCAGTTCTGGGCCCCTCAGTTCAAGAAGGACAGGGAGCTGCTTGAGAGAGTCCAGCACAGAGCCACAAAGATGGTGAAGGGAGTGGAGCATCTCCCTTATGAGGAAAGGCTGAAGGAGCTGGATCTCTTTAGCTTGGAGAAGAGGAGGCTGAGGGGTGACCTCATAAATGTTTATAAATATGTCAAGGGGGAATGTCAGGAGGATGGAGCCAGGCTCTTTTCAGCGGCATCCACTGACAAGACAAGGGGCAATGGGTGGAAGCTGGAACACAGGAGGTTCCAGAAAAATATGAGGAAAAACTTTTTTACTGTGAGGGTGACCGAGCACTGGAACAGGCTGCCCAGGGAGGTTGTGGAATCTCCTTCTCTTGAGACATTCAAAACCCGCCTGGACGCGTTCCTGTGCGCTCTAGTGTAGGTGATCCTGCTCTGGCAGGGGGGTTGGACTAGATGATCTTTAAGGTCCCTTCCAACCTTTAACATTCTGTGATTCTGTGATTCTGTGAGTTGCTGGGGCATAAACAATGTCACATCTTAAGAGACTGTATACATCGTTAGTTTGGAAAGGCGAACTGCAAAAGGGATTTATTTTTCAAGTCCACTTTAAAAAGAAAAAAAAAGATTCAATATATATGTACTCTTTGGAGTCTTCACACCAGATGATTTTCAAATATGATAGGGATTGAAGCCTGCACTACCAACAACTCTGGGATTATGTTGCTTCTTTCTCGTTTGGTAACCAGCAATTGCCAGCTGCTTCCCTGGCCACCTGCAGATGTCAAGGACTTACATAGCAGGGGCGTAGTTCTGTGCAAAATGGTTGTGGGGAAGAAAAAGGGAGATCCTGTAGGGTCATGAGGTCAAGTGTGTGTGTGTGGTGTGTGCTATGGGGTTTTGCAGGGCAGGAAAACTTCTATCTGAAAGCCTTTGCTCTTTGGCGTTATTCCTCTGCAAAGCCACATTCCTTACACATTCCTTATAGTTTTTTAAAAAATTTGTGAGGCAAAATGCATCTGAATCAAACCGTCATTGTTTTAAAAAGGATTGACTGATACATATGAAAGGAAAAGAGCAAAGCAAGCTTGACTTAAGACTTCCGTTTTCAGTTAAATTTTTGGGGGATATAGAAACAAACACATGTTAAACTTCTGTGATGTTAGTTTATTATTTAAGCTGTATGATGATATTATGAAGGACAATATTTAAATAAGCTGCTGCAGGGCTATTTTATTCAGCTCATTAGCTGTGATAGTAACATAGGAAAGCATGTAGAGAATTCTAGTACAGATTTTTGATGTTCTAGAGGTCAAGCTGGTCTTAAAAAAATGAAATAACTTCTGCCTTACCAGCTCACAGCATATGTAATCCTTGCAATGTTTTTTTAGTCAGATGTGCATCAAGGTATTAATATAGACTTTGTTCATTTCTCTACCTAGATCTCCTGCAAACTTCTGATGCAAAAAACATATTTTAAGATATGGTAATATCCAGTTGTCATCTCAACTGGTAGACCTCTGCACATGTCAGAGCCAGTGTCTCATTTTTACAAGATATAGTAGTAAGCACCCTGAATCTGTGAATTCCGGATGTATGCAATATCATTGCTGAATAATAATTTATTTTTTCCTCTAATGCAGTATTAGCAACGGTGCAGTTTAAAGTTGCAGTACCATGAAGAACTACAAGCGGCACTCACAAATTATGTATTCCAGCAGGTACTCATTATTTGCCTACATACACTAGGCCATTAGTGTGGGATTAGTTGCAAGATGTGGGAGAGACAGAAATTGTGGTTTTAGGTGTCACTGAGAGCACCGTTATTACAGGGAAGAACTGATGAAGCAATTCTCTATCCAGACAGCACCTTAAGGAAATTATGTTTCTTACAGGGTAGGGTAGATTTGCTCTTCAGCACTTAGGAGGCTGTAATAAGCTGTAAGACTGATTGCAAATAATGTCACAGCTAAAAATAATGTGTTGCTCTACCATTAAGGACAAAGCCATATACAGGTTCTCACAAATGAATTAATAAATTCTAAATGCTTCCTCTGATGTGTGAACTCTGAAATTAACACCACTGATTTCTGCACACTAAGAATAGTACAGGGTGTCAGCACCAAGGGAGGAAGGGAAAGGAGAAAGATACCCTCCCAGTCTTCTGTAGTGTTCAAATTGCTTAAAGCTTAAGCTGTGTAGCATAAATGGCTACGTCTGCCATTTCAGAAGTTGACTAAATAGCCCTGTATCAGCACTGTCGCAGAAAAATCCCTGGTCAGTGGCTTGGCCCCAACCTGAGCAGTGCTCACTGCAGGAGAACAAGTGTAGAAACAGATGTATTTTCTGACCTCAGCACTTGTAAGTGCTTCTCACTGCTTCTGAGCAAGTTACGTTTGGGCTGTTGGCATTTTAAGAAAAAGCTTAGTGTCCAGATTTCAAGCTGAAGAGAAGCGAAAACACACTGGTTTACCCTACCCAAGTAGGGCAAAAAAATACAGCTGAGAATGGTGCAGATGGCCTGAATCAGACTGGCACATAGTGCTGGAGTATCAGCATCGGAGGACTACCTTAAAAAGTGAGGTCTTGTCATCTCCTTGTTTTCACTGGGGATCTCATAAGCCACTTTTCCAAGATTATGCATAATAGCAGTTTGTCTGACTGAAAATATCCCCCAGAAGAACAAGCAAAAAAATCTGTGAAACCAGAATACATTGAAGGCCAAGGAAGAGAGGATATTTATTTTTCTTACCGATGTTAAACTTTATTAAACTAAGCTGATAAAAATGTAACAAAACAAAAAGTCACGATGCTGCAGGGTATGTTCTTTGTACCTGGTGCTCTTCTAACTGGCTGCAAGCATTTTTTTTTTTTCCATCAGATTCAGCAGCCTCTCTGCATATTTATTCAGTTTAGTTGCCAGCGACTCTTGTACATGACAGCCACTGCTAACAGCATAATTGTCTGGGGATGAAGTCACTGCTCGTCCTGCTCAGTGCACAGTCCATCTAAATTTCTTCGCAGTTTTAGTGTGTATCATGAACAATGTAGATCATGTTTTCAGCACTTAAATAGTGCTATTAAACTGTTGCTCAAGAGTATGCCCTAATCAGCATGAAAGCATTTTGTGTTTGGGCTTGGAATAGAATTTCCAAGCGGGACCAAGTGCAGAGCTGGTACTTTCTGAAGTTTAAGGCTGCAGTTGCGTTGAGGTTTTATATAACAAATACCTCATGCCTTAGTCAGGGCCACTTGTAGTGAGAGTAACTATAGTAACAAAACAAAGTTTCTAGCTAGGGAAGGAATATTTCCAATGAGCAGGGCATCATTTAGCCCCTGAAATACGCTTATTTATCAGTTTTGTGTGCTGTACTATTTTAATAGCTACTACTGCACACTCGAAGATATTTAGAAGTCTTCCTTTGTTTGCTTTTGGTGTGGGTTTTGGGGTTTTTTTGTCTTTTTTTTTTTTTTTTTTTTTGTCCAAAGCCTATGGAGACACTTAGACCTTTTACCTTCAAATGGAAATGTTCTAATTATATTCCTCCTTTTTAAACTTGTTTTTCTAAAGAAATGGTGATTATGCAGTTGAGCTTTTTATATCAAGGTATGAAAAGTGGTCAAGGTATTAAAAAAAAAGTCCTCAGGAGCACTTTTGAAAATATTGGCTCATTTAAAACAAGTTTTGACAGTATGTTAGAAGTGCCAGAGATCATTAACTTTCTGCAAGTTTTCTCAAAGCAGATGAGTGGAGGCTGGAGGGCGCACACAGAGCCCAGTTGAGTCGGGCTGTACCAGCGCTGGCAGTTGCCAGCGAGACAGCGAGGACACGGACGGACGTGTGTAGCGGGTACGACATACGGGGACGTGGCAGCAGCGCCGTCACCAGGGCTGGTGGGGGGAAACAGAGTCAGATGGGATGGGGCAGAGGATGCAAATCCGTAGGAAGTTGCATACCACCTCGGGAGGGACAGTATTTAAGTGAAGTGTGTATAAATACTTACTGTTTCTGTGTCTTACGTGCTCATTGGCATGTGTTACAAGTGATTGCAGAATAAGTAAGGAAGGTAATGAGGGATGCTGCAGAGTGGTAATGGGATCAGCTTGACCAAATCTACATTTGTTGGAGGTGCAGCGAAGGGCTGGGGTCTCAGCATGGCCCACACGACTTGGCCTTGCTTCGAAACCACAGAATCACTCCTCTTTTAGGTTTTCACAGGAAACTTAACCTAAAAGTGACAACCTGGTTAAATAACAGCAGAAAGAATTATTATTCCATTAATAAAAAGGTCTTGTAAAACTTCAGTGGAGAGCCTTTCTGTTGCCAAGCCGATGTTTTATGAGGAGCAGGAAGACATTTTTAAAGGAAGCGTGGCATTTGCTGAAGCAAGCTGAAAGCACAGTGCTGGCCCCACAGCTTTGATTGCCTTTGGAGAGTCCGTGTATGACTTTCCTTACCCCAGCTTCATAAACTAGAAAAAAGTGCTAATTTTTAAAGAGATTCCTGACCCTCTCTTATGTTGTCTGTGAATAATTGTCTCTTCTAAAGTTCAGTAACTTTCCATTCAAATGGATGAAGCATAAATTCACATTACGAGCCTCCAATAAAACTAAATGTGTTACTGCACTGAAGTGATTTCTTCCATTCTATGTATTTCCTCTTTCAAGTAACAGCTTCTTGCTCCTACTAATTTTCTAGCCATTTGGTGGTGGAGTATTTGAAGCACCAGGCAAGGAAATGAAGGTGTGGAAAATAGAAGGGGAAATGGTGAGAGAAAGCCAGAATCAGTTTTTTGGACTTGAGGGAAGGTAGAAAATCCATCTGAAGCTTTTACACAGTTTTATGGGGCTGTTCCTGCAACTTAGAAAATCTAGTAGTTCGCCTCTTCTGCTGTTTGTCCACCAACAGACAGGAAGCAAAAAGTTGTTCTTTTGCAAAAGCGTATTTCCTAGATGGTGTATAACTGTAGCAAACCATGTCATCCCCAGATAATTAGTGTTATTCTGTTTCAGACATCTAGTAATCACTTTGTACACCAGTGAAATGCAACTGTGGTTGGTGAAGAGCAGAACAGTTGCTTAACAGGGAATAACATGCAGAGACCAGAGGTGGAATTTTACCATATCGTATGAACCAACACTTGTATTCATGTAAAAATGTGACCTGGGCTTCTTAATTTCTTCAGTTCATTAAAACTTGGGGTTTACATTTCATTTAAAATAAATTAATGATCCTAACAAAAGACGGGACAGGTATTAAAAAAGATGAATCTTAAGGGGACAAATGTAATCTTAAAAGACCCAAATAAAAGCAATTTAGTTCAATGCGTTAAGGAAAGCCAGCCAGATATAAACTGAATCCATGCCTTTCATTTGATGATTGGAAAGATATTCCCCCTAAATCAGCTAGAGCACTGAATCTCATAATAGAAACATTCTAAAATTAGTAGAACTGGCTGTGGTTTCCATCTTTCCTGCACAGTTCTGCTTAGGGTTATTAATGAATAACTCAACTATTGCCTTTCTGTTTCAGTAAATTAATAATAGGGTGAGTTAATGTAGGCAGTAAGTTTCAGGCTTCATTCTGCATCATGTCAGCTTGTGTTATTTTCCCAAGAGCATTTAACTGTGTGTTGCTGTGTAGCAGCTGTAAGAGTACAGCAGTTTCTGCATGGTGTCTCCTGCATAACTGTGCTCACAAGTTGTGGTCCACAAACTATTGCTCGTGAATTGAATAGGTTCATCCTTTGGATTGTCTAGAACAACATTTCCAAAACTGTAGATCACAGTTCCCAGCAGGGTGGTAGTGGTGTTCAAAACAGATGGCAATACAGCAGCCAGCGTAGCTCGGCTCTTTGGATACAGAGACCTGAGATTCCGCTGCAATTGATGCTGCTAAGGTTGTACTTCTCTTCTTCTGCAAGCCCACCGTGCCCATGAAAAGTAGTCATAGGTGCTGTGGGGACTGGTCTGCACTTTAAAATTCCAGAAAAATTGGCTGAGGACCCAAGTGGAGAGACACAACTTAGAGGTGTCATAGTATTTCTTTCACTCTTGTAATTTAAGGCATGCTTCCTGAGTAGCAATAATAAACCATGGAATGACTCATCTGACAAGGTAGGTTGCAGTTTAACTTTTATTTTTGACAGCAAAAGACAAATTTGTCACATGGATGTGTCCCGTGGCACAGCCCATGGGAGAGGAGAGGGAGGGATGAGTCCACTGCCCTGGCTGTGTTTTCTCAGCTGCACAGGGAGTATCACGGTTGCACAATTTAGGCAGGGACGGCTGGTACATCTGAACAGAACGTCTCCTATCTGCTGCTGCAGATGCTGCTGGCAGTGAAGCGCGGTATCTTAAGTCGGGATGGAGTGTTTCACAGTGGTGCAGAGCTGTACCAAGCCGTGCCAGGCTACCTCATCAGTGCGATTTGCTGGTTTAACAAGAGGGAACGCACGGCTTACACTGGGAGGTGGAATGTTTCAGTGGTTTAATCCATTTCCCAGGGTAGTCCTGGGAACTGTATTATGGAGTGAACCAAGTTGGTGATGTGTTCCATAACTTAAGCAGCACCTCAGTGATATGGACTTGGGAATTTATGCACTACGATTGTTGTGATGCAGTGGCTTTGCAAAAGTGATACTCTTGTACTTGAGGATTCAGTTGTCTGTTGGTTGTAATCCTGAATATAAATATCAGAATTTGTATCCATTGGAAACAGCAAATGGATCAAAAGAGGTGGAAGTCTGGAATACATGGATCTGCAAGGTTTACTGAAGCAGACTTCACCACATTTGAGTGAATCAAGCACAGTCGTTTCCCCACTGAAAACTGTAAATAATGTAAACCATTTGGATAACTGGAATCACACTGAAAATTCTTCATTGAGACTGACTGAATGGCAGACATTACCTGCAAAATAAATTTGTACTTGGGAGATCTGACAAGCAGAGCTGCAGTCTTGGCGTAGAGTAGAAGGAGAAGGGGATTGGGGAAAATTTAATGGAAAGGCCTGTATCTGTATCAAATCTGCCGAATGTAGCTACTGTAGAACCTCATTATAAATAAGGAGCAAAGCGAAATTAAAATGCACTGGGGGAAAAAAAAATCAGTCATGCTATAAGCAATCACAAATCTGATGCATTAAGGAATCTGTCAGCTTCCAGCAGAGCTGATGTTTCTCCAAATTAATTCATTCTCTGTCTCATGCTAAAAGCGCACTGCAGATCACATGTCTGTGCCTTTACTAAATTCTTTAGGGCCTCCAGGAAAAAGATGCCCAAGAAGTTTATTGACTCCTGTTCTGAATGCTCTGTACAGGAATTGACCTCAAGGACATAATTCACAGTGATATTTAATAATCACGTTGGATTTTACATTTGCCATTTCCATTGGAGAGAATGATGTGTGCAATCCTGATGCAGGATTTCCCTGAGAACTGGGCAGCAAACTCTATAGTCATCCTGAGTTAAGGATGTAGTTGCAATGTCCTGGAATTGCACAAGTGAAACATTCATCTGTGCCTCCTGAGGTGGGGTAGAGGTAAGCTGTGCCAGCTTTTTATGTCAGCCACTAACTTGTCCTTCTCTGCAAGCTCATTTCCCTGGGCAGCCACACAGAGCAGCTCATGGCTGAGTCAAAACCACAGGTTGTGTGTGAAAGCATCAATTCATTTCTGTAGCCTTGAACGAGCTACCTCACCCAAACAGTATCCCTACTCACCCTCCCTGCTGTTGGGATTTTTCCCTCCAAAGACCCTTTTATATGGTAGATGGACTTGATACTTTTACATGCTCTTGCACTTTCCTTGCAGTTCCAGTTTTAGCATAATTCAGACCTGTGACTTGACAAATGCCTGCAAAGTGCTCTTGTCACCATTCAGCTTGGTATTTGTGTATACCGATGCTTTCATAGCTGGTCTCTCCATTTCTCTTCTGCTTGGAGTCATCTTCTGCTGAAGCCTAATGAACAGGGTAATTATTTGAAGAAGGATTACAGCTCTGAATCTTTTCCACTAAGGCTGAAGGAAGCTATTACTTCATCTTGTACTAAATGGCACATGGTAATTTTAAACACCTTCTGGATTTCTAATGAAATAAATGAAATAAATCAAATCTGTTCAGGAACAAAGAGCATTGATTTTTATCTGTATGTTTCAACAGTTTTTAAGCCAGTCTCTTTATGACAGAATTTAGCTTGTACAGTCCAGGAAAATAAAAATGTCAGATCTTCCGTGGATGCATCTTGGTATTGAGAACCTGATTCAAAATGCCAAGTTTCAGGTGTGTGCTGTGTATTTGAACTGTGCATCCTCTGGATGTCGTTCCCTGAGGGAGTTAATTATGGTAGGATAAATCACATACATAATGACAGGTTCCGTTAAGCCTTCCGGAGGCAAAAGTACCCATCAGGTCAGTGGAGAGCCTGGGCAGTTTCAATTGTCTTGGAGTAAGGAGTTCAGCACAGTGACTTTGGATATCTTTTCAGGAAGGTACTTCAGGAAAGGTGTGGAAATAATGCAAATCCATTTTTACTTCAGTGTGCTGGGAATGGAGAAGAACGCTGTGCCCGTGTTTTGGATATATGGGTTTAGAAAGGAAATAAAAATTAAAATTCTGCACTCTGAATTACAGCTGGCTTGCACAATGGCCTTTTAAGAGGGAAAGTAGAGGCAGACATAAATGCAAAGTGGTTTTTTTATGCCTAATGGTAAAACACAGGACAGTTATAATACTCTTATGCTTTCAGACTGACATCTGTTCCTCCCCTTCAGACTTATTTCAAGGAAAAACTGGTACATGCTGCTAACTTATCAGAAGGCAGAGATTATAAATATACACGTCTGATTTATCCAAGTGTGCTCTCATCTCTTGCTCTACAGAGTGCTCTGTGCTGAATTAACAGGATACGTGAAGCAGAATTAACATGGGGATTTCACTGTGTTCTGTCGGAGGGAGCGGGTGTGAAGGAGGTCAGGCTCCTTCTGTCCCCCT
The DNA here is from genome assembly GCA_020746105.1 of Trogon surrucura. Taxonomy (NCBI): domain Eukaryota; kingdom Metazoa; phylum Chordata; class Aves; order Trogoniformes; family Trogonidae; genus Trogon; species Trogon surrucura. The sequence goes on along the minus strand of CM036618.1, from coordinate 96,868,134 downwards.
TCTCGCCTGAGATGCGCAGACGTAGAGTGTGACCTGGGGCTCCTAACAGCTCTGCTGCAGGGCTGCTCTGCCAGTCACCGCCCTCAACCCCACACCACTGGCAGACCAGCAAGAGCCAGGCTTGTCTGCACTGGGTTTCTTACTATAAAGAAGAAGGGAAAATAAAAAGCTTTTCCCTATGAGATGCTGGGGCTTGCTGTTCATCACTTCTGTTCATTTCTTTTTCTCATGTGCAGGATCCTTATGGAAGAACTGAATAGGGTTTTCGGCTTAGTTTTTTTTGTTTCTGAAGCAGTGGGAATGCTTCGAGCAACTCATTCCTTTTTTTTTTTTTTTTTTTTTTAATTTGCAGGCTAGAATTCTGCAACTGAATGGTTTCTTTAAAGGGATAAAGTAGGAAGTCAGCTGGTACAAGCTGATCAAACTGCACTGACCCTGCACTTCATTTCTGTGTTTATCCGATGCATGCTCATTTCTAGGGAGTTCAAAACAGCCTGTCTGAGCTTTTCTGACTTGAAGCTTGAGTGCCAGACCCCTGGCTGTCTTAGAAGGATGAAAATCCATTCATTTCACTTGAACAGAGCTCATTCTCTTCATCTGACTGTCTAGCTGTGAATGTTAAGTTCCTTTTACCTGTTTCATTGCAACTATTAGCTTGAAATTTTGGAACAGAGTTCAGTTTTATAAAGCACTGTTTTGTTAAAAATGCAGAAAGGTCAGTGGTTACTAAGTGGACTGTTTCTGGGGACGGGGGGGAAAGCCTTCTGGTAATCTGTGGGTGAAGAACCCAAGAGTGAATTCAAAACCACTAATCCTATCCCCTGCACTGTGCTGTATAAATAAGACCTGGTTTTCCACGGTCAAGCATTTTTCATTCTATCCAGCTTTTAAACTGTATTTGCAGTTTTACGCTTAGGTTGGTTTTCAGGCTATTATTGAAAGAAGGCCAAACATTGCTTTTTTTGAACGTTTAAAATGTAATGACTATGCATGTTTTCCCAAAGGATTTTCTTTAATCACACGTGCAGTGCTTGGGATCTATAATATTGTGTCATCTTTTCTCAGCACATCTGGAAGATCTGTCGCATTGGGGTGTACTAGATATTGCAGAAAAATAATCCGTTAATCTGATTTTAAACTCAATCTGCCATGGGTTCTCTTTTTATTTCTGGGTTGTTTTTTTTTTAACCACGCATATATTTCTCACCTTTGTCTCAAGACTTTTGTGTTTTTGTTGGCAGTGCTAATTGCAATTAGTTAGGTATTTCTGACAAGTTGAGAGACTGCTCATTTTTCTTTGTTACTCATGAGCAATGACTCAGCTTATTTGCACAGTGTAAAACGCACCTGCTGGAGTCATACGTGCAACAGCGAAGTTAGAATTTCCAGCAAGGCTAAGAAATGAAGCTTCACGTTTAAAATACAGCCTGCAAGATCCTGAGCTGTGTTTATATTTAGTGAACTAGGCGCAGCTCTCTGCTAGGAAAACTTTGTGCTGAAGTAGTCAAAGATCTAAGCTGTGGAATTGAGTTCTGTAAGTAGGCAGTACCCTTGGGTTGATGTGTATAGCTCGGAAATTTTTGGGAAGCAAGTCTAAAGAATTGTTTTCTGTTTAATTATATTTGTGCTGAGAAAACAAAGAATATTTAGGTTGAACTGAAATGCTTAAGAGGCTGCACACATACCTTAACTCAGAGATGCGTGTCTCTACATGTGTTGAAGAAATTTGATTTATTAAAAAAACTGCAGTCAATTAGGCTGTGCTTCCAGTGTTTATTTAAATCATGGTGACCCCTTTCAATATGACTGGAAACATACAGAGCTGTTCACTGTTGCATCCTGAGTTTTATTTCATCTCTGAGTATTGGTTAAGGAGTGCTATTATGCTGTTGGTTCAGCCGGCTGGCCTGAGATCTGTGGGGAACCCATCCTGTGTGGGAGGGTAACAACATGACAAAAACTGCTGTCATTGCCAAAGCCAGCCTGTAGCATCTCAAACCTGACAGGGATTAAGGGCTCCAAGTCCTGACACGGCAAGGATGAAAAGGAACTCGAAAGGAACTTTATAAGGAAATAGAGTGCGTCTCCAAAAACACTGCCTGTGTGAAGAAGCAACCCAACAGTACTATGAATGCAATTTTGTCTGTCTGATTTTTATAAGTCGGTGTGCTGTGTTGAGCCAAGGGGTAAGCACAGGTTTTGTCAGGTTAACTTAATCATGCCAGTGAAGGATTGAGAGAAACTGCAGTAGCACAATTGCCAGCACATCTGTCTGTTGGAGTGCAGACCAGGGTCTGTAGGCTGATTACTGGCTCCGCGTTAAAGGTTGTGCTCCTGTGTCTTCCTGCTGCTGCTACTGCACTCGCTGCGTTCAGCTGGTGCTAACAGCGACTGCAATTACATCATGGTTTTGCTTTGCAGACTTAGACAAATTTGATTCCTGCTGGTAGCAAAATATCCGTTTCTTTCTCCAGGATTTTCTTGGGTGAAGCCAGCAGTTTGCTGTCTACTTATCACAACACAGGTTTGTTCTAGGTTATGTAGGGCATATTTTTCTGAAGTGAAGGAGCTTTTGTCTGTCTTCTTTTAGTTCTTTCACCTTTTAAGCATGTCTTCCCCATCTTTTCCGAGGCTGGCATAGAAACCTGCTCCTTCGTATCTTAACTGAATGGCCTTATCTTATAAAAAGCACTGCCTCAGAACTGTCACAAGTATATAGCGGCTTCTTTTAGCCAGAACATGGGTTGAAACATGCCCCCATGGGCCCCGGAACCAGTGTCCTGTAGTGAAATTCAGCGGTGTTTGGCGGATTGATTTCCATATTTTTCGTCTCCGCTGAGACATGCAGGCAGTGAGTGCTAAATTATCAGCAGACTCTGGCCCTTCTTGTGTTACTCATGTTTACACTTTGTCCTCCGCAGAGTGGAGCAGTTAGGAGAGACTCTTGATAATCCTTCTCCTCATGAAGAGCTTGATCTACCAAGGTTATTAAGCACATGCTAGTTTTAAGGAGAAGAATAATTGACTTCTTGTTGACTTCAGCAGGACTACTCATATGCTTAAAGATGAAGACCTTTTATAAGTGCTTCGCTGGAGTAGGGCCAAAGTAGCATCAATTATATTGCCCCAAAATAAAGAGTGAGGTCTGTTTAACAACATTGTGTAATGCATTTTGAAAAAGAAAAGCTTATTTTTACACTAAGCCTGTTTGTTTTATAGCAAAGTCAAATTTTGTGTGGTTCTAATTTACTGATACAGTGGGGGTGTGATGCAGTTTCAGACTGTTGGCTCCAAGTATGAATAACACACAAGATTTCATAAATGTGTCAAGTTGGGTAGAAATGTTTTATTAGTTCTATAGGAGGGTTCTGCTTTACTGTATTTTTTGCATAATTTATACAACCATAATATGAGTATGCTATCTCTTTTTATTACCTTGACACTAGGTTAATTGGGAGGTATTTCACTCTATTTTAAATGCATGAATTGGGATTCTGACGTACCTTTCTAGACAGAAGGTATGGTTTTGGTTGCAGATTGAGGTGACTTGGAGGTTGGTGTTGAATGTTACTTTATTTAGCTGAAGTCCTGGTATCCATTCCCCTAAAAGCTGCATAAAGTACACATCCTAGAAGCTTTTCTGAAAAATACAATAGCTTGGAAGTGTAAGTGAAGAATACAGTTCTGCAATCTTTGGGGGTAGGAAGTATTGGCAGCATATTAAGTACTTCAGCTTAGCCCTGTTAATGCTCTTTTCTTGTCTGGCAGGATCTCAGTTCAGCAATTAGAGACCCTAGGCCTGGTTTCCTTTTCCATTTCTGTAAATCAAAAGTTGTTCCAGTGGTTGCCACAGCATGATAGTTCTCAGCTCTGCGGTTCCAAAGGAATTCCTATATAATAAGGGCTGGCTGGATTTACCTGGGAGCACATCTGACGAAATTCTGAAGAATCAGGCCTACCAGATAAGAAAATGTTTTTAAAATTATGTCAGTTACAGGGGAACTCAACCTACTTCCCTTCCTGTCCACAAATAGCTCTGAAGTTGAGAGCGCCAGTATTAAGAGATTAAATGTAAAGGATATGGGGAAGGCGATGATGAAGAACCTAGTTCTCCAAATGCTTTGCAAAGGTCATTGCTGTTATCTGCTCTGCAGTTAGAAGAATTGAAGCACAGGGCTCTGAAGTGGCTTGAACAAGACTAGCCCGCCAGCCATGCGAGAGCAAAGAGATGGAACGTGGCTCTCCAATGTCCCCCACCCGAGCTGTAGGATACTTGCCACAATGCCACCACGGGTGAAATACATCGTGGTTTCCAGGACACCTTTGAGATTGCACTGACGTTTGCACATTGCCGTAAGGGAGTCCATTTCCACCCACAAATGAGATATTGCACCGGAGAGCCACCTGGGTTTAAGTGCGTGGCCTCAGATCTGCTGAAGAAGCTATTTGTTGAACTCCTACTGAATTCATGACAAAAATTAAATAGAGGGTAAATCTCTAAGCTCCTAGCTTTGGATGCTTGAGACCTGGCCCTGGTTTATAGATGTGCTTGTGCATTGTCCAGTGCAATGGGCAGTACTCCATGTAGTTGAATCCCGTCAGAGAAAAAACAATTCACAAAACAACACAAGGGGACACTTGCAAATTAAACCTCAGCTTAACATCTTCTGAAGTGATGCAAGAGAAAGTCTTAATATGTTGTCCTTACTGAGAGAAATTACCTATAAAAAGTTGACATAAACACTCCGCATAGCAAAATTGTAAACTTTTTTTCATATTTTGCTGTGAAACTTGCAATTGTGTAAGTTATTTTTGTCCTTATTCAGGCAAGATATGGACTGAAATGTGCATGATTTGTGATGGAACAGAATCATTTTGTTGCCTGTTCCTCGTCAGGGTGAGAGGAAGATAAAAATTCCTCTCAGTTGTATTGCCCGAAAGATCCTACGTAACACAGGGTAAGAGCTAACAATTTGCTCTGTTAACAATTTGCTTGATTCTTCTATTCTTAAAAAAAAGCAAAATACCACAAGTCTAGGATTCAAAACGAATGGTCTAACTAGAAGGAAAGAAGACAATAATTCTAATCATCCTTTTTGTGCCTTCTTTTCTTGTGTATGACTAGATACGGCGTGATTCTGAGGAAGGGTGAAGACGTGGAAGACCTTCAGTGCTTTTTAGTATTATTATTGGGTTTTTTATTTTTCCCCAGGCAAATTAGGGTACTTTTTCTTTCAGCAGACTATTAGTTATTTGTTGTTTTCCCTTCAAGTGACAACCTGCCTGGGTTTAGCAGATTAAGGGAGATTTGTTACAAGGCTTACTTCTAAAGTAAATGATGACTTCAGGATGGGCCTCATCAGCGTTGACTTATGTTTGCCCTCTCTATCACAAGTGAATCAGGTTGGGCTGCAATCTTACCATTTTTGATCACCTCCATTTCTGTTTCCCTCCTACTCCATGCGCAAGAGCCTTCTGGGTGCCTTGTATCATAAGGCTAAGCCTAGCAAATTATCTTCATCGTGCAAATTTTTAAATAGCCTAGAATTTACCTCTCTGGAAGCTCGTCGCACCCTGTGCTGTGCTGCTGTAGTCACAGTTCATGGAGCAACATTAGCTGAATTGCTGTTGTCATCCAAGACTGGGGCTCTGAGCTCTGGGCTCTGACATTCTTCTAAAGGAGATGTCAGCTCTGAGTCTGCTAATTTTCCTGGGCTGGGAAAATGAAGTCGACAGTTCTTTGGACATGCTACCAGGCTTCTTGGTTTTATTTTTTGTTCATATTGGGGGGTAAATGGGCAGGGAGCCATATAAAAAGGACTGTATGTCTGTAAAAGTATATGATCAATTTATTTTTGTAGGGAAAGTGATAGATAACATGGCACAGCATGAAGTTATAAAAGGAGGTTGCAGTCAGCGTTGCTGGCATTAATTTAACTGGAGAATGTGCCCTTAAATGTCAGGAGACTGCAAGAAGCACTGAGTTATTTGAGAAGACAGCAACTTTGATGTTGATTTTATCAACAAAAAAGCAGGAGATTAAAAGCAGCTTTCCAGTTTTGCCAACTTTTTTTCTTATTGATAGCGTGACTAGGGCTTTAGCAGGTGCTCTAAGGTTAATGAAACCGTAATGGTTATGGTGAAGAGTATACATGAACTAATTGGTTTGTATAGGTGACTCACCACTGAAGCTAAACTCAGCAACTGATAAACTGAGCAGCTAATTTGCTCTGAAGATACTACAGTTCCAGATACAGTGTCCTCTCACACTGGCAGATAAAACAAGACCAGACAATCTGGGTTATAAAAAGAACATGGGCTGCAATCATATTTCTGCTGTATCAAAATGTAATAGTGGCCATTTTCGATCAAACTAAGGGCTTGTCTGGCTTCAGCAAGGCATCTGGTGAATGCACAGGGAAAAGCATGTAGAAACCTGGCAGCAGGAATGTCTTACCCCTTATGTGTCATCCCTGCTTCTGTCAGCTGAGTGGTTCAGAACTTTTGGAGCCAGAGATTGCATTAGATTGTGTTTAATTCCCATGGTGGGCCTGTCATCCGTGAATTTTTCTAATCCTTTTTTGAACCTATTTATGTGTCTACTCCAGAACATCCTGTAGCAATGCGTTTTGCAATTTACTTTTGCATTGTATGAAAAAGCACTTTATTTGCTCATTTTAAATCCACTGCGTGGTTGTTTTATTGGATATTCCTTTTTCTCATTGAAAAAACACAGACTGCTTTGATTTCCTGATCTTCTTCGTGCTATTCGTGATTTTATAAAACTATCTTCTCTCAGATTTTTTTCCAGGCTGAAAAATCTTATTACTATCTCCATATATCAAAAGCATTCCGAAAGTTTGATAATCCTTTTTGTTTTCTCCGTCCTCTTTCCAGCTCTGTTAGGTCAGTCTATCGTAGAATCATAGAATGGTTTGGATTGGAAAGATCATATAGTTCCATTCCCTCTGCCATTGTCAGGGACACCTCCCACTAGACCAGGTTACTCAAAGCCCCGTCCAACTTGACCTGGAACGCAGGGAGGGGGCATCCACAACTTCTTTGGCCAACCTATTCCAGTGTCTCACCACTCTCACAGTGAAGAATTTCTTCCTAATATCTAATCTAAATCTACCCTCTTTCAGTTTGAAACTGTTTCCCCTTGTCCTGCCATTACACTCCCTGATAAAGAGTCCTTCTCCATCTTTCCTGTAGGCCCCCAGAAGTCCTGGAAGGCCGGTATAAAGTCTCCCCAGAACCTTCTCTTCTTCAGGCTGAACAACCCTAACTTTCCCTTTTTTTCGTAAGGGAAACGCTCTAACCCCCTGATCATCTTTGTTGCCTCTGGACTTGCTCCAAAAGGTCCATGTACTTCTTATGTTGGTGGCCCCTGAGCTGGACACAGTACTCCAGGTGGCGCTTGATGAGAGCAGAGCAGAGGGGCAGAATCACCTGCTGGCCACCCTTCTTTAGATGCAGCCCAGGATACAGTTGGCTTTTTGGGCTGCCAGCACACGTTACCGGCTCATGTTGAGTGTCTCATTAATGAAAACCCTCAAGTCCTTTGCAGGGCTGCTTTCAATCCACTTGTCGCCCAGCATGTATTTATGCTTGGGATTGCCCCAACTCTGCTGCAGTATGTCCTTTATCCACTTGTATCCTCCTTTTGCACCTGTTACCTTAAAGGGGAAGAAACTAATTCAGGAGTTCAGTGATCAAAACATAGGAGGTTTGAATCCATGCCTCCCAGTTCCTCAGAGAGCGTGCTCAGGGTGTCTACCCACCTAGGTCATGACATACCTCTGCTTTTCGTTGGAGCTGGTGTGGAATATTTATCTGGGATTCAGAGAGGCAGGAGAGTGGGCTGGTCTGTGCTGTCCACTGGCACTTGCACGCTGCTTCAACACCCCATCAATCAGTCATGGGATAAAGTATATTTGCTGTCCTCAGAGCTGCAACTGGGATTCTTGTTGCTCTCTCCAGGCGAATGTCTGTAAACACACACAAACAGGCACATACATCCTGTCACTTAATGAAAGAAAGGAACAAAGGGCAAATATTAGTTGTAGAAGTTCAGTATATTCATTGTAACGTGCACTGTTGTCTCTGTGAATGGAAATATATTGCTTCTGGTTTTGGTGATTTACTTCCTTTTGTAATCAAAATCCAAAATAACCCAGGAGCTGTGTATGTAGGTAGGCAAATCTGGGGAAGTAATGAAAGACTGGGGAGTGATGGCCCTGCTCTGGTAAAGCTGGAAGAAACATGTAGATCTTTGAGCAGCTGCTGACACGCTCTGAAAAACTGGGAGGGTTATAAGCAGGCAGTGAATGGCAAAACATATAGATAAATGACTACATAATACTCATTATTCCTAATTTAGTTTTTCAACTTTGAAATGAGTGGAATGTGTTGTTGTTTGTTGTAGTACTAGAATTATTTATTCCTTGTCAGATGATAGGGCACAAAGATCTCATCGTGATGCTGTGTAAATGTGTAGTTAAAGGGCTACATTCAATACCAAAAAGTGCATTTTAAAGCAACCTTTAAAAGTCCCTGTAATTAATTGAGTCATAAATCTTTATATAGTCCTACAGCATCCATAAAGTAGTCAATAGGTTATTACTAAACAAAGCAACTTACAACTTCTTCCACAGATGTGCTCATAACAATTCATAGTGTTCCATATGCACATGTGAAACTGTCCGATAATAAGTACTAACCATTAAACCTCAATGTCAACAGTAGAAAAGATCTGCCTCTTTTCTTCATGGGTAACCCTGAAGAACTTAAAGGCTGAGCATTTAGCCATGTAGGATTAGAAGACTCCTAGGAGAGGACTAGGAAGGTGTATTTGGCCAGGCCTTGAGACATGGTGTCAGCAGCTGAAATGGATCTTTATGAGGACAAGTGTTGAATACCTCCTGAAATCAACTGAAGTAGCTTTCTTGCTGCGGAAAGTTTTCGTAGGCCTTCTGGTTTTCCAGTACCTACCTTTTCGTCAATACTTGACATATTATAGTGATATTTATGTCATTTACACTACTGAAATTTTGATGCTTGGGAAACCTAATTTTGAATTTTCAGAGCTTTGTATCTCAAAGTCAGCTGTATATAGATTTTAATTTGCCAGAGTTAATGTTACCGTGATAGATGTGTGTATTTGCTTGTGGCAGTAGCCTAACATTATATCAGGGAATAGAAGCCTTTGCATACTGTCCACATACACAATAAAAGAAAATCTCATCCGAGAGGGAGGTTAGATTCTGGTATCAAGAGTAAGCACTGGTAGTTTTCCATTGTTACAGAAATTGCATGCGTTACAAGAATGATTTGTGGATTTTCCCCTCTCTTTTCCTATGTTTATGTAGTAGCAATTTATGTATTTGCCATAGCCCATATCTGTTTTCATTTTCAGAGGCTAACAGAATTACCAGTGACCGTATTGATAATCTTGGGGCTATTTTTGCACGTTGACTCTCTTAAAGAGTCTGCTCTGCTTAATACTACAAGCATCATACAAAAGTACAGTGAAACCATATTGAGAAAATATAATAAGGTGAGATCTGTGCATACATAATTTTTTCTTATGCCCCTGAGAGTTGTGCTCAGACATTGGTGTGACACAATATTCGTTAGATTTTCTTGTAGCAGGAGTGCTGTCTCAGTAATAAAATTATAAGCTCAAGATAAGTGTTACTACTTCAATGTTTTCCCTATATTTTTATAGCACTAGCTCTCTCTCCTGATATAGAGCATTGCATCTTCACCCAAGGAAGTTGACATATACTCATTGTAAGCAGTAAACAGAGGAGTGATAGAGAGAAGAACTTGGTATGTTTGTGTTTTTAATGTTTAACTGCAATATACTACATAGTGCTGTTAATTGCCTGCTGATATCTAAGCCATCTATATCCCTACCAATGTGAAAGGAAGAAGGAATCCTTAATATAACCCTCTTGTACAGCAGCTTGACTGTCAATAGATTCTTCTTTCCTGTATTATTCTATTTCATTAAGAGTGGTATCTTACAGTGTTCGAAAGCATGGAATTATTCTGGGGTGTAATACAACTGTTCTCAAGGCCCCAGAGTCCTTGACCACCACTCTCCTGCTGCAAGGAGGGTCATACAGTGCTTTGGAAGGTCTTCAATTTTCAAAGTGTGTAGTGGTTTAAAAAATATTCTGTGTACTTAAAATAGCAGAGGTTGTTCAGCGTGATTGTTTCTTGGGCTAGTATAATATTTTTAATAGAGTAATTTCCAGAAGGGAGGCTATGATGCAGTCTCGCCCCTCTGCACAGCACAGTCCAAAGCAGCCTGTGCATCAGCCTGTGCATAGCTTCTATTTGTGCCTTACCATTGCTTTCCGGATGTTATCCTGGCTTACTGAAAAGGCTTTAAAGACTACAGAATTTACTGTGCTCTCAAGATAGTTGCTACAAAGATTATTTTCTTTGATAGTTATGTGTCTGCATTTACTTATAAATCTCCATTTGACTAGTTCCAGCTTCCAACAAATCCTTGGATTTTTCTGATACCTTTTCTTTTAGATCAAAGACTCACAATTAGATACTTCTCCATGTAGGTGCTTGCTGGGGCAAAATAATTTCTTTTGCTGCTTCTTAGTTAGACCAAATAAACTGAGCTTCTTAAGCCTCTGAAGAAGTATGTTTTTCTAGCCCTCAGATCATTTGCATAACCTTTTTCTGAACCTCAGCCCATTTTTAGCTTCTTTTGGAGTTAAAGAGCAAGAACAAGAAACAGGACTGTAGTGTCTTGCTGTGAACAGGAATAACTACATCTTCCAGCTCCTACTTCAATTGTGCTTCCGTATATGGATGCTAAGGGTTCTTGACCTCTTAACTGCATTGTTGTTCAGGAACTTCATGTTCGCTAAGTTATCTTTTATAATACCATTGCACTCCAGGGTATAACCTCCCATCTTTCTAGTGATACATCGTGTGTGTGTGTGTATATATATAGAGAGAGACACATATTCCTTGCTCCTAAGTGATTCTATATTCTGTTGTATTAAAACAAATGTTGTTCTTACGAGCCCAGTTAACTAAAGGATACAGAACACCATGCATTACTGGCCAGTTCTGTTGCTAACCGCTCCTTTGAATTCAGTCTCATTTTTATTAAGAGTGTGTCCACTGTTATATTCTTTATCCCAGGAAAATTTTTGATCAGTCCGCGGATCTAGCCCAGAAATAACTACCTGAATCATAGTAAGGGCACTTCCTTTCAGTTAGGGGATCAGCATCTCTAAGAGTAGGAGGCGTTTTTATTAGTATTTGGTTTGCTCGGATCATTAACAGGAAAATCAAAGGTAAACACACAGTAAGCATATCAAATAGTAAAGGACAAAAACAAGTTCCCTTGATTTGATTATGAATCCTAATCTTCTTTTCCTAACCTAAGTTTGTACCTGGGGAGTTTAGTTGAATGCTTGTCCTGTGAGGTCGAACTGTAACAGCGGCCACGAGCAGACTTCCCTGTAGCAGTTCGTACAGTTGGGCTACATTTTGCTGACTTTTTTTGTTTTTCCAAAAAGAACCCTAATGTTTGTTAGTGCAGATTTTTAGCACGTTACTGTAGATATGCACCTCAGAGTCTTGGCTGTAGATTTCTGATTGTTCCAAGTGAAGGATCTCATTTTTAGCTGCAAAATCATTGCCGACATCATCTATGCACTTGCTGTTGTCTGTTTCTGAGGTTGTCTAGATTCCTCAGGAGCATGCAGGTCACATTCACAAAACTGGTTTTAGGATTTTTAACATTCAGCTGTTAAAATATGCATGTATGTATTCATAGTCTATGATTCTATATATATGCATCCAGTGGATTAATCGCTAGCCATATTAAACTAATTCAGAATGTGTAGGTCTTGGACTTTATGAAACATTTAAAGCAGAGAAGTAAATTTACATTAGTAAATAAGAGATAAGTTCAATCATCTTCATTGTTAAAAAAACAAAAAACGCCAAACCACAACAACAAAACGAGTGTTGTGAAGAATTGTGTTGAAGGTGCACTAGCAGCAAGCGGTAGGTTGTGTCATTGCTGAATCTGTCTTATAACCTCTGCTTGACCTAATTCTGCTGAATTCCAGTAGTCTGTGCAAGTACATACTCTCTAGGTATAAGAATAGTAGCAGCAGTTACACTACCTAGAACAAGAATGTACAAGGACTATCAGCTGTCTTGCCTGGGGGCATGAGATGATCACCAGCTGAGGTTAAGAAAAGTGTTTCCTTCCTGTGAGGCGTTACATAATTGTCTGCATATATTGTGTTGGGGGTTTTGTCTGAAATTTATTATATAAGCCAGTGCTATAAGAAGATACAAGACTTAAGAAAACAGTCTGGCATATGTATTATGGCATTTACTTTCTATTCTGTTTGTAATGCTGTTGTCGTGGTCCGAAATAAAATGAGATTCACTGTATGTTTCACCTTGTTAGCTTTGCAATGCGTTGCTTTTAACACTGTCCTGCCAGCTTTGTGACGCAAGTTTGACTGCGGCTGAGGAATATTGTTAATCCTCTCATCTCCTTATGGAGGAAATCAAAGTTGAGCCAAATGAAATGTTTTGTGCTACGGTGTTTTCTTTTATTGCTGCACATACAAAAGAAGTAAAAATGCTGGCTGCCAGGATCTTGCTAGAGCGATACTGATACTCCACGTTTATGAGATGCCAGTAAAATGGAAGTTATTCTTTTTCATCTTGCAGCTTACTCTTCACGAAAGTAAAACTGCAATGGATACACAAAGGACCTGAAGAGGCTCTGGTGACATGCAGACATATGTTGCAGATGTGGCAGATGGTGTATAATGTTTTACAGCACAGGTAGGCTTTCTCCACTGTCTAACAAGTTCAGATTTCATAATGGAGATACAGTTACCTTCTTTAATTGTCTAGATACTCAAGTTATTTTGCAAAAAGAGTAATAAACGATATTGTTTAAAAAGACACCTAAGTAATTTTCTAGCTGTGATTAAAAAAAGCACAAGATTTTAGTAGCCATGAATTTAAAAAACAACAACAAAACAAAACCTCGACTTTAAGATTGAAGCAGCATTTTCAACCAAGAGTTTCTGATCTGAATATCTAAACATCTCTATCTGTATTCTGATGTCCAGAATGGAGGGCAGATTTATTTTTTTCCTAATAGTGCTGAGCATCCATCAGCTGTAGTTCACAGTCTGCAGTAGCTGGCAGCACCCAGGAGTGTGTGGGGGTGACACAGTCCTGAACTGAGTAAGCCAAGGAAAGGCACACGGCCAAGACTGTCATATGCTGTGGTTGCTGCCGGTTGCATAGCCTGGTGCTAACTGGGCAGGGAAAGGAGTGAAGGATGTATCTGCTTTCTCCCTTCCCTTGTCCTAGTAAATCTGCATTTAAACAGTGCTACATTCCCTGTTTGTTCCCTCCCTGTCATCTGCTTCCCCTCAGAAAGGAAAGGTTTAGAAAGTGTGGAAGTTACCAGATCAGGTTTTCTTCCTTTCCACACCCTTTGAATATTGTCATAGTCATGATACTATTGTCCAATTGTCTTGGGACTGTTATCCCAAGACCATACTTATCTCTCACCTGTAATGTCCGTAGAGGGTTGACTTTGATGGGAAGGACAGCATGCTTCATGGCAGCAGTCACGACAGCAGACTGACGAAGCTTGTGTTTTTCCCCAGTTTCTGTATGAATTTACATAAGCTTTATAAACACCAGAAGTATATGTACAGAATGATGCTTGTCTATATACAGGTTGTTCTTGAGGGATTATTAGTAATTCTTTGTTGGTTTAGCTAATGAGCAGCAAACCAAACACAAAAATCAAGACATTTAAATAGCAGCAGAGAAGTGGTCTCCTACAGGCTGGAATCATTGATTTCCTTAGGCCTTAGTCTCTTTAGCTAAGGATTCAGTCATGTACCTCTCACATGAATAATCTTTATACCCATAAGTAGTCCTTGTGAAGCTGATCAAATCCACACCAAACAATTACAACTGAGTAAGATTTACTCGGGGGGGCTGCAAGCCTGGGACTGAAGAGAGTACATTGGAAAACATACAAATAAACAGCTCAGCCATTTGGACCGTATCTGGATCCCACACTGTGTTTTGGCTGTTATACTTAAAAATCCAAGATGCGATAGCTTTAGAGCCTTTTGATAAGCTTTAGCCATAGAAGCCTGAACAAAACAAATTGCTTTGCTTCTGCTTTTAGGAACTTTAATGTGTATTTTGCTGCTATTCCCAGTGGAACTTCTTTGTTTTCTCAAAAATACATCATAAAATGCTTTCTACTAGGAAGTACTACTTGAAGGGTAACAAGAATGAACTTAGTACCTGCAGTTTTAGACTGGATTCAGTAAGCGAGGAAGCCCCTTCTATTAAGCAACTTGCAGCAGTATCAGCTAACAAATATGTAGAATATTCTGGGTTGGGCTTGCAAAGGAACTTAAGGGGAATTCTTATCAGTGAGACTTGCGCACACACACATTTTTTAGGGCCTCTTGGGAAAGAAAAGCCTGTATTTACATAATGTTGAGAGCTGTTGCACCCAATACTCTTAACTAGTTCAAACAGCAGCTAATCACCTACAAGACTGAATTGCACTGTAGTTACATTTGGTTGCATTTGCCTTTCAGGGTCCAATATTTTCTCCCCAGGTGGCTGTTCGTGGGCCGTGCTCAAGTCTCCTCTTGTATTCTGTCTGATAAATTGATGCCTCCGCAGTCTCTCACAAGCAGGTGTTTCCTTCAGCAATGTTTTTTTTTTAATCACCGCCTCAAATACCCTTTAAAACCATGGGTAGTGGAGTGGCAACGTGTTCCACCATCAGCATTCCCAGTGCTGTGTGCAGAAGGCAGATCATCTGGCTACTGTCTCTTCTGTGGTGCATGGAAAAGCTTTCTTGGCTGAAGGCCTTGCACTGCAGCTCTCAGTTCATTTTCAGCCCTGCTCCAGGATAATGAATAAAGCCATTGGAAGTAGTTTCACACAAGACAGTCCACTTGGTTTTCAGGCTGGGATTTCAGTCCTTTTTCCCATTTAGAAGGCCACGCTGTTGACGTTTTGTTAACTGAGACCATTTCATGAAGCCTTCCATGATTGTTACTCTCCTGTGGTCACTTTTTACCATGCCAGACTTAGGCCATCCACCAATCTCCTCACTTGTCCTGTGTGTAGGAGTATAACATATAACCCAGTGTCCAGCCATGTGCCTGAGCACATGTGGTGAGCTTTGTGGTGATGACTGCTGCATCAAAGCAGCGCTCGCCTCAGGAGAGTAATATTTTGAGGTGCAGCTGCCATGTTACTGCATATACAACACGTCAGTATCCACCAACAACTCCCAGCCAGGGCACTTACACTTAACCTTAATCCTGGCCAGGCAAGGCTGAGGCATAGGCCAGAGAATTTAATTTTCCCTTGTATCTGTCACCGCATGATAGTCTCAAATGGGATATCGGTGTGGAAACCAGTATGGAGAACGCAGAGGCTCAGTCAAGGCTGGAGATTTGTGCAAATAGTCAAATGCCCAAGAATTCAGGGTCCATTAACAGAAACGTTTAATCCCAAAGCCCAAGTAAAAGGTTAATTAGCTGTTGTAAATATGATTACCACTATGATGAATGACAGTAAGTGGCTTTCAGTCTTAGATTATTAGCTGGGAAGGACAGGGCTTGGTTTGTCTTATGTTATTGTTTTCTGTGATAACAGAATAATCATGTTTAAAACCAAATAGCAGTCCCAAGCCAATTCTTCCACTAAATTAATGCAAATTCAGGGGAATCCTGTCCAATCTCTACCAAAGGACTGATCGGACTGGAAGATGGGGGCATCTACGGCAATTATGACTCTTCGACAGCCTGTTTCCTGGGAGGAATATTGTCCAAAGGCTAAGCTACAGGCTTGGAAGTGTGCCAGAAAAAGTAGCAAGGGCAGTCACTTTTCCTTTTGGTATTTTGTCCCTTAATGGATGATGAGAGGAGATACCGTCACCATCTAAACCTGAGGGGATGGCAGACTGTGTGATGACAGGAAGGCTCAGGAGATCTGTGTTAAGTGATTTTTTTGTTAAGCACGTGTATTTGGGTTTGGTTTTGGTGGGGGTTTTTTGAGTTTCCCTTTGGAAGATCTCTCCTGTTAGGACAGAACTCTAGTAGAAGAGCAGAGCAGATCATCCTCCTTTCATAAAGCAGTGCTGTGTGGTTGCTTTTATCTTCCTTCTCTGTTTGAACAGAACAAAGGTGGAAGGTGAGAAAATAATCCCTTTGAAATGAAGAAATAAGCACCTGGGTGGAAGGTGTTAATTGGTCTACTTCAAAAGGATCAGCACAGCAGACCTGTGAACAAATCCTTCTGCAGATAAACTCAAGGGATGGTGGTTCTTCTTGGGCATGGGGCTACTGGTTGGCCCTCTTCTGGTCTGGCTTCTAGCTGCCAGCGTGTTCCTCATCCAGTGTTTTGCAAAGACTCACGACAGCCAAATAAACTGATACAGGCACCTGCCCTGGAGCCCTTGCTGGGCGCTCTGAGTTTCCTGCCCATTGGCAGAGTGTGGGGTGTTAAAACTTAACACATTGAGGAAGCTGATTGCCTGCAACTGGAAAGCTTGAGCTTTCAATTCCAGTGGCACCTAGATGAGACTGTTGCCTGCTTCGAGGAGAAAGTTGTCTCTCTGCTCAGACGTGGTTTTGTTTCTTTACAGTGGCTCTGAGAAAGGAAGTAGTGTGACCGAAACACCAGGGATCAAAAAGCATAATGGACTGCATCTCACGCTCCCAGATGCTCATGATACTGAATGTGGTGAGGAAACAAGATTTGTTCTTTCCCATCCTATACGCATGTTTTTGTGAGAGAGGAATGCTTTATTTTATTTGGAGAGGGCCGTGGGGGATGGGCAGAGCTGCATGCACCCGTGTTGCTGGGCGGGTGGGCAGGAGGTCCAGATCCATCTCCAGGACCATTTCTGCTGCAGAACGTGTCACTGGTTTGTCTTTACCTTAGTTTCCCCATGCATAAAGCAAAGATACGAGTTCCTGCTTTCTTTTATAAAGCTCTCTAACACAAGCATATAAGGTATTAGGTGAGAGTTTGCTATACTTCTGCAAGAACTGTGTAATTCAGTCCTTTTTGTTCCGCCTCCTTCTTTGCCCCCCCCCTCCCCCCGGATTTAATCCTTTTCAGATGTCCTGATCAAGCAAGCTGTTATTGTGGTTTTAGAAAGCTGAGTAAGAGTGTCAATTCCTGTTAGAGGGTGATTTGCTTTGGGATTTTTACATGAACCTTGTGACGCTTTATTCTATGGTAAATACACGTTCACTGTAACAGATACAGTCAGATGGAAATAGCTGAGACATCAAAGCTAATCTCACTGGGAGGGGGAAAGGAAGCTTTCAGAGAGTGTTGCTGACTTGTGATTTTATCATAAGTCTCATGGTATTTGGTATTTCCTTTAAAATCCTAACTTTCAAAATCGGATGATTATGTGAGAAACTTGCCTTTTAACTTAGAGGTTTTTTAGGGAAGCAACTTTCTACCCTTGTGGATGTAGAAGAAACGCTTGCAAAAAAATGAACCTCACAGAAACTGGAAAAGAAGAATATAAATGCTTAAATTAAAAAAAAAAACAAAGCCCAGACCCAAAATCTAACAGTTAAACAAGTCTGATGCTTTGGGGCTAGAGAATTAGGGTTTGTCTGAATCTTAATCTTGAACATTTGGAATTGGTAAAACCAAAGTCACATGTTCAGCTTATGTGACTGAGATGGAAAGCAAGTTCTTGTGTTCTGAGTACATGACTTGTATTAAATTATGTGTTTAACCCTTGCTTACTCCCTCTGATGGTTAAAAAGCATTGCAAAGTTAGGTCTTAAGCATGCAAACATTCAAAAATCAAAACAGTCAGCTTATCTGCTCTGTTTTTTGTAGTGTTAAACCTTTAGGGTCTCTATTTATGATATTGCAACCTTACTGATTCTAGACACACATTTATGTAATTTTAAATCAAAACAATGCAAATTTATGTAATTTTATTCAGTTTTCCTATTAGCCCTTGCTGAGAAGACTGAATTTTGTATAGGTCCTTTTACTCATTGCTTATATGATAATGTGTAGTCTTTGGCTTAATTAAAGAGAACAGGCCAAATTCAGCACAGATAGTTGAAGGGGATATACTAAATAAATATGTGCTCTTTGGCGTATTAAAAGTTATCTGGAAAAAGGAGTGAATATGACATGAAAGATCTCTGGTGATAGAAAATTGTTTAGGATAGTCATTACTTGAAGATACTGTGAAGATTTATGAATTATGTCCTATTATCCCTGATGCTGGGCAGTAAAATGGACCTTCAGTGAATATCTGAAAATGGTTTGGAGAAGACTGCAGAATCCATCAGCCACTAGACATTACTAGAAAAGCAGTAAAGCCCCAAAAAATATTATTTGCCGCAGTACTTTTGTTATCCATCCAGGTCTCACTCTGCTGCTGAAACAGTGAGTGGATTATGGTGCCTAGACTGTGGGGCTGAGCCTGAACTGGTCTCTCTCCCTTTAGCTGTAGCTGGTGCTATGTAAAAGGCATTCTGGGTGTGGATCCTATGCTCTTCTGGAGATCCCTTGCCTTGCTTTAGAATTGTCTGGAGAAAGGAGCGTAGCCAGGTTTGGGCTGCACCCACTTCACAACCTGGTTTGAGATTTTGAGACCAAATTGTCACCAGCAAAGCCTGTACTATTTCGATGCGTTGCCATCTTTCTAAGACCTCACTCCTGCCTCCTGTTTGCTTCTGTACTGCAGACCTGCAGCACCTCCTCCAGAGTCACAGCAAAGCTCAGGCATGTTTGGTCTCTTCTCAAAAAGCACCTGGGTTGAGTACCTGTTCGAGCCTGCTTTCAGCCCTGCTCTAGCAGCCAGCATGCAAAGGAGCAGCTATAGTTCAGCAGAAAGTGCTGTATTCCATGTTAGTGCCTGCCAGAAAGAGCAAATTAATGTAAAATACAAGCTTTAAACTAGCTTTTCACGCACATAAAGTGATATGCACTGAATGCAGTTTGGTTTTAGCCAAGAAATTTATTCCTCCTCCACTTTGAGAGCCTAGGTTTCCATGCTACCATGGTTGCACTCAGAAAGGATTTAAGGAAAATCTGAAATCACACCACCTGCCTCAGCACAGGACAGAGGCGGGCTGATTACAGCAAGGGTCTGTGGTTCGCTGCTCTGCAGGCTCTCGGTGCTGCTGTTTTCCATCTGCAGAAAGGAGGCAGCTGGGTCGATAGTCCCAGTCGGGAGCCTCTGAAGACAGTAGGAGGGGAGATTGGAGAGTACAGCTCTCGCCCCTCTTGCCCTTGTGCCTCTGCGGAGCTGTGGCTGGCCGCTTTGAAGGAGGGAGGAGGTCTGATGTTTTCCGCATCATTCTGGAACAAGCTCTGGTTTGCATCGTGAAATCCCCTGGGAGCGTGCAGCAGTATCGCTGTGATGCACAGGCGCTCTGTGATCTCCAGGCTTGTCACTGAAGGAGGGATTACTGCGGCCGGGTTTGACACCGGCCTCTCCCTCAGTTAGACCACAATGAGATTATTTGCTGTGCTAGAATTTTAGGTTCGCTGCCAGGAAGATTAATTCCTCTATTTTCTTCATCTTCTCCTAACTGAAACAGTGTTCCTAACTAAAGTCACTGATATCAGTCAGCTGCCTTGCTGTTTCATTCTTTTTCTGATTTAGTCTTATCTTATAATGCTCTTGCCTGAAGTGATTTAGGCTAGGGAATTCTCTGTTTCTTATAAGCCTAGTAAATCTACTGAGGTACATTTCTATTTTGATAGCAGTTTTTTCATAGATACAAAATATTAAACTTGGTCCTTCTTGGTCTTACAACAACCCTAGGATGGTGCTTTAAAATTAGATATATTTTATATGGCTTATATGCAGCGCTCATCAAAACAAAATCAATTTTGTTATTTTTATGATTTCTTTCCCAAATGTGTGGAGGGCTTTATTGTAAAAGTGAAGTGTATATTCTGTCTAGTGGAGCTGTTAAAAAGAGAAAGAAACTGCACTAAAATAAGTTGATGTGGTGCTTTCTTATGCCAACATTTGCATTTATTTGGAGGCATGACATTAAAGTTCTGTGAGACAGGTTTTGTGGGATATTTTTAGCATCTAAAGATCTACATTTCTTTAGGAAGAGATATTCTATGATGATACTTTTTTTTTAATGTTGCGGATGCTCCCTCCACCTTGAGGTCAGAGTGATACCCGTGCAATATGTGCCTACCTCCTTTCTTGGGAGACATTGTGTGTAGAGGTGTACTCTTCTCTGGCTCTAGCAGCCTTCAGCCCACTCCCAGGGTCACCGTATTGCCTGCGTGAGGTTCAGAGCTGTGGCTGAGCCCCTTCCAGTCTCGAAGGGCCAAGCTGGCAAAGACCTTCTCTTACAGAGTTTATTTGGGCAGACAAGCTTCAAGGAGCCATTCCTGTGAGGGGTCTGCCGAGAAGGGTAAAAACAGCAGGAGTAAATATGCAGGTATGGGTTGGGATGGGTGGGGCTCTGGGCAACCTGGTCTAGTGGGGGATGTCCCTGCCCATGGCTGGGGTGGGGTTGGAACTAGGTGATCTTTAAGGTTACTTCCAACCCTGACAGTTCTATGATTCTATGGAGAGAGAGCCTTTTAATCTGGCATGTGTGTGTCTAGAGCAAGGAACATGTCTGTGTTTGAGGCTGTGCAAGGATGGGAAGGGATCAGATGGACTCTGCCTAGTGTGGTTTGCTTCCTTGTGTAGGCTGAAATGGAAAAGAAAATAAACATCAAAGGACTGGAATGCCAAAGGCTGTTAAATGCAGAGCCTTTGCTGTAAATTGCTAAGTAACTTGGATTCATGTTTTATGGCTGTGTAGGTTGAAGCCTGCAGCACTGGGCAAGATCAAGTCTCAAATCACAGGCTTTCCTCTCTTGGCAACTACCTGGCTAACGAAGAGAAGAGGAGGAGCGGTGGCTAAGTCCTGTTTTTTTGAGTGCAACTAACTCATAGTGATATTCCTGTAAAGCCTGCTTGTGAGGGAACGATGCTTTAATGGATCCTAAGTGGATATTCAGCCTCACAGCAGCATGTGAACCTCTCCAAAAGGCACAAATGTGCCTTACAGAGACATAGGCTCCTTGGATTGACTTGCAAGGAAAAGAGGATTTCCCTGAGCTCTGTGAGGATGTGAATAAAACACCAGCCCATCTGCCCACCTATTACAGTCAGACAGCGTTACATACAGGTGCCTACAAGAAACACAGCTCCAGAAAGCCTCTCTGAAAGAGGGCAGTCTTGGCAGGGAAATGTAGTACTGAAAATTGCTTTCAAAGGATACTGACATGATCGGGAGTGCTAGTAGAAGAATCTGGTTAGGCTAACTGCAAAATCCACATAGCCCATGTAATTTTTTCCAAAGTTGCCAATCCAGAAGGCAGGAAGTGTGCCCTAACTTCACAGTGCTCTTAATAACACCACCAGCTGTTCACCTAGCCATCCTCTTGTTACCTTTGCACTGCAGAGAAGCTGTCCTTGTGGCTAGGGATAAGTGCCTGGTAGTTTTCCCTGTGCTAAACAGCCCTTATCTGACTTGAATTCCTGAGAGTTCTAGTGAAATTTCTCCCAGGTGGAGGTGGGGATGGGGGGCAGGAGTGTGAGTGGGCAGAGCAGGGGGAGGAATCCCATGCGGTGAAACAGGCTGAAGATGGATCTGTTAAATAAACTGTTAAATATAATAAATTCTCCTTGCAAAACAGAACGGTTCTTACCGTACCATTGAAGCTGTAATTGCTACATTACTGCACTGTCATCTCTTGGAACATTAGGTTAGGAATGTCTTTGAAAATATGTAGGAATTTAAGAAATGCATCTAAGAAGAGCACATTTGCATTTTCCAAGGAAGCCGTGGGAGGCGCCTGCGCTGCAGTGCTGTTCTGAAGCTCTGCTGCTTAAAATGAATGACATTAGTTAGCGGTGAGATAATGGGACAAATATTTCCCATAGCAGTTTTGAGCCTCGAATGCACTTGCAGCGTCTCCCTAGCCATGGAACTCTCAGGGGCAGGCAGCCCTGCCCGGGGTTAGGTTAAAGCTGTGGGCCGCATTCTGCCCTGTGCCCCCCCGTCTTTGCGAAGGACTGCGAGGTGAACCATGCTCCCCCTCACGCCTGGCAGAAGGCTGGGTCTCTGCTCAGCATTCAGAGGAGCACCGGCCAGGGCACCATGGGACCACAGCCAGGGGACCACGCTGATCTGCCTGCCGACACCCTGGCCCTGAGTAATGGTCTGTTGGTGGGGAGGTGTGGTTTGGCAACCACCTCTTCAGCATGCTCCAGCTGGAAAAGTGTGATGTCCTTCTCAGAGAGAGCGCTTAAGGCATATGTCCCGTGACAGGTTTTTTGCCCTTCTGTCCCTTCTCTTGACCAGAGCCATCCCAGTCTTTCTCAGTACCTGTTCCTAGGGTCTGCTGCTACTTTAGAGGGTGGCTGCGGTGAGAGAAAGCAGAATTTTAACTGCAGGATCTTGTGGTCTACCAGGTCAGCCTGTAACAGTAGATTGAAGAGCAATGCTAACCAGCTCAAGTGCTGCAGTTACAGCAGCCCTGCAGAGAAAGAGCTTATCAGCCTTAAAGTCACAGTAGACCTATATATATTAAAATATTTCCCAGAGTTTTACAAAGCCAACTCTGAAATCTCATTTTGTGGCTTCTTATTTGGTTGCCATCCTCTTGTGGTGCCCCTCTGAGAGATCGGCTCGCCAGTATAATCCCACTTGCTGTACTGGAAGAACATGGTCTCTGCCCATGCATTCTTCCTGGGAGTAGGTTTTGATATGAGGTTTTGTCCCAGAGATGTGGGTGCCAAATACTTTATTCCTGCGCAAATGTTACAGCACATACTAAAGGTTAATATAGTCAAAGCACTGAGGTCTCAGCTCCCTGAAGTTAAATGAAAAAATCACACTTCTAAACCAGTAGAGCAATATCGATGTCACTTGAAATGTGTGTGCTGTGTGAATGGCGCCAAAGTACTCTGTAATGCTGTACTGAGATTTTACATTATTGGGGTGTATTTTGTAATTGTGTGGGGAAAGTGTGCTTATCAAACGATTTAATAATAAGTATTCATGGGAAATATATGATTCTGCTTTCCAAATGAGAAAAACACAGTTACTTCCTTGATGAATGCTAAGCAGACCTTTATAAAATTACTGTCTGTCTCTTAATTCGCTTGTTTGAACTCCAGCCCTTGGGTTATTTAGTGGTTTTTTTTCAGTAAATTAACCTTTTATAAAACACGGTTCTCCACTTGGTCACGCCAGAATTTAGTGGCGTTCTTATTACATAAAACTGATGCAGTAAGTGGAAAATCAGACCTGCTGCCTTAATGAGTCAAAAGAAGTATCCCAAAGAAGTATCAAATGAACTATTGTTCTTGTTTCTTTGGTGCATAGGATCACAGCGAGCCTCTTCCCTTGCTGCATCAAGGTTGGAACAGGCCATGTCTGAAATAACTACACAGAGCAGCACAATGAAACAAGGACCTTTGCAGCTATGGACAGCTCTTGAACAAATTTGGCTACAAGCTGGTAAGTCCCGAACCGCCTGAAGTTCTTGTTTCCCTTCAGTGATGAAAGAGATTACGTTACTATTGATGGAGTAGTTGAAATCAGTAGTTGAAAATCACCTTATTCCAGCAGAAAAATCTGCCTATCCAAGCTGATTTTTTAAATGCCATTTATTTCACTCAGTATAACAAAAAAAAACGCCAACAATGTGGAATACTGTGATTTTCTAGTTAACATCTGTTTTTCCATAAAACACAGAAAAATTCATTTATCACTAAAATATGCTTTTAAAAGAAGAGAGTAGGTAATTCTTCATTAACAAATGGTAGTTGGTAGGGACGATTATTTTCATTCTCCTTTTCCTATATGCTTCTCTTTAATAAGACCGGGCAAACCGTGTATTAAACATTATTTAGACTGGCAACTTTGCAGTCTTTGCTGAGTTTTAAGTGAAAATTGTTAAAAAGAGCAAATCCTCTGCTCATTTTATCCTTGACTGTTTGAATCTCCCAAGGACTTGTAGGTTGCATGTCAGTTTGAGATAGATACTCATCCAGAGATGCTACAGCAGAGCAGAGCACATAAAGGGAAAAGAGAACAGTGAGAAGGAACTCTACCCAGAGGCAATCTCCAAAATCATGAAAGGGTTTTATGTAGGACACTTTGTGAGGTACGGAGTTACCCAGCACACTCTGCCATTTGTGTTCCAGTGTTTCAGGACTGATAGAGTTCTGACCCTGCAGTTTTGCTCTTAAGAGACAAAACTTTTCTTCCACAACTGGGTCCACAGTTGTGCACCTGAACTTACATTTGAGTGCTGTGATTGCTTCTTAGATGTCTCTGCTACCATTTGCAATGAAAAAAAAAAGGAAAAACAAAAAGCAGAGACCACTTGCTGATAATTTGCTATTCTGTATGCAGGAGAACCTTTCAAATTCTCATTTAGCTAACCTGTACGATTGACAATTCTCACATAAAACCTGTCAGTTTCACCCTACTTCTCAGCAAAGATTTTTATAGCTGTTTTTGTGGGCCATTTCCTACCAATTAGAGTTCAGCTCTGGTACGAGATATGTGACATTCTTTTTGTTACGATTTGACTAATTGTTAAAGAAGTTACCTTATGGAATACATCATCCTTTAAGTTAATCACGTGTGTTCGCTTAATGGCTTGCGTGTATGTAAATTTCATTGATGTGCTGTGGACTTCAAAATCACTAGCAAGATTTTTCTTTATTCAGTTTATGCTCCTTGTTTGAGGCCACAGATGAGGCTGGTGGAGAGCAAATAAAACTGAGTTTATTGTGATGAGAAGTCAGGTGTCTGTTGTCCATCATCCCGCAGATAGCTCTAGGCAGTTTACATTTTTGCTGCTGTGTGAGAAAACAAAAGCAATAAAGATCTAGTGCTTGCTGTGACCTAGCTGTGAATTGCTACAATTATTTTTCAGTGTAAATAGTGCCTTTCTCAAAGCTGTTAATTATTTTAGATAGAATTTATTTTTATAGGCTGTAACTTCTCTGTCCTTTTTATCATTTTTTAAATCCTTGTTTTGTTTCATGTTTACTTTTTTAGCTGGACTTGAATCAGGATTGATATTCTGAAAATACGTACTGTGACTGCTTTGTAATTTTCTTAATGAAGTCAGTTATTGTTACGGATGCAGCTTATGAGCTCTTGGTGAGGTACTGCCCATACTCTTCTTGCAGTAGCATGGAAGCTGCTGCGTTCTGGTATCTTGAGGGATGAGGAGAGATGCAGGTATTTTGGGGTTTTCTTTACTCTCTGCAGAGAAGGGCACAGTGCCTGAAAAATTAAGAGGACATTTTTGAAGTGGATTGGATCTTGCGGTGAGCTTAGGAAGTGGAATAGTCTGAAAGGGTAACACTGACCCTCTGTACTAGAACCTTTCCTGTCTGGAAGGAGGGAAAGGAGGAACAGGTATATTTGTAAGAAGTTAATAACCTTCAAAATAGTGATACTTCATAAACAACAAATTAAACGAATATATGTGATTAAAAACAATTGAGGTAGTCTCATGCTTTTGCATTACAGCTCACCCCAAAATTAACAGCTGTGGAAAGCAACAGACAATTAGTGTGTCATTCTGATACCTGCAGCCGGAGTCCCTTCGTATTCATGAAAGAGTTGCACCAGGTTTAGCTTGGACTTGTCCTTTTTGAGTCAGTGACTCATCTTGTGACTCTAGGCAAGTTGCCTAACTCTCTCATACCTCAGTGTCCTATCTCGAAAGGGAAAAATGTTAATCTGCCTTTGGGAAGTGACTCGTGTATTGTTGGTTTTGTTGTCATTAACACTTTAACCTTTTTAGCATGAATCATAAATCTTTAGATAAAATTATTACAATTTCCTAACCTCATGCTACAGTAAATTTATAACAAAGCATCCATCCTTCTCAGACACTAACAGGACACAGCTGGCCGTGTCTCTGTGTGGGCAAGGATTTAGAGCGACAGGCTGCAATTGTGTCTGGGTTCCATTAGAGCCGTTACAGTTCCTGTGCCTCTTCATATCCCAAGGCATGAAAACTAATGGTACTAACTGGGTACTGATCTGGTTAGAGCTTTCTGCACTTAGATTGGAAAGATGTGTACAAAACCAGCTATCCCACAGCTCTCTGAGGCTGTTCTTACAGCCCTGCAGCAGCCAAGCCAGGCCACAAAGCCAGCACAAACGCTTGCAAAAGGGACCATTAGTGGGTGGTAGCTATCAGATGGTGCTTACATCCTTACTGTATCATCCTCCACCTGCAGCTGCAACAGAGGCTCCTGTCTTGTGCCAGAAGCATCCTCAGTGCCTAGAACCTGGAGAGCCTTTGTTTTGCTCCTAATGGGTCTCACAATTAGTGCATGAGAATATGTGCATTCCTTTCACAGTGGCTGAAGGCTAGGCTGTGAACCCTGTGCAAATAGTTCATGTCTCCTGTGCTGTGATACAGATACTTACCTTGTGCATAAGAGGGCATAGACTTAGTGTTTTTATCTGTAACTTTTCTGGGTTTATGACCACCACGGTTATGTAGGGAAGATAATAAAGCAGCAGCTTTTTAAGTGTGTGGAAGCGGAATGGATCCTGCACCTCGTCTTTCCCTGCAGTAATACCTAGTGAACTTTGGCAAGCTAGTTTTTGTAGCTTCCTATAAGCAGCCAAAGAGCTACTTGATGGATCTGTGGTCTCTGGAAAGAGTCCTTATCTTTCGCACATCCAAATAAAACTGAATTCTCACTGTTAATCTTATGACCAGCCATCTCTTGTAGGACCAGCTGGGAATACGGCCATCTGCAGCAGGGAACTTAGCACATTTCTTCAGTGGACTTCCATATCTTCCTGTTTTCCCTGCAGGTGGTCACAATTAGCTTTAGAAGAGTATTAGTTCTGCTGTCCCCAAAGACTAGAGAGATTGTCCACTCCCTGCAGCGGGCATGCTTGGAATACTAATAGTCACACCGTGTTTTCGAGTGTTCTACAGCACAAACCATTAACACAGATTGTCTGGTCCTTTTTAACAATAACACCCCCAGTCCTCTTGAAATGTAATGGCTTCTTAAAAGGAGAGTGTCATCTCATTAGGCATTAATACGCCTAAACGTTATTCTTGGCCTCAAGTCTGAGAAACAACTCATTTCAAGGAGTACTCAGGAAGGGCGCTGCAGTGCACATGCTGTGGCAGTGCAGCTCCAGGAGAGGCCGTCTGTATGTTCATTTCTCCTCTTTGTTATACTTCTCATGACTGAGAACTTGAATAGAACTTTGAGATAAGGAACTTCTATGGCATTGGTAAAACTCGTTAACTCCTTCCACCTCTTGTTGCAGGAAGAGCTGCAAAAGCAATCCTAGAGATTACTGGTGATAATACTGCTTGTGTTACCAAGAGAAATGTCTGACCTAGGAACTATTTCTGCCCTTTATTTCCTTTTTTTAAATCATGCCAGTACTCCTCTTTTCTGTTTAGAAAATGCAATCATGCCGTTTGGCTAAGGAAAATGTACTTGGAACAACAGTTCAAATTTATGACTGAATTTTACCTTCATTCAACCATTTTTATAGGATCATTTTTGACACAGAGAGCAAAGCATGTCAGTACTGAAAAGAAATAGTTTTAATAGTTTTAAGTTCTCTGGGTAACTGGAGTGATTTCTTATCTGAAGTATGTGTGATTATATTTCCAAGCAGTAATAACTGTATGCTTTATTTATATGGAGCATTTTAGAATACTGCCAGCCAGTTTTAATAAGAGTCCTAATATTCCAGCTCCTGTTGCTATATTATTTTAAGCTTTACTTTTAACTACAATGTCCACTTTGTTTGTCTTTACTAGTACTTTATATCTGACAATTTAGCTTCTTGACTAACCCAGTACTTTACCAAATATGGCCACTCACAGCAAAGTAGGTCTGGTAATTTGATCTAAGATTGGCTAAATGCCTGCTAAACACAGTCTGCGAACCTCACCAGGTAGACCTAAGGCTAATTTAAAGGAGCATTTAAAGAAAAATGACTAGGATAACTATTCCATGTACTCACAGTGGGGCTGGAGTGGGCTACCTGCTGTCTCAGTAACGTACTAAGATTTACCCTAGGAAAAAAAAGTCATAATGAACATGCCACAAACAAGAAATGTAAGGAAAGCCAGTGTAGCAGAGAACAGTGAGCTAATGGAAAAACATCTGCTCCCCCGAGTTATGTACAGCAGGAACTTATTTTTTTTCCTTCACAAAACGCTTGCGATTTATTTATTTTATTCCATATGGGCCAATTCCTGGGAAAGAAAAAAAAAACAACAAACCAAAACTGTGTTAGAGGAGATGGGCTTTGTTCCACGAGAACTTGTCGTCAGGGCCAGCGGGCTGGAATCCTCAACCCCGTCTGGCCCGGAGCCGCACAGCCGCACCCCGGCAGCAGCCAAGGGCACAGCCGAGCCCTCGGCTCACCCAGCGCAGCTTGTGTTCGCACAGCTCAGGCACCGGTATTTAAATGCTCTTCCTTCCTGAAGCTTTTAACGATCCTAAGCCCCCTCAAGTTATTAGCTCTGATATTAAAGGTGTTTATCAGGTTTGGAAGACATCTTTACTGGCATTGCCAGAATAGCTGGGGTCAGATACTGCCTCATGATGCAGCACTGGTTGTTGAAGCAATTCTAACATTTGTCTTTCTTTTGTTTCCGTTTTTTTTTTTTTTAAAGTGCTTTCAATTTTTAGAATTTCAAATTTAGAACTTCCTTGTCCACTGCTTGAGTTCTTGAGCTCCATAAGCATTGCTGATTTTTGTGTCTATTTACAGTGACACAAGGCAGTAAGAAAAGCTGGATCCTGGTGAGGGGGAGCAGGAGGGAGTCCTTTATTACACAGCTGTTACTGAGGAGAATGAAGGTATACTGCAAAGATGGCTGCCCTGCAGTGTTTACTTACTAGGAGGGATTGGGAACACTTCATACTGGAGATAGAAATGTTAAAGTGAGTTGTTTTGGTCCCCTTTGAAATGTTATTAGTGAAGTTAAGAAGCCAGCAGTGGTTCTGCCAAGCTTCCTGATTTAGCAAGCTCTGTCCTAGGCTTTTCTGGTGCCTGCTAAGGAACAACAAATTTCCAATTTCTCTTCTTCTGAATGTCTTCAGGGGGATACTCCAGCTTGGTTTATTTTCTTTTCTGTCAACAATGAATTGAAAAAGTCAAAAGGGCTCTTGGCCTTTATATTGGTACTGGGCATTCTGGATTGCCTCCCACATTTCTGAGGCTTCTGGGTATTTCTAATTGCTGGAGCAGGACACAAAACTTTGTGGACTGATAATCCGTTAGCATGGGCAGTCTTCAAAGAGCACATGCCATTTCTCGAAATCTAGGACATGCAAATGTGCGTGTGTGTTGAACACTCACTTGTGAAGGAAACGGGTAGCAGCTAGCAATGTTCTTAGTTAAGCAGTCTGTAGATCCTTTGCCAAGACATAGAGAGAAACCCGTTGCATTGCCAGTGGTACCCAGAGAATGACAGAAGGTACCAAATACTGGCATTCCCTCAGCTGCTTAGTAAGTTTTGGGCAAGTGATAAAGTGTACACAGTCATGAAGAAGGAAGCAGGACATTTATTCATACCAGAGACGGAAAATAGAATTTATACTTGACTGGGCTATAATATAATACTTAGAAATGCTTTCTTTGACTGGAGCCAGTAATGCATCTTCTGAGAGAGGATACAAGAAAACCCAAAAGGTGCCTTCCAACGGAGGTGTTTTTATGTCACCCTTATCAGTGGTAGCCTTATTGCCTAAAAGATGGTGGCTTCCTTCTCCCAACCAGCAAAGAGCTGTTTGCTCACCCGTGAGCAGGGCCACACTTCACAAAAAAAGAACCAGCTATCTTGTAGTCTTTCAAGTAACGTTTGGACTGTGCTATTTAGTATAAAAGGTGGCTTCTGGTAGTTCTGCATTGCTTCCAGAAACTTTCACTCTCATGCTGCATTTGTAAATAAAGAAGCTTAGTTGGCCTTTCAGCCCCTGTAAGACCCAAAGCCTGGATATTTAAAGCAGGTCTCTGAATTCCCGTTTGCATGCAAAGACAGCCTTTGAGGATATAAATCTGTTGCCTCATTCAAAAGAGTAAGTGATTGAGCTGAGGTGGGTGGGAACACATGGCAGTTGCTGTTCTTCATTTCTGTATCAAAGGTTTGCATCAAATGAAATTATTGCAGTCGGGATACAGCTTGAGGAATCTTACATCTAATCTGCCCGTGAATTGTCAAGCTACTGCATGCAGGATGGTGTCGTATCAGGGAACAATGACTAAACATCACCTGTCAGAAAGGAAAGGCAGTGGGAGAACCCTTTGTCACAATAATAGCTCTGCATTCACTGCTGAAGGCCGAGCTGTCTCAGAGAAGTGTGTCTTTCCAGCTGGCTAAGGGCTGCTGCTGTAACAGGCATTAATAGCTCCTGAAGGCAGATGATGTGGAACAGAAATCACTTACCTGCACATCCTCACAGGTGCTCTCACCTTCTTCAAGCATGCACCATGCTGCCCAGCATCTGACTGTATTGCTCTGGCCATGTCACTGTGCAGTAGCGTTTTGGGGATAGATGAGAATAGACAAGTGCTTCAGATCTGGTGGGCACACACAGCTGAGTGATGTGGAGCGGTCTACTTGTGGGAGTTAAGTGCTGTGTCTTGGATAACACCAAGTGTGATTCGCAAGGAATGAATTTGTGGGTTGTTCACATTGCAGCAATACATTTAAAATCGGTTTGATTTTTTTTTTTTTTGCTAGAATTACAGTTGTTGCTGCTTCTGTGGTGACAAGCACACTCACTCTTGACACCGCTTTGAAACACTTAGGAAAAGGGAAATAGTGTTCAAGCTGATGGCAAGCATCTCTGTTCCTCAGATTAGCACTGTGATGCATACATGACTAGATTACACTCTTGTTACTTCGCTGATGGACTCTCTAACAGAGCTTTGTCAAATAATTTATCTTGGAGACAAAAAAGGGAACCTGACTGTAAGAGACTTGGCTTTGCCAGTGTTCTGGGAAGTGCTTTTGGTCTGCACATTTTTTACTGGTCTTTGGAGAGCAAGTAGATGATATGCTTCTGGTGATTCTCACTTGATTAAGGATCTTCACTGTAGATGAGATTAAAGGCTAGCGGAAACAGCTGGAAGAAGTAGGTGCTCGTATTTTAGGAGCTGATGGTAATCTGAGTGGAGATATGTGCTGCTCTCAGGGAAGGGGCCCAGCATCAAGACTGGTGTATCAGTGGAAGACTAGTTGTAAGTCAAGACAAAGGAGGCCACAGCCACAAGAGGAGATGACAGCTGTTTGGAAGAACAACAGCAGAGGAGGCTGGAGAGTGCTGCATGATGGAAAGCATAAAGTGGATTTGAGAAAGAAATTAATCGTGCTAGGCTGGACCTTGGAGTCAGCTGGATAGCTGAAGCTCAAGCTTCAGTTAGTGAATAAAAGGACAACAGTGCACAATTCATCCTGTCTTTGCCCATCCCTCCAGTTCACCATCTCAGGCCTGAATATTTCGTAATATTCCTAATATGCTGAAATATTTCCTAATAATCATTCGTACTCGCAGTTTGTAGCGTTATTCCAGAGGGGCTAATAGGGTACGTGGTACACCCAGGGTGATCATCTCTCTTTGCTCAGTAGCATTCGGAGAGCCTTTGGTGGTATTTAGCTCAAAACAGAATGTAAATCTGTCTAAGTTTTTCTGAAGATAATTTTAAATGAGAGAGAGCAAGGAAGCTGGCAAACATGGCCTTTAAGATCCAAAGCTGCGAAGAATGTCAGTACCAAGAACAATGTAGTCCAACAACTGGAGGTTCATAAGTGGTTTCCCTGAAGCGTTGAACTTTTCACAGACTAAGAATTACACATCTGCACCTGTGTCAGCCTATGGAGATGCCCTCTGCTTTAGAATGGAGTTGCATGCCATGTCTCTATAACAGAACTTTCTCACGAGGGAGCCTAATTTGGTTAGATGTTTATTTGCAGAATGATTAGGTGATATATGGAGATTTGCAGAACAACCCAGTGGACAGGAAACTGCTAACCCAGGTAACGCAAAGGCAGGCGTTTCAGCACGTTGAGTACCATTGAGGAGACATTAGTATTAGCATGATAAATTTAATGAGTCTTCATTTTTTGGGTTTGATTTCTGCCTCTAGCTGTGGTTTTATTCCATGTTGCGTAAGCGTATCTTGTTAATCAGTAAATAAAATGAGGATGTAATAGAAGTGAAAAATGAGTTTACAGAAAACACATTTTAATGCAGGCCTAAATGATTCCCCTTAATGTCTATTTTTAGCTGGGTGGGTACACTCCTTTCCTTTTGTAACCCAAAGGCACCTCTCAGTCTTTTATTATGCAAATTAGGCCTCCCACACCATTAAATCATTTTTTTATTGACTATTGAGCCTGCAAAGAAATGGACTGAACTTTAATATGCTACATTACCATACCATAAAATACAATTTGTAGATCTTATTTAGATTCCGTGTTGCTGCACTTCCTCTAAATAATTGTTATTACTGAAGAAGATTTACAGGCACCGTTGAAAGCGAGAATAAGTACTCTCCATTTCTTATGCACTGAAACACCGACCGTGCATGATTTCACATCTAAACCCCCTTGCTCCCAATTCTTTTCTGAAATGAAACAAGTCACATTATGCTGTTAGTTGCTAATCGAGCTTTTAATATGGCAGTATCCAGAGCTTCTGATGACTTCAAACAGTGCCAGGATTTCACCCCTTGTTTCGTGCTGCTAAGTTTGTGCTAACTTTGCAAATGAAGTGTTTATCATCAGGCTGGGAATTACTTTGCACATCCCCATCCTCATTGTTGATGCATGCACAGCATCAGCTGTTATGCAGCTCTTGGCAGGAAAATGCTCTGTTCTTTGGGAAGTGCAAGTAAAATCCTGTCCTCCCACAAACTTTTGAATAAGGCTATGCACATACTCAGCTTGACAAGGTACATGGCCTTGCTTTCTGTTGTTATAGATAGCTGCAGTCTCTTGGAGCCAAAGGAAGGGATGCATGCTGAGATTTTATAATGATTAACCAGAGAGAAATGTGTATGAGTCACTCTCTTTAAGAGTATAGCTCTTACCGAGGAACTAATGTTTTGCTCATGTTGACAGCCTTGGAGAATGACATTTATCTGTAGCACAACCTAGGGATGGCTAAGAAACATTCGAGCATTTTCTCAGTGATGTCTCACCCTTTTTCTAGAAGGACCACTTCAGAAGTAGACTGTTCAGCCATGCTGTCATTTCGGTACACGATTCTTTTCAGTGTGGCAGTAAAAGTGCTAGTTGTGGTCTCAGTCTCGTGTCAGATAGACAGGCCAAGGAGGAGCCTTTCTGTGGTCAGGCAGGACTGCCTTTGAGATGCTCTCTTGCTTACCTCTAGCCAGCGAGCTCCATGTCAGCATGACAAGTCCCCACAGCCATCTGGGTCTCCTGGCATTTTGAAACTTGCAGAGTTTCAGAGCTATTTAAGAGGAATTTACAAGCTAATTTCCCCTCCTCACAGAGACTTTCTGCGAATATTCACTGCCTTTAAAAGTCAGGGCATTTAAGGTTGTGTCTAATTTCAGAATTATTTATCTAAATCTGGAGCCTAAACTAGTCATTTTGAATTGGACTCTTGAACTGCCAATACTTATTATGTTATCCCATCAGTTTAAAAAAAAATAAAAGAAACTTTGAGCTTTTGCAGTGATAGCACGTAGAACACAAACAGGTTATGGACCACAGTGCAATGGCTGCTGTATTGAGAGAACTGTTTTATATACATGCGTGCATGCATACATACATACATATATATATATATGTATGTACGTATAAAAGCACAGTTTCTCTTTTTGGCTACATTTGGCTGTGAAAATTGAATATCACTTTTGCAGCCTTTTGCAAAGGTGTAATGCTAATAAATCTGGAATTAGAATAGACTATTTCAGTTGGAAGGGACCTACAGTTATCATCTAGTCTAACATAGTGATCAATTACTCCAACAATGATCTAGTCCAAGTCCTAAGAAATGTTAAAGTTTAAGAATATGTTATGAAATTTATGTTTAACTTGAGAAATCATTTGATTAACAAATTGACAGTCAAGTGCATCTGTATATGTGTTACTTTTTTCTAGGAAAACCACTAAGATAGTTGAAGAAAGTAAATGACTGAGCATTTTCTTTCAAGAGCTCTCTCTTGTTATTCTGTAGAGTGTGTGTGAAGAAGTAAATGTCTGAATAAGCAATATGAATAAGTCTCTATGATAAAATTCTTTTGATTTTAATAGTCTCTGAAAAGTTAAGAGACAGCTATCTCATAAACTAGGCAAGCAGAGAGAAACACTTCTAATCATGTTTTTAAATGTGAAAATAGTCTTTTAAATAAGTTATCTAATGTCCAGCTCAGTCAGATGTATCCTATTACTCTGACATGTTTAAAGTTCTCAGTAGACAGTGATTGCTTATTCTGTTCTTTTTTTTTCCCCCAGATTACTTGGAAATACGTATGAGGGCTCCAAGTGGCTACCAGCCCTGCTTCCTTAGGGCTCGGTTCAGCACTGTTTACATTCCTGACAGAGGAATCGTTAAGGCTGTCCTCTGTCAGGAGAGCACCTGAAGATGTCTATGAACGTCTGTGTAGAGCCCTCAGCATTAAAAAAAGATCCATTCAGTGAATCCACTCATGATAGCAAGCACTAAGCATAGTAGTAAGCACTGTGCAGGATTGTGGCTTCATGTTTTAATGTGCTTAAGGGAGATGATATGTAATTAATGTGAAGAAAGGTCTCTGACTTATTTCAACTAATGGTAGGGTGTTTTTTGGTTTTTGGTTTTGTTTTTTGTTTGTTTGTTTGTTTTTTAGCTGAACTCTTCATGGAGCAGCGGCATCTCAAAGAAGCAGGCTTTTGTATCCAGGAGGCAGCTAGTCTTTTCCCCACATCTCATTCTGTACTGTACATGCGTGGGAGGCTTGCAGAGATGAAAGGCAATCTGGAGGAGGCTAAGCAATTGTATGATGAAGCGCTCACAGTGAATCCAGCTGGAGTGGAAATTATGCACAGTCTGGTGAGTTTGCAGGGGCTCAGCTCCATTATAGTATTTATATTCCTGATTAACTGTAATAAGAGGGGAGAGGGCTCATGCTTGCTTTGGATGCCATTGTCTTCCTATTCCATGGATAAATTGGGTGGCTTGAACCTCTATTTTAAGACTGGATTGAATGTTTTTAACCAATTAGGACTTGTATCAAAAGTAAATATTTTAATTGACAAAGGCCAATCGTTTTGGAAGTCAATTCGCTGCTGTGTCTTTGCTGCTTTTCCTACTAACTATTACGTGTTTTAAATAAGCAGTATGTTGATGTTTGAAAGATCTGAACTAAATAACTGTAGAATATGGATACATATGGGGTTTGTAAACCCTGGGCTGGAGTCTTGTGTCTACTCAAATCAAGATAAACTATGCGTTTACAATAAAACTAATCTGTTGTTGTCTTAAGCTGCGGCTTAGCTCTAACTTGTGTAGGGGCAGTGACTCCTACACAATGTGTGTTGAGAATTTGTGAGATTTTTTTTTGTAGCACTCTTATCCAGAAAGTATTTTTTCTGTTGCACCATCCCTGAAACAAACTTATTTACAGACACAGGGCCTAGACTTAATAACAATAATACGGACAGCTTTGTGGAAGACCAAAACCTCTTCTCTTATGAAATTGGAACAATTAATTATATTTTATCAATGATGTGTCTAGTTGATTGTAGCTCTTGCTAGATCTCTTTGGGATTTTAGAAGTCTTTCTTGACTAATTTAGTTTCTATAGGAATTCTGTATCCATGTGACTGCTTTGTGTTTTTGCTAGCAGATTTGTGTTTCCTGGCATAAATTTGGTCCTGATGAGGTTTGCAGGGAACTCCAAAACTGAAGGGGTAATCGGTGCACAAGAGGACAAACATAAAATTAAGTTTACGTTGACAGAAGATAGTAGAATTTACAGGCAAGGGATGAGATATTTGGTAATAATGAATGTTTATTGCAAAACCAGCAAATGGGTAGCTGGTGCATATGTCAGGAGGAGGTTACAAAACATCTGTGCTTATATGGGGCAATATTACTTTGTTGCTGTGATCCAACCTTTACAAAATCAGTCAGTAAAAACCTGGCAAGATAGAATGATGTTCTTTGGTCAGTTAGTGTCATGATTTCAGGCAAGTCACTAATATCAGAGCAGCCATCAAGTTAGATACCAACATGATACTAATAGCTTTCATTTTTGTCTTATTTTATGGGCAGAACCACACACTGTGTCTTCCTATTTCAGTTGCTTGCAATTTTCTAAAACTATAGTCATTTGGAATAAAAATTTCTGAGATGCACATCTGCTCTGGCCCAGTTTACTTTGGAAAATGTCACCCAACATGGCTTAACTATTTCTGAAAATGAGGCTAAAGGAGAGACCTTAAAGGTTTCTGTGACATCTTTATTACTGTGCTTTAGCATCTCCAGGTGTTGTCAGGAACAGGTAGTCTTTGTAACATATTAATGTGCTTTTTACCACCTCTAAGAAAATCTTGCCTCAGTTATCCAAGTTACAACTTTTAAAAAACAAATTTTATATATGTTAGTATATATGCATTTCTGAAACCTCTAAAGAGTCTGTCAATGCTTATTCCCCTCAAACCCCAGTAAGCTCCATCATCTCATAGCCAAGGGATGGAAGTGAAGTATAGGAGAAGTGAAAAAGACAGTGAGATGGGGAATTTCAGGGCAGAGATTCGGTCCATAAGCGGATAGGGAAAAGAAACTCAATAACAGTGAGAGAAATAAGGATAGACAGAAAAAAAAAACAGGTAACACTGGATAAGACTGGATAGATAAGCATTAACGAGCCAGGCTGAGACACGTGGGTTGAGGAAAGGGCGTGTTGGAAAGGATGAATGAAAGGGGTCAGTCTTATGAGAGGGACAAAGAAGTATTTCCACTACATAGCCTTCAGTCTCCTTAAAATTCTGAATCTTGCCATCCTCATGCCAGCAAATCTCAGTGAAAATCACTTGCTAAAGCATGTTCCTCATCTCCTTTAGCTTGGCCATGCCGGCAGCCTGGTTTACACCTGTTAGCTGTGATAGCAAAGGTCTAGTCTATCCCTGTTGATACGAATCATGGCAGTAGTTACAAGATGCCACATAATGACGTTCCTTTGTATGCTTTCCCAAAAGCTAGGAAATTGCACATAACGAGTTAGAAGCATCTGATGAGCACTATAGAAAAGCCTGTAAAGAAATTAATCGTTCTGCCTTCAGAACAGAGCTGGAATAATGTGCAGTAAACAAGGCTTTTAGGGCTATGCATCAAATAAAAAGGGCAAAAAACAAAATTTTGAATGGCTGTTAGCTAAGTGATTTTGTCCTGTGTACTGAATGAGACAGTGTCCCCACAGAGAACTTAAGACTTTATGCAGCTGAGGATATAATATAACAAGTGGTAAATTCTGCATCTCTTTGAAGCCATCAGAAGAGTGGATGCCTTTCTGAATTGTATGTATTAGCAAAGTACTAACTGTACTGTTATTAAAAATACAAGTTCTTGAGCACAGTATGTTCGGTCCCCTACCAGAGGGAAATCTATGTCTTGGATTATGCAACAGGCCAAACTAGATTATCGGCTAGTTCCAGGTGGCTTGAAACTGTGCAAGACACATACATAAGCAGCTGAAATTAAATTCACATATGCTGTTTCAGTGCTGGTCTCTCCAAATATTTGAGTACGTAGTTTTCCCACTGTAGTAATACTGTTGTAGACATGCAATAATTTAGGGAGAGTCTTGTTATGAGAATTACTGTCTGACTTAGTGCAATTGCCATCCAACTGACCTAGTCCACTTTAAGAGAAAACTCTACCATAGACAGTGCTCATTCTCCCTGGTGTATCAGCATCAATTAGCAAAGTAGTCGCATCTCTTCCCCTGGGCTCTCAGAACTGGGTTGTCAAAGCTATATTTGGGAAATTCCAACCTGAAGAGCATTTCTGGTTTAAAATGAAGGGCACAAATCTAGCAATGAATGAGTCCATTGGCTGTCAATAACTTCACTTTTACACAGGGTAGAATCACCACCATAAAAAACACACTCTCTTTCTCTGCACAGCTGGAAATGGCTGTGTTTTACTGTGACTCTAGGGTGTTTACACTAGCTGTCAAATCAGTGTGCTTTCCTTATAAAGCACGCTGCTGCATGCAAGAGCAGCACCGTGCAGCAGGACTGCAGTGCTGAGTGCACCTGATGAGGTGCGTAGCATGTTCTGCTTCATTACAGGGGCTGTTGGTGCTTGGCGTCCTATGCCATGGTTAGGAAACCACAGGCACGTAGGAAATACCCCATAGTTGTGCTGCTTCTTGCTAGCACTTGCAATTTGTAAGTTTTGCCACACGATCCTTAAGCCTGTATTAAGAATCCACCAATGGCTTTTACAGGGTGAATACTACTGGCTAATAGCTAATCTGAGGAAGCACATTTGTTGAGGAGTTCTGTTTCCATTTGGAGAAAATGCATAGAAAAAAGGTTTGGGGCTCTTGGGAGCATACTTATGTACCAA
The DNA here is from genome assembly GCA_020746105.1 of Trogon surrucura. NCBI lineage: Eukaryota > Metazoa > Chordata > Aves > Trogoniformes > Trogonidae > Trogon > Trogon surrucura. The sequence continues at coordinate 96,829,418 of CM036618.1, read as the reverse complement.
AGTACTTCTACTGAAGTATAGTAGCTACTCCTTTAGTTGAACAACTCTTTGCTGTCAGAAACAATAAGACTTGTCCCTTACAGTATATATAGATTCTAAGACCACAGCTCTCTAGAAAATACGTCTTGCTGGAAGTTTTTTCAATGTTTTTCCTTATTATGTTTCACATGCTTCTGTCTTCCCTCCTTGTACTAGAACAGCAGCCCTGTTCTTTGCTTCTTCTTCCCTTTCACAAGCTCCTTCTAGGACCCGCTTGCAAAGATCATAGAGTGCTTCACCACTCCCAGTGGGGCTGATGGAGTTTTCAGTGAGTAGGTATCTTCACTGGCCTGGAAAGAGCTTAGCCCATATTCCCTTGTCTTAAAACTGTGACTAGTCAGCCATGCCAGATGCTAATCTCTGACAGCACATTTCTAAACCAAATAACTATGGCTTACTTCTTTCAGTATGTACCAAATTTGGTTATATAACATCATGATATACACAGCTTTGGGCTGCTGGTAACAAATCTGACATATGCCCAACCAAGTAAGAAAATACAACGTAAGCTGGGGCAGATGACACCTCCTTGTAAAGCAATACACAAATCCACCCACTTGTATGTCACTAGAGAAAGGCATTGAAATTTGCTAGTTCCCAGCCGCAGTGCATTCAGTACCATTCTCGCTTTTGATTCAGAGGAGGAGAAAATCAATGCCAGCATGTTGGATTTGAAAGCTCTATACGTGATATTGCAAGATAAACTAAAAAACATATTGAGATATTCAGAAGACTCCTGCCCAGCACGCATCTCACATAGCACTTTATTGAGTTCGAGCAATTCTCAACATGTTTTAGTTCAGGGGAGAAGAAAAAGAATCGTGTATTTAAAAGGGACGGAAATAGGCATCTGCATTTCTGTCACTGTGCCAGATTTAATGAAAACGATAAAAAAATACCATCAAAACAAAGCAAAAAAATTGCTTGACTCATACTTCAATCTTATTGATTGCAGTGGAAGATTGTAATGATTCCTCACTTCTTTTGAAGGCTGGGGCAAGGATGATAAGGTTGTTATCAAAATGCCATGTTGCTGTCTGTAGTGCCTTGTCCCTATGCCTGATAGCAAAACAAACTGAAATATATATTGGGGTTTTTTATTTAATGAGTTTAGTGAAGGTTAAAATGGAAAGCAGTCTTAATGGATTTCTGTGTTCTATTGTGACCACGTAAATAGATGGAAAACATAATCTAGTGAAAATGTATTTGATTTGTTCCATAATCAAGTCAAATACAATATACAGGTAAAACTAGTGCTAATCATGAGAGTTCTGCTTTTTCTTAGAGAGACTGTGATGTGCACCACAGAACACAAGATCGGCAGCCGTGCAGAAGTGCTTTACAGCCATATAGGACCCTCCAACTGAAGTTGGAAACACAAGCTTCCCATTTGTGTGGGAAACACTTGCCAGAGTTTAAGTTGCCTAAGCTGGGCCAATAAAATGACCGTAGGCTGTTTTGTGACCCTTGTTTTCTGAGATGAGTGTAGATTTTGACCTTTGCCCAGGAAGGCTGGGTTATCTTTTTGGAGAAGTTCCTATGGTAAATGCAGTTTGGGATGTATTGGCCACACAGCAGAATCACAGAATGTTTGAGGTTGGAAGGGATCATTTAGTCCAACCCTCTCTGGTCTCCTTCTCTGGGGACGTTCAAAATCTGCCTGGACTCGTTGCTGTGTGACCTACTGTAGGTGATCCTGCTCTGGCAGGGGGTTTGGAGTAGATGATCTTTCGAGGTTCCTTCCAACCCCTGACATTCTGTGATTCTTTTTAAGATGAAATAACGCACTTTCAAAAAAATCAGCTTAGCTTCAAAGGCAGTGTTGTAGACTCAGTGTTAAAAAACCCCTCCCTGTCCTGTGGTCTTCTACTCATATAATTATTAACTATATACACCTTCATACAAATACAATGTTCTATTTCAATGTTTTGTATTAACCTGATCTTATTATCGTAGCTCCATTTCCATCTCCTTGTGCCTGTAGGGGCTAGATTTTTTTTCTGAATCGTCAGCATCTCTAATGAACGTGTGGTGATTTATAATAGCAGTGAGCAGTGTGATAGTGTTGTCTGGGCTCCTTGCAGAGATGTCAGTGTCACAGTCTGTGAATACCACACAGCCAGGAAGCATGCAGTTCTTTGATATATATTCTTCATTCTGCTTCTCAGAGGCACCTTTCTAGCTGGTGGAACACAAATTTCTCACTACTGGTAATGCTAGAAGCTGAAGAGCTTGATTGAGAACAGATTTTCATATAGATTATGTTCCTTTTGCATAAGTACATTGCTCTTGATCAGCTTCGAGTGTTTCAAAACTTTATAATGCTTTGTTTAAATCTTCTGCTCTTAATTGTTCCGTTGGATGCAAGGGCTGAAAAGAAAGAAAGAGCCTTTACAAAGAGTCTTGGACTGTTTAATTTGGCCTTCATTGTGTGCTTAAGATGCAATTTCGTATTCATTTTAGTAGAAGAGTCAACCTATTGTCTCTAGACTCACATTTGATAGCATCAGGAGAATTTGAAGACCACAGTTTACACTGATTAGAACATGGAAATGAATTATTTCTGTTCATTTATTTCATTTTACCTCACAGTATGGTGCATGCATCCTTGTTTTCGAAGGCATCCTTTCACATAATAAAAACATGACTTGATTGCTTAATATTTTCAAGGATGACACGTGTTACCTCCTTGGGGATTTGTTTTGTGCTGCCATGAAGTAATCATATAAATCATGGGGCAGATTCTCAGCATGGGTAAATTATCATAGCTCCATCATACCAAGGTCTGTATGCCTTGTAAAGGTAGCTAGGACCCTAATTAAAAGCATTTGTACCTTGAAAGCTGAAGTTAGAATGCTCTGTGCTTAAATGTGGGAACAAAAGAGCATGGTGTTCACATTAATAGAGTTTATCATCTAAGGAGCTAGTTTATGTCTGTAGTTTATCCAATTTGCTCTTTTGTAGATAAGTGTGCCATGGTCTGTTTCCATTTCGTAGTGACATTTCCTGCTCATTTTTTTAATATTTGTGCACAGAGAATTGAACATCACAATTAAAACGCATCCCCCTGCAGTTAGGAAAACTGTGCGTTTGTCCTAACCGTAATTAGGTATATAATTGTATCTGGAGACACAAGGAGCAACCTGTTTTTATCTGTTCTGGAGATATTTCCTTCTAGCTGCATTCGATGCTCCCCTTGCTCTTGTTTGGGCAAAGGTCGGAAGCAGAGTTAAGGACTGGGTAATTTTGATTAAGTGGACAGTTGTACTACTTTTGTGATACTGAGAATATTTTTCATTATCACAGCTACTGCTTAAATATCTAGAGGGAATCTTTAAGAAAATGCTGTCATAAGACCTTGACTTTCAGTAGATGATGACAGCAAAATTAATTTCTAACTGTTCTTTGACATACAAAGAAATTGAAACTTTACTAGTAACACTGTTTCAAGGGTTTTTTTCCTTAAATGCATGTATACATTAAGTTAATTGCTTTCAATATTTTGGATGGTATCAGATGCATTTATTATCCAGAATTTCTGTATATAAAAGTTGCTTTAAGAGAGGGTTATTTTGATGTATGTATTGACTGTAGATTTTTAACTACATTGTTTCTGTGTGATCTTGGGTCAGCTTCTGAGTTATAATATAGTAAAATGCATAGAAATAGACAAATAAAAACCAGTATCACAGATTAAAGTACTCTAAGATACTATGTACGCGGTGTCCTCCAAACTTGAGGAGCTATAAGCCATGGGGGCCACTTGAGGAACCACAAGCAGAGGGGGGTGCCAGTACAGAGGCCATCTCTTGGTGTTACAGCATGAGAGAGAGCACCCAAAGCAAAGGTGTGAGAGCAAGCGAGCTCCTGTTTTCCCTTCCCAGGCTAACCACCGTTTCGTGGTATTTATCAAAACCTTCAGGCTGGGGCTTTGCTGCTGTTGTGCAACAGGGTGAGTCCTTGCTCTTCCAGAGAGCAAAGAGCTGCGACTCAGTCATTTTCCATTGAAGGCAATTCAGTGAAGAGGGCTGGAGAGGAGGTGGAGCCCTGGCATCCCTGGCAAGGCCAGCTCCGATGCACTTTCAGCTGTGATTATGTGTCACGCTTTACTCTAAACCTCTGTAAAACAGGGATGAGGCTACTAATCTACTTCATCGGGGGGGTTGTGGAGCTTAATTAATATCTGCGCATACTTACAGATGACAGGCGCGCTGTAAGCGCAAAATCTTATTTATTCTAATTGTATGTCCTGATTCCTGTGGCACTTTATTCATTTGAGCTTTTGGACCACACATTTTTTTAAAGCAAAGTACTGCGACTGTGCAGCACAAACAATGTGTTTTACAGCTCTGAGCACCCTTATGTCCCTAAATGTAAGTAGTGATAAAACATTATTGTGGTGGGAGTGGGATTTAGGAGGCAGATCTGCGAACTATTTGTTCCTCTTGCAAGGATTTGTTTTAATTAAAGGAGTCTGCCTTGCCTGTGTGTTGTGCCTTGCCCTCCATTGTACTGATAGATTGTTACAGCAGTGCTGTGAAGGACAGAGTAAAACAGAAGCAAATGTGAATCTGACGACTTTTCTAGCACAGCCCTCTTCCTGGGGATAAGATGTGACAACACCTGCAAAAAATAGCTTTTTTGAAGGGAGGAGGGAGGGTGCTTCCTTTCTCTTGACAGTGAACGTACCCTTCTGCTCTGCAAATTCAGTGCAAGAAGAACTTCTTTTGTGCCAATACAGCTCTGCAGTTTCCCCTGGTGAGAAAGGGGCTGGAGTTTTGAGATGACAGACCTAACTAAAGGTAGAAAAAGCATTTAAGTAGACAGTCATTACAAGCCTTTCCTAAAATGGAGCAACCTTGAACAAAGTGTCTTTCTTTTTTTTTTCCCCTTAAGTATGTAATAATGACAATCAACAGGAGATTCTAGCAACCCAGAGGAAGACCAGTGACGTCTTCTGTGATGCAGCTTGGAGAGCTACAGACTCTGGTACTCTCTTAGGTCTACCTAATATGGAGTGTACAAGAAAACACTGGAAGGGTGAATTTGCTAAGTACTAGTCTCCAGCAGGATATTTTTGGACTACTTTGATAGTACAAAACATTTAAACAGTTTAGCCCACCCCACGAGTTTTCCCTCAATGTGGGGAAATCCCTATACGCTGTTAACAGGTTTTTCTCACAATTTTTTTCTGTTCAATGTGCCACATTTCTCCAGTACATTTGGAGAACAGGCAAATGGTGGTATATAGGTGTATCAGAGAGAAAGGGAGGGGAAAGAATTAGGAGGGACATAAAAGAGGCAGCAAAAAGCATAGACTGCTGCTTAGTTTAAAATACCAAGGTAAAGTATTGAACACTCGGTTAAAATTACTTCTGTTAGCCATTCAACAGGTGGTTTCTTCCTTTCCTGTCCCTCTCTGCCTTGTAGATTTCTGCAGATGAACCTAACTTTGATTTGCTCCAGAAGGCTTTTTCAATGCTGCTTATTTGCTATTTTATCTGAGAAAGATAAAATTCACTACAAAGAATCTAAAAGTCCACTTAGGTCAGAAGCTTGTGCCAGTGTTGGAGTGCCTGGAAAGAACAGAACAAACAACCCAGGACCAAGAACATGGGAGGAACCCCTCAGCCCTTTGGAAAATTCAACTCCCGGGGCAGGAACTTCATATAAGTTTCCTGCTTGTTCTTTGTGACCTCTAAAGTTGTACATTTTTTATGTGTTGAAAACAATCCTCTTGCTCATTTTTGCTCATCCTTCTTTTAGAAGAATTTAGATTAGATCTTAAGAAAAAATTCTTCCGTACAAGGGTGGCAAGACTTTGGAATAAATTGCCCAGAGATGTTGTGGCTGCCCCCTCCCTGGAGGTGTTCAAGGCCAGGTTGGACAGAGCCTTGAGTAGCCTGATCTAGTAGAGAGGTGTCCCTGCCCATGACAGGGAGGTTGAATTAGATGACCTCTAAGGTCCCTTCCAGCCTAGGCCATTCTATGATTCTTCATGCTTCTATAAAATTCCAATCTATCAATGAGCTGCTGTTTAATATTGCTAATATGTCTTTTGCCTATGTTTTGCCGAAGTGCTCAAGAGGGAGAAGTCCTGTCTGGAAAAAGAGCAGGGGATAAAAAATAACAAACCGCCTGTGATGATTAGGGATGGTCAAGAGAGAGCTTGACTTGTCAGGGTAACAAAACAGGCCGGGAAGGGATATGTTTGCACTCTGCAGGTACATGTGGAAACAATAGTGAATGCTGTAGGGAGAGGAAAGCTGCATGAACTAAAAGGTGTGGCTTTATCTGCTATAAATTGGTATTGAAGATTGAAGAGGGTTCCCAGCCATCGGTGCTGAGAGGTTCTGGAGCAGCCTTCCAGAACAAGATGTGGAAAGAACTATCAGACCCCTCTGGTACTGGAGCTGCTACTGAATTCAGTGTCCTCACGTGTGACGCCAGAGTGTCCAGCTGAAAACATCTTGCAGGCCCGCATGCTGTCCTGCCTTACAATTTCTTTTTTCTGTTGAAGAAGAACTGTTCCCAGAAGCATTTAGTAAACATTTTGAGTTTTATTCTTTTTTAAATTAGAGGTGGAATTTGAATATTAGTATGGCTTCCCTGGAACATAGCCCTGACCACCATTTTTTCTTTTTCTTTTTTTTTTTTTTTAAATGGGTTCTTAAGTGGCTTATGTGTATCATGGAGTGGAATGGTGGATGTAGCTGGACTCAAGAGAGTTGCATTGAAGTTTTCTCAAAAATAAGCAACATTGTGGCAGCTCAGCTCTATTGACAATAATGTCAAGTCAGGTTTAATAGTGTAGTTCCTTATTGAATGAATTCACCCTGTAGGAAACGGTATGACCTTCCTGTGTGTGTGCAAGACAAAAAAAAAATCAATGTTAATCCCTTGGGAGGAAAATACAAGATTAGTGGAACAGTTGAGTGAGTCTAATGAGAATCAGATGGCAGGAATCTTAATTTGGAAAGAGATACTTGTATAAGCTCTCTGAAGGTATAACGTGGTCGTTTCCAAATGCTGTGTATTCTCCTTAGATACATATCTGCAATTTAATGGATTTGCAATTCTTCTGTATGGCTTCCTGACAGAACAACAGGGAATTTTCAAGCTAATCACCTTTCAGTGGGGAGATTTATGACCAGTGTAGATAGCTGAGCCTTTCCTCTGTCAGGAAGGGCACGGATTGGAGACAGTCATTGAGCGCAGCACACCAACTGGGAACTGCTTAATCGGAAACAGGCTTGAGCATCTCTCTCTTGCAGTTGCTCTCTGGAGTCATGCAGTTTACTGGCATTGTCGAATACAATGTTTGCCTAAATCAGTCCTCATTACTAGTCTTTTCTGAAGTCTGGTGGGTAGTAATTTTTCTGTCGTGCTTTACTTAATAGCTCTCAGCTTTGTAAGCAATAAGCAAAACAATGGGCTTCTATACTAGTTTTTACTTTTAAGAGCCCGAGGTGGCAATTCCATTTTAAGTACTTTTTAATACATAGATGAAAATTCGTGTTGCCTACTTCTCAGCCTTTAGCTTGGGTAGATGAGTTGGTCATTCTCTCCACCTGTTGCCCAGAGAAAGGGACTTCTCCAAGGTTGATGCAGAGCCCGTTTTGTTAGGCTCCTGCTCTGCATTGCCTTGTGGATGAGTCTACCTCTGTTCTGCCCCTACAGACAGGAAGACTATGCAATTAAAGTGGGTCCCTATGTCTGTGCAGATCACATACCTGCTTAAGTTAGTCACATGAGGCAGCTGAGTATTCCTAGGAAGTGAGATGCAGTTACATTGACTTGTTCCAGATAAATTACTGCGCTGTTTTCATATTTAGCCCACTTTTCTCATTGCTTGTTTTCGCCTGTTCAGCATTCATTTTAATACAATGAGAAGGCTCCTAAAAACACTGGTTTTACAGTTGCATGACTTACCAGGCTGTATCTGCTTTCGAAGATTGTCACAGGCATAAGAGACTGCAAAGGAAAGTCAACTGGAACACAAATGGCAGCATCTCAGTAGTGCCAGGCTGTACAGTGGAGATTATTTGTTTATGCTTTTATTTGCGAGCATTGACTAAACAAAGATAAGAATGTAAATGCCGTAGCAGAGCTTCCCAACTAGGATTACTAGAGTGATAGGAGCTAGCACTTAGCGTTACCATAATAAATGCTAATGTGGGAGAGATGCCACTGCTCACTGCTCCTCTTGCCTCCTAAGAGCAAAGCAATAAAAGAGGAGGCAGGTCTGTGGAGCTCTGTGTGAGATTTCCTGCTTTATTCAGGAACATTAATCTTTTAGGGTTTGATTCACAGTTTGTACTGTGTGAGCTTTGCTTTGATTGCCCCAAAATCTGAATTGTGGTTAATGTGACTGTTGAAGGAGGGCCTTGCTTTGTGAGCCTTAAGTTTTACAGCAAACCAGGCAAGCTCAAATAAGCTCTGCATTGAGTGGGGAACGGGCCTCCAGGTGAGCTAATTTTGAGTGTCAACGTGCATGGTACAAGGCTAATTGAGATACACAGCAACTGCCATGTGCCTTTTTAATTGCATTTAGACAAGATGTACAGCGTTTGAGTCAGCTTGGCAGTGTTCCAGCTGATGAAAGCATTGATGATACCTGACACCAGCGATGATACATTAAGTGTGCTTAATATCTTAGCACACATGTCATGAGGCACGTTAGGATCATGAGAGAATTTAGGTGAGAAAGGACCTTTCCTTTGGAGGTCATCTGGTCCCACCTCCTGCTCACAGCAGGGCAACTTCAAATATAGAGCGTGTTCCTTAGGGCCGTGTCCAGCTGAGCGTTGAGTATTTCCAAAGATAGATATTCCATCACCTCTCTGCACCCATGTTCTGATGCCGTGCCACCCTTTATGAAAATTGTTTCTTACTAGCTAATCAACAAGAATTTCCCTTGCTGCACCTTCAACTGTTGCAACTGAGCACCTCTGAGTAAAGTTTAGTCCCTTTTTTCTTCCAGTCAAACATTAGGTAGCTGAAGATAACAATCAGAAACATCCTTACCCTGGAGAGGGACAGGCTGAAGAAATGCTCCTCTCTGAGACTCTTCATAACATCATAGTCCCCGCCAGCCACCTCAGTGGCCCTCCACCTGGCCTTTTCTAGTTTGTCATCATCTTTCTGGTACTAGGAAACCCACAGCTATGCCACATAGAAGGAGATAATTCAATCTGCTGTGATGCATTACCTAATGCAGCACAGTATGCCATGAGCTTTGAGCTATATAGGTAGGTGCCCTGCTGACTCGTACTAAGTTGTTGTTGTTGTTCACCAGTATCCCCAAGTCCTTTTCCGCGGAGCTGCACTTCCCCAGTTGGCATCCAGCCTCAACAGTTGCATGTGGTTATTCCATCCCAGGTGCAAGATGTCTTTGTTCAGCAAATGCAGTTCCTCTTAAAGCTCCAGGGAGACTGGGGCACTGAAATGACAAGCAAGACCTGCATCATTAAGGGCTGGAGGTGAATTGCACACAACGATCAATTACAGAGTAAGACTTTTACACCCAGAATAAGTAAAAGATTAAGTTTGATCAATGCTGGAATAAAGTATAGAGCTGCAATCTCTGAGGTAACGCTGAGATTTTGGTATCAACACTGAATTTTTCAGTAACCCACAGTGCCCTTTATTCAGTGGTTTTTTTTCTGCATTGCAGACAGTAAGGAATGGTATTGCCCAAGGCAACATGAACAAAAGCAGAGAAATGTGATAAAGTTAGGCCTGTTGGGAAATCAGTAGTCCTTGGGAAGCTGTTGGAATAAGACACCTTTGGTAGGAGGGACCCCAGTGTGACCTTACGATTTTGTGCTTTCAGTGTTTGTAAGCAGGCAAGCTGCTGGAATGGTTCTGGCATCCTCTGTCGCCTACAGTGGGGAAGTTAATGTGGATATATGGGTGTACACATATACACTTGGGTACCTCAGAGCAACAAGAAATGTAGTGTCAGCTGGTTTAATGGGCTGAAATTTGGTTATGAAACCCTAGATGGAAGGAGCATCTCCTGCATCCCTTGAGCAATATATTTTGGTTGGGGTTTGGTGCTTTGGAAAGGGGCCGGGTCCCCAGTGCTCTTTGGTGAGTGGGCTGTGCCCCAGGGTAGAGCAGAGTAAGAAAATCAAGAGCCAGATTCTCAAGAGATTTTTTCTTGCAGAACTAGTCAGGGCAGGAGGAGTCTAATTTGTCAAAAGGATGAAGCCTTGTTTGTAAGCAGTTTGTGATCCTGAAGCGTGTACAGTGGGAGACTGAGGGCAGTGCTGGATACCTGAACTGGAGAGTCACTGGGAAACCACTACCCATGCTTTGGCTCTCATGTATCTGGGGCTGTTAACCCTGGGGGCCATGGAAAACTGCTACTCCATTTATTAGCACAGCAAACACCACTGCCATTCAATGGTAAATTTACCCTTGTGTCTCTCCTTGTGTTACAAGCAACAGCTCCCCCTTCTCCCCAACCTGTGAAGCCCATCTGTGTATTGCAGACCTTAACACCTGCATTGAACGTGACATGAACCCACACAAAAGAGGCAGTGTGTGGCCGAAATACAGCACTTATTCAGCACATTTATGCATAACATATGAACCTGGCCAAACCTAACTGGTAGCAAAGGATGAACTATGAATCGCATTGAGAATAAATTCTCCAGCAGCTCTGAGATTGTGATTATCTTTTTAAACAGGAGAAATGTTAGTATCATCCTTCTGTAAATACTCCCCGGGGCAGCATTACCCAAAGCGGCTAATGGCGAGCAAGATTGGCGCTTCTGTGGGATTGTATGGTTTTAATAAGAGAGCAGTACTATTCCCTTACATCTAAAGAAAATCTCTAGGATTTCTGAACTTCTAGTTGCAGTAATTTTTGTGCCAGATTGGCAGGCACTGATATTTTCTCTTTGAGGCTGTCACTTACAGCTCGGCAGAGCACAGGAGTGACTAATACTGACAAATGAAGCTAGGTCAAATTAAACAAATGCCACAGTAAAGCATTTCTCAAATCATGTACGATCCCATACTGCATTGGGAGGCCTAAAGCTTGATGTCGTAGGAGAGTGTGTAGACTTGTTAACATACAGCCAGGCCCCACAGTTTTTAAGTCTTTTCTGAACTGAGATTATATACATGAGGATTGTTTAGGATGGGCTTCTGCAGATACAAGGTCTCCTTGTGGCTTCAGTGAGAGTAAAAGATTCTGCACATATTTCATGGACATTAAGAGCAAAATTGCCTGCAGTATCTTCGGCACCGGGTCCATGGACCATTTGGTATCCTGTTTGCCTGAAAAGTGCCTTGAGAGCAAGAAAAGTAAATAAACAGAGTGAGAGACTGATAAAACTCACAAGCCGTGGAGGTTTCCGGGATTCGGGAGCAGAAACCTGCACTTCAGGATTCCTTGCTGTTCGTAGAATGCCACAAAGAGGTCAAACAAGCAACCTTGAAAGCTCAGAACTACTTTTCACTAATGACAAATGCTTGTGCAAGCGTTTGAGATAAGTGTTAATTTCACATTTCTGCAGATTAATTAATTTTTTTTTCTTTGAATATCACCATAGTCACCAGTGGTTAGAAGCCTTGCTCATCTCACAGATACTGCGTTCTCAGAGAAATTCTCTGTTACATATTATTTTCTGGCTGACACAGCATATCAGACAAACTGGAAGCATATACCATTTTTAACTAATCTCTCACTGAGAATAGTGAATGAAGAACAATAAAAGGAAATAGTTTGGAAGTAACCCATTGTTTGAAAGCAACTTTCCCAAACCAGCAAATACAAAATAGCAGCATTGAAAATAGCAGCATCGCAAAGTAAAAATGGCATATATGTGAGATCCTTCAGCCAAAAGGCAGCCTATTTTTTATAAATTTATTTTTAGCTTGGTCAGCTGTACTGAGTGATTTTATCAATGTAGCTAGTCTATGGAATAAGAATGCTCACATAACGTAGGGTCAACGCAGGCAGCTATGACAAGTCGTGATATATACATGTAGTGCAAAACCTTTCAAATCAAATTCATACAACCGAAATTCTGTAAATGGATTAAATCTTGGTAGTCTTGCACTACACAATTTCACTCGCACAAGCTGAGATCTAACAGGGACAGAAGAGCAGCCATGTTGGAAGTGCAGCCCTGCTATTTTTGAATACTTTAAACTAGACAACTTGCAAACTTTTTCCATCTTAGTGGTCATAGAGCCTATCACAGTTTGAGAAGAACCAGAGGTGCTGCTCTGCATCTCCTGTTCGAAGAGAGCTCCCTTTAGAAGAGACTACCCTTGCTCACATACCACGGAGCCAATGGTGAAAGATGAAACCTTTCAAATGGAAAGGAATTACGATGGCTTTTGGGTATCTATGGCAGCATATCCCAGTGCTGGGGGCAAGGGAGAAAAACCTATACTCTACCTTGAACACTTCTTAGGCTGAGATGTTAGTAATTTCAAATTCAGGCCTGGTGGGGCTCTGAGGAACCTCTTCTAGTTCAAGATGTCCCTGCTCACTGCAGGGGTGTTGGACTAGATGACCTTTAAAGGTCCCTTCCAGCCCAACACAGTCTATGATAACGATAGGATTTGTTGTTCTCAAGGAAGGGGGTTAGGGAAGTGGCTATGTAGGTGTGGATGCCACCCCCTTCCCCCGGTGGCTCAAACTGCTACATACAGCTGGGACAAGCCCAGGTAACCACGCTTGAGCATTACAGTCCCTTACGGCACACAACTGGTTCCCCAGTTCCTCCAGGATGTTGGGAAATCAGCACCTCAAGAGGTAAGCTAAGGAGGAGAAAAAAGTAAACTATCCCAAAGCCATTGTGCTTCCAGTAATCCTCATCCAAAGAAGAGGCAAAGAGGCCCTTGAAAGCAACTGGTTTTCTGTGGTATTGTGCATCTTAAGTGCTGCTGGTAGTGCTCTTACACCACAAGTAACCAGTTAACAGCAATTGTTGGTCAGCAGCCCTGATCTCACAACAAAGGATAGGGGATGTCCATGGTTGACAAGGACAAAGTATTTGATAAGCAAAGCCTTAAAGAGGGTGAGAGAGGGACCACGGAAGGATTTTTTTAGATATTACTGTCCGAAAACTTGATGGTGGTTTCAATACCTGGCCAGCGTATGGATTTAAAAGGAAACAAACTTTAACTGCAGTAAAGTAAGTGGGCAGCACATAGCAGGTACAAAGTTATTTTAAAGTAAAAGAGATATTTAAAAAAAAAAATTGAAAGAAAACTGCATCAGGTACAATCTGAACATGACCTGCTGTGTTTTCCTGCCTATGCATTGCAATACACCACGCTGTGGGGCTGTTCATCAGCAACAGAGCTTAGGTTTGTATTCCGTGTTATCCCTGTTGTTATCCTCACCACCAGCACCCCTAAATCGATACTTGCATCATGTGTTTGGCACAAGCATCTCAAGCTAGTTCCATCTGGAGTTATTTTGCCTTGAAGGTGATCTTGTGAACAAGTTTGCCTAACCTTTAAAGCACAAACCCTCACGTATACTTCTTCAGAGTGTTTTTCAGTCTGAGCAAAGGTAGTGCCTAAATGGGAGTGAGGAAAAAGAAAAAAGCCTATTTTCAAACTTTTCCTAAGTGCAGCAGTGTCACATAGATTTCTCCTTGAGAAATTCCTGCAACTGTCCATCAGAACTAGCCAGCAGCAAAGGCTGGAAGCAGAATAGGGGCTGAGGGAGGGATTTCATTCTTGTACTGGGCCAGAACCTCTGAACAACAAAGCCAAGTGGGTAAAAGCAAAAGACATGTTAACTGAAGCGAGCTGAACTGTTCCTTTGTCAGTGCCTGAGGCTCTTTTGGTTTATACTGCGTTTAATTCTGTCATTTTGGGCCCAAGTCCTGCACTGATGATAGGAGGGTGACTTTTCCTACCCATGCCTTAGTCTATCAAAAAAATGAGAGCTTAACATCATGAAAACCAACCTAGCTAATCTGAATTTTTGTTTAAGTGAAGCCTGAGCAAAGGTGTTATTGTCTTGAAACATCAGTTTAAAAAAAACCAAACTAAAATCCAGTATTGCATGTGATAAACTCTAGATCCTAGTTAAGCTATACCCTAAAAAAACACAAAATGGAGAAGATGTTGAAAATCATCAACCAACCTCACCCCATTAACGCTACTGAAGTTTTGCCAACATGTCCTCGCCGGAGCTATAGCCAAGGATTGAAGAGGTCCGTTTTTGTTTAAAATTGTCTCCAGACTACCTGAAACTAGAGGCCTAGGATCTCTGCAGAGCCGTTGGGTGGTGGTTTTATTTGTTTTCATCTGTGCATGAATTTCTTTGAAAATACCCAGCAGAGCAATAAGAAGGGATTGGTTTTAATCTTTAGAGATGATAGCATGCTGTTATGCATCAAGGACACTCAAAAACAAAGCATCAGATAAACTGTACCAGGAGATTTTTATCTTTTTTTACCTCCGGGCTTTTCTGAAAATGAAACGCATTCTGCATGGAGCTTGCTGTTGATGAGACATCTATAGGTTTGGTTTGTCATCCCAGAAGCATTAGCACCACCGTGTTCAGACAATTTACGTGTGTGCGTGTGTGAAAATACATCTGGATTCTGCCCCTGCTCATCACCCCAAGGGAGGGCGGTCGTTATCACTAGAGGGACAGCTGGGACCTGGCTTTGAGCCAAGACCTTGCTTAACGCAATGAGAAGATTTTAGTGATACAGAGTGGATTTTGCTGGAGTCGGAGTTTTATGCCCTGCAGCTGCCTGAGTTTAAAACTAGTCTGTGCATTTTTTGTGTCACGCTGAACAACACAGTGGGCAAAAGAGCGCCTTCTGCCATCCAGGTTTCAAATCTTATTAACAAGAGGTATTTATGAAGCTGCATATATCTAATTTCTCCTGTTTGAGATCTCTGCAGCAGTATCCTTCCCTGCCTGAATGGACGAGGTTATAAAACACAGTAATTATAAATCTCATTGACTGCCTTGCATTCAAGGGCGTGTTCCCCTCGAGCATTGCTGTGAAGAGTGTTGCCCAGGAGACTGCCCTGTGCAATCCAAAACAGAATTATTCTGACCCAGTGAGCTTGTTGGAGGGGAGAACATTTGGAATGCTGACCTGCTGCCACGGCACAGTAAATGCATTTTCCTCATTTCACAGCAGGGCAATGCTGCAGTACAACAAGGCCAATACATGCACATATTCTTTTGAGGCATGCCTTACATCTCACTGACAAGTGCTGGCTCCCTAAAGATGCAGAAAGGGAACCTAGGACAGCAGTTACAAACCAGAAGTCCTGCTGGCTGTCTGCATGATTTCAGCAGCTTTCTCTGAAGGTTTGGTTGTCTTAGCCCTTTCTAGGCAACAGCATGAATAACTCAGACAATATAACGTAGTATCAATAAAACTCTTTCTTAAAACATTCAAGTAAGGCTGTGCTTGTAAAGCAGGCTAAAAAGTGTTTTATAAGTGACAGCTGGCTGTTCTGCCTTCCACTACTAACCATAGATAACATGCTTCAATACCATCCTTTCCCCATCAATCTGATCGTAGTCAGGATCTATACAGGTACTTTCCTCAGTCCTGAGAGTTTATTATTGGCATCAGTCATGATGCCCTCCAATTGGGAAACTACGCAATCCCTCCTGTCAATCCCCTACTCTCACAAAAGGGCTGTAAAACTTGAGCAGTCTTATGCTTTGAGAGAAAGTGCTTCCTACTACAGTAGCAAACACAAAACACTGCCATTGCCATCCGTTTTCTCAATTACTGTCAGTGCACAGAAGGAACACAGTGCTACGTGGTCATCTTGGCAGTTACATCCTCTTTGTGCTCAAGTAAGGGAGAGAGACGAGGTGCAGAGCAGCCACTCCCAACAGGTGTACAAACCAATTGAGTTTAATTAGAAACATCCTGCTGAAAATGTAAATGTTTTACAAGTATGTCATCACTATCAGGGGCTGCTGCTGGAGCCTGTTTTGTGGAGGCTTTGACACCAGCGAAGATGCCCCTTTCCCTCACTTGCTGTCTCCAGTGCTCCCCAGATAGATCAGTGTTGGGCTCATGACATGACTTGACTTCAGAATGTTTGTGGTCTGATTTTTTTTGCTTAGGTCCATGGGCAGCACTAAAATGTATCTTAAGTCTATGTTTCTGTGAGATTGCAGGAGTTACTCAGTTCGTTATATTTAGGCAGTTGAGGTTTTTCACTGGTTTGCTGAAAACCATGAGAAACTTATTTTACTCTCTTTCCTCATGATCCAGTATTTTTCCTCTGGCAGTTCTCAAGAAAATTCATTTTTCCCTCCTCCAAACACAATATCCATTATTAGACTACTGCCACACTATGTCACCAGCAAAATAACTGGTCTCTAGTGCAGGCAATTCTGGTGCCATCTAAACAAGAGATACTCTACAGAATTTTTGGGTCAATTAAAACGTGGTTCAGGTTCCTAGTCATTAGAAGTCATCCCCTTACCTCTTGTCGCTGGAGAGTTTACAGTGCTCTACGACTACCTGAAAGGAGGTTGTAGTGAGGTGGAGGTCAGTCTCTTCTCCCTTGAAACAAGCAATAGGACAAGAGAAAATGGCCTCCAGTTGTGCCAGGAAAGGTTTAGCTTGGACATTAGGAAAAATTTCTTCACTGAAAAGGTTGTTAAACACTGAAAAAGGCTGCCCAGGGAAGTGGTTGAATCACTGTCTCTGGGGGCATTTAAAAGACATTTAGATGTGGTGCTCAGGGACATGGTTCAGTGGTACACCTGGCAGTACTAGATTAACAGTTGGACTCAATCATCTTCAAGGTGTTTTCCAACCTAAATGGTTCTATGATAATATCATTCTGATTTTTCTGTTCTCTTCAATTAAGTGACATGCTGATGAGCCCATGCCTGCAACATCACGGGTATGGTTTCTATAGAGGGCAGGCTTTCTAGACTCAGTCCTTTCATAAACAGAGAATTAGCTATTCCTCCCCACACATGGTTTTAGAAAGCACTCTACTGCTTTAGCATTGCCCAGAGCTCATGTAGAACCATGTACCTGCCAAGCTGACAGCTCCTACAGTGCTGCCGCAGGAGTAAGGACTTCTCTGAATGGTGAAGTGCAACTAGATAGTTCCTCTGCTGAATCAATTCTCTACAAATCCCATGTGCTTGTATTTATGTGAGAATATCAGCACCTTTCCTCAGTATACCTACATTTCTTCTAAAACTAAAATGCAAATATTAGAGTATAAAACTAAATACCTTAATCACATGCCAGCTGAAACAATTACTGAGTGCTATACTTTGAGTAAATATTTTGATCTCAAGTATCCATCTATAAAAGAGCATCGCATCACTTTGGAGTTTTAAACAGTTACAGAAATGCAGCCAGATCTGGACAAAATATGCTTGGTGCTTACATGACTAACAGTTTTTTTTCATGCTTGACTTCCAGAGAGATGACTGCTATGCAAGTGTCTGGTGTGGTTATTACATGACAATTAGCAGTTGTTTCTCTGCTGACAGATGTCCACATCTAAAAGCACTGATTGTTCCTCTTGTTTGCGATTTTAGAGATGCCATAACCAAGTAGCTTCAACAATTTCCAAGAGATTTTGGCCTTCGCACCAAAAGCGCAGCCTTGTTGCCTAGGTTCACGCTGGGGAAAGGCAGATTGTGAAATATTGTAGCAGATGATTTATGTGGAAATTTAAGCCCTTTCTCCTCGAGCAAAATTAAAAATTGCAGTTATTTCTGTGGATAGATTTCTTATCCAGCATAGATGAGCAAGCTATATTGCAGCATTTTGTTGACTAGTGAACTATAGCAACAATGAAGTGCCTTACAGCATGCACATATCACATTGGTGGCATTGCTCACTTGGGGCTGCCAAGAAGCAAGAGAAGGGACAGGAAGGATTTGTAAAGGGAGGAACGACTTCACATGACCACATTCTGGTGAACAATGTTCACAAATTCTCTTACTGCACAGCTATGGCATAGAACATCTCTCACAGCTTCTTAAAATGTCACAGACAAAATAGTATTATTCAGATAATTCAGGAGAAAATAGCTGGTTTACATTAGTGCTGAAAAGAATCCAGTGCAAACCATGACCTAAATGAATATTCCTGCTTGTAATCCAGAGGCCTGTCCTCTAGCCTTTCCCTCCTGCAGGCCACTGAAGTTGAAGGGAGTCCTTGTGTGAGGGTTTTTGCCTGAAGAAGGATTTCAGACTGATGTGCTGTGCCTGGCAGTGTGATTTTGAAACATTTGCTGACGGGCAAAGGTCTGTGGGAGCAGACATGAGACTGGCAGGTGGGATTTAATAGCAGAGATTTTGTGCATCTGCCAAAAAATCACAACCCAGATGCTGGACCAGAACACGTGCTCCCTAGTAGGAGTGATGTTCTGAGGAAAAGAGTAAGCCAGCAAGTGTCTGTCAGAGAGAAGAATTTGATTCTGAGTCCAGCATAGCCTTACCTTGGCCTAGGGGGTCTCCTGGGGTCAGAGAAGTCACAGCACTGTCTATGCACCAGTAACTGGCTGGGCACGGTGATGTGCTGCAGCTTTTCATTGTGCTGCACCAAAAAGTGCTGCACCAAGCCAGACTCCTCTTTGCCTCTCCAGAAGCTTATTTAAATCCTTTACTTACTGTCTGCTTTTCCTTCTCTCTCTATTTCTTCTCTGCATGAGCTATCTTCTCTGAGCTCCCTATTCCCCTCACACATTCGTTCTGGACAGTACATTTTTATTGCTGCTCCTCAGAGATTATATTCTTCCCAAGACATTGATCTTCCTTACTTTTTTCTCCATCCCTGCTCAGCTGGAGGTCGGTTCCTTCTCTGAAAAGCACCAGCAAAGAGAGAGAGAGAGAGAGCAAGCATGCATGTGATGAAACGAAGAAAAACCCAGCAGCAGACAGCCATCTTTTACCCCTCCACAACCTCCCTGACCTATAGGTAACTAGGACTGGCACTGTATCCAGGCACTAAGGGCATGCACAGACCCACTGGTGGCTCGCGTGCTCCCACACTCTAGTATGACAGATCTGGGCAAAGCCAGCAGCCTGCAAACCAGGCCAAGCACTTCACTCTTTCTGCCCAAAGGAGGAATTTCCTAAAAATACATGTCCTGACATACCACTGAGCCACATGGCACAGTGAGTGCAAGCCTATTTTCAGCCTGCTCTGCGGGGTGACATAGCTAGTTACACCTCCCCAAAATGGCACGTCAGCAGCGCAACACTTGCTGGTGGACCATCATCGCAGCCTCCTGTGGGACGGTGCTCTCCGCTGGAATTCCCCGTGAAGTGATCGCATGCCTGTCGTGAGTAAGGCTGAGGTTGCGGGAAGCGTCCCCAGTGATGCTGAGTGTGCTCAGGACAGCTGCTTTGTGCGCAGCGGTGCTCTGCAAATCTCAGATAGGTGGGTTTCGGGCTGCGGAGGACAGAATGATCAAAACTAGTTCTAATCCAACCCTAAAAGAAGCTCTTCCAATGAGTATTAGGCCTGTCTGCAACATACCTTTAGCAGCTCCACCGAGCAGGACAACAGTAAAGCAATGTTTGGCTTTTGGAGATGATCGGTAGCTTCCTTCCAAACCATGGCTGGTTAGCAGATTCTGTTTTCCCAACTCTGAAGCTTATTGCAGAATCCCAGGAATGTTCCTGCGCTTCTGATATCCCAAAATAACTATTCTAAGCTCTCCTTGGGGAAAAGCAATCCTTAGAGCAGCCTCTTAACTCAAATTTTTCTGTTGGAGCAGCTGAGCTTGAGAGAGAAAGAACTTGTCTTTGCCCGTAGTCACTGGCTCCCACAGGAGAAATGAGTATTTTGGATGCTCACACTAACAAGTTTTTGTGTCAGCTCACTCCCTGTCCAAGGAATTGCAACCACTTTGTTCTCCTCATTTCTGTTTGCTGCAGAAGCCCCCCTCCCCCACTGCCATCCTCCCTGCAGATCCCATAGTTAGCTGCCAGCTTCTGTAGCCCAGCCACCAAAGCAAATCCCTGGCTGTGCAGTGGGATCATGGCTCCTAAGCACCAGTTAGTTGCTGGCAGAGTTGTTTTTTGCAGGTTTGTTGCCCGCTCTCTTCTTCTGCAGTTGCCAGGCTTCCTTCTTCCATACGGAGGTGGCAGTGGAGCCGTCACAAGCAAGGTGATAAGTGATTCTCCAACACTGAAGCCACCAGGCATCACTTGGACACTATGAGGGGCCATTTCCTCTCCTGGGGGAATGGCACACTTCCCTCATCAGCCAGAGACTGGACTTGCTGGGCTGTTTGGGGTCACTGAAAGGAGCAAATCTGATCCACTGTGCAGTGCAGAGATTCAGTCCATTAGCAAGAGAGCTGGTGCTCTGCTTTTCAGAGATGGATTATCCTGGTTTCCAGGGAATCTGTAGCTCGGGTTTATCTGTGCCAAGCACTTGCATTCCTCTTTTGTGGTAAGCTATTCTCCATGTCCCTGAGGTGCTCATTACCACATTATTCAGGCTCTGTTTATGTAACTTTAGAAACCAAAATAAATTCCTGAAAGACAAAACTCCCCAGCTCTCCTCTGATCCCTTCTCTGAAGTGTATGTAACACCTTACAAGAGAAGAACCTGATAGATTTCTTAAACCCCTCGACTTCCTGGTGTGGCTCAGTTATCTCTGGAGAATAAAACTTGCATTGGACATTGTCCTTGTCCCGATGTCTCTCTGCAGCAGATGCCTCTCCACTGAGCTCCAGCCTGATCTTCCAGAAGATTACTAGCTTTAGTTGTGGTTCCCCAGCCCCAGCCCTCGAGATACCACTGTAGCTCTACTAATCAGTGTTGTCCCCATGCTGTGCTTTGCTCTGAGAGCAAATTAAAGCCTAGAAATTTTAATAGTCAAGTTGGTCACAGCTGAACTAATAAATGGTGTTTCAGAAAATGCTCGCGGAGCTGTCAGAAGGGAGAAAGGGTGGAATGACTGTCCCCTTTGTACTTCAACATTCAAACGCTGTTTTTCACAAACAAGGGAGCCAGTTACAAGTAATTTAAATTCTGTGCTATTTAGCCTGTCCATTATTACACCAAAGGCAGGACAGAATGATAGACTATAGCAATACAGTATATAAAATAGTGTGTGGCACAATAACAGTGTGTGTTGCCTCCTGGCACGTAAGACACAGCTGCAAAACAAGGGGTGGGAGCTAGCAAGACTTGCAGGTTTTCAGCAAGCTGTCCCAATACGCTGAACTGGCCACAGTCAAGAGAAGGAAGCAGAAGTCCCTTTTTGCCAAACAAATGGGAAACATGAGAACATCACAGTTCTCCACTGTCGCTGCAGCTTTCATTTACACTAATGTTATGTGCAGTATTTATTGAAAGTCTTTAATTATTTATCTTCTCAATGAGTTTCTTCATTCATTCATTCTCTGTTGAGCATGTAACAGAAAATGCTACCTGTAATTCAGCAAAATCAACTTTTGCATGGAGGTTCATGATTTATGAGTGACTTTATGTTACAAGACAGTAAGGAAATGTGCTCCTTATAGGGTCAGAGGCACCAGAGCAGGAGCTGGAGACACTGGCTGGACCACAGCAGTGCGTTCCTGCCCAGCTCGCTCTGTTTCCCAGCAGCTCAGCGAGCTCAGCGCTCAGCTGCGACACAGCGCTCTGAGGCTCCGGCTGGAGCTGTGCAGAGGATGTCATTAATAACATGCTATCCCAGAGACTGCCAGTAGTGGAAAACTAAGCAAATTAAGATTTTTCAAATATCTCGGCTCTCCTTTCAGAAGACATCTGCTGTAATCTGCGTTGGCATGCTGTGCTTCTGTCAGCTGTGTCTTCGCCACACTACACCCTCGGAGACACACTGAATGCAGCACTTGCTCTGGCAATTAGTTCTGTGGGACTGAGGTTCATAGAGACCCTCCGCAGAGTTGAAGCTGTTACTCAGGAGAACCTGTTCATGACTCATACATTCAGACAAGACTTACTCCGTACTGAGGGGGGAAGATAACTCACGTGGGAAATGTGCACATCAGCCCCTCCTTTGTTGCAAAGTGATGCTTTAAGAAGTGGGGATAGATGCAGCGTTGGCACTGGAGGAAACCTAAGCAGACAGAAATTCCCTGTTCGTCAGCCACAGCACGCTGTGGGCACTGAGTGCCCAAGTCTTAAGCCTAGACATTCCCTAGCTATATGCAGCAATATCTTGCTAAGCACTAGGCACCTGGTTACTATCAAAACAGAGGCAGAGGACCATTTCCCTCCTCCAGGGGCGATAAGAGTGCTTAACTGCTGCCTTAATTTATGAAAAATATTTGCTAGAGGTTAGCATGCACGCCCTGGGCACATGAGAAACCATGTTCTCAACCCTCTTCAACCTGAGAACACTTAAACCCAGGACATCTACCTCCCAAAGTTTGTCCCTTGACCTTGTCCCTGCTCTCTGAATTGCTCCTGAGTAATGGCAGATTATTCAATGCAAAATGCATTAGCAGCCAATGAAGCACAGCAACCGCTTTCTAGTTGAGCATATTAGCCAGCAGGTTACCTGCTGCTCTCCAGCATCCTGCATCTGTTGAATGCCTTTTCTCTTGTTGCTGATGCTGATCAGTCTTGATTCTGCCTCTATTTCAAAATGCTTGGATATATCTAGGCTGAAGCTCACTAATTTCAACCAGGCTCTCTGCCAGGGAAGCAGGTACAGTGCATAATAGAATTGGGACCTTAAATTATAAATTACACGTTCAAAATTACTATTTATTATTAGTTTGGGACCTTCTCTTTGTGCATGTTTTTACAGATGACATCATGAGCTTCAGTCCTAGTTGAGGCTACCATGTACTCTACTGCAACATTACTATGACAACTGCTGAGGTCAGGGCTGGGAGAAACCTTGCCTTCCCTAGGAAAAGGGAGTGCAAAACAAATACTGCCTTTAGTTCATTTCAAACATGTGATCGAGGCAGTATCCTGTTCATTTTCCTTGCTTGCTGCTTCAGCTCCATGTAGGTCTCAGCAAGGAAGAACTGTCTAGAGAATATTCAGCATGCAGCAAACAATTCTGCTTTGAATGAAGCTTAAGTGACGACAATCCAACAAGGCAGAAAAAACTCTTCATTCTCCCTAGGCTTGTATGAGCCTCCCTATGAAGAGATCAGAGCTTCCTGGTTTGAAATGCTGCCTTAGGGTTTGCTTTTTATGTCAATAAATGTTTTATCACATATAAGCCTCAAACACGGTACAAACATCCCTGCTAACATTTGATGAACTCAAATAGAGACAGCAAGCCTGGGCAGAGGGCACTGTGTGGCAGGGCACAGTGCCTCCCTTCTGGGGGGGGACAGGACTTGCCTTGGCCTCAGGGTGGGGGCAGCCGGGCGAGATGGTGCCTTTGCAATTATACACTGCCTCAAAAAAAATGTTGGCAAGCTAAGGGAGGGGGGATGTTCCTCCACCACTTGTAATCTTTTCTATTGCTTTTTCTTCTCTCCCTGCCAAAGCTAACTCAGTACGGTTGGTAAAGCATTACTTGTATGCCCAGGTCTGTGGTGGGCTTAAGACCTCCCTGACTTCATGCTTAGCTGATATCTCCTTGCAGTCTCATTTCTTCTCTTACCACATACTCACCTCTAGCACACAAAGATGCTGCAGTGAAGTTTAAGCAGTGACCTGCTGCTAGCCTTCTTTTGGCTCCTGCAGTACCAGAGCTGAAATCTCTGGGTTGAAACTACTGAGTGAAAACCCACAGGCAGTGTACAAGTGCGACAAACTGTGATGCAAACATAGGTTTTTGCTTTTCCCAGCACTTGCCGGTTCCCCCCTTCCTGTGCCCGTTCCTTCGTTTTTCCTTTCTACATGCTGCATTTTGCAGTGGCCCTGCCTGCCTTCCCTCTCCTCCTCTCTCCTTCCACTCCTCTGCTTTATTAAATGCAGCACTTCAGCGTCACTGACTGACAGGGAATGCAGCAGCTTTGGTGGAGGAGATGGAGAGGGGGAAGGAAGAGAAGGAAAAGCTGCTCATGACAAAAGAGGCAGCAGAAACACTGAAAGAGGAGCTTTCCTCCAGAAGTGGATCCCAGTCACACATTTAGGGCAGCAAATTAAGAGACAGTCTTTAATTCAGCGTGTTTGGTGGGTGGACCCTAGCTTCTCCACGTTATTCCTACAGTGTATTTTCAGAGAACAAAGCTCAGATGTGTAGCTCAGGTTCGTCATAACCTGGACTGAATCAGCAAAATGGATGATTACCTACCCCACCCACCACCAGCCACTGCATGGCGAAGTGACAGCACAACAAAAACTCACTCCACTGCTCTCGCAGCTTTAAAAAACACATCTGGCTCCTCAGAAATGCAAAGGTCATGAATGTAGGGGGAAAGAATCACAGAGCAATTGGCTAATCACATGTCTATCTGTCTGTCTTCTAAGAGACCTAGAATTTCCAGGGTTAATCTTTGCCACTTTCCAAAAGTCTTTGATATTTCATGGTTTATGCAACAGATTTTGCTTACAGATTATTCCAATTGCTAAATAATTACAGAAGTGTATGTTGCCCTGTAGCAGTGCGGATTTTTCTGTTACATGAGACTGTTACCACCAAGTGCCAAATGCATCTTGAAAGGCTTTTTGTAGGGTTCTGCTGAACAAGCACACTTTTGAATAAGCACTTTTCTGCAGCATGCCCTGATCTTGCCACTGCTGATTACCCTCCTACTAACCACTAGTGACAGGTCCATATTATAGGTTGGAGTAGACAGTAAGGATATCCCATTTACCTTGAAAATAAGTAAATAATGCACTAGCAGAAGCCTAGCAAAGTCTAATTTATTCTAGAAACTTCTTAGGGTATTTAGATAATAATGGACAAAAATGCTCTGCTCAGTTGAGAAAAGTATCAGAGACAACCTTACTTTGGAATTTGAGTCTCATGCACAGAAGGAGAGAACTAGCATTCAAAGTAATTATTAAAATCAATTTGTAAAGGATAGAATCCAGTCCACTTAACACAGATTCCCCAAGAATGGGACGATCATGCAAACAAAACAAAAAGCAATCTTACAGGAATGAAATAATGTGTTTTTCTGGATATCTCTTTCCAGTGCAAGCCCCAAAAGAAAGAGCAAGTAAATCTGTGCCACCTTAGTAGAAGGAGACGAGGATGCCAAGACTCAGGATAGCTCCCTGCAGCTCATCAGGTGTTTGAACTAAACATTCACAGAGGAAGTTTTGACTTTCTTTACTAAAAATAAATTCGTACATGAGGCTTATTTTTTAGTCTTCCATAATGTCTTTTTCTGCACTATTTTCTGGGAATTGTAGAAGCTGACAACCTTTAAGGAGGTTTTGTCAAACTCTGAGGAAATAAAGGCACAGATCAGAAGTTTCATCACCTTCTGAAGCGAGACTTCAAGTGGGGCTTATGCTCATTTTCTTTATTAGTGGAGATTGAAATCAGGTCACTTTTTTGCTCATCTAACTTAAATTGAAATGTGGCTCTCCTAAACCAAAAATAGCCTCACTCAGGTATTAATTACAAAGTATCACATCACTGAAGGCAAGGAAGTCCAACCCAGTGTCACCATAGAAGTGGTTTAGGTTTTGTTTCGTTTGCATGCAGACAAAGTCAAAAATACCTTTAAAAAAACCTTCCCATATGCATTCCCTGTCCCCTGAAATTAAAGATAATAAATTCAGGAGTCCAGCTACCAGCATAAGCACCCCAAATCAACAGACCAAATAGGCGATCTCCCCTCTGCCTTTATGCACTGCTAGACTGTACCAACTCTGCTGTGCCCCAGCCCTTCACCTCAAGTGAATTTCCTGACTTTTACAGTCCGGCTCAAAAGCACAACCTTCACTACTCTGCCGCTTTTTACAAGATCTGAAATATGTCTTCAGACCTAAAGAAGACAGTTAACCTGCACAAGTTACCCTCAGTCCTCCTTGAGAGACTGAGTTAGTGTGCAAGCTCTGAATAGCTCTGTTAACATGCCTGCATGTGGCCAACACGTCAGGTGCAAGCCCTGGCGATGTGCTGCCCATGGGAGCTTGCAAGTAAAAGGATTCCCACACACCTTTTGGTTTGGTTTGAGGTTTTTTACTATTTATAGTATGCTTGAGTTTGAAAAGAAGCCTGTCCTCACGGCTCCTTAGGGCCTGACTCAGTACCAACAACACTGACAGAGAAGACCATACTTAGAAGTACTCACCGTCTTTGTGAGGGTTGGACTTGATGATCTCTGAGGTCTTTTCCAACCCAATTGATTCTATGATTCTATAACCGGGCAAACCCAGAAGTGCCAGTGCTAGCCAGGAGGTGGCAGAGGAACGAGGCTGCCTCATACACCTGTTCCTGCATTCGTTTGGCAAAAACACAATTACAAACCAAGGAAAGAGGACGAAACCCAGCCACACCCTCCACCTTCAGGAATAAGAGGAAGAAACCCTTAATCACATTCCTGCTTGCATTTATGCTAATTGCTCATCTTCCTGAGATCTGACTTTATGAAATTATGCATGCACACCAAGCAGATGAGTTTCCATAGAAACTCAGGAACTGAACTTTCATTAGAAAAATCTTTTTTTAAAAAATAATCTTCCAGATAAAAATGCAAATTGCATGTCAGTGGGTGGCTTTCTGAATTTATATATAATTTTTTTTCTTTTGCACTGTAGGCAGGTTCCAGCTGGACCTACATAGCAACAACATGCAGGCATTGTTTATAGCAAGCCAGACTCCATGGGGAAATAAGAAATTCAGTAGCAAGGAGAAACTCTCAAGTGCAAATATGTCAGGGAAACAAAAAACTGAAGTGCACAGTGCTGCATCTTTGTGAGGCTTGGGGAGTGTGCAGCCTCCTAGCTCTCAGAAAATGCTTGTGGTTTGCAAGGAGCAGGGCGGGGAGGAGGAGAGAGAGGAAACCCAAAGCAAGAAACTCTCCTGCGTGCAGAATTAATGATGTTCAACCTGTCCTTTAAACAGCCAGCAGCGTATTTCTGCCGGTTCAGTTAAGCCTCACTGGAAAGGCTGAAGCCATCTGTCGCAGCTCGCTCTGGGTGAAGGAGTAGGTCTCTGTGCTGGGGTTTGGGAACATTGACAGGGCCAGGTTGGCCACGCCGGCCCGACCTTGGCCTGGGCTGAGGCCTGAAGCCCAGCATCTTTTGCCCACACCACGTGGAGATCCAGGTGAGTGGGCAAGAGGGGGACATGGGCTGTTCCTGGTCAGAACAAGAGGGAAGCAGGACGGTGGATGTGCCTGGAAAGGGCCACAGACCTGGGCAGCCTTTGGCACTAACAGTTGTGCAGGAAAGCAAGGAGGAGGCAGGAAATCTTCATCTCTTTCAGCAAATGTTTCCTCCTGTGTTTCTCCCCCAAAACATAGAGCAGTTTTTCGCTCATGCAGTATAATGTAACATCAACAGGAGGCTTTCCCCTGGCTTTGGAGACCTTGAGATCACCCGAGATCACCCTGAGGTTTCACAGGATGCTATGGGTTCTGAGGGTTCACAGATGATTTTTCGGCTAAACTGGCACGCTTGAAAGCACTGAATACCAACGAGCAAATGTTCACGTGTGCTGCGCTTGCTGGTGGGCATCAGCTTCATCATCTTCTCCAGGTGAACGCAGTACCTGGGGCTTGCACACAGCCTCCTTCCAGTGCTGCAGAACAGCTGCAGAGACCTCAAGTACAGGCAAAATGAGCACATCGGCTCCACACTGAGGAGCTGTATCAGGGGAAGCCACACCAACCTCCAGTCTATGACCAACAAAGGTGCCGGGGCAGACAAGGAAGCTGTGCTCCATGAGCGGTTTACGATGATGTGGATTTCACTGCAGCATTGTTGAGAGGCACGAGATGTCAGCTGGGGAGGGAATTCCCCCCCTTGTCAGAGAGGGATGACAGGCAGCAGCTGCACAGGCTTCCCTGTGCCTCTGGGGCCAGCAGCCCTCCGGGAGCATCGAGGCTTGATGCCTCTTAGTGTCAGGGTGAGGACAGGAGTGAGTCCCCCCCCACCAGAGAGCACAGTCAGCTCTGCTCGGTCAGCACGACGGGAAGAATTTTTAGAAAGAGTGGTTTTGTGGTTGAGGACAAACTTGAGCTGAGATAGCTCCTGTCTATTCTTGGCTCAGCAGCAGATTTGCTGTGGCCATGCCCTTTCTATGCCTCATTATCCCTGTCAAGCGGGTGACTCAAATTATAATTGCACAAATTCCTTCCAGTCTGTCATTACGTGCCTGCAGTCATTTCCGGACAGCTACCTCCAGGGGAACCAGCGTCTCCCATGGCGGTACCTCCGTGCCACCTGCGCCTGCTCGCAAGGGCACAGTAAGATTAGGGCCTGTTGCCTCGCCATCTTCCAACATAGAGAGAAACCTAAACAAAAAAAAGCCGCATGGCATCGTTAAATGGTTGGATTTGATACTGAGTTGATTATTCAGGTCAAGGTTATGGGCAGGAAAGAGTCAGTGAAACCTCACAATACCACCGATACTTGATTAAATGGGTGTTTCTTAATTTTTCTCTCAGGCAAAGTTATGCTTCTGTAGGTATTAGTACTGTCACTGGGTATAGGGTCTTTCTTAGTCATGCTGATGCACCCTGAATCTAATGGCACTTTGGGAAAAGCAAAAAAAAAACAAGACAAAGGAGAAATCTTCACTGCTTCCAAAACCATCGCTGTTCTTTCATCAGAAATTTACTTGAGTTCTAGTTGTGAGAGATCTCAGGTTTCTCTGGTCTTTTCATATCAACTAAAGGCAATTAGACATATTAAAGATGAAGTTAATGCTTTTCTTTATGTATGTATGTATCTACATAACTATGTAATCCCAGGAAAAGCATGAAGTCAGACAGTCATCTCACTTTCCAACATTTCCATGGTTGAGTACAGGCAGAGGCCGTGGAAAGCTTGGCCAGTGACATGAAAGTGTTGGCTGCTTCTTCCACAGACCACACCTGGATGAAACTGGTGGGAGCTTGATCCTGGTGTGTGCACCTTCAGGAGGAAACAGAGAACTGCCACTAATGCGTTGTGGCCTGCAAAGACCTTGTGACCCTCTGGGCTCTGTGTGGTTGACTGTATTTAAAAGGAAGCCTTAGATGCTTTGTGGGTTCAGATGCATCCATGCAAGCCCTATAGGAAAACATGTTCTTCCTACCACTTCTTTCATCCTCCCCCTCCTGTTCCTTCCAGATGGTTACACCCACTTGTGTCTTTTCTTACCCTAAGGACAGCTTTTTAAACAAGGTTCCTCTGTCCTTCTCCTCCTCCACGCAGCTCTAGGATCTACACTGGACTGCAAGAGGACAGAGGGTCCCATGCTGTTACATATAGCCTGCCCTTAGAGGGAAGGGGGCCACATTCCGCCAGCCCCATTTGTTAAGAAGAAAGATCTTTCTATCTGATCAGGGTGTAGGAGCTGAGGGACTTTACCTCAGCTGGACGTTACAGATGGGCAAGAGCTAATTTAGATACTGGGTGTCATTGAACCTCTGTATATTTTCCTGGGGATCAGAAGCCAGTGTAATCTACTCAAGAAGAGAGGCATGCTTAAAGGGTCTATAGTTTTTCCTCTATGTAACACCAGTATACGGTCTCCCAGTAACACACAACAGGAGCACTTGCAGAGCTGGACCAGTCTCTGCTTAAAAAAAATAAAATATTTTCATAATTTTTTTTTTTTTTTAAATTACACATCACAATTTAAAAAAAAACAAAACAGGGCTTAACAGATGATTGTTTCTCTTCTCCAGAAATAGATGGAGGCTCCCCTCCATAGGACTCCTGTGCCTGCACTTACATGTCTGCCCAGCTTGCTGGGTTTGGGGCTCTAAATTTCTTCCTCTGTTTTGTGCCGTTGTTAACTGCTCGTCACTTGTTTGTTGCCAGGGCCTGGTGCTGAACAGACTTGGGCGGAGGGACCTGGCTCAGAAAGTCCTCAGAGATGCCATCCAGATCCAGACCACCAGTCACATGGCCTGGAACAGCCTTGGAGAAGTCTTGCAAGCTCAGGGGAAAAATGAAGCAGCCATCGAATGCTTTCTCACCGCTCTGGACCTGGAAGCCAGCAGTCCTGTCATCCCATTCACTGTCATACCCAGGGAGCTCTGAAGCTTTGCTCTGCGTCTAAGCACCTTCATTCAGTGGACAGACACCAAAACTAAACAAATGAACAAATTAAAGGCCCAACAGAAAAGTGCCATTGTAAACTGGAACTGGGCAAAATAATTCGAGGATGGGGCTCAGGTCTACATGCTTTGTTGAGAAAAGCCTAACTGTAGAATCATTTGCAACAGGCAGATATAGAGAATACCTTTTTCTTCACAGGTGCCTGGCTAAGGTGGTCAAGTTAAGAGCAAGGCTCATTTCAAAGTGTCGGTTCAAGGTGACTGTCCGTAGAAAGATCACACTAGAGTACAGCTGTTCAAAGCATTTGCACCTTTCAATTTTCATTAAAGATAAAACCCCCAAGACCTGAATTAAAGCCCAGACCTGCTCTCAACAGGAGTAAATGCACCAGCTAACTTGCTATGAAGTTGGCTTGCTCTGCACTGCAGGTGGGAAAGAGGGGGAGGGGAGGAGGAGAGATGTTGTTGTTGACATAATATGTAAATTGTTACCCAGGTGTTGTACACCAAGTTCCACAGTCAGATGCAATCTGACAATAGACTTAACTAGATATATATAGATAGATATTATATTTCAGTATTTGTTCTGCTCCACAGTTTCCAGGGTGGGAGTGAGCTTTCTGTGTGAAACACAAAAAAAGAGTCAGTGTGGTCTGACATCACCGCTTTCTTGTGTATTTGTAAAGCGCTGCCATAGCAACTTCTGTGTGCTGGACAGCTATTTGAGTACAAGCTATGCATCCAGCTCTGCAACTGAGGAACTGCTTTAAGCAGTCTGTAACGTCACTGGTCTGTAACCTGGCAGGAAGGTGCTTGTTTCCTGGTGCAGCAGCTGAAAAGCAAACACTCAGAGACCCATTTACTTCCGCACGTGTAGCTTGTACCGGCCCCATCGCATTTGTTGCTATCAAGTGAACTTCATTTTGGCAATCATCAGGCTTGCCACAGCAGTCATCTTCCTAGGAGAGGTGCAGACATGCATATGTACTTTGAGTGCATCAACCAGGTGTTGCCAGGGTGGTCCCATATTTGTTGTGTGTTACCAGCATTGGAATTGCAGTCCTAAAAGCCTCTGCTCCAGGTGTGGCAAGGAAGATGTACACAAGTAAATGCCATCAGCATCAACAGGAATTGCAGGGTACCCTCTACCAGCACACCACAACCCCTACATCAGTTGCAGACAAGGTGCTTTACATGCATACTGAAGTCAATCCCAAGATTTGCTGCATGCTTCCCAGAGGATAAGAAGTACTCGTTGTCTGCGTTTAGCCCATATCTGGGGCTAAGCCATAGCAGTTGTTCTTTCACCTGATGACCTGTCCCCAGCTGAGAAGGGGATTCAGGAAAAGGAGAGGAGACCTGTGGGTTGAGATAAGAACAGATTTAATGAAACACAAAAACTAATATTAGTGCTAATGATGATATAGAGTATACAGGTATGCTCCACCCAATGAATGTATGGTGGTCACAATAAATGGGAAAGCAGTCCTCAGGAGCAGAATGATAAGCAAGCCTCTCCAAGGATGGCAGTGCTTGAGAGGAGGAGGAGGAGGAGAAGCCCCTGTCCTCAGCAGACTTCTACCTTTATACTGAGTATGACATTTATGATATGAGATATATGTGTTAACCAGCTCGGGTCAGCTGCCCTGGCTTTTGTCC
The DNA here is from genome assembly GCA_020746105.1 of Trogon surrucura. Taxonomy (NCBI): domain Eukaryota; kingdom Metazoa; phylum Chordata; class Aves; order Trogoniformes; family Trogonidae; genus Trogon; species Trogon surrucura. Next base: position 96,797,641 of record CM036618.1, on the reverse strand, counting down.
CTCCCAATTTAAGCTCCTGGCTGACTCAAAACTGCTAATGGCCTGCATACCATGGCTGGGCCTATGATTCTATCCCAGCAAAATCAGGACAATATTCCAACCCTTACTCCATATAATTTATAGCAGCCCCAAGTCACTACTGGTTTTTTCCCATCTCTTTGTACATATATACATACATACACACAGGTGTTATTCCCTTAGTCAATGAGTGATTTCTCCAAAAAGTTCATTGAATTCATTTAGTCCAAAACCATGGGTTCTATCTGTCATACTATTCATTTAGGGCAGGAAAAAGTAGTATGACTGACAGGTGAAGTTGTGCGCAGCAGAATGGTGTGCCACACATCTGGAACTAACAGCTCATGTATCTGGTGCAGTCCACATTCACAGTCTGGGGTTAAGATGCTGATCTTGGAGAAATTACTGTGTGTTGGTTGCTGAGGTTTGTTCCTCATTAATCTGGGTGATTCTTAGTGTAATAAATAACTAAAGAAATGGTGACAAGCAGTATCATATAACAGTTAGCATCATACAGTTCAAATTACTAGTTATTCTCACCCAAAATCAAATCTCCATGAGGTGCACATCAAACTTTCCCATCCTCCTGCATTATCCAACAGGTGCAGCCAGGTCCTTGAGCAAAAGCAACCCCAACAAATGGGTTTGCCTTGGCTTGAGGCAGCAGTAACCCAGACTGTTTTCTCCAGCATATTCCTTACATGCACCACGGGGGCTTTATCCCCTCCTACAATACGTGGAAGTTCCAAGTGAGCACAGGCAGCTCAGTTGATGGATCCACTGGTGTTAACAAACTAGGTAGCTTTTGCTAAATATTCATGCCAATTTTAAAATGTCCCAACACCCATTGCTTTGAGTGCAGTCTTTCATGGTGCATTGTATCATTCAACTTTAGCAGCAGCTGGTGTAGGATAGGGGATGTGATATAGCCACTTGATACTATGCTCTTTAGCCCAGGTGTCTATGAGGCTGTTTCGAAAATCAGTCCTGTTGTTCAACTCAGTTCTTTCTGGGGTGCCATGTCACCACAAGGTTTGCTTTTTGAGGCCCAGAATAGCATTACGGGCAGTGGCATGGGGCACAGCATATGTTTCCAGCCATCCAATAATGGTTTCCACCACAGTAAGCACATTGCATTTACCTTGGCATGTTTTTGGAAGTGAGATATAGTAGATTTGTCAGGCCTACCCATATTATGTTTCAACCAACGCCCTCCTGGCCATAAAGATTTTCACCAATTGTTTTCCTTCCATTGTTTTAACCACCCCCACAGGGCATTTGCCACCATCGATGAGTCAGGGTACAGATAGAGTACTAGCCATTTCTCTCACTCAGCAATATCTAAAGCCAGCGGATGGCTTTTACCTCTGCAAACTGATTTGATTCACCTTCAGCCACAGAAGTTCTTCGTGTAGGACTCCACACAGCAGCTTTCGACCTACACTGTTTTCCTAAAATACTGCAAGATCCATCAGTAAACAAGGCATGTTGCTTCTCATTTTCTGATTATTTGTCATATGGTGGAGTCTCTTCAGCAAGCATCACCTCTTTCCTTAGTGAAAATCTTTGCCTTCCGGCCAGTTCATGATTACTGCCAAAATTCCTGGATGATTCAGGTTCCCTGTTCTTGCTCACTGAGTGATTGGTGCAACCCACATACCCGACGTAGCATCAGCTGCATGATGCATGGAGGGATTCCTCCCTTTAAACATCAAGTTCAACACTGGCAATCGGGGTGGCAGGCGGAGCTGTGCTTCAATACCAATCACTTCCAAAGCTCGAATTCCTTTGTACACTGCCAATATATCTTTTCCAGTGGGCCTCTGATCTGCTACATACTCAACTTCAAAATCCTGGGGCTCAACCTCTAATCTTCCCTGGTGCCTTTTGCCAGAGACTCCAGGTAGGGCCATTCTCCCTGTCTGCAGTGTAGAGCACGTTTTTTACATCTTTACCTGTCCGGACTAGCCCAAGGGCTACTGCATAAATGATCTCCTGCCTGATTTGTTCAAAGACCTGTCATCACTAGAGGTCCCATTTAAAAAACATTATTTTTCCAAGTCAGTTCATAGAGAGGGCTCACAACCTGACTGTAGTCTGGAATACACATTTACCAGAAACCCGTGAAGCCTAAGAAAACTTGTGTGTCCTTTGTATTAGTTGGTGCAGACATAGCTGTTATTGTGTTAATCACATTTGGATCATATATTCGGATCTGGCAACATCAGTGTTGCTGTTTAATTTCTAAAAACTTTCTCCCCTTTCTCAAAAATTTCTACTGTGTTGCCCCATATAATGATGTTAATGTATTGCAAATGCTTGGGAGCTCCACCCTTTTCTAGTGCATGAATCAGTTCATGGCAAACCACGGGACTGTGTTTCCACCCCTGGGACAGGCAGTTCCAGGTGTACTGGACACCCGTCTAGGTGAATGCAGACTGTGGCCTGCACTTCACTGCCAAAGGTCACGTAAATGCAAGTAAATTCTGTCCCTTTATAGTTTGATGGCATTAGGATGCCTAGTGCACCGGTGTCCACTAGAGCCTTGTATTCCTGTGGTACTGGAGTGTCAGGCCAGTAAACCCACGCAGTCCAATTAAACTCCGTTGTCCCCCTTCTCCACCTGGCTGGAGACAGGGTCCCTCTAATTTCAGACAGAGTGCCTGTTGTTGACACATGGGTCCAAGTGGCTCATGTGGGCTAGACCTCTATCGCTGTTACTCATATCTTGCAAATACAGATACAAAGCCCATCTATGCCGTTTGGGGAGGGGGGGGATGCCCGCTGGAAACTGGAGCAGCACTTTTCCTGGAAGAGCTCCCTTTAGTGATCAGTTTACTTTGCAACTCACACACGCGTGCATGTGAGACTGAGGTAGGTTTACCAGGCCATTTTCTCATTTCTTCTCCATGGTCACATAGGAAAAAACACAGGGCGCATCATGATATGTACCATCTGTCTTGAGCAGGCCTTACAGGGTATCACAAATCCTCGTTGCTCACTACCATTCCATAGAAATCAGTAATAAGCATAATTACAAAGGAATTTGTAATACCATAACCTAACGCCAAAGAACATAGCAGAGCAGCACCTCTAACCCCTCACGCAGATGTGATGAACCTCACAAAACCAATCACACCAACATAATGAATGCTCATAGTGACTCAGTCAAATCCATGGAAATTTCAGTCCTTCGAGACTCACAGATTAAAGGTCTGCAATTCTCTCGGATGAGCTCTTTAAGTCAGGCTCCAAATAAATGTTGGGCGCCAAATAAACTGACACAATTTAGCCACGGGTAGGGGCTAAACATAGACAGTGTTCTATTGTCCTGAAATGCTCTGTACAGTGCAGGAAAGAGGGATTTGGGGGCAGATTCTCTGGGTAAGTTTGTTATTAGTATTCCCCAAAACAGAAGCCTTCCCAAGCTTACGTGGTCCCTCTGTTCTTCAGCATGGATTTTGTTCATACCTCCAGGTACAGAAAAGCAAAGGCAACTCCTTTGGAGAAGCCAATGTATTGTAGTATTTACTTAGATAGCAATGTTGATAAATCTAATGGACCTACTTCCTTGACCTCAGTAAATAATACTTTTTTGTATAGCAGGGAGCCTGGCATGCTTAATGCTCAGGATTTGAGACTTAAGAATGTAAGATTTACATCCCAGCCTTCATATGATGATTATAAATGATCACAAGTAACAGAGGTTTGGGGAACAATAAGTGGAATACCAATACTGTGAGTTTTAGCATGGACTTGAGTCCAACAGTTTTCTCACGAGTTTTGAAAGAGGAAGAAAAAAAAAAAGGGCGTTGTTGCCTAAAGCATCCATGTATACACCCAGGTTCCTCTTCTTCCACCACAAGATTCTTTGCCTTTGTGTTGGCAGGGTGCATTCAAAAGAAAAATAATTAGCACCTGTTCTTTCGTTGTGCAGTAAAGGAGTAGTATTTGCTGTTGCCTCTGACCAGCGACAAGGTTCATATATTATAACAAAAATGACTCTGCTTCCAGGATAACAGAAGGATAAGCACAATGGGCAAGGGAACGACTCCCCTCCCTGCCTTACCCTGTGTAAACTGCCATTAGCTCCGCTGGAGCAGTTGGTAGTTAGAAGCATTTTCCCCATCCGAGGATCTGCCCACTGGTGCACTCATTCTGTACAGGGAGTACAGTGGAGCTGCCGTATTCCTGTGCTGCGCAAGCACCCCAGTCCGTTTCTATTGGTAACAGTTCATGCTACTGATTATCACAATGCTTCAGAAGTGCTAATTATCTTTTCTTGGTAATGACTAATAAATCCAAATGGAGAACAGTCCTGGAGGGTGTTTACTTTAAAATTCACTGGCTGGGTACCAAAGAAGGCACAGCACTACTGCTGCAGTTTGAATTACAGTTATTTTATCCAAAAAACATTCCGTTTTTGGAGAGTCTTGGTGAAGACAGGGTTTGGCTAGTTGATATTTCATTTTAATGACAGCAGAGTGGGAAACAGTCCTTTTTTTTTTGTGAAAAGACGTCATTGCCACAATCTTTTTTTCAGCCAGACAACAGAGATTTGATAGTTGCAATTCAGCCCAGGAGAGGAAGGCTTCCCAGAGCAACCGCGCTGCAGCGATAATTGCCTCTGACAGAATTGTATTACAGGCATATTTGACAATGGTGCAACGAGCTGGAGAGGAGCTGAGACGTCTCCCTCCCCCAGCACGTTACATATTTGGCTAAGGAGAGCTGCTTTATACCCAAAGGGACAGCAGCAGTGCCCATCTGGGTGCCCATCAGCACTGCCCTGGTGCCTGCTCTCACCTCCCACCAGCTGCACAGTCCCCTCGCTCCTGCTGGTTTCACCAGTCCTCTGACTGTTCCCCACACCTGGCTCCAGGCAATGGCCTCCCTCCTGTTAAGCTGCTGTTTGGTGCTATGGGATATCACTGCGTGGTTAGATAAAGAGTTGTTTTCTTAGAAATGCGAAGCTGAAGTATCCGTCGATTCAGAGATATCAGCAGGAGGGGAAGTAACCCCTGACCCAGCAGCTGCCGAGGTGGTTCCTCCAACCTTGCCTTTAACGTACTGGCTCGTGCCTTCAGCTCCAGCAAACCAAGGCAGGTTCCCAAGTGACTGGATGCTGAAAGATCCAGCTCATTTCCCCACAGAAATGCAGCTAAAAACTGCCAACAGGGACCCGACACCGCACTGTTGCGGAGAGGCCCGTGACGATGCAAGTACGAACCTCTGCCCCAAGCCAGTGTGCGGAGAGGTGCTCAGCTTTCACAGGTATCAGCGTTTCCTACCTGCCGCTTGAATACTGTTTAACACGGTTGTTGGAATCAGTTTTCCGTCAAGATGTTTTCACCAGATGAATAAAATTGACCCTGTGGAAAACAGAAAAATGCTCCTCGTATTTCCTGCCAATTTCAGGACTCTTAATATATTCATACCGCAGATACTTCAAGCATTATGAAACGACCATTTGTTGTATTAACTGGAACCTAGTGTGCCTAGCAAGTTACCAGTTACAAAGGGTATTTTGGCCTACACCCTGTAGTTCATGGGAAAAACGAGAGTGAGCATGCAAGTGGCGTGCTTTCAGAGAGGAACAGAGCCAGGAAAAAGGAGCAATGTAGCTTCAGATGTTTGGATTTATGGAGATTTAAGTGAGCATCATGCTTTTCTTGTGCTTCTTCCAGTAAAAATAAACAAAGGTAGTGTGAGAAACTCTAATACGCAAATACTGTGCCATCGAGTTTAGGGACTCACCTTCTTTTGGCCACAGTGCCATTAATCATCTTTTTGATACAAACACCTATTCTTGTGATTATTTGGAAATAAAATGTCTCCATTCAAGAGCTTCCAGAGCATTCTTCCCATTTACACGTTAATCTTCTGGGCAAGCTTCAAGAGAGCCTTCTTAAAAAGCCAGCCCCTTAGTTTCATACTCAGATTAAGGACAGGGATTTTGAAGAGCATTTCTTCATAACTATGGCTACTTTGGTTTACAAGTATATTCAGTATAACTCAAGCAGAACAAGGTTCTTCTGTGGCAACAACATAATTAAGTCCTTCAGCTGTTAGAACAAAGTCTTAAAAACTGGAAATCAAAGTGAACAAAATATTAGGTCTGAATTTCCCCCTCCCTGCTTTCCCACGATACAGAGAGGGAGTGCAAGAGTGCTGTGGGGTTTCTGTGAGTGACCGGGAGAGGGAAAGGCTGCCACAACCCCTCCAAACAGGAGCCCAACTGAAGGGGTACAACTGAAGCCCAGCTTTGTTCAGTCCTCTCTGAGGGGGAATCACTTGTCTTTCCTTCCGTCCAGACGCTGGTACATTGCTTGTTATCCTCCCTGCGTCACACATTTGTTTAATATTCCCTTTCTGTTTAAATGGGAAGAAAATGAGCCTTTTTGCCTCTCCTTTTTGCTGGGAGGAGCTCCAGATGGTTCAGGCACTCTTCATCCTGCGTTCAGAATCACTTCAGCCCTTCCTGAGAACCAAGTTATATTTCAGTGGTGATTTTGACATGATACTCTTGAAAGGTCAGTTAGAATAATATTTTTTAATAATTTAAAGTATGTTTTGTATAATTTTTAATAACTGATTCATACCTCTGCTTCCGTCTTTCTGCTGCACAATGGGTAAAACCAGCTGAGATACATGCAGTATATTTCTGCCTTGTGTGAAGCCTAGAGATTTAGCAGTCCTATCGACAGCAAGCGAAGAGACAAAAAGCATCGCTGCTGCCCAGATACTCATTTCCATGACAGTCTCTGGCTGTCAGGTTTTTGTGGACTCACCAAAGCAGCAGCATTGACTTCGTCTGTGTTTAACTACATCTCTCGGGAGATGTCGCATCCCAGTCAGATGTGTCTGAACCAGTCTTTGGAACAAAGAAAAATATACATATAACCTACTGATCTTTAAAGACTGCTGTTAGAGAAAGTAGACCAAGGTATCGCTGGCTTAGTCTGTTGCCATTAGCAGTCACTATAACATTTAACTGAGCTATGGCTGTCAAGCTGGTTTGCTCTGCTATGTTGTCTTCAAAATGAAAAGCAACATCTCACAGCCAAAAATATCCCCCCAGGTCCACCAACTGAAGAGCAAGACCCAAAGGTTTTCTCAGTGCTCCAAGTTAAGCAAGTGTTGAATTAGGGGGGAAAAAAAGTCAAAGTTCTACAGGTCATTCATCCCTCTGAACATGCAGAGCTGACATGTACAGATCAGATCTCATTTAGAATGTCTGTAGTTGCTGTGATCATCTGACTGATGGAGGAAGAGAAGCAGGTAGATGGAACATCTAAATCTCATACAGCAAAAATAGCAAGCATTGTAGCATGCCCTAAAACAGCAAAAGAGCAATGAAAACTGTAAAATAGGAAACATTTTCCTTGCTGAAAAGCTCTCACAGAGGCAAAGCCCAGCTCCACCAGCTTTTCTGACAGAAACACGTGAATAACACAGTCTGTGAGAGTTAAGAGCAGAAGTAAAGCTTTTAGCCCCTTTGCCAGCCTCCTGCCTGCAAAGTCCTCTCTGAGCCTTAATTCTGCCTCTACCTTGAGCTGCGCCCAGAGACCCCAACCCAGCCTGAGAGCACGGAGGCCAGACTTTTGCGCAGCCTGCTTATGGCAGATGCCGGTCCTGCTGCCCAAAACACAGCGTGGTGGCCCTCGAAGCAAAAGATTCATTGCACGGTGTACGATGAGTCAGACATCTTTTTGGGGTTGCTTAGAATACCATAATTAGGTCTGGGAATGGGGATGTTTTTGAATTAATCAGCAATAAGTATTCCTCTATTTTGCTGACCTGTGAGAGGAGCCAACATAGCCCAGGTTTGCAATGCGGGGTACTGTTTCAGAAGGCTGGGAGTTCAAGGATATAGAGATTTTTCTGGGCAGTGGAGGTTAGAGGTGATTTTGCGCTCAGTGTAAACGGCATTGTCTGGCACAGACAATTAACAAATGAAGCGCTGCCTCACCAAAGGCTTTAGAGACTTCGAGTCTCTTCTTCTAGGCTGACAACAAACAGAAATTTGAGATGGTATCTCAGGTTTCCAAAACAGGAATCTGCTAAATCCAGCAAGCGAGCAATTCATTTCCCAGTTATAATGATGCTGCTCTTACATCTCCTTGGAGGATACTGATGTGTTTTCTGAAGAGTAGCGAGGGAGGTGCTTCATCCCCATCCTTCATCAGATGGAAAATCAAGTCTGCCAGGAGTTGAGCTGAGCAAAGGGTGTTTTTTTCTGTGCAGAACTGATGAAATTACTGTGACATGGGTTTTGTTCCCTTCTGCAGTGTATCTCCCATCCATGACTAAAACACCCTGGTCACGGCATGGCGTGTTCCTCCTTCAGACCCCTTGTTTACAGGTTTGCTCTGTGGAGGGGCAGCTAAGGGAAGTTCCCACTCATTACATTAATGTGGTATATACTACTTCTTCTATAAATCAGCAGAGTGGCCCACATGGGACATGTCATGTTGCAACTACAAGGTACGTGTACTCTGTACACGTGGTCCAGGTTTTGCCTTGGAGTGCTGCTGTGTCAAGGGGATGACTTATCAGAACCAAAGCTTTTGTTTGTGATTTCTTCTGTTTTCCCATCGTCCCCTCTTGGGTACTTACAACACACTTTCTGTTCAGCCAGCTAACTGAGAAATAATAAGCTGAAAAAACCTAATTTGTTTCCAACTGCATTCCGAAGGAAAACTTCAGAGATTTTCTACTAAATAAAGAGCTTTAAAAAACCTTCCAATTAAACAAAGTGTTGTTCTGACAGGAGTCCTCAAGTAGCATCTTCAATAACTCATATTTATATGACCAGAAGTTTTGAGAGAATTGCCAGAAGGGAGAGCATTTTGAAACAAAAATTCAAGATGTTTAATCTTGAAACAATCTACACAGAACATGTAAATTTTCCTTTTTGTCTTACAGCCAAGAACTATTCACCAAAGTTATCTCAAGTTTATATGTGGCTCCAGTTTTCTGGAACTTTGCTTTTCAGCAAATACCGTGCTTGGAAGACTTTAGAAGTGTTTCCCAGTCCCACTTTTTGTTATCAGACATGGCTAATGCTGGAGCTCCTGGTGTGAAAGCGTTCTCAAGTGCTTCTGCACAGCATTACCAGACATCACATCCACAGTCCAGCAAGTTGTTTCCTGGAGGTTAGTACGAGCTGCTGCACTGCTCCGCACACACGCACAAGGTGGGATTGTCCCCATTGAAGTAAATGAGCACCAATCCCAGGTCCTTTTGGAAATCCCGCCCCTGTACGCGTCTGCAATTCGAGTGGTGGTGATTAAAGTCTGTGGCTGGCTCCAACATAATTTCTGCAAACAAATTTCTGCATAGGATGTGATCTTGCCAAAAAGGGCGTGTTCAGGGTCCCGAACTAGTTGGTCACAGACACCGCCAGGATCTGTAGCTCACAGCCTGGAGATGGGGGACTTAGAAGTTTTCTCTGAGATTCTATTAGAGCCTTGTAATTAAAAGACCTCTTTGGGGACCTGAATTGAATTGGAAACCATGGTGATCACTTAGGTCAATCACACAGAGAAATGATTGCATTCGGGAGAGTGAGGTGGAGGAGGATGAGAATGTGTACATGTTGAAGAGCTTTAAGAAAAAATAAAAAATAAACACCCTCCCCCAAAATCTATAAAACACAAGAAGCATGCATGTTTTGCAAAAGAGCAATTAGAAGGTTCATTGCACAGGGATCACCATTCATTACTGAATTAGAGACTAACAGTTGTCTTACAGCACTTAAAAATGTCTTCAACTTTATTCTCTCTGAACATCTGATCAGTGGATTTGACTGTCCACTTTCTCAAATCTGTGTAAGCACATTTTCACTGGTATTGATAACTATAACAGGAAAACCAAAATGCTAAGCAGCTGTGCTTCCAGTCATCCCACATGAAAGAAGGACATTCTTACCAACTTACTATGAAAATAGAAATGCTCATCCACATACAGTGGGTCCTGTAACTTCATTATGCAAAATGTAAAATATAAAGAGATGCTCAGTATCCAGGAAGCATTTTTGATGAAGATTGAATTCCACTGTTATAATTAGGAGATACGCATTTGCAATCATATAATACTGATAAGATATACAAAGTTATGTTTTAATTTCAACTTACAAATAATTGTACTCTAGCTCCCAGACAATGAATTCAGTTTCAAAATTGGAGCTGTTTCGGTTTTACTAGAAAGAATAGTTCTAAAATTAATTGTTTTTTCTTACAGAAAAGGATGGCATACATCTAGTCTACTTTAGTACCATCTTCTTCTCCCTTCCTCTTATAGGAGAAAAATATAAATATTTACAAGGTATGTTCTTCTTGCAAGCCTCCCCTCAAAATAAGTAACCTTGCTTCACATGTCTTCAAATTGCAGCGTTTGAACCAGGAGCTTTTACAGACGAGGCACCTCAGTTGTTCAGCCTATGTGTGAAACACACTGCGTTGCTCTTGAGCAATCTTACTATCCCAATACTCAGGGTTAACCTGTTATAACCTCCAGCAATAAATAAGACTGTTCACGTAATCATTGGAAACTGAAGTCTACTGATCCGTAAACTATCTAAGTTAGCAGTTTCTTACAAGATCCTCCCCTTTCTAAGGTGGAAGTGAAACAATAGAGTACAGAGGTTGCAGGAATTCATATCTTCCTCTCTCGGTCACACTGATTCCTTCTTCTGCCCCCTATCCAGGTCTTCCATTCACTTTACTTTATCTGCCCTCCATACCCAACCCTCCTGCCTCAACCAGCAACTATTCCACACTGAAGTCACCTCATGAAAAGGATAAAGCAGTAGATGAAGCTGATATTCAGAAACATCAAAAAATTGATTACTTTTTTTGCTTACTCTACAGTTAAGTAATTGCAATACTCAGATATGCTGCAAGCTAGAGCATAATCATCCTCAGGACCACCATACCTTGGTGCCAGCCTTTTCACTCAGTGCCAGGGCTTTGGACTTGAAGGAGGTTGGAGTTTCAGTCAGGTTAATACTGATCTCAACTCATTTCAGGATGACATGGCTTGTACAATAGGTTTAATTATGCCAAGTAGCCTTTTGCTGAAGCTTTGCCCTCAAGGCCAAAGTTTTATTGTACTTGTATTAATATCACCTGAAACATATCAGTGGAAGTCAATAACCTTTGCTCTATGCTGACTTACTCTTCCAGCTGTATAAGATACAAGCATGATGTATTGTTCCAGCAAAGGCAGAAGCAACTGCTCCACAGAAGCAGTATCAAACCCCACAAATCCCAAATGCAATTTAAGGAATGTGGCCCAGTCAGAGCCACTGCTTGCTTTCATTTCCACTAGTTATGTCCCTGAAATAAGGCTACAGACTTAAAACCTGCTGAACCAAATTTTCCCATCACATTCATTGCTTAGTCCCATATGTCCATGCTGTCAGCATCATGCAGGCAAATGAGTCGCCCTGATATGCACCTGCAGCAGCTTCTCCGCAGTTATCCGGGTCACAGCCCTCCCAATAAACAGGTCTTGCACAGAACTTCTTACCTTGGAAATCAGGTTACCAAGGTCAATTGAAATTTTAGTGACTAATCGCTAGCTTTTGTTATCGCAAAAATGCTATATAAAGCTTCGGCGATGCTTTGCCACTGAAAATATTTCCTGGTGCAGCTCTCCACACACACACAGCTTCCTGCAGCAGCGCATTTCTGTGTGGGTTGCTCTGTACCAAGTGTGCTATTCCTGATGCATCCTGTTTTTACTACTGGCAAAATTACTAGAGTTGCCATATTCCTGCTAGCAGTCTTCCTGACAGAAACACGAGCACATTGAGCATTGTTTTTCTAACCGAAGCAGACCTTTTGCCAAAAAGCTAGCCTGCTATTTTCCCTCATCTCCATTTGCTGTTGGAGAAATATTTTCCACAGCAAAACGTTAGCACTGAGCCCTGCGGACAAATCCTGATAAAGGCTATTCAGTGAAGCTTTCCGCTTGTAATCAACATTTGCCCATGGAAACCAAAGGCCTTTATTTTTTTTTCTTTTCCTCTTCCGAAGGAGTTTAGCCCCGTATCATTTGGTTCTGGTTTCTAAATTCTTTGCACAGGGAGACACAGCTGTACTCGTTTAAACACAAATGCGGGAGAGAAGAATGAGACCTTACTTTTTGTTTTCATATAATTAGTATGTTCAGAGGAAATCTTAACGCTGTACACTTTAAAATCCGGAGCATGTTTTCAGATAGCACAGAGATATTACTTCAAAACAAAGCAAGGGCATTAATAAACACAGTACCAGGAAATCCACAAAGGGCAAGCGATTTTCTACAGAGTAATTCATTCTCTTAATGAGTTTGCTGCAGACAATGTTCTCTGCAAGCAGTTATTGCATATGTATGTTTAATTTGTGTGTTTATATAATTCATGGTAGTACAAAATAGATTTCAATGTGAAGTGTCCTAATAGATGAAGTGAGGCTATAATATTCTTCCAGAGCTTGTTCATTACAATATGCACTGGCACAGAGTCCAGAGGGAGAGGAAACCATTAAACATTAAGCAAAACAATTGCTGTCATCCTCCAGAGGGACCAGCTTTGTAAATGCCTGTGTTAACACTGTACAAAAGAGTTGAGTACTGGGTACAATTAGAATGATAAAGGGAGGCAAGCACCTCCTCCTCAAATTCATGAGATTTGGTTGGGTAGCTAACAACATTTGGATCTTCATCCTAGAAGAAGAGAGCTCATCCTCTCCCAGCCACAAACTGGGTACTCCTGAGAGCTAATTGTCACCAGCAAATGGAAAAGATGAAATAAAATAAAAAAACGTTTCCAGTGTTTTCTATCCACAAAGCTGAAACACTCCCCTGTGTGTGTTTTCAATTTAACTAAAATAGATCACTGTGTGTAAACAGCCACTCTATCTGCATCATTCATATTTGATGGACTAGTCAGTACAACAGATACTTTTATCCGTCCCGTAAGTGATGAGAAACTAGACACTTCAGTGTCTTGTGCTCCTCTCAGTTAACATGAGTAGCAGCAGCTGTTATTCGAGGCTCCTTAACATGTAACGTTTGATGTAGAGACAGGAAAATTGGAGATATATTTAGTGGAAGCAGGTATAACAAAAGCAGCTTCCATGATCAAACCCTCCCAGGAGAATATGCAGGGAGGCTCTTGCCATGTTTGTTAACAGCAGCCCAGGCATTTGTGTTTGTGGTCTTCAGAAGGCCATATGATAATAGTATTCTTATCAGGTTAAAAAGTAACTTGCAAAAAAGATGGGGCACAATCTCAAGACGCCTTCGTTCATGCTGGCAGCAAAGCACTGAGGTGGTCCAGAACAGAGACTATAAGGTACAATACTAAGTCAACATGCTTGTGTTTCAAATTGGGTTTTGCACATACGACTTCACACACCCGTGAGAAACATGTAATCAGACTTTTAAATCTATTGGAAACCAAAAGGAGATATTGCCACTTCCTTCTGCTTGGAAGAGATGAGAGTACCTGGTTGACATGGGAACAGATGTAGCATCCCAGGAACACGAAGGAAAGCCATCCTTCCTTCTCTGAACGGATACCTGAAAGCAGAAACACCTGGCTCAGCTCAGATGAGGCTATGTTGGTGGTGGTAGCAAAATACTAGAGATTCTATTTAAACATAAACCCAAACTTCTTTCAGTAAGGGTGGTCAAGCACAGGGATAAGTTCCCCGGAGAGGAATCCTTGGAGATGGACAAAATTCCACCAGACCAGCAGCCTGCTCTGGCTGACCCTGCTTGGAGAAGGGGGTTGGGCTAAGTGGTTTCCAGAGGTGCTTTCAAACCTCAACCACGTTGTGATTCGGTGAAAGGGGAGCTCACAAAGCAAAGCCACAGGCAGAAAAGTGATGTAGCCAGTGTTTGGCAGCAGGCTTTAGAGGAACCATGTAGATATACCAAAATAAAAAAGCTTCTCTTCCTTCTTTCCAGTCCCTCTCACCCCAACACACAGTTCCTGTGCTAGCACATAGGAAGGAAGGAGAGGAGAAAGCAATCCCATGGCCAAAGCTTCAGAGCTCTCAGGCCTGGAAAGAGCAGGTGAGAAGGAAGACCCCTCGTCTGCTTCCAGATATACTCCAGGGAAGCTCACAAGACCTCTTGCCAGCTGGCATTTTAGTGACCCACCCTGCAGACTAAGGGGTTAGCATTTCTCGAGCTGTAAAATGCAGTTGCTTCATTTGTGGCCTCACTAGAGAGGGCAGCTGCAGTCCCGTTTTTAAGCCTTTGCTCTGAAGCAAGAGCCAATGGAAAGAAAACTGTAGCTTCTCCTCTGGGAAGAAGCTGGAGAAGGTTTGTGCGAAGGTCATTTTAGTATTAAGCCAAAGGTCCAAGAAGCACCAGACAAACTGTTCTGTTTTTCCAAATAAAGAGTTAGTAACTACATGGATATAAAACTTTCTCCTCTCAGTTTAGCCAGGCTGGTCCTTCCTTACTCCTGAGGGAACACAGTCATTTCTTGGGCATGTTTTTCTATACGCCACTGAGAGCCAGGAACAGGAGACAGCATGTGCTGGCTGGAGGGTCTGCAGCACGGGGCTTCTGCATGGAGCAAGGGCACGGGCTGGCCCCGAGGACCAGGATGGAGCCCTTGCAAGCCCAGGCTTCGAGGTCTTCTGGAGCCAGCATCACATCCAGCCTCTTCGGTGGGTGTCTTAACGTGCCTACAGCTAAGGTGGGAAGATCGCTTCCCTCTGTTACTAATAATATAGTCAGGGAAACATTACCCTGCGAATCGCTCTAATATGCATCACGCTGCCACATATACTTTATGACTCTATTTGCACCCCGTGTGTCAGTTCAGCTTGAGCCCACTGCTGCTGCCAAGCTCCTGCAGCTACTGGCTTTTCCCTCACATGCACCAGAGAAAGGGGGAGAGCAGAAATCAAGAAAGCTTTCCATGAGGTTTCTGAGGTGTGGGGATGAGGAGCTCACCTCCTGCCCCCGCAGCATTGCTTGGGTCCACCGAGGGCAGAGAAAACTGCTCAGGGGACACAAGTGGAAAACGGGTGACTTAATGCTACGGGGCAGGTAGGGAATGCAGAAGCAGTTCCATTTTAGATTAAATCAGCCCAAGTCTGTGACGCAATCCAGGAGATACGAGCAGCGGAGAACCACCATGGGAAGGTTCCTCTTTGCTTCTGAGGTGACTCACTGGCTGATGGGCACCAGGCAACGCGGGTGACAGACAGGCCACGCAAATGGCACGTACAGAAGAAGAAAGAGGGATAAGAAGTAAAAGGTTCTGGCTCTCTCTCTGTCATCTCCCTGTGGGAGATAAATAAAGGCATAGGTAGAAGGAGTTGTCCTTTTTCTGTACCTTGTCACCTCAGATGGGGAGTACAGCTGGTTACTCATCTGACCTGTTTATTCTGCTGTTCACTGCAGTTGGCTGCAGGAGGGAGAGCATACTGCAGAGCCTTACAGTTTAATGCTGTTCCCAGGTAACAAAGATCAACATTTCTTTTGGGTGCTCTGGACAAAAGCAGGATGTTGCTATACCTCCCTCCTAAAGTGCCTAAAGCCCTAAAAATGGCTACTCAGGGATTTGTATATATTCCTTATCTTAAACAATTGCTTAGCAACAGACTTTAACCAAGGACATGTTTGTAAAACTGCCAGGCATATCCGTATCTGTTAAGTGCAAAGCAATAAACACACCTTTCCAAATTATCTCTGCTAGGATCCCATATGTAGCAGATGATCAAACTGAGCAGAAGGTTATCGGCTGTGCAGTCTCTCAGCATTTTTGCAATGCTAATAAAGTGATCCCGACCTGGGAGAATCAAAGCCTTTTCACTGCAGAAAAGGTATCTTTGCATACCAAGTAGGTTGCAGATGGAGGAGCACCCAGCAGGACTCAGCGTGATGCAGTTCTGTGGCTGCTCCTCCCACGTGGAGAGGAGTGATGTACGTGTTTATCTAGTGAGCGTTAGGTGTTCCCCTGACACACTGCTACGTGTACGCATGTTAATGAAGAGCCATGTTTTGGAAAAAAAACACCCCACACTGTCTTAAACATGGCTTTAGATATCATCTTGGTATCGATCAACTCAGATGCTCTATCAAGTTAATAGGGCAAAGCTTAACACCAGTATTGTACCTCAAACTGGATTGCAGCTGGCAGCCCATGGTTATTCTTCTCCATTACGTTGCAGACGAATTTTTTCCCTTCCAGTCACCAGGCTATAAGCCACCATGTAACTATAAGCCACCACGTAAACATAGCACACATCTATATGACAACTGGGCCTGGAAAGAGAAGTGAACACATGCTCTTGTACCCTTGAGCCCCAGCGGCTGGTGACAATGGTGCTTCACAAGGAGTGTCATCCAGAGAGCTCACGGTGGTCTTCTGCAGCTAAAGGATCCACTCCTCTCCAAAGCTTCTGTTATGGAAGAAGTAAGAGACAAATTTCACTTCATATCTGGGCTCAGGGGAGAAGAACTACTTCCCTGCCTGGAGGAGGGATGAGATGCATTGACTAGAGGGATGTAGCAGTTGTGAAACACCCAGATTTGGTGGGCAGGGAGGCAGGTGAGGAGACTGCAGCCCCTTCTCCCACATGCTCTAAGAAAACATGGATGCACACCAAGGTGTCTCACGACACAGCAACACACACTTTGCTTCTCCCCACTGCGCCCGCCCTGCTCACTGTGCACCAGCGTCACAGCGGCACCTGCTCCTTGGAAAAGGGCAGAGTTTGAGAAGTAGAGAGGCAGGCTGTTCAGTGTAGGGTTCTCACCCTGAACTATATTTTACTGTGTCATAATATCTTATATCATCACTCCGAGGGCTTGGGGAGGCAGAGCCCGATGTGATCCTTAGCTTTGCTAGCACACAGCCTGTGACACCACTGTTAATGCAAAGGCCAGGCATAGTGATGCTCCAGCTGCGGCGGTGCCGGGTACTTCCAGAGACACAGCAAAACTCCTAATGTCCAGTCAGAGCTACAGCAAAGGAAGAGAAGGCTTTCAGACTGGAGGAAATAGGAAGCACTAAACAGTAATGAGCCCACAGCGTGTTCAGGCAGTCCCTGTGGACAACCATATTATAAACAGTATCATCTCAGCACTGACTTAAAACTGAGTAGTATACCAGACTTGCAACAGCTTCTAAAGTTTTAAACGATTCATAAGCTGTAAGCACTTAGAACAGAAGCTGCAGTCGGGTCTATATCATCTTAAGACGTGCTGACCTTAATGGCCATGCTGGCAAGAGTGAAATCAGTGCTCAGTTCTGGGATGTGCTGGGCACCTACATCTCGCACTGGAGTCAGAAGTGTACATCCTCCAGCTTTATTCACGTTCTCACTGGTCAAAAGGGAGAGTAGAGGAACAGAGGAAAAAAAAAAAAAAGAGGAGAAAGAGCAGGGGCCACTATTAGATCTCACGGATGTACCCTATAGCCCAGAAAACCAGATTCAGCCGAGTTTCTGAAACACAGATGCTTTCCTGGTAAGCTCTCAGTCTGCAAAGGCTGAGTACATCCCTGCTGGGGCGGAGGGGAAGAAGAAGAGGTGGTCCTATGCCAGCAGGATCAAGTCACTTTTGTCAGGGCTCTGTGAGCAGTAGGAACACAGGGGGTTAAAATGTTTTCTGAAATTCTGATGACAAGAAGAAACACAGCTCTCCCATTTTCCTCCTGCAGATAAATATTTGAAAGCAACTATAAAGAAAACTCAGTCATGCATCCCCTGCTACCTACCAGGCAGCCACGTCGGTACAATGGGAGCCACGTCCAGACAAAGAGCAACACGGGAGGTTAAATGTGCCAAGGTCACAGGCACCAACCTCTATCGATAGATTTCTGTGGAGGCTACTATTTTACAGATATACCTGTTTATTTTAAACCCAAGAGGATGTATTTTCACTGCACAGCATCACAGACCATGAGGTTTGTTTTCAAAAGGGAGCTGAGTAAATAGCAGAACTACCTCACCTGCTCCAAGGGGAACCCCAAGGTTACACCAGCAGAAACATAACTGGTGGCAAAAAAACCCTACAGATCCAGTTGCAGGTTTGAGTTATTCATCAGTCTTTTCCTTCCATTCAGGGAAGGAGAGGACAGTGTAACCACTTCTCACAGAGACTCATTAAATCAGGCACCACAGATCTGTTCACGGCGAAGGTAACCTGAGAGCAAAGGCTAGCCCTTAGCCTGACACAAGTCAAGAGCTGTCTTCGGCAGATGATAGCTGAAGTGTTGGTGGTAAGGCACAAGCACGTAAGCTACTGACTTCACACTGAGGCAAAGCAGGGTGGTAGGAGGGTTTCGGAATTGGGATCTGACTTAGTTTCTTTCCTAGAAACCTACGTCGAGCCCAAGGACACTTAGCGGGGAGGGCAGCAGCTTACTGGGTTGTTGGATATTCCACCAAGCAGCAGACAAGGAGCATGTGCTTGGGGTCCTTCTCCCCCCCTTACTGACTCTGTAGTGGTAACACTGGTGACCGCAGTGAAGTCCCACCTAATTACCACAGCAAGCAAGCAAGGAAAGGATCAGGTTGGCTACAGCTTTTAGACTTAATTTCCTCTCCTGGACCAGCATTTCTAAATGCCTCAAAAACTCTCCCAGGTCCTTCGTGTACCAGAGAAGCAAAAGTTCTCCTGGACAGACTTGTCCTATCGGCAGCTCAGTTGAAACATCTGACATGGTGCAGTAAAGCAAACGAGCAAACCTTTGCAGTTCCCAGTGGTAAGGACTGGCATGTAATTGGTCTGCCCCAAAAGCCATGTAGGTACAATTAGACACTTCTACATACACTTTCTCCCAGTCATTTAGATGGAGCACACACATGGTGTCAGGCAACATGGGTGTTACGAGCGCTTACAACACAGAAGCAGATGGCCACTAAGCTATCCCCTTCCCGCAGGGTGCAAGTTTCTCCCAACCTCCACAAGAGCAGCAACCTTTAGAATTATTCAAATTTCAAGGAAGTCCAAAGTCTGACCCAAGATTGGATACCCCCCGAGCTAGGCGCTGTAAAGCTGCAGGGGCCTCTCTCCCAGTGTTTACAGCCAAAGCAGATAATTCCTGAGCTTGCTAACAGAGAATGGGAATGCAGTTTGTCCGTGGATGATCACCAGGGCATGGGGTGGGGCTGAAATACAAGTTGTGCTTCCTTAATACCAAAACAGAAGTGCGGGAAGGCCAGGAATCAGACAGACCCCAGCGGTGAGCCTCCTCCCTTGCCGCTTTAGGAACATCGTGCTGCAAAAATGGCATTAGGGCACTGGCAGAACTGGTTGGTGGACACTAGACCTCACCCGTTCCAGTATCTAAAATGGCTCCTACATGCTAAGTGCAGTAAACCATTGTTTTATCTTGTATCCTTATCTGGGTACTGATTACCAGAGCCAATGCCATGACCACAAATAATTCACAGGCTGCAATGGCATTGTTTATCCCAGGAACGGTCCCACCTGATACTGGGAACAACTCTGCTCTGGGTTGCCCCAAGTCTTCTGAAGTCTTCCTTTAGCAAGAAATACCAGAAGATATTACAGCCTTCTGCTTTGATGTGTCTCAATCACAGAGAGATTTATGATGGCTGATAAGCGTGGCTCTCCCACCCCTGTGTTTCCCCATTTGCGATTACTCTCCTTTGAGGCAGGTACACCCATCTGCACCACCCTCATTCTCCCTTGGCTTTCCCTTAGGAAAAGAAACGACACACTACAACATTTGTTTTCCCCTGGGTGTACCAGGGGAACCCACCTACACTCTTGGTTAGGTGGGAAGCACCATAGCAGCCAAGAGGAACTCCCCTTTCTGCCCCCAATGGCAGCTCAACACCTTCCCAATGGTGGCCCAAGGACACCGCAGCCACCGAGTTTCTTTTCCTTCCATTTCACCCAGAGCACCACACCTGACACAGACCATTTTTCACCACTGCTAAGACAACTATGCCAGCAGAGAGGGATGTAAAGCACGGCTGAGACAAGAAGGGCTTTTCCCTCTCTCAGCAGCCAGACACCTTTCTGGCATCTCAGATGAGACAGTCACACACAGGACACCAAAGCCACCATACAGATTCAACTGCCCAGTTAAACACAGAATTTTTCACTGCTTTTCAAAAGTAGTTTGGTGTTTCCCAAGGGAGTCTCAGCCACAGCACTTTGCGGAAAGCTTTTTCTGCCCGAGGAACAACAGGAGCCACATGAATAAAACAATTCCAGGAGGGTCTTGATGTTCTGCCATCAGCAAAGACCTTCTCTGTAAATGCAAGATTTTCCAAGACTTTGCTCAGCCTTGCATAGAGAAAAATTACAGAGATGTTACATTTTCAATTTCAGCAAAAGCAACGGTGATGAATATAATATGCTGTGAATTTATATATTGCATTTTTTAGGAAGCTTATTCTTATTCCCTTGTCCATGCCCCATTTTGCTTGTAGGATTAAGGCCCGATTATTCACTCATCTAAGGAGAAACCTAAAATTTCACCCACACTGGGAACATGGCATACTGTGGTCTTACGAACTAGCCATTATGTAGGGCTACTTCAAGAAAACTACTAAAATGAAAAAAGACAAAACATAAAAGGCAAACTTTACATCCTTATGAAGTGTTCAGTCTTACAAGTCTCAGGAGAGAGAGTCCTCGCACCTTGGAAATCTGACATCTAATTGAAAATAACTGCATGGGTTAGAAGGCATTTTTGAAATATTTAAAGCCGTCAGACAGAAATAAAGGCTATTCCTGATTTTAAATGGGTGAACCAGTTTCCCTCAAGCCCACATCCATGAAACTCGTTTCAGAAGGAAACCATCTGGAAGTGTTGAGTTCAGCTCACAAAGTTTCAGAAAGTTAGAAGCAATTAGAAGTGCTGGAGAAGGAGCAAAAATAGAATTAAAAAACACTTTAGCAACCATAACCAGCACAGAGTGCACAGCTGCCACCAGAGCCCCTGGCTCTGACAGGTACGTAACAAACACACAGAGAACTCTCAAAGCACAAGTATTCCCACTGAAGTCAATACGTTCAATTATACATTGACCGAAGTACAGTCCTAAAATCATGCCAGAAAATAAAACTTGCAGAGTTTGCACCTTCTTTTATTTCTATCCGTAAGGACATTCCCTTATGTTTAGAGCCTTCTTTTCTGATTAACATTTGACTAATCATAATTTCTCATTGTCAGGTTTATTTCTGCTTCTCCTGCCAGTGGGCTGTTCAGAGTTTTTTAAGAAAAATTCTTCAATCGTCTTCCCCCTCCCCAGCAAATATTTTTTCCTTCCCCTGATCCTCATGGCCCATGACTCCCTCTTCTTTCGTAGTTATTTCCAAACCACTTCCCAGTTTCTTCCCGGTGCAAAATCACGCGTGGAGAGAGGGGACATTGCTTTCCCCCTTGCATTCCTGACAGTATTTTGCAAGCTGAAGAAGATACCGTGCTCCTGGCCCAAGCCAGCAATAGTTCATGGCTGCCTGGGAAACCACCTCGTGGATGTACATCTTCCAGGCCCTGGGGCTGCCCACACAAATAGAAAACAAGAAATACCAGATAAGGAGAGAGGAGTAAACTCCCCGAGCTGTTAGAAAAGGATTTCCTTTGGGGATACTGTGTTGCAAAAAGGTCTGAAAGCTCCAGACAAGAGCTGAGCTTCTTTTGTGCCACATACCGTTCCGTAACCATTAATGGTTTGAATAGCAATTTTTCACCCAGACATCTCCAAAGCAGTCTTCAAAGGGCAAGAGAGTCGTTGTCTCTGTAGGTGAGTAGGGAAGCCAAAATACAGAAACAGCTTGGCCATGGTCACCACTGCTCTTCAGTGTCCCCACAGAGCGCACCACTGAGCCTCACTGCCCCCAGGAACAGAGCCCAGACAAAACGTCCAAGATTTTACTCATTTACAAGCATATACGATCCAATTTTTACTGCATTAACTCATGCGTTTAGAAGGAAGTACGGACACAAATCTCTGCAAAATTGAGGGCTAAGAAAGAGACACGGGATGAGAATGTATTCATTTAAAAAAGTGAGTGCCCCTCTGTTACCTCCGTTGCGGCGCTCGTGACCGGACGGTGGCGTGTCGTGTGCGAGATCACACTCGGTATGAGGGTCGTGCACGGGCTCTTGGCTAACTCAGTAAGGCCAAACTCTTACTCCAGTTACTTACATTTTTAAACTTACTTTCTTTTAGTCATTTCTTGCTCCTAGCACTCAGTGGGGACAGGATTTAATTCTTGGGCATGGTAAGGATTCTCAAGGCAGAGCAGGGGTTTGCCAAGGCGTCTGTTAGAGTACCAGGGCATCTATGTTAACGAGTCTGTGAAAAAGCCCAGGATCAATCAGCATGCAGCAACAATCTAAACAAACTCAAAAAAAAATCCTGTCTTTCCACAAAGAAATAAACTTTGTCCCCACAGGATTTGCAACCACTCAACCACTGAAGAGCTATGCTGGTGCAGAGGGAGCCTGGAGTGAAATTCAATGTGAAATAATCATAAACCATCTAATTGGTATTATCCAAGCTGAAAAGTAATGCAAGCAAGCAAGAACAAATAAATGACAACAGATTTCTTTTTAAACTGTTTGGCTTTAAATGTGCAAAGTCTTATATATGCCACTTCTATATCTATATAGGTATATGAGGATTTTTCATGTTATTTCGAATTTTATAGGACTGTAAAACAGAATGTAATTGGAATAGGACATTGAAATAAGATAAAGATCTCCTGCAGCTTCAGAAATTAAGAAGAAAACAGAGCTGTGTATATATTTCCTTCTCCAAGGAAGAAATAAATGTACTGTGATGATTCTTGTCTCTGGAGAAAGAACCATTGTGTTGCGTTTTGTGGTTTTCTAAATAACGTTCATCTAATGAAGGGCTATTCAGAGGTGTGGAATACAGCAGGTGCTAACTGGCCCCAGGGCTAGCTTGCATATCCAGACACCTGCGAGAATTTAAGTTATAGCTGATATGGAACTGTTCATTATGCTTCTACTTAGGCAAACTGAAAACAGTCTCATCCGTCTCACAATTGCCTAAGTAAACCTGAGCTCACTGTCACCAAGGTTTAGTAATGCTGGACATATATACCTCTGATCACTGTGTTAGTCGAGTCGTTGGCTGTTTAGATATTTTATGTGGGATTTACATCAGCTAAGTGATGATGAGTAGAAAGTAGAGGAAATAGAGAGATTTTTTCTCCAAATCTAGGCAGATGGGAGTGACAGATTATAGGATTCGCAAGTGCCCACTGGGTCACATACTGCTCTGGAACTGAAATTCCACCATCCCAGCGGGGAATTCTTCATCCAATAAACGCACTAAGTGCTCTCCTGGCAGACAGAAATTTCAAGGTACCTTTTCAAGATGCTGTGATATTTATAAACCTAAGCCAGCAAGAATCTGCCCACGAGGAACAAAGGTTGATGCCCTCTTGGCCTTTGCAGCCTATAATAGGTATCATTTGCCATTTTGTCTCTCGTAACAGCATGCCGTTATGTTTGAGTTTTATCACTTCCCCAGCACTCTCATCGTGTGTCTTTCCCAATTTAGTGATAGACTTGGAAGACTAGTGATTGTTTCTTCTGACTAATGCAGTATCAGGATAAGAAGAAGCCAGAGTTCTCAGATACATTTGAGAGAGTTATGATCCCCATTTAGGAGGTGACAAAGCCAAAGCACATAGATGGCAAGCAATATGCTCACCTTTATGCATTTTATCAAGAGGAAGAACACGACCCATTACTCAAACTGATGAGCATATTGCCTGCCCTCTGTATTCTGGTGTCAACTGACCTTGGCAATATGGAACGACATGTTCTCACACATGATTTTGCTCTTTACTTTTTCTTTTGTTGCCACCATAATCATTTACTTGAAATGTTTGGTCTTAATTACAGTAAACATTTTTCCATTTCTGTACAGATGGGAAACGCACTGGAGTAGAACTGGATGGTTTGAGTTCATCATCTGTTCATCTCTTGACAGAGATCAATATAGATTAGAGGTAAGTCTGTTTATCCATATTCATTTTCAAAACCCAAAATTATATGCAACAGATTTATAATTAAGCAGAAGTGATGATGGTTTTGTACAGCTTAGTTAAATAGATTTGTCACCATGCATTAGATTAGAAGCTATAAAAGCAGAACAGATGTTGCATTTTTCCTCCCACTCTGTGCTTCAATTTGCATGAGGGTCCTACATCCTAAATAAAACTTGAGGTTGAAGTTTTCTAAGCCGAGGACCTAATACTAGTCTTCTAAAACCATACCATACTGGCTACTCAAGTAAGGTGGCTTCATTTACAGAGGGGAAGAACAACCCCAGCTAGGAGTAAAATCTAAATTAAGCTTACTCAGGGACTGAGTAAGTGGGAACACAGTGGGAGCTTCAGGTTCCTAAGACTGCTGAACTCAAATCTTCTCAGGTAGCTCCTGCCTTGTAGCCCAGACATTTACATTTCTGCCACAAATAAAACCAGCTGAGTCACAACAGCGTGAAGCCTTACTTTACAAGTAAATCCTGTGCGGGGGGGTGTCACTCTGCCAAATTAACATCACTCCCCCCTCCCCGTCAGAGGCATGCACAGCCTCTCTTGCTGTACAGGGGAAAGCCAGCTAGGAAAAGCTTGGCACTTCTGCACCTCTCGGTTTAGCGGTTGCAAGTTTTGCTTTCATAACCCCATCCGTCTGGATTTGAAGTAGGGATTGGACCTCCCACTGACTTTGTGGAAATACTCAGTTGAAAGCAGGATTCAGCCTGCGGCATAAAAAAGACAGATTTGCGCAAGCCAGTACAGACCTCGGGCTCAAAGACACAAGGAAGCATCTCTGCGTTCTAGACTGGCATTAGCTTGGCTGGCGAGCGTTTCACCCTGTTCACTTAGTGAGGACACAAGAGGACACTGGCCCCAGGATCCTCATCTCTCAGTTGCCACAGCTGGGCAGAGCGAGACCTTGCAGGTGAGATCTTGTCCTTGCTGCACACAATGCGTGTTTTACCACTGCCTTTGGTGGAGTCAAGCTTTCACAATACTCCTTGTTTCATTTACAGTGAAGTCACCGGGGTTATTCACGAGGCAGAGACACTAGGAGATAGCCAGCACACCATGGAGAAGGGTAGGCTTGGGCAGGGCCCTGTTAAAATCAACATTACGCAACGGCTTTCATGGGGAGCTCCTTTTCTCCAATTAGCCACAGTAATTAAGTGAGTCACAGACCATCGACAGCCAAAGCCATTTGGAGTTAGATAAACGCCCTTACAATGTATTCTTTAACATACATAGCTCGAGATTTTTGAGCAGCGGTGGCTGTGATGTGAATCATCTCAGGCACCGAAAGTTTGTTTGTTGCCCCTTTGTGTTTTTTAAACAAAGGGCATGCCTAATAGCTCTTACAAACTACAGGATCACCCCAATCAAGCAATAAAGATGGAGCACTGATGCTGATTAAGAGTTTTGGCTTCGCGCACAATTTCTGGCAGCCTGGCTACACACCCAGCGCATCCTCAGTGCAGCTCGTAGAATGAGCGCGGCACCCAGGAAAACCAGTCTGCAGCGTATCTGCCAAACTATTATTTCCAGAAGTAAAAAGGAGATCCTTATTTCTCAGTTCAGGGGTCTCTTTAATTACCATCTAGCTCCGTAAAAGAATAATTGTTGAGCCCTCCATACTATTTATAGTACTTTTATTGATGCAAGCACTTTTAAAGAAACCAGTGCACGTGGAAGAAACTTCTGGTTTCAGAATAAGTACTGGTTTCAGAATAAGTGGGTATTTTGAAGAAACATAGCAGCTCACTGTATACCAGAATTTAAAAATAAAATGCTTAAGAACATCATTAGCATCTTGAGGCAGCTAAATTTTTTTTTTAAAAAAAAACCTGTCCTTTAGTCTCTTGGATTGATTAATGGAACATTTCGTGTTGTGAATAATTCAATGCCTTGGAACAGTATTCCAATTACAGCTGATTATAAATTAACACTCATTTTAACTGATGCAGATAATCATGCCAATGTCACAGCAAATACATTATCAAGCATTACATATGGATGCTGTAATGTAAACAAGAAGCTGAGAACTCCCATTATCTGCTGGTGCATCACTACCAAGTAATTTCTAAATATTTCATCATTGTTTAAACTGCATTCAGATTGCATTGAACAACTTGCTACTTATAAACAGTAGATGCAACTGTTTCCTTAGGTATAATTAGCAACAAAAAGGAGGAAGATTTCCTTTGTTACCCGTTGAAATGCTTGCTCGGGATATTGGAAAGGAAAATATCTTCCCTGGCTTCCCTTGACAGGCCATACTCTTCCCCTTAACAAGTAAGGTCTGAGGGGAAAGGACTAACAGAAGAATGGTAAATAAGCTCTTATTTGTATACAAAATCAAAGGCAAACATGACTGCTCACAGCACTGCAGACAATAACCCTTTGCCTCAGTTTCCCCTCCTCAGTGTTGTGGGTGACTGGCAGGGATAGAGACCCTTTTTATATTACTTCCTTGCTTTTCCCCCTCCAGGGAGTCATACCCATGTTTTGCCAGTTAACACAGCCCCAGACTAAGGAAACACACACTGGCACCTTCTTTCCCAGACACCTCAGAGCAAAATGCTGCCTGTCATCTTTTTTTTTTTTTTAACCAAAGTCCTGCTGCCTTTGTTCACTGAACAGCCAGAGCTGCTGTGGGGCTCAGCCAGGTTCCTCTGCCCATTTCTTTAGAGTTTTTTAACCGATGGGCTTTTAGTGCCCAGATGAGATGTGCACTTCCTAGAGCAGGGCTACAAACAGATTCTTGGTTCTTGAGATACTCTGATCCCTTCTCTCCATTCACAGAAATAAATGCAAGGTATAAAACAAATGCAGACTCATCCTGTTGAGCTAAAGTACTTTTGCACACACAACGAATTCTAGCCTTAAGTTTTTTGGGGGTCAATGTTACATTAAAGGCTTATTTCTGATTTGACTTGATAAGACACTGTATAAAACCCACGTTATTTCACCATCTCCTGTTATTTCAGGGTTAGAGGAAAACTAACTAAGAGCGGTATTTAGGAAAGTTCCTCGTGATACAAAACTGAAGTCCTATCCGTAGCACTTGCCTCTAAACACAGACAGCAAACTATTCCATAACTCAAGCTTTCCTCTACGTATTGCTACCTCATTTTAAGCCCAAACTTGAGATTCCTGCAATCAAAAGCAATCCAGAAAAGGCACTCCTAGCTATATCTGGATGTTGATCTCAGCCATTAAGAAAATACATAGCAACTCTGTGGAAAGGAAAAACACTAGCGCTAAAATAGCCCTAGCATATTATGTAATGCATTTTCTTTGTATTTATATGTTTCTTCCTAATAGCCATGTTATTTTTTTTACTGGGAAATTAACTGGAGCCTACATTTTTTAACAGATTATTCAATTCTCAGTCCTATTCCAAACCAAAACCAAATTATAGCCATAGCAGATGTAGGTAATGCTCATCAGTTCTCACAGCGATACCTGCTTCTCTAGAAGTTTCAGGTTGTGAGTCCCATCTTGAACGAAAACATACATTTTGCTGTACAAACCAAGCAGATTTTGGAATATTTAGCTAAAATGCACCCAACAACTTCCACTAGCCAATTTTGAATTATAATCTTCCATAAAAGGCTTTCATATTTGTCTCCAGAAAAAACAAAAATCACCAAAATTTGTGGTCCAGCCTAAGCCTATTCATAACCATTAGGTAGGGTAATGTATATTTATTAATTCTTCCCACACCCCTTTCTTATTTTTGATTGTCAGGTTTAGTCAGGCATAAAAATGAAGCTTTTGTGGAGTCAGAACATCTCATGATTTTTCATGTAGCACTTCATTTTGTTGTCTACAGGAAATGATTGAGAAGTTAGGGTTTGTTCAGATAACAGGACATTTCAGCCATCACATTTTGACATTTGATAAGTAATTAACTAAAGGAAGGAACAGCTGTTAAGAAAATGCTTAGTGACAGCACGTAGATGATTTAAGGCCAATTCATGAACCACATAAGCCCCATTTAAATCTAAAATGTCATGAGATACACAGTAAAAAAAAAAATTTAAAATTGCATTATGTCTTTCCTTTGCAGCCTAACAAAGATTTAGCCTTCATCAGCTTGAATATCTGAATGTGCCATCAAGTACATCTAGGATGGGAAGCTTACACCCCCATATCCAAAACCTTATGGCAAATAGTAAACAAAAAATACAATC
Source organism: Trogon surrucura (assembly GCA_020746105.1). Classification (NCBI taxonomy): domain Eukaryota; kingdom Metazoa; phylum Chordata; class Aves; order Trogoniformes; family Trogonidae; genus Trogon; species Trogon surrucura. The sequence goes on along the minus strand of CM036618.1, from coordinate 96,769,400 downwards.
AATAATTACAAAATAAGGGAGCTTACTGGCTTTCTTTCTTAAAACTTCATCAGCATTTTGCCTAGCTTTCATGTTATAACTTCTCTCACATCAATCATTTTGAATAAAAGATCAGGTAGATCAAAGTCAATATGTTGGAAATAAAGTGAGTAATAAGCTCAGTACAGCACTATGGGTAAAACACAGAAGAGGGGAAAAAGAATATGGAAAAAACATGACAGAGGTGGCAGATGACAAGGAAAGCAGGTTTATGAATGAAAAGAATTCTGAAAAGGCGTCTTTCCAAAACAGACCAGAGTTTTGGCAAATCTCATGTACACGGTTGCTGTTACTTGCACAATAGACAAACCGCTCTGGTACTGAGCCAGTGACCATTTAACAGGTATGCATAAAAGTGGATTATTTGTTTTCATAATATAGATGAGAAATAAGCAGCTTTGTTTCTCTAAAGGGACATTCTTGAGGCTCTCCTTGCCTGGATCCTAGCTGCAGTACTTAGAATGATATTCATAGACTCTCTTTGCTTCTGAAGCATTTTGACCTCAAACTGCTGCGGTAGTAGGTGGAGTGTGTGCCAGCACGTGCCACACCCTGTCATTACAAATAACTGCCGTTCTCATTCTACAACTGCTTAATTGATGGGTTATTTTTACTAGTACAAGGATTCAGTTGCTTGGTGGTTAGTAATAGCTATTACGCATGCTTCAAAAGACCAGAAAGAAGGTACAAGCACCTTAATATCACTTCCAACAGCCAGTGATCGAAACAGGCTTATGGCAGCCTCCCAGAGCACAGGCAAGGCTCGCCTGTGCTTGCAGAGACATTCCTGTCTACACTGGGCAGAGCTGAATATCCTGATCAGAAGTTGAATGAATAAATCCATCTGGCTGGATGTTGTTATGTCACGTAGGGACAGTTCGTAAGTACTTTTTTCTCCTACGTCACACAACAGACCAATTGGTCAGGCAAGGCCGAGGGGAAGAGAAAACCACTTTCTCCTTTTGGAACGAGGAAGAGCAAGAAAGCAAGAGCAAGCAGCAGAGCTACTGAGGGAAGACAGCCATGGATGTCGTGCACAAGAAGCCAGCACTCCACTCAAGTGGTAAAACAAACACGGCGGTGACCCAGCACTGCACAAACAAGCTTCAAGGCTTCAAGCTCAAATGAGCAGACTAGAGTGCCTGTGGCAGAAGCCTCACAAGTGTGACAGCCCTACCTGGACTACAGAGAAGGGAAGAGGTAGGAGGTGGATCTGTAGTCTGCTGGGTGGTGGCAGCCTGTGTCTCTGGGGCAGGGCCGTTTCTGACCTTTCATCGGCAACTGCAGCGCTCTCCTGAACCTCCAGGAGGGTGGCAGCCTCAGAGACCTGGTTAGGCTTTCAGCAATTAGAGGCAAGGACATGGAAAAGTGTAACCAGACTGGCTTTGGAGGCCTGTGAACCTTCTCACTGAGCTAAACCAAAAAATGCTGTGACTTCCTTGAGTAACAGCTAACAACAGGTTGGGCCCTCCATTTATAAGCTTAGCAAATCTGACTTGGGGGTGATTAGTGAAGCGTGACTAATGGAAAAGGCATTTCTTGGCATGGTTGAGACCCCAGAAACAAAACATGAGCCCTTAATCCTGACAGTCACAGACCCTCCAGGTTGTGACTGTGAGTTTTTTTTAGAACAAAATGAATGTTTGAAATATAAAATGCGGAAGTGACAAAAAAGTATTCTTGTACGTGGAGAAGCTGACATTTAGCAATAGACATGAGACTGTTAACAGCATAGAGCTTTCTCCTGACTGTTAATACCAGGATAAAAAAACCATCCGGAAAGTAGGACTTGTGTATATTCTGCTATGTTTATAATTCAGAATTAACATAGAACACAGAGATGTTGCTTTTACAAAATCCTTTTCCTGACCATAACTGTATTTTAAGCCATTCACAGGATGTTGATATGCATTTATGAAATTGAAAAGCTAGCCCCCACAGAGAGCGGCACTGAGCTAGTGCATCGGTTTGTGTCATTATTATCATGATGAGATTTAGATGGGGAGCAGTTGTTTATGAGAATACTTAGGGTATTCAAAAACCTCAGCATGGATGCCATTTGTATCTGGTTGTTAGCCTGAGGTCAAATGAGAAGGTTTCTAGCACAGAACAATTACACAGCAAAATAAACAGAAAGTGTAAAGCTGTTCTGCGAATCAGCAGCCAAGCAGATCTACTCTGTCGGTAGAGCGCACCAGATTCAGGCTGAGATTCCAAAGTGGGAGGGGCAATTTTTAAAAAGCACTATAGACCATTTATCACAAATTGTTGTATAATAGCAGTATCTACAACTCATTTAAGAGGTTGCTGTTTACTCAAAATGGATCTCCTACAACAATAGGCCACCTGGCACAGAGCAGTTAATGAGATCCTAAAGGATTTTCAAATAAAAGGTTAGCATTTACTTAACTAAGAAAGTCTGTCCCATGATAACTTGTATTAATACAATCTTTTGCTATACTTTCAAACAAATACTGAAGACCTGTACTAAGATTTATTTTATTTCTTAAAGGTACTGTTTCTTCTAGAACTGTAAATGTGACAGAGCAGAGAGAATTTGGCTAGTTGGATAGTAAAACATCTTCTCATTTCCATCAGATATCTAGAAATTACTGGTACCCTGAGACTGTTGGTCAGCAAAGAGATTCACAGCCACAAAAGGGAAAAAAGCCTACCTGTCTACTGTAAGAAATACAACCAAGACCATGGCTGACTTAGGCATGAATTCCTGACAGAAAAGGAACAAAACGTACACAAGCATTTATCACTGCAGATTCTAGTTTTAAAAAAGCGAATTAGCAGCTGCAATAAATTGCCTTTTCCAGTATGAGCTTCTATACTTATATCTGTGTACATATTTTCCCAGAGTCATTCCCAAGTACATGTCAAATGCTCTCGAGTGGCATGCATTAATATTCTGCTTCTAAATTATGAGAGGGGCATCATCCGCCATAGCTGGCGTTCACCCCATCTCCTGCAAACTTCTCCTAGTCAAAGACGACAGAGCCTCAAACCTCATAAAAAGCCTTGGAAGGAGCACATTGCCGCCGAGAAGCACCTGGCTATGCCAAGCTGGGAGTGGGGAGAGGAAAGGGGTAAAACCACAGACATGTTAAGGGAAGCAATACCCACAATTTCGTATTTCAGCTGACATCCAGCTGAGCGCTCTCAGCAGTGTTGTTTTGCCTTTTCAGATGTGCTGGGGGAAGAGCAATCTGCCAGGGCTCAGCCTACTCACTGCCTTCTTTCTGCCAAGCCTGTTCCATGGGGAATACGTGGGCAGCAACCCCTCAGCTCCCCAGAGAAGCCACCCCTTACGTGCCCCCGTCCTCCACAAGTGGCTGCATACAGGGCCCTGATGCCATAGTCAAACCATTAATAAATACCCATGGTCAGTTCTCCTTGGACCATCTTGATTTTTGAAGCACAGAAAGTCTTCTCAGTTTAAGAGCAAGGACTGCCAGTCTGGACCGGCCGATTATGAAGTTAATCGCGAGATGTCCAGTAAGTTTTGGCATTTTACCCGCTCCATGAATTATCACCTTCCTTTATTTTAAGCAGCCAGCCGGAATCACTCGCTGTTAGACCAATGGTTTTCCTTTTATGGTTTACAGATTTTGTGGCTAATTGTAAAGAAAGCCATTTTTGGAATGCCTGGGCAGTACACGCGTGAATCACAGCAGCAAGCCCTTGCCTCTGTCTCCCAACATGTATCATGGAACTATTTTCTTCCATCCCTTTTGTAGTACAGTACATTCTACATTGTGAATCATTTTCATGCAAAAATAGAAAGCGGTGATGACTCTATGTTCACTGCACAACAGAGAGCAAGAACTGGCATCCCATAATTGAAGTGCCAGGTTTAGTGCTGCTGTAACAAATTACTGCACAGACGGGGTTGAGTGTCAGCTGCAGAGAGATTAATAGACCCCTAAACACATGTTTCCTAATAAAATATGATTTTTTTTTTAAAAAAAATCAAATGCTGGTCCTCAGGGAAGATCCAAAATAACACATATTTAGTGACATGACCAAAAAGGATGTTGTAACACTTAATAATGCCATACCTAAAAGCAACATGAACTGCTGCCTTTGACAACGCTGAGTTAGGTGCCTATCATCCCTATGAAGTGACCGAAGGGAATTAAGCACCTAGGAATCAGATTTACAGTCCAGAGCATGCCAGGGTGTGGGAGGTGAAATGCTTAGGTCAGACAATATGTTGGCCATCTCTTCCATGGATCCTGCCTATACCACACGCTGGTTCCGCTGACGTGAGCCGCTCTGAGCCAGGAGCGTCGTCCTCATCAGCAGAGTGCCAAACCTGACTTAGTAATAATCCTGCTGGGAGGCCGGGAACATTAACTCGTGCTTGTCGCCACCCCACCGTGGCTGCTCAGCTTCTCTCTAGCCCAGAGCCTGCACCTGCTTGGGACGTGGGCAGAGAAAGACTAAGCGTTCCTGCAGAAGATCATGCGGAGATTCCCGTAGGTGCCTAACTTGGGCTATGACAGATGTTCATTTTGTGAAGCATGATACTGATGGGAGACTTCACCATTTTCGAGCTGCTCAGCATGGTCCATCCTTTAGCTCTGCTGGAAGAAGCAACTGCAGTAATACTTCCATTTCCCAAATTCAGTCAGTGAAACTTAAGGCATCAGCTTTTTAACCTCAGTGACTCTGTTGCAATTGCCCCTTCTGCAATACTCCCCTAACTTGAGCATTCTTCAGTGAGAATACATTAAACTGGATTTTTTTTAAATTTTTTTTTTCAACTGTGAGTTGTGTGACTCTATTCAGCAGGGTACAGAATCTGCAGATGGGAAGTATAACTAGCTCAGAGCTACACAGGCTGGTATTGCCTGGGCAGGGGTAGCTGGCAATTTAATAAACAACATGCAGGATATTTTGAGTGAAGCAGTAGAATGGAGCTACAGTGGCCTTGAGTTTGATCTCTTGCAGTAAATCAGGAATTATGTTACAGAGGCCAGAGAAGTCATGCTACTACTGGAAGAGATTGGGATCAGCCTCGATACTGAAAGGACTGAAGGCATTTTATGGGATTGTAATTTAAGCAAGAAAGAAACATTACAAATAATTTTTCTGCCACATGGAGAAGATACACATCCAATTCACTCACTCCTGTTTTCAGCTGTAGAAATATTCATACTTTTGGCTTGTCTAGAATCTGAATTCATCTTAGCCACACCACCAAATTACACCTCCTCCTAAATCCAGCAGATACAGTCAGTCATTTTAAACCTTTAGAAGGGAAGGGAAAAAAAATAGTTTATCTTGTCTATTTTCTAGAGGATGATTAATAGCAACAACTTATAACTGCTTTTCACAAGGGTGGCCTTCAAGATTTTTAGAGTCACAAAGACAAAGCTGAGGTAGGCTCCTGAAGACATTTTGGCCAAAATCCTCTAAACATGAGCTGATGTGTTGCCTTTCTCCCAGCAGCAGTCCTGTTGCTGTTAAAAAAAGACAACTCCTGCAATCCAGTTCTTAACAAGCTGTACTTAAAAGATCAATGCCCACATGTGCTACAGAGTACGAAGACCACAGGCATAGGAATAAACGGTCGATAGAGTAACAGCATCTCATGCGCCAGCTGAGATGAAGTCACCATTGATCAGGAATTACTAGATGAGCTTATTATACCTTTGAGCATCTCTAGTCTCCAAAAAGTGCGAGTTTATTCAGATACAGGAACCCCTCGGAGCACTCACTGAGCTGGCGATCCAGAGCGCTTGAGCTGATTTGAATTGCTTCGCTTGGGCTCAGGTCGTACATAGAGCTCCTATGCCTCGGCCAACACATGGCAGTTTATGCCCACGTTTTGCATTTCAGATGGCCATGCATATTTTATTAGTGGAAATATTCATTTGCATAGCACTTACTGGAGTGAAGCAAATTTCTGAGGACCTCCTGGGCAGCAGAACAAAACATCAACTGCCTGGACTTTGAAAAAGAAGCAATTACAGTGAGTTCAGGCACTGTCATCACTGTTTCTTTTTTCCAATGGTTTCTCTGATTTTTTACTTCAAAATAACTGTTTTTCATTATGAATACCCTCAGGCAGTGGAACTGAATGTACTGTAAAAAGAAGGACCTGTGTACATGACTGGGCACAAACAAGGCAATGGGCTGTGTTTTGAGGTTTTTTTACTTCAAAATGGTTGGATTTTAGACAGCTCTGCTCTGAAAGATCTGTAACCACAGTGATGTCTACAGGGCTGTGTGTCTGCAGAAGCATCAGCCCTATTTTTCAGATGCTGAATGAGGATACCCTCTAATGAAAATTACTATTTAAGTCCCGGTTCAGCAAAGTTCATGCTTGCCTTTCAGCACAGGCTTCAACCTCTTATTCAAGTTAATCACACACTTCACTGCTTTATTAAATGGGGATGAAAGTAAGCATAACCTTAGAAGTATGCTGCATCAGGATCGACCCCACAGATGGTCAGGATGTTGACTGAGGGCTTGATCCAGATCCTACCGAAATAAACAGCAGACTTCAGTGGCCTTTGGTTGAAGCATATAAATGGGAGATGCAGGTGCACTTCAGTGTTGGAATACATAAATTGTTTTTTCCTAGCATGTAATTTTCATCTGATTTACTTACTTGCATGCAAACCTGGGAGCTGGAGGAGATCCGAGGGCTAAATGTCCTGGTGTGGTGTTAATATCCTGGAAGAAAAGGCCAGCACAGACACAAGGATGATGGGACCTTCAACCTACTGATTCTTCCCAGACTTCCACATGACAGAGAAGAATATGGTGGAGCTGGAGGTAGAAGCCAATGCACAAGCACGGCCCATCGTTTTGCATAGGCATCTTTTAAGGTTCTGATTTTGCTTAAGCACAGCTCCCCATAAAGCTGAGGCTCCAACGCTTTTGTAAAGCGTTAGTCATAATTGAATAATCTTACAAAACTGCTCTGAATAGTGGAAAAATATTTACTTTACCATAATTATCCTTTATCAGAGGATGTTTGGGGAAAACACACAACTTAAGATAAACATTAAATACTTAAGTCTTCAAACAAAAATGAAAGAATTATAGACAGCAAAATCCAAAACCCTCTTCAAATAATTTAAGCTGAGCCTCCATCAAGACCCATTGCTGCAGAGTAGCTTGACTGAATAGCTCAAAATTCATATGCCACTTTTATTTTCATCCCTGCATTACTGAGACCGCTGTGCAGTGCCAAAGAGCAAACAAGTCTGGAAAAAGATTTCCTGGCTGTGGTCTGCTTTGGGCGGGTTAAGTGAGCAGAGAAGACAGGCCCTCTCCATGATGAGTGAATTAGAATATACACGTATCAAGCAATACTAATGATCTGGACTGTTCTCTGCCTGGCAAAAGAACTGCATGGAGTATATTCAACAGTCCTCTACAGGTGTCCTCAACAGCCTCTTCTAAGCTTCACCAGAGATAAAAACCCTGTTCAAGAGGTGAAGAGCTTCACTGCTGGGTACCTATCACACTCGGCATAGCACGGAGAACACGAGACCATCTCAAGCACAGAGATTCAGGACAGAAGTACTGCCCGAGAGGATACAGAGATGACAACTTTTGAGCAGTGGGGGTTAAGAGCAGCTCTGTTTGTTGGCAAGGCAAAGTTATCTCATGAGAATGTCTGTGGACCAGAAAAGTTCAGAATTGGTGGAGTTCAGAATACAGTGAGTAGGTTTGTTTGAACACGGAAGTGAGGAAGAAGAAGCAGTAGCTGTGCTTTTCATAGAATCATTTAGGTTCAAAAAGGCCTTTAAGATGATCAACGCCAACCATTAACCTAGCACTACCAAGCCCACCGTTAAACCACATCCCTCACAGAAAGAAGCTCAAAAGTTAAATATGTAGGTTCCTTTTTGTGATTTCTTGCATTCATAAAGGGGAGACTAACAGTAAGAACGGAGGAAATATGACAAGTGTGCAAAAATGTGGACCTTTGACCTCACCATTCAACTCTCTACTTGAAGGGGATAAAACAATACTTGTACATGAAAATCATGAAAGCACAAAAAGCAAAATATTTTAAAGCTCAGGCAAAGCAGACTATATAGGTCATGTATTATATCTACAGACCAGTTACCCCCAGAGCCTTCACCCACTTAGACTTTGAAAGGGAGCCACAGCTATTGTTTCTCTCATACGTACATATCTGCATAAATGTTTACCTTATCTTTAAAACATAAGGTGCTGGGATTTCTGCGTGGTGTTTTCATGTAGGTATGTTGCCAGCACTTTCTCTATCAAATCTACAAAAGTAGGAAGAAAATATGCAGAGGCGCTTGATAGCAGGACATTTGCTTTTAGTTTAGAGCTAGATAGATCCTCTTCCCTCTGCCTTCTCCTTCAAAACCGCATGTGGGCTTTACTGTGTAGCTCCCTAGTATTAGCATCAGCTGATTAAGCAGGTAAGTTGAGTTTCTTGTGCCATTTATTCTCTGAAAGCATATTAGAAATTCAAATTTTGACATCAATTTGTCTTTAATTAAAAGCTGGGATCTGGTATCAGTTCACTTTCATCAGTGTTTGACTATTCAACAGGTGAAATTATTAAAAATGGAGGCAAGCAGATTCTTATGAAAATTACTAAAGTAGCTCATCGATCCAGAGCTACGGACATATTTCCAGGCTAAGAGAAGCCTCTTGTCTGGGAAGGCTGGAGGGTGTTCCCCATGGGTATGCTAAGTCAGAAGTGAAATTTTGCTCTTCAGCATGATGGACAAGGTAGGGGCTCAGCCTCTCCCCATCGCAGAAAGAAAGAGTAAGCGAAGCAGAGGATACCATTTATGTGACTCATAGAATCATAGAACAGTTTCAGCTGGAAGAGACCTTCAAGATCAAGTCCAACCTCTTCCTAGCCCTATGAACACCACCAAACCATGTCCTTCAAGGCAACATCTACCTGTCTCTTAAACATCTCCAGGAATGGCAACTCAACGACCGCCCTGGGCAGCCTGTTCCAATGCCTGACAACCCTCTCAGTAAAGAAATTCTTCCTAATATCCAACCTGAACCTCCCTGGCACAACTTAAGGCTGTTTCCCCTCATCCTATCACTCACCATGAGGAAGGACAGACCAATCCCCACCTCCTTTCAGGTAGTTGTAGAGCAGTAAGGTCTCACCTCAGTCTCCTCTTCTCAAGGCTACACTAACAGTGATATAACTATCAGCATTTTTGGTCAAAACATTCTAGTTTGGCCCGGTGCAGAAGAGAAGTCTGGATGAGGGACGAAGAAATTAAGACATACATTCAAATACTGGATTTCTCCACACTCCCGATATAAAATGTGGTTGTGTCAGATGTCCTCTGAAAACTGCCAGTTTGCTTAAGACTATTCAGTGAATTACCTCAACAGCCACTCGCCTACACTTCGCAGATTGCAAGGAAGTACATTTCCCTCAGATGCAGATGAAGAATAAGGTCTCAGGATCGATGTGGATGCCTCTACTCTGCTCCACTAGCAAATGACTGATTTTATTTTTTAACTGCTAACACAGCAGGCAGATTTATCTTTAGAAGCAGCCAAGAAAGTAAGGACCACAGATATGAAACCCCCTCCAATACCATTTTCCCCAACTTTAATGCTTTTGCAGTGATTACTCTTTAATAAGAGCAAAGGGGCAAAAGCATTTTATCCTCTCTTCGGGAGGCAAAATTTATCAGAACCTTGGCAATAAAACCCATCCTCAAGTGTAATTTATGCCAAATAATCAATGATTCCACAGCATAGCAATTTGGGCCATTCTGTGAGGGACCTCCAGCTCAGATCATGGGGAGATGTCTTCAGGATATGTGGAGATGTGTCTCCTTAGCTAATGCTTCCTTAGGGAAGGGCAGAACACGGGCAAAATCAAAGGAAAGAAAAAGCCGCCAGAGTATCTTTTTATAGCATTGCTTCCAAAGCCTGGTAAAGAACCACAAAAGCACTTTTAAAAGGTTTTAGGGCAAGCCAGCAGCTGCAAAAACCCCACAGCATAAATCCAGTTATGCTGCCACAAGCACAAGGGTGGAAGAAGGCGGAAAAGCCAACAGAGAAGCGTCCCTGCCCTGCATGTTTAGCCTGAGCACCACCGCCCGTTTCGGAAAGGACGAAAACTTGTCCCGCTGGTAGAACAGTGAACGATTAAAACAATAGAGTGGCTTGAGGATGGCTCCTCCATAGAGGAAGACAACAGAAGACAATCCTCTAACACTTCACTTAGCAGCACTTTAAAATGTAACGTATGTATAAATAAATGCCAGCGTCAATTCCATGGAAAAATGCCTAGCATTCTCAAAGCTGAAAATGCAAATCTATTACACAGGTCTGCCTTAATTCTACCATCTTAAAAAATAAATCTAAATGACATATCACTTTTGGAATCAATTCCAATCTATTGGAAATTTTCACACATCCTAATTCATTAAAAAGCTTTATTTTTAAGCATATTCAAGGCCTTTTGAATGAATGTAGCAAATGCACTGACCAGAGCTTTAGAGGAGACCTTGAATTCTGATCTTATTTTGTGTGAATGATTTGGCAGCAAAAAAAAGACTCTGCATTTCTACTTTGGACACAGGGAGCCTCCAACATCTCTTTGAAAGATTTCAAGTTTAGTTAATATTCAAAAAACCAGCAGCTATTTAAAGGGAAAAAAAAATAGTTATCTTAGAGGCTTAAACACCTCAGAAATAGAGGGAACTGAGAAACCCTACATTCTTCCTGTGGTTGCTAATCGTCTAACACTTCACAATTAAGAGACTGTGAGGAGACAGAAGGACTTTTTTTTTTTTGCTTTTATTTCAATACCACTGCATTGCAGCTGTGTGAAAAACAAAAAAATCACCAACCAAAACCTCTCGATTTGGGACAAAAGAAAATAAATAAAAAGTGAGCTCTAACTACAGAAACGGACAACTCTTCTAGCCTGCTGAGGTGCAAAGCCATCAGAAATTCCTTCCCTCCAGGGACATTAGCTGCATTTTTCTGACTACGTAAAAGCCTGTGCCTTTTAAGAAGGTGCCACAGGACTGGGGATGTATCCCTGTAGCGATACAGTGGGCAACTCATATGGACTCAGGGCTTTCTGAGACTTAAAAGGCAAGGGAGTATCTGCCTGACCTCTCCGCGGTTGCCTTGTCATGACAGGCACTCGCCAGCCCCACGAGGAGATGGCTACTGCCGTGACTGAGGGACGGATGCAGAATGGAGAGCCGGGGCTCCAGCCCTAGGGTCTTGCTATTATAAAGAGAGTAGTGTTGGACTTGGTCTTGCACCAATTATTAGATGTTCACATCGAACTTTTCCTCCCATGCTATTCTCATCATTGACATTCTTTCATTCTTTTCCTTGCCTTTCCTTCTCTCTTATTTCTAGTTAAAAAAAAAAAGCTGCTCTACCTACATAAAGCATCCAGGAAAAGGCAGACCCAACACCACCATGACCACTAAAGCGTGCCACGTCCACACAGCTTTTGAACTCCTCCAGGGACAGTGACTCCACTTCCCTAGGCAGCCTGTGCCAATGCTTCACCACTCTTTTAGGTAAAGATATTTTTCCTAATACCAAGTTTATAAGAGTTATGGTATGATATCATCCAACCAGAGTTTCGCAGGAAATATGCCTCATCTTTAGGCTATTATTGTTATAATCACCTTTACCAAATCTTTTGAAAAAATCTCATTTTAAGGTGCTCCAGCTGAACTAAGATCTTTGTGCAATCTCTTGAAAAAGATCTCAGGACTCTGAAGTTTTAGCCACTGAAATAAATGCCCTCTTCACCATAGCTCGTATTTAAAAAGCCACAGGGAGTATTCTTCTAAGGAGCAGCCAGGAAGGAGTCACCATTTTCACACACAAATTGCCAGTCACATCATCTGAAGCTGACACTGACATCCGACTTGCATTTATGGGAAGTGAAAATTAAGGTCCCCATCCCCACTCCCATATTTTCATGAGATTTAAGTCCCTTTTTAGTGTACACACAGCTACCAAAGACTCAATTCTTCAAAACCAGTACAATTTGACAAACTGAATATTCTTGCAGGAGAGCAAGAACTCTTGTCAAAGCAACCGGAGTAGATGCAATACAGTTCTCACTCCAGTCACACCTACACTATTGATAAAGAAGGTATAAGTAGAAAAAAAGAGACAGCTGAGAAAGATACCATGATATAAAAATACACTTTCTCTAACTCTCCATCAGCACTCACTCTCCCAAAGATGATTCTGTCTCCTTTTCAAAGCTAAGCATAGATTTATTATGCAGTACTCAATTTTTTTTCAGCATTGTCCCTTTTGGCTGGACCTCACACCCCAGTGTATTCATATATATCGTCATCTCAAATACCTACTTTTCTCACATGGAGGGAAAAGAAATGAGGGAAGGGAAAAAAGATTGCTTTTCAAGATTCATTTTTTACAGAAGTTCTTTGCTAAACTGAACAGCTTGAAGAAGTCTCTCATTTGACACACTAAAGCTGAATTAGAAAGAAACTTCCTTAAATATCCATAACATGAAGGCTTCAATGGAAAAGCCATTTTTAAAGGCAACATTTCAAGAAGATTTTTTTAAGTCTCTCTAGTATTTCCCACCCAACCCCACTGGAAATGGTCAGCAATGACAGTTAAGCCTGAGCTATGGAAACTCCCTTTACAGAAGTTAGTAAACCAGTTTAACACAACTTGGTTGGAAGTCCAAGAAACATAGTACAGTCATGTAATAGAAGCCATATATACATAAATGCAAGAAAGTTGTTTTGTTACTCATTGCGTCCAGGTTGTTACCAAACCATTCCTGAACAGGATGGCTCCAACACAGATTTTGCTCAACTAAAGTCTTCAGACACCAACAGGTTCCATTTGAAAGACAAAGCACCCAGTCTGTGCTGGCTCCAGCAGCTCCCTTCAGCCCCGCTCCTCCACTATAGCTCACCTACCTCCAGAGCCGTAGCCTCTCTCAAGTCATTAGACTGATCATATTACCAGGCTCCTAATCCTCACTTACTGTCTCCATTATCCGTTAGCTGCACCTCATTTAATAGCCTTATCCTAATGGGTTGCAGGCTTACCAGCTACTATTCCTCATCAAATTACTATTGCTACTCCTCCACCAAATTTCCACACCTACAAGTGATGAGGGAAATACTTATTCTCAGAACAGCTCACAGCCTTGTGGTAGTGTTTTCCATAGTCCAGATTAGACATATTCTAAATTATCATTCAGGCTACAGCAAGTACACATTTTCCTTCGCTGGGAAAGGTCGTCACACAAAGGTAAGAGTTGCACACCAAGGTAACGCCCAGGAAGCTGGCAAGGGCACCTTCACCTCACAAAATCATTTACATCAGAAAGGACCTCTTGAGATCATGTAGCCCAACTTTCTGCTCAAGCAGGATCAGCAAGAACCCCTTGCCCAGCACCTCATCAGCTGGGTTCTGAATCTGCAGAGAGACTCCACCACCTGTGTTTGACCACCCTCATAGCAAAGTACTTTTTCCTGGTCAAATAGAACTTAATCTTTTTAAATTTGTGCCCATTGCCTTTCTTGTCCTGCTAGTGGGCCCTACAGAGATGAATCTGGCTCTATCTTCATTTCCTCCCATCAGGTGTTACACACTAATACAATCTCCCCACAAGCCTACACATTAAGGGAACCGCAGTCTTTAGGCCCAAGATTTCTTGCTTTGCACCCCCCCCCCCCCCCCCCAGTTTAGAATAAACCAGCATCACCAGGTGTTTTACTGCAATATTGTGCCACAGAAATTTTTGTTCTTGCTATCATGGTAGAGAATGCAAGCACCTTCAACCACATATTTAACAGATAACATGAAAGACTGTATCTTAGCAAGCTACCAGAAATTGGAACATGGAAGTTTCAGAGTATTCCTACACACATAGCCAGAAATCTACCTAGAGTGACCTGCTTCACAATAGCAAAAGTACCTAAAATGCACCTCAGCCAAAAGGTTCAAATTCAATGCCACCAACTTCCACCTGAGAGTTATAAACTCCCATTCTGCAGTTAAAGTATGATGTGATCAGGGCTGTAAGACTTCAGTATTGACCTAGAAATCAGGCATTTCATTTAGCTAACAGCAAGACACACTAAACAAAACCAGCAGCTTTGATTCCTGTGACTAAACACTGTCAACAGGAAGCACCTAAAGTGACAGCAAATAAAGGTGGTCTTCTCATCACGTTCTTCATCCATTCATTTCATGAAAGGCAATTATTTTGGCCAAGGCAGTTTTCCATAACAGAGAGGACTCTCTCCTTTTTACCTTAGTCACATGCTTCCCAATGCATGCTGAGTTGTAGCAGGAAACACTAGGTCAAAGTGTGATTCCCAGCCTACTAGAGTCAAGACACCAGATCAGCAAATACCAGTTCTTGTCACATCCTTGTTTGTTTGCATTACTTACCTCAGAAATGACACTTCCAAAGCTCCTGCAATTCAGAATATCAAGTGGCTCTTCTGAGGGTTCTGTTACATTCTTCTCATCCTATGCCAGTTCAAGCACCTATGCCTTGTTCCCAGTCTCCTAGGCCACAGGATGAAGACTGGAAGTGTTTGTTCAGTCACTCATTTTGTAAAAGGCAAATCCCAGCTGCTGGAATATTTAGAGTGCACAAGCCTCCTAAATCAGACTACCAGTGTATGAGCAACAATTTAAAGAAATTCTGATCCTGGCAGTTTAAACACTTCTGAGAAGTCTCCTTTGGAAAACCAAAGGAGCTTCTTATAGTCCCTAGGGAGCAGGGCTTTGAGTTCAGTGACCATAAAACATTTGATCCAAGTGTGTCTGAAGTCAGGGTGATCAGCTGTTCTAATTTTACATTTTCACTGTAATTATATCTCAAAGATGATTAAAACCTTTTTTAAAAATTGGGCAACTGCTCTGCTGGGACCAGTGAAGGTAACCAAATGAAGAGGCCAATGCTTTGTTGAAAAGTAATCTGAATCCCCAAATAAGATAACCATATAGCACTTGTAGGATTAGTCAGTTCTTGCCAGGGAAGTACAAAGGCAAGGGGCCTTTGGCATTCTTTCGAGGTTTTTGATTTGTCCCTTGGTCAAAACCTGGTTTGTTTTCTGCTTTAAAAAATAAAAAAAAAATTAAACCTTGAAAAACTAGTGCTAGAAGGACAATCATGCTCTTTAGCAGATCAGTAAGAGAATATTTTCCTCCTGTACTATGAGCTGACTGCATCCGGAACAGCAAACTAAAAACCCAGCAATTTCAGAAAAGTCCATGTGTGAGACTAAGTTACCCCAAGGTAGCAGCTGACAGGGAATAAACTCCAAAATAATTAAAAGAAAGCAAACAGGTTTAGTTGTCCGAACAAGGAATTTTAATTTTAGGTCAACTATTGAACTAGGTCAACATCCAGTTCACAAAGTCTACAGATAGTGGGCATAGCCAGTCACTACGGTAAGTTTATTGAAGCACCAAGCTCCACACAAGACTGTAAAATACATTTTAAACTACTAGTAAGAAAGCTTCTTCAAGTCAACAATACTATTAAGGGCCAGAGTTTAAGGATTAAGTTTTCACCTTCCAAACTATTTTTAAGACAGCCAATCCATTGCATAAGCAAACCAAACTGCTACATACTGAAACACAGAGCAGCAACTGTATTGAACAATTCCTGTAAATAATTCAAGGATACATTGAAACAGTATGGGTAAATTGTAATTTTTTATTGGAAAACAAATATACAACTTGGAATGGATTTGAGGCAAATCGTGCCATAAGCAGATTTTTTTTAAAATAAGTGGCTAAACAAAGTTTAAAAAGCATAGTAACAAGAGGAGAAAATGTTTTCTGGTACAGGACCAGCAGTACAAAAAAAAAAAACAAACTTGTGTACGAGTACCTGGATAAATCACCCGTTTTGCATTAGTGCAACTTAAGTTTCATATTGTTGACTGTCAATCGTCCACAACGTTAAGACTCCACATTTCAACAACATGTTACAGGTATGGCCACAAACAAGTTACTGTGAAGCAAGCTAGGAGAACGATTTTTACAGTGCATTAGCCACAAGTATATATACTATTCACATGGTTTTATCCTGCAGTTAGCTGCAAGAGTCCTCATCCTCCACGGAAAGCAAAATAAATTCCTTTATGTACTAGAGAACTAGAGCCAGCATGTTACTTTAACTAAGGAATTGCTAATGCATGGTAAAACCTAGCTTACTTTATGTAACTTGTTACACTAGTCATACCTAAGTCTCCTAAAGAAAGCTACTTTATTTTTTAAAAAAACAGACAACCCAGATGTTCCCTCAGTTAACCAATTCCATCTAACTTCAGATGTGCAGAAGGGCTTAAATATCCAGAGTAAGCCACATGCAACATTTGTTACTTAGATCAATTTCCCAAAAATCAGAACAATGACAGTAAGATAAAGGAGAAAAACATGGAGGAATGGCCTTCTAATTACTATACATGCATATTCTTTTGACAGTAAGGGAAAACCTTTTACAGATAAGTTACAAACAGAGAAAAGGCAAATAAACAATTTTGTACAAGAAATTTAACACATTCTGTACAACGTCTTCACTTCGCTGTCATCATTTGTACAAACTCTGTAAAAGGAAAGAGTTGCACAAGAGTTATTCAGAGAAAAATCTAAACTGCAAGATCTGAGAAGTGACTTGCCTTATCAGTGCTGAACACTGCTTCAAAACTATTTTCAGTTACATTCAAAAAAAGCATCTTCAAAAGTCTCCTTTTCCACCAAACATCTAAAAACCTCATTTTTAATGGCGTAAGGTCCCTACTTCTTTCAAAACAGTTGGTCCTTCAGTGAACTGGGGAACAGCCTTACTTCCAAAATAAAACACTACATGGTCTCTCATGCCCACTGACTTACAGATAGGGACAAGATGTCTAAGAACGACTAATATCAGTAGAAACTGTGCTGAAGAGACCATCTGTTAAGTAGGTGTACAAACAAAACATTCTGTTGGTTTGCAGAATAGCTCAAGTCTTAGTATTTTGCCTGACTGGTTTTAAGCAACAGAATCATTGCTTATTCACAGTGCACTGGAAGTTAGATCCCACAAAATAGGATTCTTCATTTATCTTGCTGAACCATAGTTTCATGTACAATTACCAAAAAACTGTGAACCTAAAAGGAATAAACTGGTTGGTCAAGATGCAGAACAAGCGGAAACAAGAGGAAAGCCCACTCTTCCCTAGTGCCAGCTTTTAAACGCTTCCTAAGTACAGTTACAGAAAAGCTGCAGTCTTACTCATAAAGATGCTTTTCAATGACTGAGTGCTCATCCTGATGCCACAAACAAGAAGTCCTTAAAGGGAAGCCATACTTACACCTCAATTAGAGTAAGGGTATTATCTGAAAACACCCTAGAGCCCTTTTCTAGATGTTCAGAACTTAAACTGAAAATAAGCTAACATATTTAGTGCTCCTGAACGGCAAGCAACTGTCTAACAGAAACCCTCCCACTTGCATGACTTCCAGGAAGAAAGAAGGAAATAACAAGCTACTGCTGCAGCTGATCTGTGTTTTAAGATGATTTTAGAGGTCTTTTAAAGGTCTTGGAAATTGTGTATTTTAGAGGCTTTCTCCCTTTAATTAGTAATTTTTGAAGCATCAATGAAAAATGAGTGATCTGCTACAGTCAGGTCAACATTCATTAGCAGACAGAACAGTATGTGAACAACTTGCCTGGCTTCTTTATTCTAATGGCCATTAAACATCATTAGATTTAGAAAGTTATTACTTACACAGATGAATAGTCTTTTTTTGCCTTTGGCAAAAAGGTAGCAATAGCCTACTTAAACCTATTTAGAGGTACACAATGTACATACTAAAAGACATTAGTTTAAAGGAACACTACGTGTTGAGAACTCATTTGAACATTGCCCTATTTAAACTTGGTGTGGCTATCAGTACCTACACAAACATCAGCATGAAAAGCACTACACAAGAAGAATTGGTTAACAACTCCTTACCTTCATAGTTTACTTGACCATCACCATCAATGTCTGCTTCCCTAATCATTTCATCAACTTCTTCATCTGTTAGCTTCTCCCCAAGATTTGTCATCACATGACGGAGTTCTGCAGCACTAATGTAACCATTACCATCCTGGGAAGGGAAACAAGGAAGACTGAAATAGACTTGTCTAACACCTAGTGACTTAACTATAACATAAGAATACTGCAGAGCAAGCTGAACATTAGAAGTTAGCACAGCTTTAACCACTAGCATTTGCACAAGGTAAGAGAGCTGTAAGCCTATGTTCAGTATTGTCCACAATCTTAGTCTTAAAAAAGTATTTTTAAAGCAACTTATCCCTTATCCAGAGACATTTTTTAACCACTGACAAAGCAATCAGTATCTTTTGCAACCTTCAGGTGACAGATGTCTATTCAATTACATGATAATCTGGCTGAAGTATCTGTTTTTCTTAGAAATTCACCCGTTTCACAAGAGTGCAGTAGAAAGCCATAAGGCCTTCAGAAACCACTTCTACATATTCCATACTGAGACACTTGATACCAAAGTACTAGTGTATGCAAATACTGGGCTGACTCCTTCCCCTCCGTACCCCAAGGTATTCAACATCACATTTTCTGTTTAAAGTTGCATCTTGCTTAAGATTTAAAAGACTGCCATTTGAAATATTTAAACAATTTCCCTGCCAGTCTTGTACGAGTATTTCAGTATCACAGCAAGTGGTAGCTGAATAGTATCACCCACTACTATCATAACTCATCTGACTTTCAGGTACAGTACCACAGTATATTGCGCTTTAGGATGACTAGTTAACCTAGAGGTTCTAGAACACAAGACTGCAGACACCCTCAATTCAGTGATGAAGCTCATTAGAAGTCAGTTAGTTTTCATAACAATTTAAGGTAAGAGTTTTAGTACCTTGTCAAACACACGGAACGCTTCTCTAATTTCTTCTTCACTATCTGTATCTTTCATTTTTCTTGCCATCATTGTCAGAAACTCTGGAAAATCAATTGTGCCATTGCCTGCAAGATAGTCACTTTGTTAGAAAAATGTTTCAGGCACTCCATTAAATTACTTATTAGTAAAATCTTACCATCAGCATCTACTTCATTGATCATATCCTGTAGCTCTGCTTCTGTGGGGTTTTGACCAAGTGATCTCATCACTGTCCCCAACTCCTTTGTAGTTATAGTACCATCACCGTCCTTGTCAAATAGTGAAAAGGCTTCTTTGAATTCTGTACAATAGCAAAAAAGAGTTAATCCTTTCAGCTCTGACATGTTAAGTTCACTTAATCATGTAAGGACTCATTGCTGTTTATTGTTTTACATTACAAAACTTCATTCTCCCAGAAGAATTTCAGTATACTGCTCAGCCTGCTGTAACTGTAATGCTAATATGGAAGCACCAGCATTTGGAAAACAAATGGCCAGTCCATCAACCACATTCTGACCCAAATTAAGATGGAAGGTCATCCATTTCACAAGTACTTAGATGCTTGTTACTATTCATCTTGAACAGCGATCCCTACTACTGAGGTGAAGGGAATAGCTATTTGAAACTAGAATGATCCACATTCTTGGCAAGAAATGCTTTTTTCATGAGAAAATAATATGAAATTACAAACTTCTATTACTAACAGGAGACAAGTCAACAGAAAAAGGTATAATGAGACCAAACAAAAAATAGTTTCTCTTTATAACTCACTTCCACCAGACCTACAAGTCTGAACAGGATACACTACACGAAGCTGCAGTACCTGAACAAGATACACTACATGAAGCCGCAGTACCTAACACCATAGGTCTTAACATTTGGCCACACCTAGCTAAAAAAGAATTTCTCTTAGCTCTTTCTCCCACTGGACTTCTGCAGTTCTTCAGCCTACACATATCAGTCAGTTGTTCAAGAAGGAAAGTCACTGGCATCTTAAATATCTGAAAAGCTGCTTAGAAAATTGCTTTGGCCTGAAATAGGTTTCATAGAATTAGTAAAAAACAGTAAAGCAATCTTAAAACTGTTTCAATGCTACCTCTTAACCCCCTTACAATGGCTGCATTGTAGCCAGCAATATTAATATAAGCATAATATATTTAATTGTCCAAACCAAAAACCGAGTTGGTTTTAATCCATGCCATCTGTTTGTCTTTGGCCACAGATCTTAAAGTAGCTCATTGAACTATAGTATCTCATACACAATTTACAGTTAAACATGCAAAACTTATCTACTCCCTTTTACAGTTCAAATCCTTTCACAGCTTTCAAAGCACCTGAGATCATGCCTATGGACAACTTGTTAGCTCAAGGGCACTCCTGCATCAGAAATACTACCAAGAATTAATTTTTCAACATTTTCAAGCAGCCAGTTTTCCAAGTGGTGGTTTTCCCAGACAAAAATTAGTCACAGTAAAAACCGTTTTTTCCCCATGAACTGCATAAAGCCTTACTTCATCCATTTCATACTCTGAAACACTTAGGCTGAGTAGCAGCTCAGAAGTGTTAAAAATGCAACTACAAGGACAGGCTTATTATAGCTCATGAATGCAGCTATAATACCAGAGCCAGAGCTGAGTCCCATCCAGGAAAACACATTCTCTTCCACATCTAACAGTCTAAAGTGTTCCAAAAGCCAACTCCTGTTGTTTAGCATATAAGACTCAGAGCAAGGCTACCACAGGTCCAGACAAAAGTTTCAAGCCAGTATTGTATAATCAAAGCAGAAGCACTATTGCCCAAAGAGGTAGTTATAGCCTGTACCTACAGTAACTTCCAACAGTCTCTGGAGCTAGTTTCAGTTAGCTTGGAGTCAATACATCTGTTTATTAGGAGTCAAGTTTTACACTTGGGAAGAAAAGGCTTTGGGTCAAACCTAGTCTATCATGGAAGGATCTTGAAAGGGGAACATTAAGTCTTTATCAAGTGTCAGGAAATCAAGTGTTATTCAAAAGGTTTTGTAGTTAACCACTTCCATCCTTAGCTTGAAGGTCACTGTCACTAAACCAAACATGAAGCAAACTTTGCAGCACTGCAATGACCCTGCTTAGAAAATACTTGACTTTAAGTAAAAAAATAGACTTGCTTTCTACAAGCGGTACATTCTGAATACCAGAAATGAACCACTCAATGGCCAACTCTTTCTTTTACCAAGATGCTGTAGGTTAAGCAATCAGCTCTAAATAATCATAAAGTGAGTCAAATATCAGTAACATATTTCTTTCTGAAATGACGAATCAAGTGAAGAATACGATTAAAATTCCTCTTTAACCACTTTCAGGAACATGCCCTGGTAATTAGAACAAAGGAATAACAACCTAATGCAGATACAGTTTAGGCTAGAAAATGAACAACCTAGTATAGCTTTGGAGGATTTGTGGCAATGGTCATTAAAGGCAGCCATAAAATACTGAAGTTCAGCAAGCAACTCAATTCTAGCTTCCTGCAATGTAAGAATATATAAAACACACCTCCCACACTTTAAACACCTTACAATTCCATGCAGCATGTAAAGCAAATACTCCCACTATTCAACACTCCTCCATATCAAACTGCAAATGAAGATTCTCTTGAATCCTAGATAAGGCTAACCTGTCAGAAAACAGAACCATGCCAGTAGAACCACTCATCTTCAAGTCATCTTAAAATGTTTCAGCCTTTCCCTCCTTCTGAAAAGCAGGCTACAACAGAAAAGACTACTTCCAGGCCCTACCAACAGAATGTGATCTCTAACATCCTAGCTCAAAATGTCCTATTTATTAGCTTCTGAGGCACCTCTGCATCACATTACCCTTCCAGATGAAGTGGCAGTCTTCACTGACCTAATTGTTCAATGAACCAGAACTACCATTCCTGCTCTCACACAGTTCAGCCAGCTATGGCTGGAACTTTTACAGGAGAATGTCAATTGTTCTTTTTCACAGCTACCAGAAGCTTAACACTTAAGACATTACTATTTTCACGATGAAATAAATTTGAAATAGCTCTTGTGGTCAGATCCCCAACAGAGAAGCACAGCACACTAAAGGACCAAGGCATAACAAACACCATACATAGACCTATTTGTTCAGAGAGCCCATTTAGATCTCTTTGAGGTCTAGTGGAAGGAAGCATAGCTCACTAGATCAGCTGCTTTGAGACAAAATCAACTTTAAATCTTCTTTTTCTCCAGCCACCCACACCAAATGGTCCTGACCTACAAGCCATTTTTAACACAAGGCTTAAACAAATGGATACCCATTTGATTCAGCAACTTCAATTCTTACAGAAGCTGCAACTAACGTTCATATTCTGTACCTGCCCAGCTTTCAAAATCAGCCTTTTATATGAACAAAATCTGGGAAGTCTTTCACCCCTACCTATAAGGACAAAGTTTCAGTCCCATATGACCAATGAGTTCCATGGGAAATAAGAACATCTGGAATCTTTAACAACTGTATTCTGGTGCTTCACAGTAGAGGTGGAAGATTTGTTTTAAACCTAGGAGAACTGGCTGCTTTAACTACTTTGGTCTTCTATTTAAGAATGGTGTCTCCACCTTGTAGTACTATTTTAAGCTCGCCTTCAAATCAAAAGCTAAGTATCTTCAGGTAATTGAAACTGAATGGTAGAGGGCACAAAAGTCTTCAAAACCACAATGTCTCTGTGAAACATGCAAACTGTACCTGTAGGAGTTTTCCCATGCAAGACAACAAAACTAAGCAGACTGCTTAGTCAAGCTACAGTCCTTCCTAAGCAGTACTAGCGACATCTTCACAACAGAGGTTTATGGTTTACTTGCAGACACATCTGTTTCATGAAATACCACAGCTGAACTGAAAGTGGCAGGCCATTTTACACTGCATACTAACACCAGTTACAGTTTTATTCTTTCCACACAGATGAAAGCCCTCTATTCCAGTACAACAAGCTTGCTAATAATCACTTTCAACTCTGAGAACTGTACTATCATTAGTGAACAGCTAACATTAGCACTAATCCTGAGGTAGTGTTAATAAACTTCCTGTTTATATTCCATTATCAGCTACATCAACTAATAAAGCTCCTACAGTTAAGAACTGAAACAATAAACCATTACTGAAAAGACAGCTGTGACAACTGATAAAGCCTGCTCCAACTAAACTGATCACAGAAACCTTATGATACATAAGCCACTTCCAGAAAAAAATAATCTTGAGTTGAACTAGATTTGGCTTGTGATTTCTCATAAGACAGTACCATAGCAACAAGTAAACAAAGACTTTCCACAAAACCATAATTAGTCTCCTATGAGTTAAAGCAAGCTTCTGAAGTCTAAAAGCTACAGAAGAATGTTCTTACACTTCAAATTTGGCAATAATAGTAAAAACAAACTAGCTCATTATGACACTTGTTTAACACACTGTCTTCAAGGGCTACACCACAGTTAAAATTGTAATACCTCTTAAAAGGTTGTGTGCTTGACCTGGCACTATTAGATTAGCAGAACTGTAGCACTCTCTAAAAATCATTTCACACGACAGTTATGCACACTGAGACTTTCCAGTATTAACACTATACACTTGTCAGATCAAAAACCCTGAAGGTTTTGAATGTTCATGGCAAGTTTCTGAATTTTGCATTACCAGCTTTACGTCACATCAATTACTGAAGCTGAAATCAGTCTTCAGAGAGCAGTGACAGATAAGTTTGTGCAGCCCACATGAGTAGGAGACACAATAACCAAAAGTTTCAGCCACTAGTAAGACAGTTGTCAGTGCACAGAAAGCATTGTTAGGGGGCCAATACTAAGATGCAAGAGATGCATACTGAGCATTGCAGAGCAAGCACCAGAGCATCAGAACAGCCCACAAAACACTTGTGTCCAAGTACACAACACAGTTCCAAATATGGAATATCAAGAGGTATCATCATGAAGCCAGTCTCCGTTGTCAAACTCAGCCACTCTGAAAGACCTCTGCTGACAGCAGATCAAAGTAAATTATTTTTGCCTTCTGTTATAAGAGCACGCCAGATTCCAATCTTCAAAGATCTTCCCCCACCACCACCACCTTTCAGTTTGCATTTCAGACAATTCTGTAGTCATGAGAATTAAAAAAACCAAAAAACAAAAGAAAGTTCCAAGTCTACTTAATAGCTAGCAAAACTGTGAGGACTGTCTACCTATTAAAGAACAAAACTTCAGATTCATAGTATTCATAATGCTTTTACAGTAAATAAGGCTTTAAAACTTTTGTGAAAAATCAAAACAGTCCACTATACTACTTCAGTATCTAAGAAAGCTAAATATCTTGTGTAACACAGACTGTCACTGGATTAAGAGATGTGTCAGGTCAAGTAGGAGTAGCAACACAGCATGAAAAACCTCACCTGCAATCTGCTCTTCTGTCAGTTGATCAGCCTGTAATAAAAGAGAATATTGTTAGAGTTGCAGCAAAAGTGAACTTGGCAAAATAAGACACAGACTTGCAGTGACCTCTGAGTATGGTAGCTGCTCTTCAGGATTTATCTGCAGCATTCTGAAACGGTTCTAACAGAGCTCAAAAGTCATCAGGATTGCTTGCTAAGTAAGAGCTGGCAGCCTCTCCTCATTTCTTGGCCCTACAATATCTGGTACACCCAAATAATGGATTACCGTGTGTATCAATTACCCAAGCAACACTAGCAAACTCAAGGCACACAGACCCCTCCAGATTGGTTTTAAAAACTCATTAACACAGTGGACTACTGGTACCAATACTTGGGTAAACTAGCCTCAGCTTTTAACACTAAACACTTTAGGTCTAAGTAATGCAGCAGTAACCCCATATCCGAAGTTTAAGGCAGGCTAGTCTCTTCTGCTAAGTTACAACACTACGACTAGAAAAATAGACTCTCCTCCAGAATGAAATCAATCCTTGATTAACATGAAACTTCACATCCAAGAAAGACCTGTTCATAGAAAAGTTTATCAGTACTAGCAGCTTCAGCCCAAACTGGTAATTTCAATGCATTTGTCATATGGCTGTCTAGACTTTTCAGACTGTTGTCTATAGACTCAAGTAGCATAAAGATGGCTCACAGGGTCACAAGAGAAAAGTTCAATGTTGTAAAAATTTCTCTATCAGTTGGCTACATCCAGTTCATACCTCATCATGCTCTATCACTGAACAGTTTTCAATCAACTGAATTTGACAGAAATAATAATTAAAAAGCCTGTCTTTAAGGCCAAGCCTCAAACGGCCTTTACACTTGAAAGAACACAAAGGTATCTGAGGATTGTAGAAGTGCTCTCCCTGGGTGTTCAAAGTCAGCTGACTCTTCAAATTCTGCATAGCTTCAGCTGAGTTGCAGTAACAAGGCCATACAATTCCTTTAAGGAAGGTTCTTGAGCTCTTTACCCCATAGTACTCCAATGAAAAGCCAAAGAGCCCCACTTGAAAATAGAAAGGATACATTCACTGCCAAAGCTCAACATCTTTTTTTTCCTTGTTTTGTTGCACTTTGCAACCATTTCTGCAACAATTTCTTTATAATTACTACAATATTGACAGTTAGAAACATTTTCAGTGATCAGCTGTGCCCATAAAGATGTCTCTACACATTAGCCATTTGCTGATGAATACTTCCAAAGAGGTATATACACCATGTACTCATTTTCATTAGAGTTACATTTCTAAACTGCACATGAAGTTTGAAGTTACCAACTCCTGGCTATTCTTCCTGTAACTCAAGTTAGCTGCTCAAGCAACTTTACAAGAACTAAATCATTCACAAAAAAAAAAACCACATACAATATAGCAACAGCTCAAGATAAAAGGCCACAATCACTTATTTCTCAGACTGTCTGTGGCTCACCTACTCCAAGAATCAAGACCACAGTACCAAGCAACTTCTACAAGAGCAGGCAATGGGTATTTGCAGCTATAGACTTCACTTGTTCCAAAATTACCAGCCACAGGATGCACCTCCATGCAGGTTCAGCTTCTTGTTTTAAAAAATGAGATAGTCTAGGGTGGCTCGACTACCAACTCAACATTTGGCTTCGGCACAGAAGCAGTCTGCTGGTCACTTAACAGAAGACTAACAGATTTTCTTTGTCTGGAGAGTATCATTAACACAGACTCACTCATACCTTTGCATGCTATTTACATTTTTATTGCTCCAGTGAAGAGAATGATGTGCTACATTTCTGTAGGATATTTATATCCGCAGAAAGCTGTAGATCAGATTTAAGCAGCAAGAACCTAGTTTATTTAGGTCAATACTTATGGGTTACCAAGTTGAGTCACATAGTGTTTTATATAAACAGTTTTATATAAAAGACATGACATTAAGCAGCACTTAGGTGTTCCCAAACTCTTCCTTTCTAACTCTTCCAGCAACTTAAAACATCCTATAGCCACTAACCATAAATTTGGACAAGCTCTGTCAGTACCTGTAAGAGGTACAGTGTCTGAGAAGAGCATGAAGCTTATTAGAAGCCACAGGTACACGGCAGTTGAAAGATAAGCGAGGAGGTGGGGCAAGGTTGAACAAACACCATCTGTACTCTGCAGTGCTAGGCTCTGCAGGGACTGCTGCGCAACAGCAGTAAAAGGCGGAGCCAGCAAGTCTGTTAGATCACTCCCTCTCGTGCCACTCAGGTGGCGGGCTGATAGCCCGGACCTGTGCCATGAGTTACAGGCCACTGCGGTCTTCCTAGATTGGCCTTCTGGAGCTCTCTGTCCTGAATTCACAATACTCGAGCACCATACATGTGACAGCACACACACCTTCAGTAATGCCACCCAACTTCAGAAACACTGTTAAATTACAACATGATGAAGTCTTAACATTCTCCTTACTATGACCAAAATACAGCTGAAAATCTTTGATGAAGTCTGGGAACGCACCACAGTTTTGACACAGCATTCTCTGATTCACGTTGCAGCACTTTCATTTTCACTGCAATAGCTCTCATCCCCCTCCACCCTCAGAAAACGCTGAGGGCCTGACAATGAATCCAAGCCTCCTAGGAACATAGAGGAGCTGTTGTATGTGCAGCAGTTTCAGTGGCACATGCAGCCTCTAGAGGTAGTGTTTCATCACAGTCATAGCTGCTATGCAGTAACCAGTTTAGAAGATCCTCAACAGAGCTGACTAACACTGCAAATCAGCAAATTGCAGAACAGATGACACTGTTCTACTCTGAAACTTGGCATTTTGGTATCCTTCACAGGTGTTAGATCTGAATAGACAGTTCTGTTCTGGCAAGATTAACTGAAGAACAAGAACTAAACAGACTAGCATATAAGGGCTAAAATTACATTTACAGTAGGTTAGCTTATTTGGGGAGCTAAGCCTTCTGCTTTATCTAGGCATGTGCAGTATTGGACAACATATATTCACAGGTTTAGCCAGTCTGGTCTGTCAGGATGAACTAAACCACATTCAAAGTGTCACTGTGCCTCCTGGACACACCCATTTTTATAGAGACCTTGCTTGAAGATACTCCATTTTTGGCTCTCTACAGATGATGACTAAAAGGAGTAAGAGTCTTTTGCTTCTAGGATCACCACTTTTTTTCCTTTACAGATGTTGTGCTGTATAGCTTCACAACTCAAGCAAAAAACCAAATTCAGGCTTCTGTTCACCTGATTTCTTTGCCCAGAGACAGCACTTCAGAAAACACACCTTTAATTTTAAGTACTCTTCGTTCACATTAGACACAGTGAGCTGATGGTGATGTGATTCCTTAAAAGCATGTAATGAATGAAAAGGCAATCCCATTATACTGCATCTTCTCTTAATGCAGATATAGTACTAAGTGGTCATCGGTGTTGCTTTTGCAACAGAATTGCTGCTTTCTCTGTATGCTTCAGTATCCACTTGTTTCAGTTAAAAAAAGCTAAACTGATATCCTTTAGACCGAAATTGAAACAGTTATCCCATTCCACAAAATGTATTCTATTTCGACAGTTGATTCAAATCCTAAACACACGTATCGCTAGGAAAAATAAATTGTGCTTAATCAAGAAAATGCAAGACCGTCCACCACAATAACCAAAAAGGGAAGTAAAAACTGGCGGCTTTTTTTTTTTTTGAAAAAAAAATTCCCTTGTTGAACAGAGCCACCGACAGCAAGGCGTTATCACGAAATCGGCAGGGGAGAAGCGGCTCCAACGTGAGCTGACAACAGGTCTAGCAAGGAGGGAGATGGTGCAGTGAGGCAGCCTGCCCCTCATCATCATGCTGCTCAGAAGCTGCAGGGCTCCGCATTGCATTATTACCAGGCGCAACACACCTCGCTAGCGAGCCAGACATCTTAAGCCCTCGCAGCAGCCGCTGCCGCTGGCTCCTCAGCCCCATTCAGCCGCACACGCCGGCTTGCCGGGGTTAAAGAGGGAGGGAGGAAGGGAGGGAGGGGGAAGGAAGCGATAAGAAAGTGGAGCTGCTGCCTTCGTGGCAGGCTCCTTCCCCCCCTCTCCCCCACGCGGGTCTCCTCCCAGGAGAAACCGTTATCTGCCGCTCCCCCCCCCAACCGACACACGCCCCGACAAAGCGTCATGGCGCTCGGACCGAGTGGCAGTTTGAATTTTGAATCCGCACCAACGCCCCAGGGCGGGAACGAGACTCTGGCGGGATCCGTCCACCAGTACTTCCTCCTACGCACACTGCGCCTCCGACCGGGACCCTCCGCCCCAGCCTGCCCGCACTCCCGGGCTGAGCCCACCGGCCACAGCAAGGGACACCTTCACCCCCTACCCCCACCCCTCCGCAAGCGAACTCGCCCCATGCCAGACAAACCATCTGCACCCCCCTCCCCCCCCCCCCCCTCCCCGAACCACAGGTACCCCCACCCTGCCCGCCCCACACATCAAGCACCGGACTGTCACCCACAAAGCCTCATCACTACCCTATGCCTAGGGACTCACCATGGTGGCTCGGCCTGGCTGTGGGGTGTGGTGGAAGCTAACGGCTGCACGGGGCGCACTAACGACCAGCGCGCTCTACGGCTCGCCTCACACTGAGCCCTGCCTAGCCGCCAGCACTGCCTCATAAACCTCCTCACAGCCCGCCCGGATCGCTCCGCGCCGCTCCCTCCCCCCTCCCCTTTCCCTGTCAGGAAACTGAGATGCAAAAGAAGTTCCGGCTCTTCGCGCTCTTTTCGGCAGGCCCCCCCCCGAACCCCAGCGCGTCCGTTTCCTGCCCCTGAGCCCCCAAGCCTCGGCGAAGGAAGGGTCGAGGAGCGGGAAAGAGGCAGGTTGCCCTTGTGAAACGGCGCGGGGTTGCTGAGGAGGTGGAAAGTGTTGGGCCAGGCTCGGGGACTATTTCTCTGTGCGGAAGAGGATTTTAGAAAAAAAATGCCGAGGCGTGCGGCGACTCCAGAAGGAGGGCGCCGATTGGTGGATTCGTACCTGCAATGCGTCACTTGGACATGCACAGTCTGGGTTGGGAAGCGGTTACCCCTCCCCCCCCGCCCGCAGTGCGCGACGCCTGGCCTGGTGCGGCGGGGCCCGGCACGGCCCGGGGGACACTGGTGCTGCCGTCGCCGCCGCCACCGGCCTGTTCCGGTCCCCGCACCTGCCGCGGGCGGGTGGCGGAGGGGAGACGGCGGGGCTGTGCCGGCCGGGCAGGGCCCCGGCGCCCTGCGGCCGTTGCGGGCGCGTGCATGAGGAGCGGGAGCTGCGGCGGGCGCCGCAGAGCGACGGGCGGGGCAGGGGGTCAGGGGAGGGGAGAGCGGAGCGGGCCCGGCGCGGCCTGCCTGCCTGCCTTCCACCCAGAGGCCGCGCCAGGCCGCGGCGGGCGTTGTCGCTGGGCCGCTGCGGAGGCGGGAGGCCGCGTTGGAACAGACCCCCGGGCGGCAGTGCCTCGAAAGCGGGGCCGAGGCCCGGCCGTTGTCCGCCCCGCCTCTCGGTGCGTTACCCCGAGGCTTCAGCGGGGTGCACCTGGGCGCCGTGTTGTATCCCCGAGAGCGCGTTGCAGGCTTTATCGCTACTCTCCGGAAAGCCTCACCCACATTGTTACTAAACGAGGCTTGCTCTGCATCCAGCGCAGTCCAGAAAAATTCCCACCTCGCTCCGCAGAGCCAGAGATGCTTTGTCGCTTCGGTGGCATTGTTTAAATAAAGAACAGATTCCCCTGTTGCAAACGACATACACCCTGGTTTTGTGCCTCAGGAGGAGAGGGCCTGTAATTCTGAGCTAAAATCTTGAGTCTCACCAGGGTTTTCTTGTAAGATGAGCTTGGGCAAATTATTCCAGAAAAAAAACCAAACACATTCAAACTTGCAAATCTGTTTTCAAAGGCATATCTTTATAATCAACAGATAATTCAACAAATAGCTGCGATGTTGGCTGAGTTCAGTGAAAGCAGGCCTGGCTGTCATCTCTGAAAAACACAATGCTTATTTTGGGACTGTAAATACGTTGGTGAACTTTGGAGCCCAAGCCTGAGTTTTCTGACTTAACTTGAATACCACACATGGCAGTAAAAATTATCTGCTTCCATATCTATTGCAAGAATTACTTAGTGTATACAGTACTTAAATAATATTTTATACCTGTCTACTCATTACTGTTATTACACAAACTAGAGCAATGGCTCTCACTTCACACACTAAAGAGATTTCACTCACCTCTGTTCTTTGCAGTGGTTTATAGAGCATATAAATAGGATGTACTTGGGAGCGGGCTGGCACAAGCAAACTCTTAACAAAAATTCTGTTGAGTTTTTCCCTCTGAATATTAATTGAAATTCTCAGGCCTGCGTGTGCTTTTTTCAGAGCTAACCTCGCGTCCCCCAAATTCAGGAACAAAGAGGGGAAAAAATGGAACAAGGCTTGGTTTCTCAAAATAATCAGAGACCACTTCATCACGCCCAGTGCCACTCGTCCTCTCTGCCTCACTTTGTCATCAGAGAGAATATGGGAAACAACACTGGATACTTATATTTGGCCTTCAGCCCTGAAAACTGCTGTTATTATTTTGTGATACACTCTTTATTCCAGCCTCCCTTCCCCTTAAGTGTATTTATAGTTGACAAATCAAGCTCATCTAAACTGTTGTCTTTTTAATATTTCTGTAATGTGTAACATATATCTAGATGAATAAAATACTTCTCGGAGGAAGCGGTGAATGCCGAGGTCATCATTGGGCATGCCTCCTCCTACCTCTGTGATATGGAACAGGAGCCCATCCCCACCTAAGGTCAGGCTGTGCTCGCTGCAGACTGATGAGGCATCGAGATGGCTTCAGGCTGTTTTCACTCATCCCCGTGCGCCCTTTGGTTCAGTTTTACGGATTGCTCTGACGTTCCCCAACTTCTTTACAGTCCCAGAGGTGTAAATCACTGCAGACAAGTTCTCGACCGAAAAAAATTCATCACCCGCTCTAGATTTGGGATACAAGCGGCATACTACTGTAGCTCAGGGTGTGCGTGTGTGTCGCACCCTCAGATGTGGAGCAGAGCGGAGCGCTGGTGCGCCTCTGTGTGGAGCAAAACCCTCTCCCGTGGACATGTTAGCTTGGGTCCTTGCAATGTGACACCCATGAATGCTGCGGTGCCAGGCCTGATTTACCAGGCTTACCCTTTCCTTGGCATCCGTCCTTCTCCCTCAGAGTCTCTCTCAAAATATCATGATGCCCAGCTGAGTGGGTACCAAGGCTCAAGGAATCGATTGAGAGGAGGTACATGAATATTTCTGCGAAGCAGGCCCCGAGAGAGTCGATGAAAAGTACATGGAAGGGCTGCACCGAGACAGCGTGTTTTCCACCTGCATCCTGCTCCTGGAGTTTGGCACTGGCCGTCTGAGGAGCACCGAAGCTGTAGGAAACGAGGCCCACAGCGTGAATAAAATGTAGGCTCTTTAATTATGGCCTGAGGGTCTGCCGAGGAGCAGGGGCCCAAATGCAAGAATGTCAGGTCCCAGAGAATGTGACCGCCAAACTGTTCATTTCAGTACAGGTCCATTAAAGTATTGGCTAGCTGTAATTTATTAAACACTATGTACTCTTTTTAAAAAAGTTAGTCCTCTAAAGGAAGAAGTGGTCATTCAGAGCATCCTGTCTCTGCTGTATGTTTCCTATGCTCCCTGGTTCCTTGATCTCTTTCTATCTCCTTTCTCTGTTCTTATGTGTCTCCTTTTTTTCCATCTGCATTTTCCTCCAGCAGCACCCATTTCCTGTGGGTTTCATCACCACCCCCATCCTGCTTCCATCTGTTGAAGAGATCAGCCACGAAGTTAACTTGCAATTACACTACCAGTGAAATTACACCAACACAGCGGCATTACTAAGCATTAAAGCAAACGCCCCAGTGAAATTAACGGGAGAGGGGGGAGTTCGACCCTCTCACAGACAGGTTGTCAGATATCTCAGACAGGTAAAACAGCAGCTTCTCAGGTATACTGAGGCCAGCGTACTCTCTCAGTAGCCGTGAGAGGCAGAATTGCTCTCCAGCAGCCTAGCTGACGCTCTCTGCAGCCTGCATGTGCCACGAGAGGCAGGGAAATACATCAAATGACTGGCCGCAGCTGTGGGCTGCAACTCTGACACCTCTGACAGAGCAATAATGGGAATTGAATGTAATTCCTCAGTCACAATGGTCCAGTATAGCTCCACCAACTCGGACTTTTTAACGTGATAATTTCTCTCTCTGGTATGTAATTTAATAGATTTGTCAATGTTTGAGCGCTATGGGTTTTTTTTCTTTTTCTTTTTTTTTTTCCCCCATGCAGAAGTACAGACCCAGTTTCAGGATTGGGGCAGCAAATTAGAAATGCAATTTGAGTTACAAGGTTAGATGAGATGTATATGCCAGCAATTTTCACAGTTACTGTATATGTTGTATTTAATATTGTGTACATTCAATTTATTCTATTGTTTTAATAATACCTTAATGGATCATCTGGACTGATGTATACAGAGCATTGTGCAATGGTATAAAACACTCTGCCTCCTCATTTCTGTGTAGATTATACTAACAATTTGAACTACCTAATTAGAAATTAATTGCAAATTTTACAAGTTAATATCTAACCTAAGAAGAAAAAAATTCTCTATCTGTAGTAAGTACTAAAATTTAGCATTTAACTGACTGCTACATACAGAAGAAAAATAGTCCGTGGCTGATTTTGCATAACATGTCTAGTTTTTTCCAGCTTTGTCTGTAATAATGAACCTGTTGCCCTGCGGAAGGCCTTTGTCCCCAGTTCCAACTTTATGGTGATAAAGCTAGGGCGTAAATCAATATTTAGCCACCCAGATGTACTTGGAAGGCCCATTCAGCCCTCAGCAAGGAAAACTTTGCTGCGTCCAAAATTTTAACGTGCTAAAGGAGACATCCCTGTTTCTGGTATCCTGCGAGTATCTTCTGATCAAACAACCCATAATGCTGAGAACCTGGAAGAATTGGGGTGACTTCTCATCCAGCTCCCCTTGCCCCACATGGATGGCAGCAGTGCTTAGGAAAAGAAATAGAGTTTTGTTGACTGTGTTGGATGGAAGGCATCACCTCTAATATAAACACAGCTGTGGGAATAGCTGCACTTTTTCCTTGCGTGTCAAACGCTTTGCCCTCCGTCCTTTGTGCCTGATCCCTGAAGCACGCACACCTGGACTGCACAGTGCCCCTAAATCACTAGGATGGCACTGCTTCCCCATAGCAACAGGACAAGGGATTCCTCCCAGCACTTTGGTTTCTCTAGGAGGCCTACACTACATGGTCCAAGTCCCGAGTAGAAGGGACTGCACCAAATGCTTTCAGAATATTATGTTGCATAGGCTGTGTCAATGCTGGAGGCGTATCCAAACCAGCGTTTCAGTCACTCAGATATGGATGGCGAGGCAGCTCTAGCAGTGTTGGTGTGTAACACCAACTGCCAGAGCCACTCCAGAAGCCATTCAGGTTTGCAGTTAGCAGATACAGAGCTCTACTGTGGGGATTACACAGCTCCCCTACTCAAGGCTCGATGTTGTAAAGCTGATTCAGGTGACCTAAAGCAGAGTCTTTAACTGTGTTGTGACCATTCACTAAACTGAAACAAGATAGGGGAGTCCAGAGAAAGTTGATGGGTGCACTCACATAAGTGAGACACGAGATCTAATCATAGACTCCAGACTAAGATTAAGAGTAGAAGGCTAGTAGGACTTAAGTATTTCCGACAGAGCATTGTCCATAAACTTGCAGTATTTTCTGGACCGCTGTGAGCAATAGGTCTCATCTCAACACCGTTATCATTCTGGAAGATGAAGAAAGCTGCCTGGGCAGAGGCAGTAGGAGATCCCCTTTCCAAACCATAGATGGCCCTTAATGCTAATTATGGGCAAGATCTTGCTTTTTCTGTGTTGTTTTTTAAACTACTTTAATAGGAGGGAGAGCATAAAAACCAGGTAGCATGAAGTCCAGGATATTGCAGCATGTATTCCGATGCCTTCAGATTCTACAAAGGCTTGTTTTTCTTTCCTTTGATGAGCTGTAAGAGAAAGTCTTCAGGAGTCACCTGCACTTCCCCACATAATGCAGAAGCCTTCAGCTGCAAAAACTGCCACACAATTATTATTGTCCCAGCATCTACACCTGCTCTGCCTGAGTCGCAAGCCAGTTGAATTGCATGATCTACATCCACAGACATGGTAGCAAACCTCAGTCTCAAATGGAGACCCTCTTTGGATTGATGAATATGGCTGAAAAAGTACTTGCAAATGCATGGTGGTAGCTAGGATTTTTCCATTATTCAGTGGGGAAACACAGATTATGCTTATTCATTGACCACACTATGCCATTGTTGTAAGTTGGTTTCAGTTTGCACAAAGCTGAGCCCACAGAACACAGAGTGAAGAAGGAGCAAAATAGAATGAATAAACTTGATAAAAATGCATCTGAGCAACTGCTTCAGCTTCCCCTCATGTGGGGACCTGGGAAGACAGTGGTCAATGAAGAACCCGGTAACTCTCCATTTTGATGGGAAGAGATGGCTAGAGGGAAAATAAGCTCTTCCAGGTCTAAAGACAGTTATGGTGGCTTTCTACATGGAAGTTTTTCATCCCAACATTTTTTAATTAGCAAACAAAAATGACAGAATAATAGCTAACTCCTATTAAAGAATTACCAGGAGAGGCAAAACAATGCTTATAATAGAGTTACTGCTGCAACCTTAATTAGGACATAGTGCCAAATACCTCTGTGATGAAAACCAAATCAATGTAATGTTTTCTCATTGCCTTTTGCAGGGGGAGGGGGGCGAACAAAATGTCACAAAATATTTTGCACAGCTGTTGGGAACTGTGGCATATGGGACTGATTTACAACAGAAGGCAAAAGGGTTTTATTTTAAATCCATGCAGGTAGAGAGCCACTGGAACTGAAGATTAAAATGTTTTAATTTTCTTATGACCACAAAGGATGAAGCACTTATCGACTATAAAATTTCAAATATAGTATAGAATCTAATTGGACTAAACATGGTGTATCTACTTCCCTTTTTCAGCCAAATAGACATTGTTTCACCTGAAGCAAAACTGCTCTGGGAGTTCAAACCAGGTCATTTAGCTTTTTGCTCTAAGGTCCTGCACATTTAAAGTGATTTTTGCCCATATACTGACAGTTGAAGAACTCCACCTCTGTTGAAGTCGGCAGGCGTTTCACAGGCTTCCCTTCAGCAGGTCACATCCTGAGCATCTTATTCAGTTTTTCCTCTATCTGTACTCAGGCATGTTTTCAGAGTTTATCCACATAAGGGCTGACTAAATACTGAGCAAACAGTTCAGAATTTGGCTGTCTTTTATAAATAATGATTCAAAGGTTTGATTTAGCTACAGATGAGCCTGAGCCACAAAAATTGCATCTGGCTCCTAACTGTGTCAACTCCCATGGCAGAGATTTTTTTCCCCCAACGTGTTTTATTTCAGCCAAAGCATGGCCTGAAAGTTCATGCAGAAAGACAAACTGTGAATCAGAAGCCTGTATCAGTGCTCTGGGTGAAGTGCATACCAAGATAGCCCGCAGCCACATGCCAGCTTGCCATTGACCTTTTATCTGCATAAATAGTCATGACCTTTGGGCTGCTCAAATTAGTGCTAGCTGCTCGAGCAGTCAAGTATCACAACCCTGTTCTGCTCAGGCTGCATCTCTTTGCCTCTAACCGCTCACGCCGTCTCCTTCATCAGGTGACGGAGGTGGGCAGGGACATGAGGCAGCTTTCTTATTTCTGTGGTCATCTTCTGCTTCAGGGGAAGCCCACCACTGGCCAGGTAAGACCACACTAAAGCCTCACTACATCGGCTGAGCGACAGAGAGAAGACAGAGTGAAAAAGCTGACAATCCGCCTCGAGACTGATGCTTTTCTACAGGGCACGATAAATCTTCACCCTTGCTTTAGTTTATCATCCCTCCCCATTGTCTTCAATTTAAAATAAGTCCTAAAAGAGTTTTAAAGTCAAAGTAAATAAATTGTTACCAAAATAGTTATTCTTATGCTGAACCTCAAAATTAAAATTTTTCACTTAAAAACTGTATTAGACCACTAAAGCACAGATCTCTCTTTAAAATATAATCTACTTTTTATTCAGTGGACTGTATACTGTAGAGGCTTAAATGCCCATTATTTTCTCAGTAGGTGAGTTTAAGGCTGGGCTGGCCATGAAACTTTGGCAGAAGGTCTCTGTGATCCCATCACTACCCTCCCAGGTGAGGAAAACAGGGGAACCAGTCTCTCTCAGAGAAAGAGAGACTTTGACATTGGAAAAAACTTGAACCAGTTTAATGAAAAAAAAAAAGAAATGAATGATACTAACAACAAAGATGCTAAACTATATGCAGATATTATACAAGTATGCAAATGCTCTCAAAGACACAAGAGAATGTGTTAATATGGGACCCACACCTCCTAGATGACAACAAGGTCCCAAGCAGGAAGTCCCAGGCTGGACTCGGCAGCCAACAGGAGAGCCCAAGCCCAGAGTCCCACTGACAGTCCAAAACAACCCAGAAGCAGAGCTGTGCCCCTACCACTTGGGGAGGCAGGGGAAGACAACCTGTCCTGGTGAACGGTGCTCCTCTGCAGCGTGAAAACAGGAGACAGGAACACCAGCAGCACAGGCAGAGATGATGAAGAGCTGATGGCAATCCTTCCAGCACAAAAGGCACTAAATACTCCAGAGCTCTTTTTTGGTGGGGGAGGCCCATATATACTGAGCACCATGGGAAGGAATACTTTGATTGGTCCGTTTTGGTCACTGACCCTCTCCTCCCCACAGGCACAGCTGCCCCTCCTGCCCCACTGTGACTGCCCCCTGTGCCAGGAGCCCCAGAGAACTCTTACCCTGCTGCTCTCAAACCAGGACGACTAGAGCTAGTGTGCTCTCTCATGTAAATAAATATTTAGTCCCGTTTCAAAATGCATCATTTGTGTCCCTGAAACCACAGTAGATTTATTTATTTTTGGAAATAGGTATTCGCACAGTTTTACAAGCACTTTTTTCCAATTATTCAAAAGTGATCCTTTGGTTGCCTAAATGACAATATTGACTAGGCCTGGGGAAAAAAAAAGAGAAAAAAAAGAGAAAAAAAAAAGAGTGGGATACTTTTAAGGATATAAAGCAGGGAAAATACAAACATTTTCAAGGTTCTCCAAGACAATGACTGCACAGACACATTTCAAAGGGAGGTTACTATCCCTGAAATGTGATCCAAAGCTGGTTTTTTTCTGATTTCCTTTAACTAGAGCTTTTTTCTCTTTGGCTGTTTCAGTCACGGGATAGCAGATACCAAGTGTATTTTTCAACCTGATGTACATTGTCTGCATGATGCTTTAAAAATTCAGTTGAATCCCATTATAAATTGCGGAGACATTTTTAATCGCACCAAGGAAAACTGTCAGGCAAACAGTGAGATAGCTAGTCACTAGTCCCCATGGTTTTAAAACCAAATTTGAGGGAGCCATCCCACAAGTAAGAGTGGGAGCTGCATGCTGTAGCACACCTCGGGCAGACACCTTAGAAGGGAACTAATTTTTCTGCTGCATCAGGTCCTTCAGCTCCACACCAATGTCTAGCCCACAGCGGCCAGGGTGAGCTGAATTTCACAACATGTTTTAGGAATATCTTCCTGCTGGAAGGGCAGCAGTGCCACCTGTACGGTCCTTGGTCAGCCACCCAAAAACTAAGTGTCCTGCCCCTCTCCCAGGGGGATGATTTGGAGCCACAAGCTCTGAGAAAGAGTTGGGAGAGTTCAAGACCTGCATATGTGTCTTTATGCTGCACCGTTGGAGTGGGTGCAAGAGAGGATAAGGGCTTCTTGCTCCTATTTCTGTGAGCAGCTGCACAGAACCAAGAGCTTATGACTCTCAAAGTCCATTTGCCAAATTATGGCATCTCCCTCTTCAGTTATACCTAAGAAATGGCATTTATGTTTCACCTGAGAAGGAAGGGCTGGTCTGCAGCCTTCTCCTCTGCAGCCACCGAGCCCCTTAACACACAAGCTGAGTTACAGCTGCAGGGAAGAAAAATGTAGGCTACTCTGCTGAAACATTGGCAGCACATCACTGTTTACAACTGGAATTCTTGCTGCCTGCTTTTACCAGTGACAACTTAGGACAGGAATAGGAAACTCCACATGATGATGAGGTCAACTTTTTTCACTTGTCCAGTGCCCCTAGACAAGCACAAAGCTGCTGAAATTAAGATTTATGATTGCTTGCACAAAATTGAGCTTGAGCCACGATTTTTTAGCTGGCTCTTCCGTGTTATCTTTCATGGCA
This sequence comes from Trogon surrucura, assembly GCA_020746105.1. Classification (NCBI taxonomy): domain Eukaryota; kingdom Metazoa; phylum Chordata; class Aves; order Trogoniformes; family Trogonidae; genus Trogon; species Trogon surrucura. Next base: position 96,730,669 of record CM036618.1, on the reverse strand, counting down.
CTTCCAACAGCATACTCGTTTGAAACTTTTAAAGCAGTTTGGTCTGCTTTCATTTATTACTCGTTTCAGTTCTCCCGCCTTGATTTTCTGTGGCCGTACCAGGAGCGATTTTAACTTGACCCATTCTCAAGTAAATGACAAGGCAACATACGTGTTTGCAAAGCATGTTTAACTTGCGTCTTTCGTCTGTGGTTAATATTAAATCTATTGAGCTACATAAATAAGTAATTCACTTACAAACTTGTCAAACTGATAGTAATTTCTTCCCCTCAGCATTTACAGCTCTGAGGTATCTCTTCTAATCATTTAATTTCCTTTTGTGTACCTGAAGATAAAACCAGTCAGCTTGACAACTTTCACATGTGGAAGAGGGAGGGCTGCTCAGCTGTTGTTGTCCTCTGCCCTCATCCCACTACAATCTACCTAAATGTCCATAAAAACGTAGAGTGGGAATAAAATAACCCCTCTGCGTGTCAGCTCTGCTGTGGTGGTTTGTGCATGTGAAGTGGACTCCTGCTCGGCCTTCTGGTCTGATAACTGTCCTGCAAAATCATTTCTACCAAGAGACAAGGGATCTGTTTCTGTTCTCACGCAAATGAAAATTAGTGGAATTGTATAAGCATAAAATCAGGAGCAAATGAGAGGAAACTCTTGTTTGCTCTGTTGTGCTTTTATGGAGTTGGGCTCCTCAAACACAGATAAGGCGATGCTTTCGTAAGAGATGGAACGCATATCATGAGGCACCTGGTCTCAGCAGGACTTAAAACTTGCAAGCCACGCGATGCATGCAGATAGCTGGATGTCAAAGGGTGGCTTGAAATAAAATAAACTCCCCAAACTGGGAAGCCTTAGAACTAAGCAAGGGGAAACATTAAGCACAGGGGGTCTGGATGAAATCCCATCCCCTCTCCACTTTGTCCGGGTGCCTGTATCATAGCTGTAGGGAAGGATCTCCTTATAGCCAGGGATCCTTTCCTAAAAATAATTGTGTAGGACCTCTCTTTGGAAGCAATGAAGGGAGTACTTTCCTTCAAAACCCACCCCAGCACCACTTCAGACTGTGTGCTGTGCTCGTACTGGGCTAAAGCTGTTTATCCGTGGGAATTCTCCTCCCTCCACCATTAGCTGCATATGTAAAATCCTGCATAAGCCATTGTAGTCTTCGGGATCTGGGGGTGGAGAGAGGAATGGAAGAAATCTTGTAGCAGAATATATTTAGCTTCCATCTCTTCCAGGATGCTCCTTCACACCTCTCAGTTAAGTGTATCCAGCCCTGTACTGAGCCGTGGAAAGGCAGTAGAACCAGCAGAGCTTTCTGCCTCGATGAAGGGGCCCAGATTTATACTCCAATAAAAGCAGCTTCAGTAGTGAAAACATAAAATGGACCCCCAAAGTTATTTGGCAGAAGACATTTTAAAGCAGTTCACAGGAAAAAAAGCTAAGTTAGTTCCTAATCCTATTCATCTATACTGAAAGGAAAGTAAAATCTTATGGCTGTGAAGAAATCGAAAATGCAATCAAGGTTATTGGCTAAAAGGGCAGAAATCATGTTTACTAAGCTGCCTTTTGTCTGCCCTGTTTGGTCTTTACTGTTTTTCACTTAATAAGACCGCAGAACTTATTAGTTGTCATTAAGGAGTGCTACTGTACGCAGAGAGTAACAAGCTCGTGGTTATCTTGCTGCGACCAAAATGCTGACATTTTGAAATGGACGTTATTCATTGCAACTGCTTTGTCTGAGGCCATTTCATATGGAAACAATTAAGAGGCAGAAAGCATATCGTAACAAAGGCATGAGAAGAAAGATCAGGAAATACAAGCAGATTGGATCATTCTCTAAAAATGGATACAGTATTTACTGTTAGTGATTATAATAAATCTAAGACTTAAATTACCACAGGATAGCAGACATGTCTCCGAATTGTAGGTTTTCTTATGCAGTCTAAGAGGTAACATTTCAGATTAATGACGAATGTAAAATTTTGGTCCAGGATAGAACAAAATGCAACTTATTTCATACGGGTGCAGAATGGAGGGAATTTGGAAATAATGCTTTAAAAAGTGGTCACGACAGAATATTACAGAGAATTAAAAAGCAAACAGGAAATAAAAAAAGTGCCCCATAGTTCAGATATATTTCCATATTTCTGTAAAAGAAAGGGTAAAATGTAAATGTACGTTGAAGAGCACTCACGGAGATTTGCACATCTTGAGACCAATCTAAACACAACTGTGACAATAAAAAGGCCAAAGAACAAACCCCATTTCTAAGAGATGTGTACTCTTACAGGCAGGACATACCCAGGAGGAGTTTTTTTTTCCCCCCACTACTGTTAGAGAATGAGCAAGGTAATTACTGGAAAGTATGTATCGTAATAAAGAATCCTGAAACATCATTTAATACTTGTCTGAGTAATTAAATGAAGAGAATATCAGTGCTAAGCAATATGAGGTAGACGAGACACTGTCAGTCATACACAGCTGGGAGCCAGCATGTTCATGCCCCTCAGTTCCTAAAAGTCACCTGTATTTGCAGAAATGTTTGGAAATCACTTCGAGTAGCTACCAACACTGCGTCTCCTAGTGCTGTAACTGCCGTGCCTAGGTGCTGCATGCACATACACATACAGAATTTCGCATGTCCCAAAACTTGAGTGACTTTAACTTAAAGTTACACTGTTAGCCGGTATCAAACTGCCATCTAACTCCTCCCTCTTGACCACTGTCCAGGAGACTAATTTCTATTGCCGCTGAAATCAGTCTGAGTTTTATGATTGACCTCACTGGGGCAGGATGTGGCTTAATGTCTTGATATAAGCAGCTAATGGTTCTTCTGACAATAGCTTGGAGTCAGAGCAGAAATATTTAATGTCTTGTGACTGGGTGAACATCCCATTCATGCTGTCGGCTTACCTGGCGATGGGAATATCTGGCATTGATGCCTTCCTTTTTGTTCAAGCACCCTGCTTTCCCTCTTAAATAACAGTGACGCCCAAGTGGAAGGCACCTCAGTTGAAGAAGATGACAACTGTGCAAAGGCCCTCTAAAACTGGCCAGCAGACATTGAGCAGAGGGGCGATCATGGGTGCACCTCAACCTCTGGATGGGCCACTACAAACCCAGCATAGCACCTGCACAGTCACCCTCCATCATCCTGCCCTCCGTCCGCTCCCCCCACATCTCTGTGACCCTCACAACATGCAATATTCTGTGATCATCCTTGTCTGAAGCTAGCAGAGCTCCAGAAAGCTGTGCTGCTGGGGTGGGCAGTGTTTGTTGAGAGCACTCTCCATGCGGCTGCTTCTCCTTTTCTGGAGCATCACTCTGAGGTAACGAGCACATATCCTGCCACTCATCCCCAGGCCACCAGTTTTAATCGCGCAGGGCAATCCATGGAACCCATGTGTTTTCCAGTCCTTTCCCAACTTTGGGAAATGCTTCTGCCTAAGCAGCAGCAAAGTGGGGCTTGGCAGGAGGTGGGCAGTTGGGAGAAAGGGTGGCCCCGCACGGGGTGTGAGCTTCAGAAAGCAGCGACTGCAGAACGAGTAATCCTGGGTGCTACCGGCATTTTAGAAAGAGATACATAGTTGACATAGTTTCTCCAGAAGATCCCTTTAAATAGTAAAACTTTCGCACATTTGTATTCAGAGCTCTTGAGATTTTATTTTTAAAGGGAATGTAGGTGTTCACGAACAGTGGGTGTGAGACTGACAGCACTAGACCAGAGCTCTCCATTTGCAGAATAACTGCTGCATTGACTACTACGCTGCAAACTCCTGTAATGAAAATACCAAGGACTGACGATCTTCCCATCTCTGTGCTTATTTTGCCTTTGCCCTCGGAGCTGAAGCTGCCCCAAAGGGAACCAGCAGCTAAAATGACCCGTGCGCGTGTGCATGTGTGTGTGTGTGTGTTTTCAAACATTTTCTAGAACAGACACAAGATTAACAAGCCTTCCAGGCAGTAATTACTTTTAAGCTTTAGCAACGCATTTGGATTTTGCACTCCATCACCAGAGAAGTAGCTTTTCGCATGACGTCACGAGTTCTCTGACACCTCCTTAAGCAACATGTTTGGGTCTATTTCGCTGACTTTTTGTATTTAAAAATAAACAGCTTGGACTTGTATACTTGTACCCAAGTTTGGAAATATCAGAGTTTATTTCCAGGTTTCCAAGGACTGGGGATCTCTTAAAGAAAACACCCTGAAGTACACATTTTTTCATAGTTGGGGTAGCTTATGCCTCCAAGCATCATTTAATAGGTGACTCTACAAATGAGAATGATCATGCTGGGTTTCCAACCCTTTCTCCAACTCCAGCCCACTCAGAAACACTTTCTGAAAAAAAAAAACCACAACCCTCCATGACAGAATCCCTCTGAACATTTAAAAAACCTCTTTTTATTCCTTACCTGTTACCTGAGCCATCTATTCTGTACATGATAAGGTCAAGAGTGGTGCCAAGACAGTGTAGAAAGTTTCCCTTTCTTGAGGCGTGCCAGGTATATTACTAAATTGAGTTCCTACTTTTTCTTCCAAGACTATAGCCATGCAATTTCCTTCCAGCTATTTCTCTGAATCTTCCAACCCTCATATGTTAATGTGCTTTGGCTTTTGGTTCCAAGTTATTAGGAAGAATTCTTCTTTAGCCTATATTTTATTTCTTTGCTTCCTTTGAATAATTTAGGGTCAAGTTATAATTTTCTCTCACTGGATCTAGTCTTGTGCAGAGAAGAGCAAAATTCTTCCCATTTTTGTAATTTTCTTTCCTCCACAGCTAATTGGAGTGGTTCTGTTAATGTGCTGTGCTTGTGTGCTCAGTCCTCTGCTAACCGTCTTAAGAGTTGTTTTTGCCTTGCACATTCAGTAGGCAAAATCAGGGGTGGGTCAAAGCATAGTGCCAGTTCTGGATGCCAGAGAAAACGTAGGCAGGAACTGCCTGACACAGAGTCCCTCTGAAGGCATCTGCCTGCCAGATTACAGAGAGCTGCGGTCAGGCAACAGCAACTGGAAGAGACCAGTGCCTTGGACCTGGGAAATCTGATTTCCAAAGTTTGTCTGCTTTCATAGTGCTAGAAATTTCTGTTATGCAGACAGAAATTCTGTTATAAAAGGAATATAAATGCTGTTACGCAAATAGATCAGGCCAGAAGCTCCGAACTGCCCAAAGACTAGATTTGGGATGATCTGAGGTCTGCCCCTGCAGAGAAACCGTACGCAAAACAGCAACACAGCCTCTTGCTGCAAGGTCATCTAAGGCTCCGTGTGTGTTCTTCTGGTTTTATGGTGGGATCTTTTGTGACGAGTTTCAGCCCTGCCTTCCTTCTGTTCAATTTTTAAAAGTACTTTAGCAGTAGTCAGTTCTCTGAAGTGCCGTTTTCTTTCCTTTGAGTTGACTGAGAATCTGGGTTAAAGTGACTGACTGATGTGACAACAAAAGAGCGATTGTCATCGGGTCCAAAGGATTTGATATGCTGTTGGTTATAAAATGTACTTGGACAGGCCAAGTTCCGTGCCAGATTAATATTTGATGTCATTGGACTTGACTGGCTGTAACCGAAAGAGCTGGGGCCACTGTTGGCAAAATGGCCATCTCCCTTTCAGGGAAAGTTAGGGCTCATAGAAGCTGACAGCCTGGCAGCCCGATTCTTCCCTTTACCCATAAGCACCAGTCGGTGTGAGCAATGACAGTGCAAATTTCCCCATATTTAATCACTGATAGGTCACATTCTCTTTGCAACCCGTAGGTGTTCTGCCTACTTTCTATTATCAGCAGCAACTTTGCTTCTTCCAACAGTTTAGAGGGCATCAGTGCATGGCTCTGCTTGACAGTAGCTATTTTCTCTCCCTTCCTCCCTCCTTCCCAGCCATCCCCACCTCTCCCAATGCCTGTGGCAGCAGTAATGGTCCAATTTCTCTGGGCAAGGCACATGCACCAATCTGCCTCAGGCTCCTCTGCTCATTCCTTAGTGGCAGGCACTGTTTAATCACAGTCACAGCCGGTGTCAGTGACCCATACGCTAGGTAAAGGGAACCTGGAAAGGTGCGTGCGCAGTTGGTGAAATGGCCCAAAACCAGGCTCTACGGAGAGGACCCCACACCGGGATCCACTCCCAGCATCAGCTTTTCAACACCAGGAGGATTCTGGCTCGATGCCTTGCAGTACTATGCTGGGCACCACATAGTGCCAAGGGAGTGCAGGGAGAGTCACGCTGCAGGACTGGAATTTTCCTGAGTAACGTTCATGCACTTGCTGCCATTATCTGTTAAGAGTCACTAAACAACACCCAGGATGCGGACATTTAATTCTGGCCCTAACTACATATGTGTGAGACCCACCTACATAGCCCATGCAGCTAAATACTAGTGCAATATGCTCAGAATTCCTAAACTCTCTCGCATAAGGAGAAAACAAATTTGGCCTGCATCATCAACACTGTCCTAAATGGCCCTGTTTTGTCTGCCTGCTGATCCTTTGTCTTAAGTTATCCAAAATATCTCTAGGCTAATGAGGATCACGTGCCAGTGACGCTTCTTTTAAAAAGGAAAAATAAAGGAAGTTGGTGTTGTGGCACATAGATATTAAAAAAAATAAATCAAATAAAACTTGGCATTGTAAGTGGAAATCAATGGACTGCAAAATTGTATTTGTTCTAGCTGGCTAGAGTACTTGCGAGTTCCAAGCTGTTTGTCCCTTTCCGAGGAGAGACGGGGTCTGCTCCATTTATACTCTAATTGCAAGGCTATTGTGAAATAAGACTTGGGCCTGTCCACCTTCAAAACAGTTTATGCATACAAGAAAAAATTAATCTCACAACATCCACGGGACACAAATCCTAGCACTGAGGGAATGAAGAAAGAGTGGATATTTTGTCCGAAGCCACAAAGCAAGTCTCTGTTAGAGGTGAAATGTTTGGCTCCTGGTCTTACACTGAGAAATTCTGACTATGTCCCTCTTAAAATTCTTTCAATATCTACAAACTGCAGGCAGCATGTATCTACAAACTGCAAGCGCTGTAGTGGATAGCAGGTATACAGCTGCCCTGTAATTCCATGTGACACCTGGCTAGCTGTAACTTTCAGCTCAGGATGTCTGAAGACATCACAGGGGACAGCGTTGTTTCTCATCTGCACTGCATTCAGTTCTATTGTTTTTCTGCAAATTTGATTTTTGATCTTCTTATAAAGTTTAAGAAAAGCATACATGGCCTAAAATTCTGCTCAACAACGTGGAACACATAAAAATAATCCTGTTATGAACAGCCCATTGTCACCAACATATCTACAATATCTGCTTTTTGTCTTCCCTATTCTGTAATGTTGATAATGACGATTATTCATATACACATAGAAACAAATAACATTTCTTACACATTCTTGTTGAATCTCAGCACATATAATTACCATGTAAAAGCTAAAGCATTCTTAGGAGTTTTATCACACTGAATTGCATTGGACAAAAGCCCTCCTAAACTCCTTTCCCAGGATTTTCACATGTACGGTCCTGAGAACTGAAGTTTCCATTTCATTTTCCAAAGACTATGAGGTTTTAAATTCATCACCCTGAGGATGGGAAACCACTCAGATGTACCTTGCAAAGCTGAAGAAGGTTGTTTTCAGGGCTAGTGAAGGTACAAATGGGGAGAAAGACTGGGAACCAGAATAAGACCTGTCAGCTCTGACAAAAGTATAAAGCGAAAACTAAAAAGAGGAGACAGGTAAAACAAGAGACAGGTAAGATGAGCACATCTTATTCTTGAAGTCTGAACAGGTGATGCTTGAGGTTAAAACAAAGCAGTAAAAGATTATTAGGACAAAAACCAAAGAGCCTTGAATTTGTGATTTTTAGCTCTGTGGCTTTCCAGTGCTCTGTCTGCAGGAGAAGCCTGTTCCAGCCACCACGACTGTCCTACCAAAGAATCGCATCTTCTAAAACTGTTCTTCAAAAAATTTAACTGTATAAAGTATGCTATGCAAATCAGCTATCAAAAAATAGATACAAGTTCTGTCCTTGATATTAAATAGGATCATTTGGATTAATGCAATCAAATACTTAAAAAAAGCGCATTCATTACCAATGTGAATTTACATCCCCTCAATTGTAGAAACGATCAGAAGAATATCTCATTTAAAATTAGCATTCTTTAAGGCTTAAAAATCAAATTGATTGGCGAATAATAGCCTATCCGGCTCTCTGCTGCCTTCAACTCTTGCATGTATTTATTACCAAAGTCTTTAAAACAAGAACTTTTTCTTAAGAAATATATAGAACATTATTATTTTCAGCCCATAGCAGTTACACAGCCCTGAGCAGTTTGGGTTATTTTGAATTGGTTCCATTAGGATGAGAATGCTGGCAGAGTTGGGTAATTCCTTACATCAGTTCGCTTGATTAATACTTAATGCACAATGCTTTGCCCTCGAACTTTTAAAACAAAGGCCAAACAAGAAGCAAGGAGTTTTGTTTGCAATTTCAAGTGCCTTTTACTTAAAAACGCTGTGCTCAAAATCCCTCCCTCAGCTTTTGTTTGGGGTCACACTTCTGGGGGCTCCTCTAGCTACACTTGAGCCTTCTTGGCTCTCTGTCCTGTTTCAGTCTCTCTTCTGCCCCCACAAGAAAACTACTGCTTTCAGGTTGACCTCTGCCTTAACGGGTACGCTAGCCCCCTGCCAAACCACCCTGCTGCTGCTGGGTTCCAATTCCTGAAGAGCCTTAGGGGAGCCTGCCCAGCTCCAGTTGTTATCTGTAGGTGAAAGAATGGTTGATGATTCTGTTCTCACCTGAATGGTTGGCATCCATCAGGAACATCAGCCCAAGCCCACAGGATATAGTGAATCCTTTCTGAAATATCTTAAACTCAGTCATGGTGGTTTTAAATGCTGTTCCACCACTTCTGTGGCTTCCTGAGACTGCAGCCATAGAGCTCAGGCTCCAGTATCGCCCAGCCCAGCACCACACTTTGTGCACCCTGCTGTCATTTCCAGACACCACTTTTCAGAACAAGAGGTGATAGGCCATGGGGAACTATTTGGGGCTTAACTTTGCTTCTCCTACAATTATCTTCACTTTGAACTAGTACTATCTGTGATGGCTTTTTGTCTGTCTACATCCTCCTGGCATGCACAGTTGGGCACAGCAGTGGAAATGCTGTTGAAGAAGAGCCTTGCCAAGACTCCTGGGTTTCATCATGAGCTGATGCCATCTGCCACTCCAAACTTGGGCGCTCCTTAACACTGCCACCCTTGCACTGTGCTGTCCAGGCTGGAGATGAAGTTTTCAACTGCCCTATGGACAAAAAATTTCTTCTCCAGAGGCTACATAGAGGGAACTACGTGTTACTATGGGAAAGGAAAAGGCTATCTGCAACGAATGAACAGACTCTGGCCATCAACGTAAGAAGTTCATGGAGTGTATGCTGAAGGAAAGGCAGATAATTTCTTGGCCATCATAATCCTTCTTTTTGTCCTTTTTGGTTCAGTGGTTTCTTACTCGGTTTCTCAACTGTTGGCAAAGCAATTTCCCTTACATTTCAGAGAAAATGTGCTGAATGGCAGGTCACAGGCCAGTCACTCAGCTGATGCCAACTGATATCTGTATGTTAAGCTAAACCAAGTGATCTTTGGCCCCAGCAGAAGCAAAAGGCAGCTATATGTAGGCAATACATATACACAAGCAGACAGCAGCAAAAAAAAACACCCCAAAGCCAGACCACGCCACTCTAAATATTATAATTAACTAAGGAGAACAAAGGTCTATCCCTAAAGGCTAAAGATCGATGTAAGGTTGGGGTTTTTTGGCTTTTTTTTATGGCTGATAACATACTGTGCCCTGCTGTTAAGCCTCGGACTTTTTATAGCTGAACAAAACCTAACAATCAGCTTTTATGTAGCACGTCTCATAAAAGAAATGAGAAAGTGCTCTATCAAGAAGGTCAATATTGTTATCTCCATTTCTCAGAAAGGAATGCTGAGTAGCAGAGAGTGGAGGTAAGGTGCCCAGGGTGCCTTACTTAGAGGGGTGTAGGAGATGCAGAGGATGTAGATGCAGAAGAAGACTTCCCCAGGCCAGAAATCAGAAACAAGTATAAAAAGGCCAACCTTGTCTTACTGGGGCAGTTACACACACAGCCCTGTTTATAGTAGGAGCATTTTCTAACCACTACCAACACTCACCCAGCTCCACTGAGTGTGTGGCGAGTGCCTGGGGCAGCCAGGACCACGTCTACGCTGAGGGACAGGCAGATGAACAAGTTCCTGCACCGTCAGCTGGAGTATGAAATTACAGCACTTCAGCTGCTTTGCAGGAGCAGCCGAGTGTGCACCCTTCAATGAAGTGATGTAAACCGTGCCGGCGCTGGGGGAAGGAGCTGAGGAAAGGACAGGTTAGGAAGAAAGCCAAGAGTGGGGGATTTACTGAATCTATCGCTGTTCAACTCTCCCAGCTGGTGCATCCTTACCACACTTGTGAAATGTCAGTGTCCAGCTGGGAGCTGGTGCACTGCAGCCACCAGTGCCTGGGGCAGACCCAGCAGGGCATCTGGAGGGTCAGTCATAGAGGGCAGAGCAGCCCAGAGGAAAGAGCCAGTCTCCTGAACCCAAGGTTGCTAACTTCTCCAGGAAGCAAGTAAACAACAGAAGGCCAATTACATTCTAGGCTGCATAAAGAGAAGCACGGCCAGCAGGTTGAGGGAGATGATTCTGCCCCTCTGCTTTGCTCTGGGGAGACCCCACCTGAAGTGCTGTTGTGGCCCCCCAACATAAGAAGGACATGAACCTGCTTAAGCAAGTCCAGAGGAAGGCCATGAAGATGATGGAGCACCTCTCCTATGAGGACAGGTTGAGAGAGCTGGGGATGCTCAGCCTGGAGAAGGCTCTGAGGAGACCTTATAGCAGCTTTCCAGTAGAGAGGGCCTACAGGAAAGAAGGGGAGAGACTTTTTATCAAGCAGTGTAGTGACAGGATGAGGGGTAACAGTTTCAAACTGAAAGAGAGTAGATTTAGATTAGATACTAGGAAGAAATTCTTCACTGTAAGAGTGGTGAGACACTGGAACAGGTTGGCCAAAGAAGCTGTGGATACCACCTCCCTGGAAGTGTTCAGGCTGGATGAGACTTTCAGCAACCTGGTCTAGTGGAAGGTGACCCTGCCCGGCAGGGCGGTTGGAACTACATGATCTTTAAGGTCTCTTCTAACCCAAAACACTATATGCTTCTATGGCATGGCAACATTTATTGTTTGATTTAACATGAACCTTACAGAGCAATAAAATCCAGTGCAATAAACACTGGAGACTGTGAAGGGGGAAATAAACACACACATGCAAACGGTGAGTAGCAAGTTCCTTTTCTTGGTCCTAGTCTGATCCTTTGCCTGTGAAGATCCATCTGGGAGAAGCCTTGGCTGGACGTGCCGCTGGCCTGGCCTGCCGACCCTGGTTCCCTACGCGCTGCCGAGCGGTGTGGAGTGAACCTCTCGCCGCCGAGTTCAGAGTTCTCCACTGGAGAGAGAGGGCAGAATCATTCTCTCTTCCCTTCTACATATGCAGGGGGAAAAAAAACCTCACTCAAGGTAACTCATTAACCCAAATTACCTTCCATTCTTATCTCACTCTGCTGGTAAGTCGCACTATCGGGCTTTGAGAAGCCCGCAAAGGTCGTCCACGTGACTTTTCAGACTCAGTGGAGACCTGCCAGTGCCCATTCCTTTACCTGACCAAGGCAGCCTCAGCAAGGTAGGCTGTAGCGCGAGGCTCACCTCTGCAGTAAGACTGCTTCGTTTGCCTCCCATTTACCCCCTGCATGAATCACGAACTGCAGTTACCACATTTAAATCCCAGCAACATCCCCTGCAGCCAGCCACCCCGCTGGTCAGCCTGCCCTTCAGCTCGATGTGGGAAAGATCTAGGAGCAGTTATTCTACCAATAACCATGTCTACAGCAGACTGTGCATCTATATGTTGTCATGGAGATGCCATGGGATACATCTGAGGGTTTTTGCTGGTTGGGTTTCTTCTGCATCACACATTTATGCAGAAATTAGGTTTTGACGAAAATAGAGAATCCAAAGTTTTCCAGAGCATAAGTGGAACATAGATCTGTGTCAGAGCAGATCAGGTCACCTTATTCATGATAACTTGCATGGGTCTTAATTTTTTATTTTCCACTTAAATTGCTTCTGATTTTGTATCTGCATAAAATCACCAAGTTCAGAGAATTAAACTAGTCAAAAACAATTGAGGGGGAAAAGAAACAGGCCATGTGTTTCAAAAGCAACAAATTAAAAAAAATGCAAGGTGATAGAATATAATAGACTTCTGCAAATACAGTGGAGCTGAAATAACTGGTCAGGGAATTGCCCTTAACAGTTTACCAGGGACATCTGAAACCTCCATCATTCTTCTAAATTCCACCTTGTCCACAAAAGACAAATCACGTGGCCAATAGAAATTATATTCCAAATAGTGCAGTAAATGCCTGCAATCAAACAGGTCAAGGACCTATCAGCTCATTATGTAATCAGAAGCTACTACCAGCTCACAAGCTGCAGACCATCTTCAATATGAGCATTTCAAAAAAAGAAAAAAAATCATCTTAGTCTTTCTATATAACATCCTTACAGTATCCTTTCTATCTATCCACTCACCTATCCGGGCTGTCATCTAATTGCGCTAGATGAATTTTTTAATTGTGCTTGGAAGGGGCAGTCAGCTGTTGGCCTCCTTCTGAAGTTATTCAGATTTGCGATGACTCTAGAGAACCTTCTGCATTTTCATACCACTGCTAGTGCAGATCCACTGACTGAGAAAAGCTCCCTTGTGTCTGTTGACATGAATAATCCCCAACGTTTTTAATATAGGCTGCCTTTGCCAGTTGGCTGACACTTGTGCTATGCCATGAATAAAAGCTATTTGATGACAGTTGAGAAATGGACGTGAGGCACTTGCTGCTATATTTCCCCTGCTGTACGGGAGCTAGTCCCTATTGTTTGTCATGTGCAGGAATGTAAAGATGTTAAAGGCAACTTGAACGCAGCCAGTGATGACATGGTAGTGCAAGGCAATACAGAGAGGTGACACCCCAAACCTCTTCTAATAGCCTCCTTCTTATTTATGTGCCTTGGATTGCTTTGCTGCCCATAGGAAGTTGCAGTTGTTATAGGTTTAGATAACGTGCGTTTTTATGCATTTACCGAGCTAGAGAATCCAAAGTGTGCTTTCACATCGACATAGAAAATATTCCGTTTATTACCCAGCTAGAGAAAGTTTAGCTTTCTGTGTATCGTAAAGCAACAGGACTAATAATGAATGGTTACTTACCAGCAACTGCTGCTCTTCAAAAGACCCTTGTGATTTGTATCTGTGGGGGTGTGCACTGTAGGAAAGCCACAAATTCCTTTTGCAAAGAACATGTACTCCAGGAAAACCACCTAAGACAACAACTCTGGTGAATCTGCATGAGTGTGCATGTGGGGTGTTGGTGTTAGCACGGAAGAAAAAGATAGGGATTAAAGGTAGAGTTGACAGAAGAAGAGGGAAAATATTTGGCTAATAGACAACAGGAGATGGATTGAGGTGTCAGAGGAGTGTGAAGAAAAAACAAGATTGAACCATCCAAGAACAAGATAAAATGAGCAGAAAGGAAGGATGACTGGGGGAGTACAGGCAGGAGGAGGGGTGGGAGGAACGAGATCAAAGGCAAACTAACATGACGGAGGGCCTTGAAGGGGAAGATAGGGAGATTTAATTGAAGGCTGAGAGAGACATGAATTCAGTGGGATTTGAAGGAGATGGGCTGGTGTGTCACAGCTGTGGGATTTTTAGAAGGAGGTTTCTGAGCAATGGGGGGGAAGAAAGTAAGAGGGGAAGGATGACAGACTGCTGCAGCATAAATATCTGCTGCAGGGGTAAGAGTCTTTTGAAGATGGCCAGTAAGGGAATGGTAGATTTTAAAGATTTAATACAGCCTAATGCTTTAGGAGACAAAGCTTACAGATAACCCATTAAAGCCCTTTTATTGCCAAGAAAAACCCCCAACAAACATGGTGAAGTTCAAGGGACTAACAGGAAGAGAGAGCACCATGGTATAATCAGCAGGCAAAAATGCTTAAAAATATAGTCAGTGGCCTGCAAAAAAATCAGCAAGAAAAGGGCTGTTATCCTCAAACAGCATTCACTTCATTCCAGCTCAAGCTGATCCTTGCTCTGGATTTTGCACTCACTGATAAGAAATAATAAGCAGATTTACAGGTTAGTCAAAGTTTTCTCCCCACTTAAGTCCTTAGCAGAGTTTTCTCTGAAAACCTGACCCATCTGAGGGCGGCACTGCTCTCTCCCCTGTTGTCAGAGCAGAGCTGGAGCTGACAAAATGCACCTGCCGTAACGACTCACCAGTAACGACCCTGCACCTTCAATATAAAGTTTCAAGCACCTGATATTAGCGTGACGTAGGCGAGTTCTGCTGTCCCTGCCTGCAGGCCTGGAGCTTTGCAGAGCACCGAGCTGTTACAGGGTGCCCCGGACCTTCGCCGCAGTGGTGCTGCCTGGGGCTTCGCGCAACAAGAGATGGGATGGTGTTGCTTTGTAGCTGACTCTGGGAATGCAAGGACAGTGCTCTCCAGTAAATGGCTGAGACGAGAATCTGCACAAAACCAGGTGAAGCAGCATGAAGAAAATATTACGTGAAAGAGCTATGTATGTGAGAGAATTGTTTTCCCCCCAAGAAGAGGGAAAATGGTGTGTGTACATAGACAGTGTCCTGGTGGTTGCAAGGCAAGACATGGTGACACAATGATGGCACAATTTTCAGATGGTATGTCAAGCAGAAGATGCTTTGGAAAGCTCTGATCGCCAGATCAGCTTTTGGGATGTGTGACTAACAGCAATGGGCCATAATAATTGTTTTTTTAAATGTCACTTCAAGCACAATTTTCTCCTGATTATCACTAGAGCACATTTCTGGCACATAGTGCCTCTGTACAGTATATCTTGGTAGTATCTGGAGCTAGCACTCAGCTCTAGGCAAAAATGTTAAAAACAGTATATCATTTTGCTCTTGCAAGGGAGAATCTCACAATTAGACCATCTGCTACCTTCCACACCAGCAACAGCTCATCGTTGTATTTGCTGATATAACCAAGGCTGGCAATTAAATAGCAGCCCTTCCTCCTTGCCCTCCTCCCAACTGCCACGGCTATACCCCTGCGCCACAGCTACTCTTGTGCAGCACCCACCAGGGACTTCCTTCTTCACCTGAAAACGAACAAGCTGCCATGCTCCCCTGATGTGCACTCTCCTTTTGCACTGGCTTTGGCTTTCTTGAGCCATTGCCACCATCCAAGGTCAGAAGACTGATGCTTACATTGCAAAGGATGGAGCTGCAGCTCCTCAAGGGCGTGATGCTCATTCCCACATCATGTCAAGCAGCTGCAGTCAGAAGAGAGCTGCCTCTGCACCTGGTGTGCCTGCTTTCATGTAGCTTGAGCCTCCTTAGGACAAACCTTCTGTCTGAAAGTAGGCTGAGAAAAGGACTGACAGCCTTCCTGCAGGTAGGAAGAGAGGATCTCATAATACTGTGTCTCTACAAGTAACTGCACGCTGGCATAGACATACCCACCCTACCTTGCAATGCAGTGGCCAGCTGTGGTGGTGTGGAGCTCAGCATGGCTGGGCACCTTCACACTTCCATTCAATGCAGCTCCTCCCAGAGCCTGAGCAGCCCAAATCCACATCCCTGCAGCACAGCACAGCCCCCTGGGCAGAGAGCCCGCTAGCTCGTTCTCTTGTATGCTCCCTGCACAGCACTGGCACTGTGGTTTGCCAACCACAGCTGCTCTGTGGTTCCATGTAGTTAGTCTTCCCCTTCCATTCCCAGCCTGTGCCCTTGCCCTCGCCACGCTCATCAGGGATCCTCCTATCCTCCACTTCTCTGCAGAAGACATCTCTCTTCAGTAGGCTGGTGGTGGGCAATGTGCCTGACTCATAATGGCTTGCTTTCTTTTGAAGAAGGTGGCATCTCTGAAGTTGGTAATTTTTATGCCTCTCAAATTCATAAGCCTCTGATTGCTGCGATATTCAGCATCTGAGTTACTACAGCACAGCAGCTGAATGCAGCGGTGTGCTCGGAGGCTGAGTGCCAGGCTGGGAGCCGATAAACACGCTGCACATGCTTTATAAGCCACAGAGACCTGGAGCAACTCCGTGGTCTCAGAGACAGCGCTTTGCCTTCTTTCGGCACATCGAACACATCAGCATGTTTTTCAGCAGGAACTGAAGACCCAGATGCAAGAAGGCAGACCTTGGGCTGGGCTTCACAATTACTTTTCCTCTGGCAGCTTTGCAGAAACCTAAATATTCATGCACTCTAATTAGCATATGTTTCTTTAAGGGGGCTTGTTCTCTTAGTGCTAATCTGAGCTGAATTGCATTTTGCTTATGGTGCTGGATGAATTCACCTGTGGGGCAGCTGCTTAGCGCAAGGGTCCCCGCATCAGCCGGATGATGAAACAGGGCTTGCTCGGCTCATTTTGATGAGCTGCCTTTTCCCTTGCTAGGCTCTTCAGCTTGGGCAGACATTTGAAACGGGAGGTGGTCTGGGTCGATGGAGATGATGTTTGTCATGGGTAAGAGGACGCGTTCGTGCTGCCAGGCAACCGGCTCTGCAGTGCCTGTGCCAATGGCTGCAAACACCTCTGCAGAGGCAGGTCTAGAGAAGGAGCAGCCAACCCGGGGCTGCAGGCTTCTGGGGGGGCCCCATCACCCCATGAAGGCTGAGGGGTGGCACAGCTACTCCCCCACAGCCCCCAGTGGAGGCAAAGTGGGAAGATGGGGCTGTGCCCCCTCTCCTGCCCCCCTGGTGGTCCCTGTCTGGAAGCTGGAGCAGTGAGGGGACCAGGCAGGGCTCTTGGGGAGCCCGGTGCCTGCTGCACCGATGGCGACTTTCTACCGTGCTTCCAGCTACAGTTTTGGTCGGTTCTGTTCAGCAGCTGCTGAGTAACATGCCCTTGCAGCACAGACCCAGGCAAGGGGCTGCTGTTTGCATGGCAGTGTAGTGGAGGTGTCTGCAGAGCCCCCTTGCCTTCTCTTGGCATGTGGCCTCAGGCACATAGGGATATTTCACCCCTTCTGCAGCAAGCTCACCAGCCCTGCCTGCTCTCTCACTTTTTCCATCCCGTGGCACAGCCTCACTGTGGGTCTGGCACAACCTAGGCGCTCCTTCGCTCACCCAATTTTCTCCCTATATTTGCATCCTAAAGAAACAAACCCCTTCAGCTTCAGCTACCCCTGGCAGGGGTAAAAGGAGGGGAGAGAAGAGGGACCCCACACTGGTGTTGGTACCAGTGTGGGGGAGGAGGTGCAACTGCTATTTCGGTTGATGAGCACTTGAGGGAAGTCCCATACTTTTAGTCTGGGTCATGAATTCCTTTCCCCAAGCCCTGCTGCAATCTGACACACACAGATTGTCAATTCAGGATACAATAGATTTTACTCATGACAGATATGCATACACAGGTATATATGCGCATGAAAAAGTCATTCAGTAGGATTAGGCAAAATTACCATAGGGTGTGCAAAACAGCAGTGTAATCCACGGCAAGCATGCCCTTTGATTACTCATTTTGATAAACCACTTTGATTTCTTCCAGTCTCTCACTCCAGGAACATTCTTACAAGGACAGTGTGGAGGCCTTTATGTTGTTTCAAGAAGTTTTCACACAGCAATAGTTACGCCTCTACGATCTTATATCTCCTTATCTCTTTCTTTTTAGTCAGGTTCTAATCTGGTTTTTATTTTACAGTTTAGGGGCAGACACCTGGAATGCTGAGGATCCTGCATATCTCATTCCATCCTGCTTTGTCCTTTGTGGATGGGATTTGGCCATAAGTCCACTGGGAGAGACATAATTTATTCAGAGACATGCAGATGACATATACTCTCACCACTTCGTGCAGCTCAAACCCTAGAAATACCGATGTGAGGTGAGAACAGGTGAGGAGAAAGGCAAGACTAGATAATTTATTGCAGCTCCCCCCTATGGTAGTTACAGATAAATCTCTGTGGGTGCAACGTTTGCAGAAGAAGTTGCATGCTGGGGGATAGGAATCGTGTCCCTTCTGGGTCCCAGGAGTAGTTCTCTTGCAGTGCCGGGCGCAGCGAGCACGAGTGTGACAGCAGTAGCAAAGTACCGCTGAGAAACAGAGTTTGTTCCTGGAGCTCCCTCCCATTTCCTCTAAATTTCATCACTTCTGCTTGTAGCGAGGCAGGTGGCACAGCTTCCCAACGCAGATGGCCGTAGGAGATGGAGCTCTGCCTCCTCCAGTGCCTGTGGGTGCAGGCGACCCAGCCTCTACTGTCCCGAGCAGCCCAGGCCAGGAAGCAGACTCTGTTAGAGTCATACACAATGTTTGCCTGATGATTCACTCCAGCGAGCTTTCCATTCCCTTGGGAACACAGAGCAGAGGCAGGGAGCAGATCAGCACCCCGCAGACCCAGTTTCCGCAATACCTAAGCTTACCCTTTTAGCGAGCCTGTGCCTTTGCTTCAGGGGAGTACGGAGAACCGTGAAAGATTATTGCTAGGAAGTATGAAGAAAGGATTTTGGTTACTGCCTTGAACTCTCATCAGTCCTCATAAGAGGTGAGGGGTGAGCTTGAGGGCTGTCACGCAAATTGGGCAAGCCGGGGCGATGCAGGGTGCTACTAGTGGGCCACTGGTCTGGCCTGGACATAGCAGAGTCAAAATACTCGACTTTGACAGCCAGCGTGCTGGTTTGTGTATGCGTAATTTGCTGCGATCATGCTATAAATCAAGATGAGGCTGCTAAAATTATGTATGACCTCATTTGATAGATTATCTAATAAAGAATTTGCTAATGCAGTTTATCACTTAAAAAGCCATACGACTGCTAAGGATGAGTACTTTGCTGCAGCACATTTAAACCTAATTGTCAGAGGAGAAAAGCAAGCGGATTTCAGAGGTGAGTTAGAAGAGCATCCTTATGAGGATGATGTCTTCACTAAATCAGTGGTGCAATGCAGCAAGCAGGGTGGAAAGGAGTCTCCTCCGGATAAAGGTACAGAAAGCTGCTAGACAAGGCTGCACTGTGTGAGAATACTGCACGGACTCACTGACCAGGAGACCCTTCATAAGTGTAAATCGTTGTATCCTAATGGGCATGCTTGATTTTATTGTTTGATCTAGTGTTGTCTTTTTATTGTTATGACATTTCAGTTCTGTTTCACTGTCTTGCAAGCAGATCTAAAATCCCCGATACATGGAAAGAAACTACCAGCTTAGACCTCTAGCTCTAGCTTGCTATTCTGGTTATCATGCTTGTCAGAATGAAAAGAGTAATTGTTTTGCTGCTATATGTTACCATCAAATATTTTTGTTCTTCCAGTCCTGTGACTCATTTAAAAAGACTGAACATCACCTCCACGTACACAAACAGAACGAAAGCAGCTCAAGCCAATGAAACAAAGCTTGTTTTGCAGGTTTGTTAACCACGCATCCTGTTCCAATCCCGAATTTATGATTAGTATAAATGCCATTTTCTTTAGTGATGATTTTACAAAGCATATCCCGGGGTCTGAATGCCCGTATACGTTCCCTGGTTGTATGATGCTGTAACAAAGCCTCCGAGATAAACATTAAACCTTCTCACAACTCTGTGTGTGTGTGGGGAGGGGGAGGTGTTAGAGAAGTGATGATTTTAAACTCCATTTTAGGTTTAGGAAAAATGAGGTGGAAACATGAAAGAGCTTACGAAAGGCCACACAGAAAACCTCTATAGGAGCCAAGGCTGCCCCAACTCCCATCTTATCTCCTGAGTGCCCAGAGCAAAACTGAAAAACATCCCCTTTCTACTGCCCGCACCTTGACCATATTCCTGCCTCATTTGCAACCCTGCCCAAAAGCTGGAGTGTGGTCTTTGTCAGGGGAAATAATGCTTTATGGCAGAAATGGGGAAGCTAGACATTGCTTTAGAGAAAGGAAGACACGATCGTTGGCATAAGAAGGCAGTACGTCATTTTACTGTGCGCTACTAAGTCAATATACTGGGTGAAACCTCCACACTGACTTAAGTGCATAACTAATGATTTGGGATTTAACAGGAGCTACTGGTGTCACAAGAAAAACAGAGATACCTGTAAAGCATTGTAAATCCCAGGGACTGGGATCAGGAGCAGAAGAAGGATATTTTGGGAGAGTTGTAAATTTGAATCATGCAGAGGGACTCCCCATGACATTTGCATAGGAGGCTCACCTAAATATTATGATGCCTGTATTGATAATGTAGTCCCAGTTGAGTAGCTGGGACTGTTCCTGAGAGAATCGGAGTCTGCGTTTCTGCGTGAACACACAAAACACAGCTGTGTGTATACATCTGACTGGAATGATTTATCTAGAAAAGAGAAAAACACAAAGTAATGGCAATATCGGCTGCCTCATTAAATGGCCCGGCTCTAAATCGGAGAAGCCACTTGAGGGGTAAGAGCATAGTTCACCACCACACCACATCACCATTTGTGGTTTCCCCCACTGACGTTAATTGATACAAACTGAGTTAGTGGATTTTACACTGAAGACGCATCTCTACAACAAGCTAGACTCCGGGCACCTGCTCACTCACCCTAGCCTGTCAAACAACCCCCTGATGATAATTTTCGGTCACACTTGACGTGGCTTAGACAGAAGATTCATCATAAAGCTTTCATTAGTCATACCTAGAGCCACCTCATTTCATGAGCTCTTGCACCTACCAAGATAAAATCTAGCTGTCAGTAAGGCTTCTCAGAGACCCACCAGTGGTTGTGTGATGCAACTTGTAGCAGCAAGGCAGAATTTACTCCTCTGCTTTTTATCTCCTGGCTGTCATCAGCAAGGCAAAGTAAAACCAGCTGCTCTGAGCCCACATTATTGCAGTGAGATTCCAAGGGAGATGATGCAGAGCCTCATTCAAAAGCAAGGGAGAATCGAGAGCAGAAATAAAGGTCCTAAGTCCATACCTTTGAAGTTGAATGCTTTTTTTTCTCAATACACACCCATTCAAAATACATGCTTCTCATGCCCACTGGGCAGTAAACTTTGCCATGTAGCTGCATGTACTGTGCTTGGCCATATGGTTAGCAATGCACTGTGAAGCTATGCATATCATAAAAATAGTACATGTAGGATTATTCCTAAAACATCACTTACGGGCCAAAAATACCCTCTAGAAGAAACAAGACTGTGAAAGTACATATTGAGGTTGCTCTCCAGTATAACAGGCAAATTCTCCTGCTGTGCAAATCAAAAGGTGGATTGCTTTGAAAATATAATGTAAACATTCCTAGAAGGACAGAACTGAAAGACATGACAGGAACTAGGGTGAGCATCTGCTCATCAGCTGTTAAAGATTGGCCAGAGAAGTCCGGGGTACGTGGCAAGAGAGCAGGGCTGCAGCTGAGGTCATACCTGAGGAACGTGCTACACTCCTTTAAAGGATGGAAATCCCACCCCACTATGCATTCCCCTAGATCATATGGGAGATCTTCAGCTGAGTCACCATAGATGTAGAAATTTCCAAGGCTGTATGCAGCAAAGTTTTACAGACATCCTATTATGGTGAACTTACATAATCTGGGTACTTAGCTGCTCAGATAATATAGTGATAGAGTTTTACAGAATTAAAAAGTTTCTCACAGATAATAATAGCAAGAATGGAATTATAGTGCTCCAAAAATCTGTAAAATAGGTCCCATTTTCTTTTTGGTTTTATTGGACATTTTGCAAGAGGGACTTACTGTAACAAAGATGATGCCTCAAACCCTATAGCCAGGAGAGAATTTACACTGAACTTTGACTTCTCAAAACATGGTTTTGCTTTTGGAAACAGAAGCTTCTGGTGACTTGGAGACACAAAAAGGCAAAGGTCAGGGTCTTAAGAGGACTGGTTTTTGTACTAACTTCAGTATGGATTCCTAGTCTTGTCTGTATGCAACACTAATATTTTGCAGAAAAGACAGGCAACTCGTTTTTTCTTGCACAAGTGGCTGCAGCAAGGGACTGCAACTAATGTGAAAGAGGATTGATGCAGACATGTTATATCTAGACATATTTCTTCTCAGATCACAGATTTTGGGGTCTATGTTACATAAAGTACTGAGGAGTTAGGTCCTCTACCAGCTTAGGTTGTAGCTCTATCAAAGCACATAAGCATATGCTGATTTGTATGAGGTGATCACATATTTGAGAAGAATGTATTGGCCTAGATGGCTGATAGACTTTCAGCAGGTCTCTAGAGTAAGGGAGTAGAAGGAGGTAAGACCTTGTAGAAAATAATGCTCACTTACTTGAGTAAAAAGTATGTCTTACACAGTGGGAAATGTACCCTTTTTTTCATATGTAAAAGCCACATTATCCCTAATAAAATAAAAACAACTTGTGATCCAGAAACAGAGTGGACTTGCATACAAACAATACAAGGGAATGCTTACTCTGGAAGTGTTTCCCCTGCACTGCTTCTGGTACCTTCATCTGCTTGTTTTTCTGAAGTAGCACCTCCCTGGTGGTTCAGCTTCTGCACAGGTTGTTCAAGGACTCTTTTCCAAGTACCAGTATACTTGCAGGGATTCGCTTTGCCTGAAAGGCACATCCTCTAAACAAATGTACCATAAACTTCTGCGGTTCCACATTTTTTCTACTCCAAAGATTGTTCTTCCGTCACCTGACCCTTTGGTGTAAAATGCATCAATAGCCTAGAAGCTAGTGTGCAAACTTCACTTGCCAAACAGCAGAACTGCTAAGGGCATCCATAGCTGAACAGAGAGAAGACTATATTCATGCAAGAGTGGAAAATTTGGTTTATTAACAGTTGGGCCGTTTGCTGTGGAATAATTTGGTCACTATCGGAATTAAACCAATTGCTACGTGATCCAACTGTCCTTTGGGAAGGTTTCTAGCTTCCACAACCAAAAACAGGACTGAAAAAAGCAAGGAATGATAACAAAGGAATTCAAGCTATCTAGTACCAGAAAGCAGACCTGACTTCCAGCTAAACACCTGCCATTAAAAACTGGCTCATAATAAAATCCGCATTTCCTTTGTGGAGTCTCATATCTAAAGCTAGCCAGGGATGGGAGGTAAAATGCCAAACCATTTTGCTTATTGACAATAACAGTCTGCCAGTTCTTTGCAGCAATAGTAAAAAAAAAAGAAAGAAAGAAAAAGGTAGCTACCCATGATGCTGCTTTTCCATCATTTTTAAAGCTGTTGTTCAGAATATTGTATTACTTTTTGTCTTTATTTATTTCCAAGTGTTATTGCTTGGCAGGCAAAACTCTTGGACTGTGTTATGTACCAATCCTTCCAGCATCTAGGTTTTCACAGTGATATTAATACTCAGGAATACTGAAACAGATCTAAGATAAATATCTCACTGTCCTCTTTGCTGCGTCCTATACATCAACTACTGCGCTAGCGTAAAGAAATGTTAGGTATTCCATGACTGGATGGAGAACAGACAAGGGAGGGCTCACAGTGAAATGCTGGGATCTCACTTGCTGTACACAAACAGAATGGAAGATAAATCAAAGCTGCTCTTTGATCCCGACAGACCAGGCCACATTCTGTTTGACTCCAGCCCCTTCGCTCCCGCACTCAAAACAGGCGTTAAGGCATCACCTCCCTCTGCTGCAAAGCGGCCGGGTCGATGCAGCGTTAATTAGGCCGGCATGAAGATGTGCAGGTCACACAGGAGCGGAGCTGTCGCTCCATCCTGAGAAGCAGCACCGCAAACCTCTCCAGGAGGAGCAGCTGGCTCGGCTGCTCAGTGCATCCCCAGACCCAGGTGCCTCAACTTGGACACTGATCACGTCCCCCCTCTGCCACTCCCAAAGGACTTCAAGGTGTTCCCTCAGACGCTATAATTAAGCCCTTCCAGGCATCAGTCCTGTTCACCCATGCGAGGACAACAGAGTATTTAAAGCTAAAACAGCCAAAGAATATATTCAAGAATCTATGATAAAAGCTACAATTTTATGCACCGTGGAGCATCCATCAAGGAAATGCACAGAGCTACTGCCACAAAATAATTACATGTGCAGAGTCCATTGTAAACACAGCTTTTATGTGCATCAGCACAGCTGAGGACAGCGTTTAAAAATATAATTATGTAATGCATTTTATGTAGTCCGTGAGCCATTCAAGTGATACCATCAGTTCAGCAAAATTGCATGCAGCAGTTCTGTATCTACTGGCCCGGGCAAAGAAACATTTTTCAAGAGCATTTTTTTTTTTTCTGCCATGAAATAGATTTGTCTCTGATGCCTATGGGGGATTTGTGTCACTGTCATTGGCCACTTTCTCTCCTACTTTCACCAATGAAGGAGAAAGAAGTGGAGAGTTATTTTTGGCCTTGCAGCAGACTCCAGCATCTAAATCAGTTAGTTCTGAAACCACTTGGGGTGGTGCTGGTTCTGTTTTAATGGCTTTAGAGGGAAGGATTTTGTGATGTCTGACTGTTAGCGAAAGGAAACAAAGCGGCTGTTGTCGGGTAGAAGGGCAAAGCAAGGTTAAGACGCTGTGTAAAGAGGCAGAGTCCAGCCTTTAGTACCAGATTTGCAGCAAATGACGAGTCAGGGCTCAGGCAATGCAGGGGAGGCTATTACTAAGCCACACACACACTTCAGTGTAGCATGAGATGTCTATTAAAATGCACAAAGAAAACAGGCTTGCAGCTACACTAATTGCTGATACTCTGCTGCTCCCTCCCATTTATTTTATCCTTCTAATGCTTACAGCATATGAGCTGCAGAAAACATAGAGGAAGCTTTGCCTTCCTTCTTGTTTAATCTGCAGTTGCAGCTGAGTTGAGGTGATGCAACAGTAGATTTTCTGAGACAGCGCCTAACAGTGCTGCTAAAGGGTAGCAGCAGCATGTGCACATATTTATCTGAGACAAAAATAGAGGTTTATAGATAGTACTTAGTGGTTGTTTTAAGGCCCCAAAGCTTTCACTACTTTGCAGGCAGTAGTTTATATGTCTTGGCCAAATCCTCCACAGAAAATTACATCTGACCTATCAAAATCTTTCTAGAGGACCCAGAAGATTGCTTTTTCATTTAAAGAGACCATTAAAGAAACCTGCACCTAGTTTCATAATACAAGATCCACAGGTGGGAGTAGCAAGAGAGCTCCTTCAGTTAGCCAGGAGCTGCTTGGCACAGAAATAGGACCTGATGCTAATTTCTAAATATGGGATCTGATATCTGCAAAGAGATTTCCTTTTCTCTGTTGGATGCTAGGTCCTGTGTAGCATATTAAAAAGGAGAGCGGGGACCAAAATCCAGGTGTCCGTATTCCTGCCTGCATTCTAGCATCATTGAGAAATATAGTTCCTTGCTTTCTCTCTTCCTCCCCATGAATATTGTATTTCTTTTTGCTTAGCACAACGGCATCGATCAGGAGACGGAAGATATCACAGCCAGAAGAGTCCATCACCGGCTGTGGCATGGCAAAGCCTAGCGAAGTGGGAGCTCTGCTTTTGGATCTCATCTGGATAATCAGCAACGTGCAACAGAATAGTTGTCTGAAAAACAGGCATAGGCATCATTCAGATGCATTTTCAAAAGGAAACAAATACAGCACCATTTGAGAAATTTCAGAATTGCCATGTCACAGAATCACGGAATCGTTGAGGCTGGAAAAGACCTCTGAGATCATCAAGTCCAGCCTATGACTCAACACCACCACATCGGCCAGATCACGGCACCAAGTGCCACACCCAGCCTCTCCTCAAACACCTCTAGGGACAGTGACTCCACCACTTCCCTGGGCAGTGCATTCCAAAGCCTGATCACCCTCTCTGTGAGGAAATGATTCCTGATATCTAACCTAAACCTTCATTGATGCAGTTTCAGACCATGCCCTCTCACCCTGTCACTAGTTGCCCAGGAGAAGAGCCCGAGCCCCATCTGACTACAGCTTCCCTTCAGGCAGTTGTAGGGAGTGATAAGGTCCTCCCCCCGAGTCTTCTCTAGGCTAAACAATCCCAGCTCCCTCAGCCTCTCCTCATGGGACTTTCCCTCTAGCCCCTTCCTCAGCCTCGTTGCTCTCCTCTGAACCCGTTCGAGCACCTCAATGTCTTTCTTGCAGTGAGGGGCCCAGACCTGCACACAGCACTCAAGGTGAGGCCTCACCAGGGCTGAGTACAGGGGCAGAATTACATCCCTGCTCCTGCTGGCCAAACTGTTCCTGACACAAGCCAGGGTGCCATTGGCCTTCCAGGCCACCTGGGCACACTGCTGGCTCATGTTCAACCGGTTGTCAACCAGCACTCCCAGGTCCCTCTCTGCTGGGCCGCTCCCCTGCCACTCCTCCCCCAGTCGGTAGCGCTGCAGAGGGTTATTGGGGCCAAAGTGTAGGACTCTGCACTTGGTCTTGTTGAACTTCATCCTGTTGGCCTTGGCCCATTGACCCAGCCTGTCCAGGTCCCTCTGCAGTGCCTTCTTACCCTCCAGCAGATTGACACTCCCCCCAGCTTGGTATCATCTGCAAACTTACTAAGGGTAGACTCAATCCCCTCATCCAGGTCATCAATAAAGATGGGGACTGGGCCCAGTACTGATCCCCAGGGGACACCACTTGTCACCGAACACCAACTGGATGCAGCACAATTCACCACCGCTCTCTGGACCCAGTCATCCAACCAGTTTTTTACCCAGCAAAGGATGCATCCGTCTAAGCTGTGGGCTGCCAGCTTTTCCAGGAGGATGCTGTGGGCAACTGTGTCAAAGGCTTTGCTGAAATCGAGGTAGACCACATCCACAGCCTTCCCCTCATCCACTAGGTGGGTCACCCACTCGTAGAAGGAGATGAGATTGGTCAGGCAGGAACCTTCCTTTCCTAAAGCCATGTTGGCTGGGCCTGATCCCGTGGTTGTCTTCTATATGCCACTTGATGGCACTCAGGATGATCCGCTCCATAACCTTGCCAGGCACTGAGGTCAGGCTGACAAGCCTATAGTTAGTTCCCTGAGTCCTCCTTCTGGACATTCTTATGGATGGGCGTCACATTGGCCAACCTCCAGTCATCTGGGACTTCCCCGGTTAGCCAGGATTGATGGTAAATAATAGAGAGAGGCTTAATCAGTTCTTCCGCCAGCTCCCTCAGCACCACAGGATGAATCCCATCCGGACCCATGGACTTGTTGGGATCCAGTTGGCACAGCAGGTCACTAACTACTTCCTCCTGGATTACAGGAGGGGTATTCTGTTCCCCATCCCTGTCTACCAACTCAGGAGCCCAGTTGCCCTGAGGACAGCCAGTCTTCTTGTTAAAGACTGAGGCAAAGAAGGTATTAAGTACCTAACCCTTTTTTTATCTTCTCTTACTATGTTCCCCCCTTCATCCAACAAGGAATGGAGATTTTCCCTGACCCTCCTTTTCTTATTAACGTATTTCTAAAAGCACTTTTTGTTATCCTTTACAGAGATGGTCAGATTAAGTTCTAACTGAGCTTTTGCTTCTCTAATTCTCTTTCTGCATGACCTTGCAATATCCTTAAATGCTTCCTGATTCACCTGCCTCTTTTTCCAGAGTTGATACACTCTTTTTTTTTTCCCCTGAGTTTTTGTGAAAGCTCCCTGCTCAACCATATCGGTCTTCTTCCCCAACGGCTCATTTTACAGTACATAGGGACAGCTTGCTCCTGTGCTCATAATTTCACACTTAAAGTAAGCTCATCCTTCTTGGGCCCCTTTGTTTTTAAGGGCTGATTCCAAAGAGATTCTTTGAACCGGTGTCCTGAATAGTCCAAAGTCAGCCCTCCAGAAGTCCAAGGTAGAGGTTTTGCTGATGACCCTCCTAGCTTCACCGCATATTGAAAATTCTATCATATATATAGGATATATATATAATATTTATATGATATATATATCTTATATATTCTATCATATATATATTTGATTCCAGAGCCACTGAGCTATTTAGACGCTTCCTTCCCCATGGAAATCCCTATAAAATAAATTTCGGAGATTAAGCTCTCTGTGCTTTCAGTGGTAGAGACTGGACAGATTATGTAGATACAGACTTATATAGTGATGTCCCTTAGATTTACAGTGAGAGCTAAGGCAGCTACCAATGCTGTGTCTCCACTGAACAACCTACATGTCTGCTGGTGACCATATTTCATGTCACATTACACAGTAAAGATAAGATTTTGCACTAACACTTGATGTAAATATAATATGTACACATATATAGAGAGCATAGATACTGAGCAGAATCTGCATATATTATCAGGAAAGCTTGGTCTGGGAGAGGTCTAAGTATTTAAATGGTTTCTGTAATTAAACATGAGGAAAAGTAAACTTTTGCATTGTTTAAGTCATTCAGCATGTGATTTTTAAAGTTGAAGTCAGCAGAACTTTTTGAGAGAGATTTTATCATCTCCAACAATTACTGCTTTGCATCACAATGTGTATGGTGTAGTCAGTCAGCATGAAGTCTTACCTCCTACCATGCAGACAAGCAGAAGGTATAAATAAACTACTTTTAAATTAACTTTCTAAGCAGAATTGGTCAGTGGCCAATTAAGAAATACTTCAATGTGTGGTATCACCATCCAATGGGGGAGTTTTGTAGTTGTTTCTTTTTTGTAAGATGCAACATTTTATATTCTCAAGGAATTTGTAATTGTCAACTTGAACGTGCTCAATACTTCTGAACAAGACATATTTAACAACGCATGCACACAGCGAGCTGAATTTCAAAACCACACTGTTGAGTTTATATGCCTGTGGCAGGAGATAATACCTTTGTAATTCTGGTTCAGGATGTGTGATACCAACAGGTGAAGACCAAATCGTTCTTTATATGTCTGAACTAATCCAATTGGAATGGTATCAGTATAAAATGAGTTCAAACATTTACAGTTTCGGAGCCTAAAATGCTATATTTACTCCCTTTCAAAGGAAACATGTTAAGTAGAATACTGTCAGCAGATGAGACACAGGGAAGAAGCAGGAATGAATAGGCAACATGACTTCCTCAGGATCACATAACAGATTTGTAGAGGAATTCACAGCAGAGCCCCTGACTTGTGTTCCACACATTGCTAACCACTTCTCAGGTCCAAACTGCTTGCAGTGTGCCTCTCTGTAGAGATATCACAACACTGCACAGAACATGTTCATTGAACATTTGTTACACAGAACTGGTTTAAGGTTCTCAGCACAAAAGTTACTTGAAATTGTATGTTCCATCCAAGTACATTCAGCACAACTTTATGGCTTAAATGCTAATAGAAAAATGGATTAAGAAAACCACTTTCAAATGGAAACTATTTTATATGACCAGAGGGAACCTTCAAAACAAAAAATTAAATAATTTATGTCGGTGTCTTCTGGGTGAAGCCTGGCTGTGAGTTCCTAGGTAGAAATGTGCAAGCAGAACGTCGTGTCCTAGAAAGAGGAGCAATGCCACTTCTACCTTTTCCAGAGAACTGAGGATCCCAGCACTGACATTAACATAGAAAAAAAAAATATTTAAAAGCATAGGGAATCCTTCAGAACGAGCAGCTACAAAGAGGTTAGTGCTAAGTGTGTTTATTAGTTAGCAAAATTACCTAGGTGTAACTAAAACTCTGATTTCTTGAAGCCAATCAATCATTCTTCAAATATGGTACATATGTGAAACTGTTACCTCTCCCAAAACAGACGACTGCCTTGGCACAGCAGAGTAAGTAATACTGCAGGGTAAACAGTGGAATTTGGTCACAGGTTTGAAGGAGTGTCAGAAGGAGAGCCATCAACCCCGTGCCCTTAAATTCCTTCAATGCTCGGCCTGTAATCCCTCATACTAATGTTATTTATACAGTGTTTATTAAAACAGGTTTCTAATTTCAGCTGCCTCACTTAAGTCACCCGACGGCTAGTGGCCCGTACACTAAACTCCGGCTGAAATAATGGAAGCAACACGCAACACATAGGTAATCTCATCCCCTCCTCTAGGATCACAGTAACACGTTCCCGCTCTTCCGAACACCACGGCTCAGCACACGTGGCTACTCAAGCTGTATTCCCTTAAAAAGGTGGGAGTTGGGGAAGCATTGGCTATTTGGGGAACTTGCATGCAAAATATGTTTAAGTAAGAAGATACCAGCAGATGGATTTCATGAAGGCAAAACATTGAGCAAAATGCCATAGCCAGTCCAAATAGTTACAACAGCAAATGAGAAACGTGAAACTGAAACCCAACTTGTAACCACATCTTGGCAGTGTGCAGTTGCAGGTAATAATTGTCTTTACAGTCCAAATTCTCATGTACTTCCCGGCCCATGAAATGGAAAGTTGAGAACATGATCGTCTTGACTGGCAGACTGAGCAGGTGGATGGCAGTTTTGAACTTGGAAACTACAAAAGAGACTCAGCCTTTGGAACAGTAGGTGCTGGTCAGCCTCTTCCAGGACAACCCTGCAAAGCACCTGATCATCAGGATATTCCCTATTACTCACTATGCACAATAAAAGGGCAAGGGGTGGTATGTCCTCCTCTCATCAACAAGGATGACAACAAAACAACTGTTTCAATGAGAAGGTGATAGCCAACTATGGGCATTGTGAGTGTTTCTAAGGGCATGGTGAATGTTTCTTTCCCCCATGGAAAAGGTAGGTAGATGTAGGGAAAGATCCACAGAAGTTCCTACCCTCCATTATATGCCAGATTTTCTAGAATTCATTATTGTTGGCTTAGACATCAAGCCAGTTTAAAGTATCTATTCATCTGGCACACGAAGGTGAGAAATTGGTCTGTTACAGATTCAGAGAGTTTAAGGCAAGAATGGACCATTACAATCACCCTTTCTAATCTCTGATGTATCATCGCTCTTTCAAGTCAGTAACCCTGTATAGAACCAAATAACCATCCATTTAAGTATCTGGTTAAAATGTGTCTTCTGAGAATTATTCGGTCTTGTCTTGAAGAGGAGGATATGGACAATCACTCCTTAGTAGGTTTTTTTTAGCAATATACCACCCTTTCAAAATATAAGTCAAATTTCTAGTTTGAGCTTGCTTAGCCTAAGGTTCCAGACGGCTGAGATGTACTTGACCAGTCTCCTCACATTCTCTTGAGCAATTCAATAATTTTTTGTTGACCATGCAGTCTTACCATAAGGGTACTTTATACCAAGCAAATCAACTCTCAACTTTCTTCCTGATAAATATGCTCTCCACTAAGGCTCTCCCACTAAAGATTCCAGGCCTCAAATCTGTTTGTGGCTTTCTGCACAAACTTTAATCAGCACCTAGGCAACTAACTTCTCAGTCATTGCACTTAAAAAAAAAAAAAAGAAAAGAAAAAAGAGTGATATTGGGACAGAAAAGGCACATAGGAGGTGAAGGAAAGGGGTCTCTAACCAGCAAGTCTACAACATTGCAAAAAAGTTCAGGTCTAGATTTCACCTGTTTTACTTTGTCTCCTTAAATTTGAACATTACCTTTAGATCTAGACGCACAGGAACAGAAGAAGTAGGGAAATCATTGTATTTCCACAGCTGAAGAGAAATTCTAGAGCCCCTGCATTACACCCAGAACTGCCTAGCCCACAGGCAGGACAGCGCTCAGACAAATGCTGCAACTGAAGAAGAGCAAAGAGGAGCGAAGCCTGGAGAGCGCGGACCTGCCGGGAAGAGCTCTCCTGCTGCCAAGCGCAAATTGGGACTGCTTCCACTCAGCCCTTCTGTAGGTCGTCTGGTTTGACCTGGAACAGAGGACTGATATTTGGGCTCCAGGCCGTGGCTATTCAAGGACTGAGTTCATATTTGCTAAGCTGTTAATTACTGTGTAGGACTTAGTTTAATACCAGTGACACAGCAGGAAGTATCCCAAAGTCTCTGCTTTGCCATTCTCCACCGGTACCAAGGGGAGCGTATGGCACTTCTTACTTCACATTATTATGTCTTTTAAAATGATCAGACCACAGTTTCAAGAAGGAGCCATCCTAGGAATGGCATCTATTTAAAAGAAAGGCAATTTCCAATTACTACAGTCTGTAAAAGCCAGAGATCAGATTCAATTACACTGCACTTTGCAATTTACAATCTGTTGGTGCTCATTCCAGCAGAGGCTTGTTAAATGCTCTCTTGCTGCAGACCTTCAAAATGTGCTTACCTACTGAAAAAGAAGAGGTTCTCAGCCCAGAGCCTCACCATAACTTAAGCCACCGAAACCGAGGCCAGTCTCCAGTCTCTACTCAGGAACTCCACTTAGGCAAGGATGGTACATGGCCAGGTTTTGGCCCAGCAAAGGAACCTTGAGGGCTACTGAGTAATGTTAGCATGAGCCCAAATTTATAGTATGAATTCACCAGAATACACAAATATGCTGTTCATATGCCGACAGGCACACTGACCTATTACTTATATGCTTCTAAATCCAGCATTTGAATGTCCTCTTTCAGTTTTCCTTTTTTTTTGAGAGTCAGGCCCTCCTGGCTTCACAGCTTGGTTGCTATTGCTGTGGCACATCAGGTCTCCAGAGGTAACAAGAAGCATGTGGTGAAGGTGCTTGCCCTAATATTTCCTAATGCACATTCCAACAGATCAGTGGGAATACTCACCACCAAGGCAGGTTGCAAAATCCAAAGGACCACAAAGGTAATGAGATTCCCAGGCAGGTGGCCTTTACAAGCCTCTCAAGTACCATGCAAATTATCCCTTAGGTATGCTACTATAAAAATTAAGCAGCAGTGCTAAAGCAAATAGAAATGTATCAGTTCACACCAGATCAGGATCTGTCACTCTTGAGGAAATTATGTAATGGTGTTATGTGATGAATTGATTGAAGACACCAACACGGGTTTCCAAAGACTCTATGGCTCGGACAAAATGCAAAGTGACTTGTGACCTGTTGCAACAAAGCAAATTCAAAATACACCATTAAGGGTGATAGCAAAAATATTTGCAAAAATGGAAAATGGTTATATGTCTAAACTTGTCCCAGAACTGGGTTCAACCCACTCACAGATTTACTCCTTCCCCCTTTTCTGCACATCTACTTGCATGGACCTTGTCAAACACCAGAAAATATGAAACTAAAGCAGAGGAGGAGAACATTAACAGAAATAACAGCACGTATCTCTCAGTATTTAAAGATGAGACTAATCTTCCAACAAGAAAATTGCCAGAAACAACGAACTGAACGTCCAAGAAGGCAGATCAAAATGATCTAAAATTTGTTTAGGAGACTAGATACCAACAAGAGTAATTTCCATTAAATCTTGCCTATTAACAACGGCATAGTGTGAAGTTAGCACACTCATGAACGGACCATTGACCTTACATTGTGGTTATTTAACCTACTGCACAATGGTGCAGTGCACCACGAGAAAACACAGTTCAAAGTGGGCAGCTCCCACTGTAAATTTAGCTTTTGTCCTGGGATGCATTTGTTTTGTACATTCAATTTACATTTCTTTTAAATACTGTGACCTCTTTGGTCCCCTTTCTGCACTTCCTTTTTCAAACTTGCCTTACCAGGTGGCAGTAAGCTTTCATTTCTGTTTTGCTTTTGGGTGTGGTCAAAGCCAAAGATACTTATCTGCTATTGTTCCCAGGAATAATGAACTATGCTACCAGAGACAGGGGCTAAAGCGGGTTTGTATAATCAGAGTAATTTCAGAGGAAAGCATGGAGTCAAGCTCAGGTTGCATAAATTACTCCCAAGTCACAGGAGGAACCAGGTCACATAGCAGACGGCAATCCAAAACCTAGATTTAAGCAGGTGTCAGATGACCCTTCTGCCGTGAAGAACGATCAGAAAAAGCACCGCGGGGAGGATGAACGGGAGCAGATCTCTGAAGGAGCTGCAAGAGCCCCAGTTCTCTCAGAAGGCCGAGGACCGCAGAAGCAGGCAGCAGCCTGCAGAACTGCACACTCTTACCTCACCAGCCCTCGAGGGAGCCCAGCCAGAGCAGCACGTGGGCAGCCTCCCAAGAAGAGGTTTTGTCCCTAAACAGTGGG
Organism: Trogon surrucura; assembly: GCA_020746105.1. NCBI lineage: Eukaryota > Metazoa > Chordata > Aves > Trogoniformes > Trogonidae > Trogon > Trogon surrucura. The sequence continues at coordinate 96,696,671 of CM036618.1, read as the reverse complement.
GCGAAGGAGGTTCCAAGGAAGAGGTGAAGCTGACTTTGGCAGCCTCGAGGAAAATCCCAGGGCAGTTTTTGAGGTGAAATGAGAGGAGAGCTAGGAGGCAGGCAAACTCGGAAATGCAGCAGCTGCAATATCCATCAAAATGGGAGCCGCATACAGATTAAATATGAAGAAAGACATAACTTCTGAGCTATGAGTACCATTGGGAAAAGGAGCCAGGCAATTCGGTACAGAGGGAGCTTCAAAGCTGCGTGTTTTTAGCTAAACAAACTAAATGTTAACAGGAGACACTGACATGAAGTTGGCTCTTATAAGGAAGAACTTTCCCTTCCTCCTCCCAGCAAGGCAGCAAGCCAAGCTGAAAGCCGATGATCAAAGGTCAGTCACCGCTCCTGAATCTCACTAGTTATCAGGATCTCCGCTGGAAACAAATGCTTTCACACTACAGTCGAGCACGTTTATAAGGGCTGCTGAAAGCTACATTTCAATTAATGCAGAGGTAATACACTTTGGGTTCTGGGCGACATCAGTATGTGAGATATTTCGAGTGGCAGTGAGTCAATACTCTATTACCAGCAGCTCTGCAGGCAAAGAACCCGCTGGGAACAGGGACGCAGCTACGCTCTCTCCTCCCAGGAGGGGCCAGGCTGGGGAACCATCCATTTCTGCTTGCTCCGTGCTAGGGGTTTTTGGGTAAGACGAGAGCTTTGGTTTCCAGGATTATCAGCTCAGCACCATTATTAGAGCCTTACAGTCACTGTAATAGTATGTTTCAAAACCTGTTTCACAAAGAAAAAAATAAAGCTTCTGCAAATGAAAAGGCTGCTAACGTGAATTTTGAAAGCCAGATTTTATCTGCACTAATAAAGTGTTGGCCTTAGAGGCCTTGCCTACCTATATTCCCCAGAAAGTTAGCATCTCGTCATTTCTGTTGGAAAGTACTATTTATATTACTTACAAGGGATCATGCAACTGGGGTCACAGAGAGAATTATTTATACTTAGAGAAGGAAACATGCAACATTTCACGTTTCCTGCACAAGACACTCTTCGGTTTCTCTCAGTTTGAGTCTTGGCTACAAACTGCATTCCACTTTTTGACCTTGAGCAGCTGGGAAGTAGCTTCTGGTCTAGACAATTAGGAAGAAACTGAAATAATGTTTGAGTATTGGTGTGGGGCTGTGTGCTTTTGAGCAGAGCACCCTTGGCCCATTGATGGCAGATAACCCCCCCACGTCTACCTGGAATTTTCTGCCTCTCACAATGGATGCTGGTACGAACAAGGACTTTCTTTCACTGCCTGCAAAAGTTACTCAAGGAGAAATTTAGCAAAATTACTTAAAGATCTGTCTGAAAGACATCATACCGGCAGGCAACTGTGTTTTTTTTTCCCATGAGAGTGTGTTGGCAACTCCATCCTGCTGTGTCACATGCATACACAACAGTGCTTTGCAGAAAAACAAGAACTTAACAAAGGAAATGGCAAAATCACGCAGCTAATATGGGTGGACTAAAATGAAGCCGAAGAGGAAATAAAAGATGATATATCCACAAAGAGCGATTAAGTTGTGGGCGTTAATGAAAAACAAAACTTTTCTTCATTGAGATAGAGTAGTTGGGGCTGAACAGTACCCAAAACCTAATATGCATTGAACGGAGAAACAAAACTGTATTTTTTTTAATGAATGAAATTCAATTGGGAGATGGTTGGCATGAAGTCTAAGCAGAAATTAAGACCCACTTCAATCCATAGAATAGGAGTCAAAGCTATAGACTTATCTTTTCACTAGGATTCATTTCATCCTTCGACAGGCAGATAATGGAAAGGAAGAGAGGAAGTCAACACAACAGCTTCAGAAAAAAAAAAAGTAAAAATCTAACTCACAAGTTGGAAAATAGCAGCTCAGTGTGCTTCGTGGGTTTTCTTCCCCCCCTTTAAATTATTGTAACATTTATTCCTCCACAGTGTGTTCAGGTTTCTTGTATGTTCATTACTTTAGAAAGGAATTTGAGTGGAGTGGGAGTGCATAGCCAAGTATGTGATTTGGAGTACCTACGGCTTTCTTTAAAAATGCAGATTTATCTCCCTATCAGCTGATTTTGGAGATGTGCCAACTAAGTAGGTAGCACACAAGAAAAGCAGCAGTCCCATTCTTTTCTTCTTAGCAATTACCTCTTCAATTAAAGTTGGGACCAATCTTTTTCAAGTCTTTGTCATATTGTTGAAACACATTCGAACACAAAACTGCTTGTTGTGCAGCAAATAATCCTTATGTCATGCGGTGTTTAAAACCTTACAGTGAGAGAGATCTCTGCATAGGACACTTCCATACTTCTATAGAGCTTCCCGACTTCACTGTGGCTCTGGAAAGATGTGGAGCTCACTGCATGCAGAGCCCACATCAGCAAAACCCATCAATAAAACTTTGCAAGTTACCAATGAAACCCACAGATTGCTGTGCGCTTGCTAAAGTAGTGCCACTGTGGAAAAACTGAAGAGGCCAAAGTTTGCTTTCCTGGTCTCTATCAGAACAAGGAAAAACTGCCTTCCACTTGCTGCTTTTCTCCTAGGCCCGCCTATTCCAGCTGACCTTTGAGCAGGGCACAGATCACGGTGCAGAAAGCAGCATTGTAGTTCAGCTTCCTTGACTCACCTGGTTTCCATGTGAAGTTTAACCTCATTATCAACAACTCTCACTGACACACTCAAAAAAGGGCCTTTGAAATCCACAGGCTATAACTTAATCAGTGCTGCAACTCCTACAGAGCACTTACTGCTGAAACACGGATGACTGTTTCTTTGGAGGTTTGTCACATTTTATTTCACGGATCGAAAAATTAAGCCATCATACATACCAAATTCACCCACCTCAGTTATTTTGCATATAAGTCTTGATTTCGCTAGTTGTTCTGTATGCTATACCCATTTTGTGCACAAAGACGAAAACCCCAGCCAGAGTCAGGTCCTGCTGAAAGCTCTGACTCATCCTCATATTTCTCTTTGCTCTAGGCCCTATCTTTCTTCCTAACTTTTATAATCTTTCTCTGTAAGAAAGACTAAGAAAAAAGTCTTTTCCCCCCATTTACTGATGTTAGTGAGGGTAATGGCTTTTGTTCACAGCCTTAATATAGCACCATCACCATTCTCCTCCAGCTTTTCCATGGAACAGCCTACTTCATCTCATCAGTAGTCACCAAGTCAGTTGAAACGTTTCTATGGATTCCAACGGGCACTGAAATAAGTCCTTACAAAAACCAGCTTGTGCAATTTTACTAAAATCTACTTTATACTAGGTGATTTTTTTTTTTAGGGAAGACTTTAATACTTGGGTCTATTACATAAGTCACTGAACAGCCCATAGGCCCACAGCCTCCAAAGTGAAAATAAATGGAAACGCTAATTGAAATCATGCCTGCAGTTCACACAAAAGCTCTGTATCTTCTAGCCTTCTGCAACCAGGATGGGAAAGTACTTGTCGCATTCAACAAATTAGTGACCAGCACCAAAAGTCTTAAGCATGTTCGTTTAACCTGATGGGCGATCAGTCAGAAGGCAAAGACGACCACAGTCCTCTCACCAGTCGACTCTCTGTGGTGTTTGCTGCTGTAGAGTCTAATCCTTGCTAACCTCTGGCAGATGCACCAACAGTCTTCCCCCAAGTTATGCAATTGTTCACCTTTTGTTCTTCTTCACTCATTAATCTGTTCTAAGGAAAACAGCAGCATTTCAGCTACAAGTACAAACGTCATTGCGTGAGCCTAGTGTCAGGTGAAAGCTCATGGAAGAGGGGATTTAATTATCTCTTTTTCTTTTTTTTAATACCTATTGAATTTCATCCTGTAATCTCAGGCAACACTTCTCACTCCTGGTGCGCCTGTGAGATGAGAACACTGGCATTTGGCTCTTCTTTCTCCTGGTCTTGAAAATCTAGCTGCAATTAGCAATGCGCAAAACACCTCAGCAGAGCATCAGCATTTCGAGGTGGCTCACATTTTTTTAAAATGTCATTTCCTCACCACATAAGCTAAGTGTGAACAAAAGTACTTTTCTGATCATAGCTTTGGATACGTTACATGGCAGGATTGCTCACACGGCAGAGAGTGCAGAGCGAGGTGACTACATCTACCGGACTTAGTAAAACATAGTCTACTACACTGAATAGAGACAAGTTTTCCTCAGGCAGAGAATTATTTGGTTTAGCCATAGGCTCCTTCATATCAGACTCTTTCCTCACAGGGTCATGATCCACCTGAGCTGACTTGACATTGATCTACAGAGTCCAGAACCAAAGTCCAAGCAAGAGTGGAAAACCCATTCAGTCTTGAATTTCAAACTTCAATTTTCCTTCCTTCACCCCTTTTCCTCCTCCCTGGCAAGAAAACCAGCATCAGGTTGCTTGGGTGCAGCGTTATGCAAACCTCACCCACAGCAGACCCCAAGAGTCTTTGTCTCTAAAGCACCAGGCTCTGCACCTCCTAACTTCAACTATTCCTCAGTGGCTCTTTGCAGAACTTCTACCTACAAGCCCAGCCTACAGTTCCGTTCTCATGTGAGTTTATGTCTGCTCCCTTCATCCAGGGTAAATAGAACTAAGGTTGGGCCCCTGTTCCTCTGAAGGATCCAGCTCACCATCTGACAGGATGCTGAACATAGATTTGGCCCGTCAGCACTGTAGCGCTCTTTTCACACAAGCTGCTGGGACATTTGCTATAGCTCAGCAAAGCAGACAGACAAACATGAGAACAGCCCCTAGGTAGGAATCAAAGTAGTGACATTATCTACTCACCTACTTAAATGTTTAACTGCATCAGAGCTGATGTGACCTAGCTTTAGCTCTGGATTTTAATGCCAGAGTTTGGATTTTTCACTTGCTGCTTCAAAGGAAAAGCAGCAAGACTACTTTTTCAGATACTGAACTCCAGCAGGTTTAGCTAATGTCAGGGGAAATCATGAGTCCTTTGGAAATCTCGGAAATTTAGGCACATAATTCGTGAAGTAGATTGTACAAACGATGCAGCCAAATAAGTAAATTTTGGCAATAAAACAGTCATTTACTGAGGAAACAGCATACATAGAAGAAGAATTAACTGGGAGGTAATATTTTGTAAAATTATTTGCTCAATTTCCATGTAAACTATCAGCAAATCTTGGAAATTACTTTGGAGATTTCCAGTTACTGAAGCGCTGTTGCCAGCTTTCTATTTCCATGCCACAGAAACAAGAAGACCCACTGAACAATCCTCCCTTGCTTCCATGCTGCTTTTAGGCAACTTTTCCGCTATTTTCTACATTGTGACATTTTTAAACAGTAAGAAGATTCCACCTGGCAGTGCACGCTGTCCCTCTCTCCATTTCTGAAGCACTGTAGGATCTGTGGTTCACCATTGCTACGTGCACAGAGGAAAGAGGCTACAGAAAAAAACCCTAAGACATACAAGTCCATTACTTTGAGACATAAAGACAACTCTACCAGCTCTGTGCTACCCCTGCAGCACACAATTTTTAATGCAGACAGGGTCCTGAAGACCTGAAGAGGGACCCTAGAAAGTTGTGTTTCTGCCAGTCCTCCTGTGAGTCACGGGAACAGGATCATAAAGTTAGGGCACTATTTATTTCCATGTTAGCTCCACCAAATAGGAGTGAGCCAGGTACAAGCACTAAAACAAGAACGAGCCTGGCCTTTAATCCAAACTCTGAGACTTGACACAAGCTTGAAAATGTAATAGTAAATTTATTTTTAAAAAAGGTTCAATTTCCTTCTAATATATTGATGCACTTATCTCCGGGGTTGCAGCTGCCAGCCAAAATCTATCCATCTCCAGGGACGAATAGTTAGTGAGATTATGAGATCATATTCTCCAGAATGAATTCCCTAGTATTCACTTTGTCCAGCTTCGATTCATGAATTCTGCACAAAATCTGTGAGGGAACACAGTGCATCTCAGTTGAAGATGACTCGATAATAAACAAGATTATTTTATAAACACAGAAATTAAAGGTCAATAAACAAAACCTATTTTAATAACATCTTTTGCATTTTTCCCCAAGAGAACCAGAGCAGCAAGTGAATTTGTGTTTGTATGAAAACTCGAGCTCCACATACTCTGCTGCTGTTAATCAGTGCTCTAAATTGCTCTTGGGCAAGCCTGTTTGCATCAGCTGCGGATGAGGCCTACGCTGGATTTGATTCACCTCTGGGTATCGGAGAGAACTATGCTAAAATGGGCAATAGTAATACTGATACCAAACAGAAGTAAGGTGCAGAACATTGCCCTCTCCAAGAAGAGCAGAGCGCATCTTAGGCAGACAGGTTTTGTGTTTCTAGATGTAGGTCCTAATTAAATCATCCACCGGTAAATGAGTGGATGGTAATTTTTTTGGCCGAGCGATAAGCAAGAGAGCTTAACAGTCTGTTAAAACATTTTATCCCCTGCATGGCCATATTCAGCCTATCTATGGCCTGCCTTTTGAGGTATCACTGTATTAAAAATGTTCTTCCCTGAAGGTATTTCCATACTGCAGCAGATGTCACTGACTTGGCACTATCTGAAGGGTCTATTAAAAGTAATGCAATTAATTACTTGGGTTGTCATCACAGCACTGCTTTTGAGATATTTAAAATGGTATATTATTGATAGCCTAATCCTGGAAAGTGCTGAGCACCTTGACACTCAAGTGCAGACACTGAGACAAGGGTCAATGCAGGCTCCCCAGTCACTGGGCATCCTTGGGTCCCTGCAGTGCCACCGCTTCCAGGAGACCTGACCCAGCAAGCAGGCACTGTGGCCAGCCCTGGGTGTTTGGAGTACTGAATATCACTTTCCCATGATTTGGAAAAGCAACATTCGCCGCAGACCCACACTGGAGCGGAGAGGCATGGCAAGAAGGGATTAGCAGAAAGGAATGGCGAGGTACTACCCATAAACCCACTTCCCATCACCTCACTCAAGGCACTGATCCTGCATAACCTGTGGTGGCAATAACGTGGGAAGAGAGGAGTCAAGAGTGAAGGAGTAAAGTCGAGCCAGGGAAAGGGGGAAGGAAAGGATGTTTTGCTACATTTTAGTGTTTGTTCTATTGCTTTTCAATGCCCAAATCAGTGATTAAATACATATATAGTAATTGGCAATATAATAAGTCAAGTCTAGCCTGATTTGCCCATGATGGTAACTGAAAGTGATCTCCCTGTCTTCATCTGAACACATAAGCTTTCTCATTCCTGATCTTCCTACTCTCTCTCTCTCTCTCTCTTTCCTGTTGAGAGCAGGGGGGTAGGTTGTGAGCAAGCAGCTGGTGAGAGTTTGGCTGCCAGCCATGGCCATCCCACCACACTGAGATACTGAACATCTCGTATGGACAAATGCTGAATCACACGCAAAGAACGGAGAACTACAGCACCTATGGAAACTTCAATGAAAGGAAGTGGCTCCTGGCACCCGCTGAGCACTGAACTCAGCCAGGGCTAGATCACCACCTTTGCTGAACTGTCTGGCTGCATCTTATTTTTTCATCAGGAAGTCTCTCTTGGGTTCTGCTAAATTTCTGCCAATACATTTGACGTCCATCTTGGGACGGCAAATGTAATATAGCAAAGCATCCTTGAAAAATTGCTGAGCTCTGCTCTATGGCAGTAATGACAGCATCTATTGACAATAAAACAAAAAGGAACAAATTCTGAGAGGTGAAAAAATGTCTATAGGCATACAGAGAATAAGAGAAGTAAGAGTAATCTACTGCCTGGGTCTCCAAAGCACAAATCTTTGGTTAATTTCAGTTGCCGATATTGCTGCTGTTTGTTTCATTTTTGACATACCACCAGCAAATTAAAAGGAAGCATCAGATATAGTGTTACATTATAGAAGATAATTTACACAGAGCTTCCTTTCAAAATTGATTCAAATCATCTCAGATGTGACCCAGGTCATGCAAGCTAAGATCTCCCTAAACGCTATAAACAGAGTAAGAAGAAATCTGAATTTGAAATATGAAGAGAGGGAGATGTCTCCAGGCAACTTTCTGAGCATCCTCAGTGACATGGTAGATAGAGTCATTGGCACATTAATGACAGTCATGCTCAGCATTAAACTGAAACTTTTTTCAAGTGCTACCAAGGGCCAAGAAATGTTACAAGGGAAGTAATGTAAGTGTGGTTAAAGTAGAAAGAAAATACAACACAAGCAGATTTAGGACTTCAGCTGAAGTCTATTGAATTCAGGGTAGAAAGCCCTTGACACAGTAATGCTTTAGATCTTTCTTGAGTGAAACGAATACAGCCCAGCATTTTCTCTGCAGGAAATAAAGCTGCAGATACTATTCCAAGACCAGAGACAAATCTGAAAAGTGAGAAAGTGAATTAGAAGCAAAATTAGGGAGCTAGCTAGGTACGACTCTGTCATGCAGTTTGGCACCTATGCAAGCTAATATATTGTGGTCTGCAAACACATAGGTACTTGGTGTGGTGCTGTGAAAAGAAGGGACTCCTAGTGTTACCAAAACCTCTACGACTATGTTTGCTTGGCACCCCATTCGATCTCAGAGGAGTGGGATGTTTTACCTCAGTAGCAAGCCGCGTTAGAGCAGCACACGAGCTGCAGAACAGCAGGCTGGCAAAACCCAGGCTGACTCATTTTCAGCTACAATGCAGGTCTCAAATCCGTGGAATTTTTCCCAGCTATTGAAAGAAGGGGAAAGAAGAACATCACCCAGGAATCATCTACACAGACCATCATGGCTGGTTACACTCACGTGAAGAGGTGAAGTGTTCCTGTAGCTGCTAGAAGATCTGCCAGATGCTGTCTGCTGGCTGCAGTAGTGTTCCCAATGAGGTGAACTCTCTCCTTTGGCATAGGAGAAGGCTGTGCTTGATCCCAAAGTAGGGACTGGGAATGAACAAGCTAAACCTGCCTCCGAAGTCTGTGAAATTACACAAGAAGTTCACCATTTGTGTGTCACTCAATTCTGTACTTATTTCTGTTTCTGTGAGTTGAAGGAAATGGATTAACTGGAATGCAGTTGACCTTCTGTTGTTTAAGACTGAGTCTTGCTTGTTATGCTCATACAATGTGGTACAGAACTAAGCAGACATCTAACCTAGACAGGCAGTCTTTTATCTTATGTAAAGCATAAGAAGATTTCAAAGTAAAGCTACTATTAACCTCTGCCTAATTTTTTTCTAAAAGGATTTTAGAAAAAAAAAAAGAAAAAAGAAAAAAAGAAAAAAGAAAAAAGCAGGGCAAAGTGAAAGCTGTATTTCAGAATAAGGCCTGTTAGCTAAGCAATGGCAGTGAGATAACACATGACGCAAGCATATTGCAAAGCTTCCCTTCACGGGTCTTTCCATTTAGGTTGAATCTCTTACCATCAAGTGGCCCCCTCTGGCTCTTTATACTGCGCACCTTGAAAAAACGAACCCTCCATCCCTGGCACATCTGTGCAATAATAATAATCGTAACTATTCGGTCACAGCAGAGAGTGTTAGTCCAGGGAAGATTAGCTCATGGTGTAGGTCTTAAGAATTTACTACTTAGTTTGGGAAACATCTGTTGAATACAAAGAAGCAATTGTACAGCTACTTTCTTGTCTTAATCATGTGCTAGAAGCTTCTTACTAAGGATAGTCAAGTGACCTGTGTGACAAATTACTGCCTCAATGCATTTCCTTGTGCGTGCTGCCATAATGGTACAGTCACAAATCCTGCTAGTCACATTACAGTCTGATCTCTGCAGGGACATTTCAGCACCCTGCCAGGGAATGAACCAGACCAGACCATTTGCTTCTTCATGGTTTAGTCCCCAAACAACAACACAGGCAGATATTCCTTCCCAGTAGGAGGAACTGGGTAACCGCTCCTGCTTTTCCCTTCCTATTTCATCACCTGCTGCTCTGAAGAGGGCTGACTATGGATGTCAGACACCGGAAACCAGAAGACCTACCAGGTAATGTAGCACTTCTTTTATAACAAAATTATTAGCCCTCCAAGCATGAAGCTAACACCATCATATTACCTAGTCCTCAGCATTTGGGTGCTCCACTGTTGTCAAGTTCTCTTCCCTGTGTTTGGATCAATCCTGGCTTTTTTGAATTCTCTTTGAATTTTTCCTCAAATTTCCATATCAGTGACAGCAGATCAAAACTCAAAATTTCCATCATGTGGGCAAGTCCAACAACAATGGGAGTCCCAAGACCCTACCTTAGGATTTTTAACATTGCTAATGGCCCTCTGGTTTGGATTCAGCTATAGGTAGACACATTGAAGCAGCCGTCATTAAAGTCTGACCAAGGTTAAAATTGAAAGGCTGTGAAGCTTCAATGAGAATATTTACTTCCCTGTTTTCTCTTAACTCTTGCAATTTAACTCCTCCACCAAACTATGTAGGGTTCTAACCCCACATCTGCATAATATACCAACCAATCTCAGGCAGTACTGGCTTCAAAATAGACTTTCCATCCTCTCTGGAAGATGTCAAAACATTCAAATCTGCTTTACAATTAAAAATACAAAAAACGGCAAAATAAAATACTGAAATTGCCTTTCAAAGTGCTTTGTAACCGCTTGCATTGTATGCAACATCTAAAATTATAATTGGAATGAGATGCTTTTAGCTTGTCAAATTAAAAGAAGTATTCAAAAGCGGTCCTTGAAATTTTAAACAGAACGTGATTGCATATGTGAAATGCTTCCATTTTACTTTATCAGCAATTTCCAACACCAAACATATTTGCTTGAAAACTTTCACCTGTTGTGCTTTAGCAATTTTCTTCTTTTACTCTGAACAGCTGATTATTTTCACCATTTTCTGTTAATAAGCATCACATTATTAAACATAAGCAAGCTACCATTGCAACATGACTTGATAGGAGAGGAGCTACCTCACCGGTACCACACATCATAGGCAGGGCTCTGAATTAGATGAGAGTAACGTGGTTTAGCTTTTCCCCCAGAGTTTCAGTGATTCTCGTCTCTCCTAAAAAGACATGAGCAGAGCCAGTGTAAGTACTCACACCAAAAATCGACAGTGACAAAAAAGCAAGTTCAAATGCAAAACTCGCCTTTAATCAGCTACGCTTTTTGTCTTTGTAGTCCTGCTACATTTTACATGACAAATCAGTTGGTCTTCTGATGCCCAGGGAAGAGAACAGCCTCTTGACATCCCTCTGCCCAAGAGGCTGGGCTGAGAACAGAGGTACATTTCAAGCTGCATTCTTCGCGTTTCATGGTGAAACTGTGATAACATAGCACTCGCCTATTCAAGGATTTCTTAAAACTGCACAGGTCTGGTTTATGCCCTTTGCTTTTCCTTCGGGTGTAAGTATTGAAATTTGGACTTAAATATATTTTCAATACACTTTTATCTGTCCACATGGTTATATTTTAGGAGAACAATCACTAACTACTTATGTTCCATTCACTCAGTGATTTTTTACATGGTCAATTTTGAGTGCTCTTTTTAAAATATAGTTTTGTAAAAGCAATCTTTATAGCTATGCATAGTGAAACCACTTCCTAAAAGGAATTTTGCAGGGTTATTTAGCTTTGGAAGCATCGATAGCCTGGAGAGGTGCACATTGTCCACTCTAGTACCTGATGGAGGTTTCCTGTACCAGAGCATCCCGAGCTCTCAGAGAAGCAGGCAAACATTTGAGTATTCCTTGATCCCCTGCAGCACAATGGCATGGCATGAAGGGGTCATCTGAGCTGCAATAATGCAACGCCAGAGTTATGACAATGCCACACTGTGACAAGCTGCAGACATTACCAAAGCAAAAGACTTTAATAACTCCTTTCCCTTACTCCCCTGCTGCTTATCCTACAAGACAGTTGCCTGCCCAAAATGGGATTTCACCTTGTGTGGACTTAATCTGAATAATAGGGAAAGAGCAGCACCAGAATAAGACATAAGGGACCTTTGAAGTTGCAGCTCACCTCTATCGCTTGTTGCATTTTCCATTCTTGAATAGCTCTGAATAGCCACGCAGTGAGCAGCCTTTGTCCTTTACAGGTGGGACTGGTCTGGCCTCAGCAACAACCCACTTTCTGAATTGCTCTGCTACGTGAGTCCTGATTTCAACCTATCCTTTCCCAGCATATAGGCAAACAAAGGAAGGAAGGGGAAAAAAAAAAGCCAAAAAAGAAACTAGACTACCTACTAATGTCTCAGTTTAAAAAAATGAGTGACTGCAAGAGCTAGGAACTTTTCCAGCCAGCCAATATTCCTAGTATCCCTATGCACAACCTGTGCAATTTGTAGTATGTTTTATCTTTCTTTCAGTAAGTCCATCTGTACATATGCTACAGCTACCACAGGAAAGTTAAAAATATATCCTAGGTGTAGCAATACATAAGGCAGATCCTCACCAGTAAACTAGGAAACGAGTAAATCCCCCACTCTCCTGAACAATTCTTCACAATGACAACTCCCTCCTTCCCACACACATACTCTCACATGCCTGGAGAAGCCGGGGGCGGGGGAAAGCTGAGCTTTGCAATGTTGTCTGGAAGCTCATCAGACCTGGGCTACTTCCAATTAAAGGAGGGAGCAAGTTCAAAGCCTCTGCTGATCTCGGCTGTGAACCGTTGCTCTGCGCAGAGATGACTGCGCTCGCTGCAGAGACACGAGCCCACCGAGCCAGAGGAGACAGTGTACGAGCATGTCCCCCTTCAGGAAAGAAAAACAGGATGGGAGGGGAACCCCAGACCTCCCGAGGTGGCTTGCAGTGCTGGAACCCTACCCCGAACTGCCAGGAGGCAACGGCAACCCAACCCGAGTGAGCTGCAGTGGCTCCCGAGCTCTGGCAGAAGATGCCGAGCGGGAGCGAAGACTGAAGAGAGGAGATGCGCAGAGGGGAGGTAATCCTGGCACTGTTGACATCATCATGCTGTACGGATCTGAACGGTTCCCAGCTGACGCTGCTTTGCAGCACTGGCTTCTTGCTTCCCTAAATGCATGCAGGCACTTGTAAAGCCTCTGTTTTTCAGACTCTAGATACTGTACCGGGAAACGAAGGAACAGCCTTCCAGGAGAAGATTAAGATATTTCAGCAACTAGAAGGCGAACATGCTTGAGGATGAGCTGTATAGTTTGTGACATCATTTTCCTCCTACCAACTGTTAGAGGATTCTGAACTGAGATAAAAATCGCCCAGTTTCTGCCATCAGCTTGGGCCTGGCTTCTTTGCAGCATACATCAAATCTAGAGAATCAGTTCACCGACTAGAAATAGATCTACAGACAAACCTTGCATTCGCTGTGACAAGTACAGTGACAACAGTTGTGGCAGCTCCCCTCTATAAGCTTTATCTGGCCCTTGAATATCATTATAGCAGAGAAGAGGAGAGGGGAGAAAACATGCACTCACATGCTTGTGATTCAAAACAACCTTATGTAAACGTAAGTTCCTACTGCCCTCTGCTGTAATATATTTATACAACTTCTGAGAAGGAAGTAATTAGCCTAATGTACACACTGGGCATTACATTCAGATTATATTGAAACTGTGGTAGAATCACAGAATGGCCTAAGCTGGAAGGGACCTAAGAGATCATTTTAATCCAACCTCCCTGTCATGGGCAGGGACGCCTCTCAACTGAATCAGGCAACACACGAGGACTGAAGGGGAATCGAACCCATGACCTTTGGTGTTTCAGCACCACGCCTCAACCAAGTGAGCTAACCCAGAGTAAGTGGAGCAAGACAGCTAGAAACAATAGGCTTTGGTTTCTTACTACTTCTTTTGGTTCTTGAAGAGGATACACACTTTTTGTACACGCATAGGAAATATACCATAGGCCGATCAATTCCTGTTATATTTTTTTCATGAGGCTATATATTTTGATTATGTGCCCATAGCTTGCGGTTCCAATGGATAGACCATAACGGTCTGGACTGCACCATCTTTTGTTTATTCTTCTGCTCTGGGACTTACCAGACATGGACCCAGACTATGAAATTACTGGTAAGTCTCTCTAACAAAATCCCCCAGTGAAGCCGCCTGGAGCCTCTTTTGCATTGTACAATCACTGCAGCACCAGAAACATATCAAACTTCCCTAGCAGCATACCAGTTAAATTGCACAGACAAAACATCCTACTAAGTAGTTTATACACATTTAATAATAAGATTCAAAAAAGTCTGATTTATAGTCTTAAAATAAGACAGATAAGGAAGGATGCTGGTCACTCTTTAATACCAACAAGACTAAGTTTACTGGAGCTGGCTAAGATATATTGTTTCTTCTCTTGCCTCTGTTCATGCAAACAACATCACTTCCTATAGAAAAGATATATTCAGGGCCAGTGTATGAGATACAGTTATTCAGTAACTTACAGGAAATCCTGGGAACAAACTGTAGAAGAGAGCCTGCAGGCAACTGCATAAATGTTAGTGAGATCAATAATGTATAGAATATATTTGGGACACTCGTCTATAGGACATAGGCCTCATAAGTGCCGGAGAATGTCCAATTCTTGTTTGATGTTGAGTCATAACTGGTGGTATACAAGATGGAAAAGCCTACCAACCCCTCTGTCACAGCATACACGACCTTAAAGCCAATAGCAAAACTTGGGGAAGGAAATCAATTGGAAGAAAAGAAGGTTATCAGGAATAGTCAGCATGGATTTACTAAGGGGAAATCCTGCTTGACTAATCTGATATCCTTCTATGAAGGCATGACCAAATGGGTTGATGAAAGGAGGGCAGTGGATGTCATATACCTCAACTTCAGTAAGGCTTTCAGTACTGTCCCCCATAACATCCTCGTAGGTAAACTCAAGAAACGTGGGATAGATGACTGGACTGTGAGGTGGATTGTTAACTGGCTCAGCAACAGAGTTCAGAGGGTTGTGATCAGCAGCACAGAGTCAAGCTGGAGGCCTGTGGCCAGTGGTGTTCCCCAGGGATCAGTACTGGGTCCAGTTTTGTTCAGTATCTTCATCAACAACCTGGATGAGGGGATAGAGTGCACCCTCAGCAAGTTTGCTGATGATACAAAACTGGGAGGGGTGGCTGACACACAGGAAGTCTGTGCTGCCATCCAACAAGATCTGGACAGTCTGGAGAGCTGGGCAAAGGGAAACCTCATGAAGTTCAATAAGGACAAGTGCAGAGTCCTGTGTCTGGGGAGGAATAACACCAGGCACCAGTACAGATTAGGGGATGTCCTGCAGGAAAGCAGCCCCATGGAGAAAGACCTTGGAGTCCTAGTGGACAGTAAATTGTCCATGGGACAGCAACATGCCCTTGTGGCCAAGAGGGCAATGGGATCCTGGGGTGCATTAAGAAAAGTGTGTCCAGCAGGTCTAGGGAAGGTCTCCTCTCTCTCTACTCTGCCCTGGTGAGACCACACCTGCAATACTGTGTCCAGTTTTGGGCTCTCCAATTCAAGAGACAGGGACCTACTAGAGAGAGTCCAACATAGAGCTACGAGGATGATTAAGGGACTTGAACTGTGAAGAGAGTTGACTCTCCTGTGAAGAGAGACTGAGAGAACTGGAGCTGTTTAGCCTTGAAAGGAGATGGCTGAGAGGGAATCTTATTAATGTATATAAATACCTGAGGGGTGGGTGTCAAGGGGAAGGAGACAATCTCTTCTCAGTGGTGCCCAGCAATAGAACAAGAAATAATGGGTTTAAGGTAGGACATAGGAAGTTCCACCTCAACATAAGAAAATACTTCTTTACTGTGAGCGTAAGGGAGCACAGGCACAGGCTGCCCAGAGAGACTGTGGAGTCTCCTTCTCTGGAGACATTCAAAACACACCTGGATGTGTTCCTGTGTGGCTGCCCTAGGGGATCCTCCTCTGGCAGGGAGGCTGGACTAGATGATCTCTAGAAGTCCCTTCCAACCCCCAAAATTCTACGATTCTATGAAATAGTAGGTCAAAAAGCTACATTCTGCTTCCAAGTGCAATCATACAATTTTGCTGAGGTGAAAGAACACTGGAAAAAAGCTAGTTATTTTATTTACTTTTTTTTTTTTTTTTTGAATAAGAAGGGATTGGTGGAATGTGCAACAAAACACTGCTTTGCTTCTCAGGAAACGATCAGAGAGGTACAGGCTCAAGTTATTGACGGGAGAAAGCAGACACTAACAGGATCAAGATGTGGAACACTTAAGGAAAGATTAGAGCTGGCGTTAATGTACTTTCCTGTCATGTCAAAGAGTCTCTGTTTATGATCCTGATCTGGATAAGTACTTCAACATTTTCATAAAGTTCAGTATGCAAATAGTCCTAACAATTGAAAAGAAACTACTTCTGTGCTTAATTTTAAGTACACACTTAAATGCTCCACCAAATTGGTGTTTAAAAGGATTAAGGACTCCTAATTAATATAAAAGTTTCCTTCTACCTTACATACCTGAAGGACATACTTTACTAGATTAATCTGAAAGGTTAATTTCTACTACTGTTCTATGCTGTTCTTCAACAGCCCAAAACTACCGAAAGATAATGCAAAACCAAACTGAACCCTGACACGAGCAAGACGTATTAGCTTTAAAAGCAGTACTCAAATTGCAGGACGGTAGCATCACGTGAAACGACAGAATGTTTCTGGTTTCACTTTCATCCCCTGTTAATTCTCACATTTGCACAAAGCCTCCTCTTTTGTAACATCTATTTTACTCACTAGAAAAGAATACATATGCAGCAAAACATTTCAGAGCCTAAATTATACACTACTCATCTTAGCATACAAATTATTTCATAGACGCTGATTACTCAAGTGGAGGAAAGGCCTGTCCTCTCCCTTCCACAAGTTAGTCTGATTGATTAAACAAATTCATCTTAACAACTGATGCTACTGCTGTCTGCAGCCTCTGCAAAAGCATGGTTCATATGTAGAAAAAGGTGACGATACTTCACCAACAACTATAAAGTCCCAGAACTGAAAGGCAGATGAAGCAGATCTGCTCTCAGCTGGAAGCACAACAGGGAGAAAGGAAGAGGTATCACTTCATTTCGTCCTCGGCATGAGAAAGTGTCTCCCTGGGACAGCTCAGCAACTTGAAGATAGTTAACTTTATCTTAAGGCTTTTTTTCCTTCTCCTCACAGAACAATCTTACAAGAAGTAGCCAGTTGCCCGCTTAAGTGAGAATTCAGTTTCTTAGTACGGTCTTGGAGTGAGTGTGTCCCCCCCGCCCTGAGCATAAACTTCCTCATGCACTTTACACAGGTTCCAGCAACTGATGCAGCCCCTGGGGTGTGAGCAGCTTATCTCAGATGCTTCCAAGCCACTTTACCGAGGGGTGAGGAGGCAGAAACTGCATCTCCCACATCAGCAGAAGGTTATAGAACATCACATGCATAATCTCCAAATGCAGTTCCTACTTCCACTGAGTTAGCTCTACTACATGTCACCTGTCCAAAGCAACTTCTCCTTCAAAGGAGACCCTCTCCTCACAGGAGACAGCTGGCTGCTCTCTTCCTTAGTAACAGTCTTGCGATAAATCTAGATGAAATTTCAGGTTGCTGAGGTTTCCAGGTCACCTTTTTTTCCCCATAAGTATAGGATTAAGCTTTGGGGTAACTTTCCTACAAGAACTCATCTTGTAAACCTATTAGATGCAGGAAGGATGACTACAATGAGAGGCAGTTTTAGCATGGGTTTCACTGAAGTTGAAATTTAAGGGCAGTTTATGACTAAACAGGTTGCATAGATCACACTGTGCACCTTTCTTACAGACGAATTTATTAGCCTTGCAGGACTCACAGAGATGTCAGAATCATAAGGGTTAGAAAAGACCTGGGATCAAGTCCAATCATCAGCCTAACACTGTCATGACTACCAAACCATGTCCCAAAGTGCCACATCTAAATGTTTTTTGAACACCTCCAGGAATAGTGACTCCACCACTTCCCTGGGCAGCCTGTTCCAGTGCTTCACCGCTTTTTCAGTAAAGGAATGCTTCCTAATATACAATCTAAACCTCCCCTGCTGCAACTTGAGGTCATTTCTTTTCATCCTATTGCTTGTTACTCGGGAGAAGAGACCAATATCCACCTTACTACAACCTCCTTTCAGGTAGTTGTAGAGAGCAATAAGGTCTCCCCTCAGTCTCCTTGAGACTAAAAAAAATATTCAAGTTTCTTCAGCCTCTCCCCATAAGACATGTTCTCCAGACCTCTTACCAGGTTCGCTGCCCTTCTCTGGACTGCTCCAGCACCTCAATGTCTGTCTTATACTGTGGCACTCAACACCGAATACAGTACTTAATATGCAGACTCACCAGTGCCAAGTACAGGGTCACGATGTCTATATGCATAAACTGGAGAGGGACAGAGAATGGAGCCAAGCACTATCATACAGCTGCTGTACTATCTAATTTTCAGAACAACCCTTGACAAACTCTTTCACCCATGTCAAAAAGCCATTTACAGACAACATCTGGCCTTCCATACTGCAGAACAAAGATCCTGCAATGCATAAAAAGTTATATGAAGAGCGAGAAGACTCAGGATTTCTGTTATCTGGACTTGCTACAGATGTTCTTTTGTGGATACTTTACAAAAGAACAGAAACAGATCGAGGTGAGTGCTTAATCTGAAGAGACTTATTATGTACTAGGGATATCTATTACAGGAACCAACTAGTAAGTTAGTTTCTTATTTCATGGCTACGTCCTAAGTGCCAGTTCTTCTCTCGCGTGTGCCTTCTCACCAAAATCTGTGGGAGGTGAATACATGCAAGAGGACACTGACCTTTTCACTGGTAAGGTTATGCCTAACCTACTCCTGGTTTGCATCAGTGGAAACCTAGACAGAAAGGCGATAAGAGCAGAGACGTAGCTACAGCCCTGGTGTATGCAACAGTAGCTGTTGCAAAGAAGCAGCTCAGAAAGGAAGATGGTGTTGCCAGGGCAATGAAAGAGTTGAAAAGGTCCTGGCCATGTTTTCCTCAGTCCCACAGAGTTGGGTTTTGCTCTGGCAGAGCCAGGAGGAGGACAGGAGGTACTGTCACCATGTGCCATCCCACAGGGTAGAACTCCTCCTCTGGGAACAAGGGTTCAGCTGGCGCAGGCGGTGCAACACACATGTCAGCTGAAGCCAGCCAGACCCTCCTTCTCTTTAGCAGAAGTTCCAGCTGCTTTCAGAAATCCCAGTGATAAAGTACAAGCCAAAATAAAGGAATCCAGGTCCTATCTTTTAGCAACTGCAGCCCTTTATATTGTAACATTTTTTGCTATCATCCATGAGAAAAACAGTTGTTTGTCATGCTTCAATTAATACAGGACCTGACAGCCTTTTTGTTGGAATCCAACAAAAGACGGTTTTTAGTTATTCACCAGATAAGCTTCAAATGAGACTTTTATGTTCAATAAAAGATTGATTCCACACAGTAGTAAAACCTTGAACCCAAATAGATGGCTTCTGTGTAGTATGAAAATGGACTTTTGCCCTCCTGGTTTTTTGGATACTACTTGTTCATGATCCTTGCAGGATTCTGGCCCGAAGCTGACTCAGCTAGGCTGGCCTGCCTTAAAATACGACCATCACATAAAACCGAGAATTTTTTGTGCCAAGGGCATTAATTTCTGTTTAGCTACTTTGTCAAGGCTTTCCATGTCCCTTCAACAGTACGCTTGCTGTATGGTAGGGATGAAGAAGAGTTCACAACTTAACTTTGCTGCCATTCCTTTTCATGGAAGGGAGACTGATCCCTCATAACTGCAAGACTGCTGTGCCTGCAGCTTCTGAAACGAGCTGGACATGTATGTTCCATCTGCTTAAAAAGTAATCACAAAGATCAACATAAGCTCCTTGCTTTTTATGGAACAACAGTTGCTCTTACTGGTGAAATAACATTTCAGGAGAGTCAATAACTACATAAATATATTGCCTGTGGATACAGTTATATTCTGTAATGTGTCAAAGATTTATGAATTTGAAATCAAGGAACATTTAATATGCCTGACAAATCACATTTTTTTTTCTCTGAAATATCTGCTATAGCAGTAATGGTTTGAGTTAATGTAGTGCATGATAAAGGGAAATTTTCCAATGCAAAATATTACTTGCTTAAGAAAAGATAAATCAACACACTGATGCTTCATCAACAAATAGTTAAATCTCTCTACCTATCATACACTGGGTTTTGACATGGGGGATATTCAGGAACACGCTTGTAGGCCCAAGAGGCAACAACAGATGGTGCATTGCTGCAGCTAATGTTCTAATCTATGACAGTTTGGAGTTCTTAAAAAAAAAACAAAACAAAAAACCAAACCAAAACAACCAAACCAAAAAACCAGACAGCTTTGCATTACCCCATATAAATAGAGTGCGAAGTGTTACAGCAGAAGCACAACATGGTAACATCTTGGAGTTCAACTCTTTGGAAGAGGAAGTCGAGAAGGCTTAGAAATATGGTAGGTTGAGGATACAATGACTGAACTATTTAGGTGTTTGGGTTTGTGGCTCAATCCTGTTCTCCCTGCAGCATCTCCACAGTTCTTAAGAACATCACCTCAGGAAGAAGAAATGAGCATTTGACATACAGATGACCTGCCACTGAAAACAGCCATGTTTTTTCTGACTGTTTTTGAAGGACACTGTATTCCTGGGAAATACTGACTGTTAATAGGTCAGCATTTTGCCAGAAAATGCAGGAAGATACCTGATATAAATTCTATCAATATCTTTGCTACAGATTACAGAATTCAACTGAAGAATTCCTTTTAGGCAGCAACAGAAAATTCTGTATGCTATTTTCCTAAGTTATTGCAGCTCAAATTTAAGGGAGTAAAGGCGTATTTCTAACTCTTTGAATGAAAGGCCACTTTGTGTCTACTCTGAAGCACACCACTTTTGTTTTTCCTGTAGGGAAATTTATAAAAACAACTGACTTTCAGATATTACTTCAGAGTGGAATTTCAAGTGGTTTCTGGTAAAAGCTAGAAGTAGGCTCAGGTGCCCATTTCAAAGAAGCATGTATCTTCCAATGTTCTCCACTTTGAAGTTCTTGTTTCTCCTGTAAGTTGTACAGGTTGTTTGTGTATCATCTTCACAGACAGATGTACCATGACTTAATATCACAGGCTAACAGCATGCAAATTCAAGCATACACACTGCTTTTCTAAGAAATGACACGCAAAACAAATGCAAAACTGGGTTTCAGAGAACTACAGTCACTTGAAGTTTGTTGACAGGAACAGCAAGAAGCTATCTAGTGACGTTCCAGAAGTCCAAACCCTACCTTATGGATAACATGTTGACACAGGATGTTCCACAGCTGCTAGCTGGATACTAACAAATAGCTCCACTGAGAAGAATGCAGACAGATACTTCTAAGTCCTTTTTTTTTTTTTTTTGTAGAAATCATCTATCAAAGCCACATGCAAGATCACTGCAGTATATCAAACAATCATGCCGGCATAGTATGGGTCATCCTCTGGTATGTGCTAGTAGTAAAGCTGAGCAAGTCACAAGTTTTTCCTTGTCTTGCAATGGTACCGCTTCTTTCTCTGCGGAACTGATTTTAAAAATTGCAGGCACCAGTTCAAAGTACAAACAGAAGAGGTTAACATGTAGTAGTAATCAGCATAGGAAGAAGAGCAGCCAACAATTTGGGGCAATTAAATTATTCCACATTAACCCTGCAGTACGTCAGTGCTACTGTTAATATGACAACACTATTGTGAAGGAGGGATTGCAGCGTTTTCTTCAATAACTGCTTAGAATTGGCATTTGTGGGTCGCAAAACCACGAGAACAAAGGGGTATCTCTGATGTGGGTGGAGAAAGTGTGGGTTTTTTTATTATTGATGACTCTCTGAAAAGGTTAAAATAAAGGAAGACATGAAAATGAAATCAGGATAAAACAAAGACTGAGAAAGAACGGAAGTTTTGGAAAAGTTCCAAGCAAAAAACCAGAACACTTCATTAGGAAATAGGGGCCAGCACTGCCAGTAGTGTACACAGGACATGTAATTACTGCCTTTAAGTAGGAATTTAACCCTGACTGTGGGCCCGAGTCAGGAACTCTTACATCTTGACTCTAGTCCTCACAAGCACTCTATTGTCCAAAAGTCCTTTGATATTTTTGTTTTCTACCATCATACATACCTACCTTAAAAGACTGTGAGAAGTAGATTTACTGCTTGGATACTTATGGATTATAGACCACTTGAACATGAAAGGGGGCTAGGAATGCATTAAGTTTGCAGCACAGAGCACACATCTCTTGTTCAGAAAGCATTAACGTTATAAACTTCAACCACTCAAGTTTTCTTGAGTTTGAAGGACACTAAAACCAGTAAATGAGATCAGTGGCCTATAAAAAAGATCTACACGCATAAATTGATAACCACACAAATACAGTTTGAGTAGCTGTGTATAAAAGTTAAAACAACCAAACACTCCAAAAAATGTCTGACCATAAGTGCCTGCAAATAATTAGTTCTGTATTTAGATGAGTCACATAAAAATACTGCACTTCGCCTACCTAACAAAGCCTACTTGCACAGACGTGGGTGATGAAGCAAGCACCGAAAGAATGTTCACAGTGAACCGCTCTGCTTCCAGTGCCACTTTGAGGCTCAACTCCCTATTTGTGGTACACTGATGCCACCTCCTGGCCATTTCGTAACAGACACAAACTTCTGTCTCTAGTACTGATTTTCTAAATTTTTTTTTTTTTTTAAGGGAGAGACAGCACTTCATCTAAGCACAAAAACACTCGGCGCCATTAACATTTTTCTATGACGAGCTAAAAAAATAATACAAAGCACTGCACTGGAAGAAACTCATGCCTGGCAAGTACATAACAGTCTAGCTCTTGCATGATTCCCAGAGGTGCCCCACAAGGTATGCTCAGTGCTGTCTCCACAAACTGGCCACGAATTTCATAGCTTCACCATTCCCTCCTTGTCTGCTTTTGCTGCAGGTCAACACTGCAGAGCCCAGAGGGCGTAAGCCAATACCTGTTCTCAACTACAAGATACTCCTATAGGAGCTGAACATGTATTTTGTAACCACAACAGACACGTGGTACTCATCTCATGCAGATGTTTGAGCTAATAATTCAGCAGAAGGCTGAAGGCACTCATTTATTTTGAGCCCAGTCTTTGCTGAAGCACCCTTTTCAAAGTTGTCACACCCTTCCAGCTTTACACATGGCTCAGTCTGTACCATAGAAAACCACAAGTCAGGAAGACAGCTAATTTGAGGTGGAATTCCAAAAAAACTGAGCCGTGAGAACACCCGAGTTGGACTGGAAGGGCTCCACAAAAGTGCCCAAATTGTATTCCCTGAGAAGCGGCCCATAATGCCTGTAGAGACGAGGAGGGACAGGGCCCTGTCAGGAATCAGTGGGGCCTAGAACTTGAGAGAGAGGCAAAGAGATAGGAATGAGTGGGCTAATACAAACCTCTCCTAGGAATTCAACAAGGCCCATACTAGAGACTAGTAGCCCAAACTCAATGGCATGGCCTAACCAAAGGGGCAAGTATCACACCCAGCTTTGAGGAAGGCTAGAGGATCAGTAAGCACTCTGCAGAGTCTGCTTCCACGCCACGTTACCTCATGCTCACTTATATGAGTGGAGGGGGTATGTGATGACCAGAGGTGGATGAAGCTGCTAGAAGAATCAAGTTGACCTTCACGTTACTTTCTTCCTGCAATTGGCCCATGACACACTACCAAAGAGCATGATGTGGAAACTCCTGAGGTAAATCAAATGCCCCCTGAAGACACTGGTCTTCCCGCCACCTTCCCAGAGCCTCCTGCTCCTGAGCTTAATAACTCTGGCACGCAGTCCAAGAACTGATGTCAGGCGTTCTAGGTAACTCTGACCATGGCCGTCTCCAAGCTTTTCCTTCTCTGTTCCCTTCTCACTTTTGCCTTAGACCACAGTTATGAACAGCACACCTTCCAGTATGGCCTTCCCTTAGTAACCAACCACCTGAAATTGTTGTGACGCAAGCTGGTCTACCTCCCACTAGACTACCACATATATGGAACAAAAACTTGCCAGCAAGCAGGACAACACACCCTTTTCCTCTTGCCACCCTGGGGGCACTTGGCCCACAACCAATCTGTGACTGTAGGTTGCCTACTGAAATAGCGGCTGTGTACCTGCTATCCAAGCCTCCAATCCTCCAGTGGCCACACTGCGGTTATGAAGAACCTCCTCTCCTTTAGGGCAAGCTTCATGCTGCTGCTCCTAGGGCATGACTGAGGAAGGGCAGCCATGAAACCTTTCAGGCTTCATGGAATGTAGCGGGGAAAAACATTACTGCAATATCAGCAAGTAACTGCCTTCCATTTCAAGTAAACTAACACCTGAACCAATTCTTGTCATCATTACTGTTCACAGGCTTGTGTGTAGTCTCATTAGCTCATATCACAGAATCACAGAATCACAGAATGTTAGAGGTTGGAAGGGACCTCAAAGATCATCTAGTCCAACCCCCCTGCCAGAGCAGGATCACCTACACTAGAGCGCACAGGAACGCGTCCAGGCGGGTTTTGAATGTCTCAAGAGATGGAGATTCCACAACCTCCCTGGGCAGCCTGTTCCAGTGCTCAGTCACCCTCACAGTGAAAAAGTTTTTCCTCATATTTTTCTGGAACCTCCTGTGTTCCAGCTTCCACCCATTGCCCCTTGTCCTGTCAGTGGACGCCGCTGAAAAGAGCCTGGCTCCATCCTCCTGACATTCCCCCTTGACATATTTATAAACATTGATGAGGTCACCCCTCAGCCTCCTCTTCTCCAAGCTAAAGAGATCCAGCTCCTTCAGCCTTTCCTCATAAGGGAGATGCTCCACTCCCTTCACCATCTTTGTGGCTCTACGCTGGACTCTCTCAAGCAGCTCCCTGTCCTTCTTGAACTGAGGGGCCCAGAACTGGACACAATATTCCAGATGCGGCCTCACCAGGGCAGAGTAGAGGGGCAGGAGGACCTCTCTTGACCTACTTGCTACTCCCCTTCTAATACACCCCAGGATGCCATTGGCCTTCTTGGCCACGAGGGCACACTGCTGGCTCATGGTCATCCTGCTGTCCACTAGAACCCCCAGGTCCCTTTCCCCTGCACTGCTCTCCAGCAGGGCAGTCCCCAACCTATATTGGCACATGGGGTTATTTTTTCCCAAGTGCAAAACTCTACACTTGCCCTTATTAAACTTCATAAGATTTCTCCCCGCCCAGCCCTCCAGCCTGTCTAGGTCTCTCTGAATGGCTGCACAGCCTTCTGGTGTGTCAACCACTCCCCCCAACTTCGTATCATCAGCAAACTTGCTGACAACATTCTCTAATCCCTCATCCAGATCATTGATGAATATATTAAACAGCATCGGCCCAAGCACTGACCCCTGAGGGACCCCACTAGACACAGGCATCCAGCCAGACTCGGCCCCATTGACCACAACCCTCTGGCTTCTTCCCTTCAACCAGTTCTCGACCCACCTCACTACTTGGTCATCCAGACCACACTTCCTCAGTTTACCTATGAGGATGCTGTGGGAGACGGTGTCAAAGGCCTTGCTGATGTCCAGGTAGACCACGTCCACTGCATGGCCACCATCCATCCACCTGGTTATGTCTTCGTAAAAGGCTATCAGGTTGGTCAAACATGACTTCCCCTTGGCAAAGCCATGCTGACTGCTCCTAATAACCTTCTTATCCTTGATATGCCTAGAGACAGTGTCAAGGATAAGATGTTCCATCACCTTTCCAGGGATGGAGGTGAGGCTGACCGGTCTGTAGTTACTCGGGTTATCCTTCCTGCCCTTCTTATAGACTGGAGTGACATTCGCTTTCCTCCAGTCTTCAGGCACCTCACCTGTTACCCACGACTTACCAAAGATGATGGAGAGTGGCCTAGCAATGACTCCCGCCAGCTCCCTCAGCACCCGTGGGTGCATCCCATCAGGGCCCATGGATTTATGAATGTCCAAGTGTTCAAACTGATCCTTAACCCACTCCTCATCAATCAGGGCAGACTCCTCCTTTGTCATGACTTCCTCTGGGGCCTTAGGGGACTGAGGCTCCTGAGGACGGTCTCCAACAGTGTAGACAGAGGCAAAGAAGGCATTCAGCAACTCTGCCTTCTTTCTGTCCTCTGTCTCCAGGGCACCCACCTCATTCAACAGAGGGCCTACATTGCCTCTAGTGTTAGTTTTGTCAGCAATGTATTTGAAGAAGCCCTTTCTGTTGTCTTTGACCTCCCTTGCAAGTTTTAACTCCAAGGAGGCCTTTGCTTTTCTGATTGCCTCCCTGCACTCCCTGACAGCTGCCCTGTACTCCACCCAAGTGGTCAGCCCTTCCTTCCACAATTTAAACACCCTCCCCTTCCACCTGAGTCTGCCCAGCAGATCCCTGGTTAACCAAGCAGGTCTCCTGGATCTCTTTCTTGATTTCCTACCTGATGGGATGCACTGATCCTGAGCTTCAAAGAAGTGGTCTTTGAATGCCAACCAACTGTCTTGGGCCCCTTTACCTTTCAGCTCCCTGTCCCAAGGGGTATCCCCCAGTAATTGCTTGAAAAGGCCAAAGTTGGCCCTTCTGAAGTCCAGAGTTGCGATCCTGCTTGCTATTCTGTTTTTACCGCACAGGATCCTGAACTCCACCATCTCATGGTCGCTGCAGCCAAGGTTGCCCTCAACCTTCACTGCTTCAACCAGACCTTCCTTGTTGGTGAACACAAGGTCCAGCAGCGCTCCTCTCCTGGTAGGCTCATCTACCATTTGCATCAAAAAGTTATCATCGATGCACTGGAGGAACCTCCTGGACTGAGGATGGCTGGCTGTGTGGGACTTCCAGCAAACGTCTGGGTAGTTGAAATCCCCCATGAGAACCAGGGCCTGGGACTGAGAGGCTGCTGTCATCTGCCTGTAAAAGGCCTCATCAACTTCCACCTCCTGATCAGGTGGTCTATAGTAGACACCCACCACAGTGTCACCTAAGCTAGCCTGCCCCTTAATTCTCACCCATAAACTCTCTACTTGCTCCTCATCTGCTGCTCGATGGATCTGAATACACTCCAGTTGCTCTCTCACGTACAGAGCAACCCCCCCACCTCGCCTCATCAACCTGTCTTTCCTAAAGAGAACATAACCATCAAGGCCCACATTCCAGTTATATGAGCTGTCCCACCACGTCTCTGTAATTGCAATAAGATCATAGTTCTCCAGCCGAACATAGACTTCTAATTCTCCCTGCTTATTCCCCATGCTTCTTGCATTGGTGTACAGACACTTCAGAGATTTAATGGAGCATCTGTTACCGTTGCTTGTGCATTTTTTGCCTAACCCTTGGATACTTCCCCTTGGTTCATGTGTAGAGACTCGGGTTTTATCCCCTTCCCCCTTCCAACTTAGTTTAAAGCCCTATCTATTAATCCTGCCAACTCTC
Organism: Trogon surrucura; assembly: GCA_020746105.1. Classification (NCBI taxonomy): domain Eukaryota; kingdom Metazoa; phylum Chordata; class Aves; order Trogoniformes; family Trogonidae; genus Trogon; species Trogon surrucura. The sequence goes on along the minus strand of CM036618.1, from coordinate 96,669,324 downwards.
CAGCAAGAATTCTCCTCCCTCTCTTAGACAGGTTTACACCATCTATATCTCTCATGCCCAGTACTGCATAAACTTCCCCGTGATCATAATACCCAAAACGTTGTTGGAGGCACCAGTCTTTGAGCCATGCATTAACTGCATCTACTTTTCTTTTCCTTTCACTATTCCTGTCACCTACTAAAGGGATAGATGAGAAAACTACCTGTGCCCCCGATCCTTTGATCACCTGGCCCAACAACTTAAAGTCCTTTTTAATTCTCTGAGTACTTCTATGATTGATCTCGTCACTGCCAGCCTGGACAATCAACAATGGGTAATAATCAGTGGGACTCACCAGCCTGGGAAGTTTTTTAGTAATGTCCCCAATCCGAGCTCCAGGGAGGCAACAGACTTCCCTGTGGACTGGGTCTGGACGGCAAATGGGACCCTCTGTTCCCCTCAGGATGGAGTCACCAATGACAACTACCCTCCTTTTCTTTTTAGTTGAACTAGTCCTGATGCATAGGTCTGATTTGGTCAGCGAAGTCAACCTTACGTCTCCACATTCATTCACCTCTTCTTTTCCATGGCTCTCCTCTTCCAGAGCACTGTACCTGTTCTGTAGAGGCAACTGTGCAGGTGAGGGAGGCTGGGCATGGACCCGCCTTCCTCTCCGAGCCAGGACTCGTTTCCATTCCCCCTCATCACCTTGGTCCCCTCCTTTGACCTCATGGCCAGAGGGGAGAGGATCCCCTGTTGCATGTGGAGAGTGCTGTGTGTGCATCAGGGACTGGCTCCACCAATCTATCTCTCTTTCACACTCCCTAATGCTCCTCAGCCTCTCCACTTCTTCTTTTAGCTCTACCACAAGATGGAGGAGATCATCCAACTGACCGCACCTCACACAGGCACTGTCAGATGCAGCCTCTGGGAGGCACAGGCTCAGGCACTCCCTGCAGCCGGCAGCCTGCACAGCTGCGTCCTTGTGCTGGAGCACTGTTTGGGTCCCCACACTCCTCCTCGTGGTGGCTTTCTGTCTGGTGGCAACCATAATGGGGAAGAAGAAAAAAAAAGGAAAGAAAAATGATCAAAAAAACAAAAAAAAAAACAAAACAAAAAAAAAAAACACAAATATCCTACAGCATTTATGGAGGAGAAGAGGTTGTATTGTCTCTCTGAAGTCAAGAAAGGTTACACAAGCACATTATCCTTGTGTGCAGTTGCTTAGTTCCTTGGACAGACCTCACATGTTAGGAAATCAGCAATTGGAGATAAAATTGTTTCATCGTAGATTTGTCCTACACTTCCCAGCCATACAGATTTGCTTTCAAAGGCTTAAAACAGCCCTCCTGCTCAAACTAACAAGTCACTGCCTCTCCACACACTTGGACCCATGCCCTAGTTTCACTCGAAGCCTCACACGCCTGTCCTCTCCCTCCACCGTAACATGTATAGGGACCTGGCACCGCTAGGTTAATGGTTGGCCTCCATGATCTTAAAGGCCTTTTCCAACCTAAACGACTTTGTGATTCACTGGGGTTGGCTTTCAGTTGCCACAAGCACAAGAGGCTGTGTAACTTCCAGAGATCTCTTCAGTGTCACTGCGGTAAGGACATATGCTATGACACATGCTGTAACACCTCAAAGCCTGGCTGTTGCCCTTGTCTTCAAGACAACTTCTTTCCCCTTCTTCAACTGTACACATACACCAATTGCTGGTGTTCTGATAGTCAAGTGACTACAGAGGTACATAGATGTCTCCTACTGCTGATGTCATCCAGTCACCAACAATTTCTGCCCTCTCATGACAGACTGAAAATTTCCTTCCAACCTAACGGAACACCTTGGAAGCAAGACCTTGCCAACATTGGGTAGAAAAGCAGTTAGAGAAAAGAGACAATAAAAAAAAAAAATAAATCAGAGCAACAGAAAGTATGACAGCAAGAATGCGAAGGATACTAAGGAAAATGTTGGGTAGATTTCAGAACAGTAGAGTAACAGATTTCACTGTGACTCCTGATGGACTGTGTCAGAAGTGCAGATGCCAGTTTGACTTCACACAGCATGGGAAGCACTTGAGTGTCACATTAAGCTCTTCATGTTTGAGCCCACTCAGCTAATTGGTGCACCCATGTGCCACCCATCTTGCGGAGAGAGTTCAGAGCGGTACGGGCCCACTCAGTAGTCTGGAACGTTGACACCGCAGGCATACACTAAGAACAAATTTCTTTTGCATGAAACTAAACCAAAAGACCTAATTTGCATGCAGCAGCACGAGCTCTGCAATTCAAACAAGCACATGAGGACAATCAGGAGGATTCACTGCAAAAACACAAAATTGGTCCAAACTAACACACTAGCATTGATATATTCCCAAGAGCAACGTATGGCAGATAACAAGTGGAACCTGGCTAAGTGTCAAGTGATTCCCTCAAATCAAGTCTGAACTCCATAAATCTCTTTGGAACAGTACATGCCTGTGATGCCAAGCCCATGGGTAGAGCAGAGGAAGAACTGCTTAATAAAAAGCAACAGAAATTATGTAATAATTCCATAGATAAGGTATTCAAATTTAATACCAGCCCTATTCTGATAGCATATCCCAACTGGCTCTCCAGACTTAAGGCAGAATCAATTCTCCTGTTTCTCCTGTGTCGTTACATTGGTTTATATGAAACTTAAAGATACTTTCACGTATTTTCCATCAGGTCTCCTCCATTCACTAGAAATTTCTGTAAACAATCCCAACCTACTTGGTTAGACATGGGAACTAAAGATTTCAGAGTAAGGAAGAAACCTGGAAACCTTCATCTAACTTTTCTATCCTCATAACAGCTCCAATTTTATTTTATTTTTTTCCTTCAGAAGCCTCAGATAATCTTAAAAGATCTCATGAAGTCTGCCAAATTTAAGGGAAATAAATTTATATATTCAAGGTAAGCATAAATTTGTACATCTGAAGTTTCAATGCAGCAAGATCCAAGTTATTATGAAGCCATGCACTATGGATATATTTCAGTACTGACCAAGGGATAAAGTTTCCATAACAGACAAGTGCAGAATAAACTTGTAATAAAATGCCAGTTCTACAGCAAGAGCTTTTCATTCACTGTCCTTTGACCACTAGGTGTCATCTGCAAGCGAAACCAATCCTAACATGAAAAAAAAATGTCAACTGGACTGGATCTTTTTCATTAAGTAACTGTTAAATTCTTGTGTAGCATGGGTATAAACAAGACAGACCAAGGAAAAGAACACATCTTCCTACTTTAGGTGGTAAAGGTGAGGCAACAGCCTCTAAGACCAACATGTTAGTTGTTCACTGTAGGAAAGAAATAAGGTGTTTGTTCTCCATCACCGCTTCAACAGAGCGGAGCCTTAACTCTTCCAGCTCACCCTCTTAAACCAGCCTTATGGAAACTAGATGCAATTAAAGTGCAGTTAAATGTCCATTAAAACGTCATTCTCCTAACAGGTTCCCTCTCCCAGAATCCCACAGAAACAATACAAGCTCTTTGTGCAAGAAGCTATTCAGGAATAGCAACCTGAAAGATAAACATAAAATATTCTGGGGTAGCTAACGGAAAATTACTAATTTATACAGGCTCAGAAATTTGAGAAGACAATTAGGGACTTACAGGAGAAACTGTAGAAACGCTGCTAGGAAGTAGCCAGAGGGAACAATGTGAAATACTTTAGAACTATTTTCACATTATGGTATATTGTTGGGACTTCAACATGATTCAGGAAAATATTATATTGAAATATATTTACTCGCCAAGGTTGTCCTCTGCGTTCATCAATGTGTGCTCTTCTGCTTCAGGTCATCAACTGCACCAGTTTGTCCACAAGATACCAGTAGTTTTTTTCTTCTGGCTAAGCCCTTTCAATAATTAATTGGACTCAAGTACAGTATTCTCTCTTGCACCCTGAAGATTCAAACCTTTAAAGCAACATGAGCACAAAGAACTCTCTACCAAGGGGTAGATCAGTTTTGCTCTCCGCAAATATAATTTACTAATTTTTAACATCAGCTATCTGTAAGAGTAGAAAAACTGTAATCATGTCTATTTGCTTCATTTCCTTTAATTAACAGTAACTCAGGTTAAGTTAAAACACTGAAGCTTAATGTCTGGGCATGTCTATCCTATTTCAAATGGATTTTTCAAGTGGTGCTTTTGTCTAGAACTCTGCCTGGGTACTCTTCTCATCTTGAACATAAAGCTGACATCTCCACCTTAAGATACAGAATGGCTTTTGCTGATGTTTATTAGCAGCTGCATCTAGTTAGCACTTGGTTTGTGTTATGGTGTCTTCTAAGTCTACAGGAGGCTCAACAGAAAGCCTGGGCTGCAGATTCTGCTAAGGCAGCAGAAGCCAGGAAAATGGCTACACTAGGCCACATACAGGGCAGGTACTCTCTTTATGGTTTCATTTGCTCAGACTGTTTCAGGCAGCAATAAAAGTTTTCCTTGGAAAAAAAATTACTACAGCCATGTATTTGCTTGTGGCAAATGAGTACTTCAATTTATGTTTTTAAATTCTAAGTTCCTGGGACACACGGACACAGAGCTTAACATATGTTCAAACAGGACACTGGGAAACAGAGTGAAATTTTGTCCTTATTGCCAGTTAACATGTTGAGATCATTAGCACTTATTTTAACAAGGCACACTAAGACAGAACACAGGCAACCAGAGAGCTTTGCTGTTTTCCCAACAACCTGAGGGATCTGTAAGGAAGATGCTAAGGCACTACCAGTTCCAAAAATCCATGGAGAACAAGAGCCTGGCAGGCCTGTAACAACACAAAGTACCCAAATTTGTGTCTTATATCTTGGTAACTTCTTTCCTGTGCCAACACTGAGTTAGTGTCACAGGGTCTTCCAGCGTTCAGTCCAACATGGCCTGAGGTTTCCTTCAGCTTTGATCATCTGATACATGCAGCAAGAACCCATGAGTTGCATGCAGCTACCTGGTTAGATGCCATCATTATAATCTTGATCAACCTTTGGAATAGAGCAGTATCCATGAGAAAAAAAGAATACAGCTGTACCAAGAGTGAGTTTGAAAGCTGCTACAGCTAGTTAGCAGAAGCAAACAGATGACAGCAAATTAAAAATATTCACAGCTACACCTAAATACCCCAAGCCTGGTACTGGTTCCTTTTTATTGTCAAGAGTGACTATGTGTATGAACTTCATCGTGACTGTGTCCTCTATTAAAAACACCCACGTATTACTCTTTAAAGCATATTAGCACTCCATGTGGACCCAGAGACAAGAAACATTTGACTGTGCTGTAGTCATCTCTGCTCCAGCATAAGGTCATTCTCTCACCCTTGCTTTTTCATCAGTTAATTTCAAACCAAATATTCACATTTAGCCTCATGTACATTACAAAGCAGACGTAACTGGATTCAGGACTGGCATCCAACTCAAACTTAAGTTCAAAAGCAATACAATATTGACAGTATCACTTTGCCTCCACTCTTTGCTAAGCTGTAACGTTACCTGTCACATTTGTATAAAGTGTCTTCAACAAACCTGCAGCAAGGAAAGTTCCAGAAACTCCAGCCATAGATACAACACTGACAGTTTGCCAGCAAGAAATTCAACACCCAGTTAAAGGGCAGGTTTTTACAACTATTATCTACATAAGCCTCTACAAAGCAGATACCCTCTTCTGCTAACTTTTGAGCTTTACACTGAAGGCCAAGCATGGGATATTTGTCTTTGTCATCCTCATAGTCTGAAAATTTCAGCTATCCAAACCAGAGTTACTCTCAGGTCACCTTCAGTTCAACGATATTTGAAAGCAGTAGCATCTTTCGTATTTCCATTACCACAGAGCAAAAAACATGCTTGGCAACCCCAAACTGACCACACAAAGCTCCAGTAATTTAATCTGACTGCTTTCATGGTATGATGGGAATATCCTCTTGGACTTATCAGAAGATAAGCCACAGACAGGAACACTTCCTCGTATAAAAAATACCTTGCTGCTCATCAACTCCTACTTTTGGCAGAAACACTACAGAAAGGATCTCTAAACTTCAGCCAACCTTAAGACAGGGATGTAGGCTCTTAATAAAAGCAACTTTCTTCCACAGATCTGAACAATTTCCAACAGTTTCCCCAGGCAAGTAAGTACACAACAGTGCACCAAACGGGGATACTACCAGCCGTGTCATACGTACCTATTGGCTCTTGTCTCAGAGGACACGGCAAATGCAAACTGTCCTCATAACAGAATTGTGCAGCTTGGTGACACCCAGCAACAGTACACTGGCAGTTAATCAAACCACGTTCCAAGCAAAAAGTCTGACCTGGACTTTGGTGGTCACAAGTACTTCTGTGTGTGCAGAGGTAGCAAACTGAAAACAATCCATTGGTATAAGACCCATGAGAGTGTTTTCAGTGAGCCTGTTTCTACAGCATTTTTTGAAAAGAGACCAGATCAGAACAAGCAACTCTTAACAGAAGTAGTGCTGAAGGTATTAGAGCAGCACAATAATCACAACTACGTGAAATACTTTTCTCCCCTCCTTTAAAGCAGAAATTAGGAATATTCCACACACAGAAAACACTGTCCACTATGAAACATAACCCAAAAATCGATGTAACACAAGAAACCTGTATCAATCAACGCAAAAGAGACCAAAGAAGCACTCCTTGCAGCAGTATTTTAGCTTAGATTATTTCTCTAGTGCTTGGAAATCACAAAACGCCTGTCAACCAAAAAGGTTGTACTCTGTGATGAAATCAGGAACCATACTGCCGACAGATAAAATGGCATGGAAAGAAAACATGCAAAAATATCCCTTAAATGGTGTAATTCTTTACATGCCTCTTAACAGCTCACTTGAGAATCTCTCTGTTACTTCCCAGCACACTGACACTGTGCTATTTAGCAGCATTTTAGGCTTGCACGGACAAGAGGTTTACATGGAAAAAGTTTTCAGCAATTAGATCCCTAGCAATTTCCATGGAAGAAAGTTAATTTTACTCAAATACAGTTAGATTCAGGTTCTCTTTTCCACCTCTTCCAGTGTGGACAGTAGTAAAAATACTAAAGATCTGTATTAATATTGTAAATGTAAGCTAAAGTGGTATGGCGAGTTCTGTTATGTACCTGATGCTCCTGATCGTTTTTAGTATGGAACACGAACCATATTTGCAGGGGTAAGGTTATTAACACATACTTTTTCCACAATATAGGACAATGGGCAATGTTAACAGACATCCCAATTCCCCAGAAGTCAAAATAGCACTCAAGATTTTTGCAGATGATTACTGCTATATAAAAATAGCAATTCTTCAGAATACCACCACCAGAGCTGGCTTTCTAGTGCCATAAAATAAGAATCTCCTATTTCTTTAGGACACATAAGAAGGCCTGAAGACTTTATTTTCCATTTGACATAGCATCTGTAATACAAGCGAGCATGTTAAGTACTCACAGAACAAACAGCTTTACACCTGGACATTTCATGATACAGAAGACATTTTTCCAGAAACTAAGGAAAAAATCGAAAAGCGTTAATCCAGATGTTTGGTGACATGTTGCTTCTTGTAACAGAGGCTGGCACTTGATAAACCCCATAATTTTCCAAACTTGTAAAACTACATCTCAAGTAAGCAATGACTTGGAGCAGGAATTCACCCTGCAAAGGCTTACAGAAAATATTTCATCGATTATCTTGTCAAAAGCTGAGGTTACTCTTACTTACACAGCTCTCATCACAGACTTTGAAGAACAAGTGTCTTTGAGCAGTATCAGAAGAAATCTACTTCTACATTTCAATCTGTGTATTTAAACTCTGGTGCTTGCTTCAAGGTGGGGTAAATTAACTTGTTCAAAACCACAGACCAACTCAATATAAATCACTAACAGATATGTACCCTCTAACTTTTTGGGGGTTTGTTTATTTGCTTCTAAAAGAACAAACTCCACACTTCTGGAGTAACAGTAAGGTATGTTAAAATAACCAGTCAGACTTCATTCAAATGAATTAGACAACTTTTACTAAATGAAAAAACCTACATTTAAAATATGCATTTAAAACAAAATGGAATTAGAAAAGAGACTTAAATCCATTTTAAAGAACTTGCTCACTGTGTCAGAAACCAATATATCTCTTGCATTATATAATGTGCCAGTTCATAAAATGTAAGTTACCAGAATCCTCAATTTAACATTTTCAAAGACAATACTGAAGTCAAGAGTTTTACATCTACTGATGCACATTTAGAATGGTATAAATCTAAAGCCTTCCCCCAAAGAATCTTACAAATTTGACAATATTCAATAAAAGCTTTCGTAGTTATACCCAATAAGTATTGCATCCTAAAGCACCACAAATCTGTGCCTTTCATTTATCCTACTATAAATTTTGTATCTTGCCATTTGCCAATGTTAACTCTTTTTAAGAAAGGTGAGAATTGAAAAGAAATACTGTATAACTCTTGATCATGTACAGAAATTATTGCTACTATAGTACACTACAAAGCAGAAGTCTATACAATAGTATATGAAATTTGATCACGAAAATCCAAAGGGTATAATCTTCAGTGAAATAAGCCTTATAAACATGTTGGACATTCCTGTAGCATTTTCAGCTCACCACTCATCAGCTAGCCTACTGTCTTGTTGGTGAACATCCATTTAAGCACGCCGTCTTATGAAAAAGAATGTCAGTTTTCAAAGGCTCGGCAAATAAGGATCTTCATGTTCTGTGGAACTACGTAAGATGAATTTTGATGCAGGTAGGGAGTTACCTGGAAGCTAAGCATGCCAAAGGTGTTTCATGCTAATAAAACTAAAGCCAAGGTACCACATAATCAAGTTACCAACTAATAGGCAATACCATTTCTGTCCTAAGTTAAATGAAGTGCCATAGCACAGTGTAACGTCAATAATTTAAAATAGTGTAGTGCACAAATTCATCGTGTGGCAATTTAAGTTAAAAAGTCAAGACAAGTCTTTCTGTCTCAATTTACGTTGGCTGTCAAGCTGTCCAGTCTGGGCATTTTGGACTTAAGTTTGCCTTTTAATCACTACCCTACTATAAACTTTGCATTATAATGGAGCACACATTTGGGTGGCATTATGAACAACAGGGGGCTAGGGGGAGGTTAAGAGATCAATGGCCGTTCTAAAAAGCCCCTTCCTTATCTCAGTTCAAAGAGAGAGCCGGGAAATAAGACTAGATACCATATTCGCATCATTCTAGCTACAAAATAACCAAAGTAAAAGCAATCAAGCAACAATAAGACCACATTACACAAATGGAACATCATGCTCCCATCTGGTTTAACTATTACATCAAGTTTTAACTGGGATGTTGGTCAACTTTAAAAACCGTGGTAAATGTGAATATGTAGTTGCAATAGTTTTTTCCTAATATTTTTTTTACTCTATGCTGGATATTAGAACTTGGAGCTATACTTGTTACAATACAGTGTTGCACATCTTTCTACTAGAAAAAAATTAATAAAGATCCTTTACCCGTCTCTTTAAGTTAAACGTGTGACATCATAAAGGGTGTTAAATGGCTGGATGGTTTTACAGTGCACACTTATTATATACTGTAATATGGAGTTTTGTCCTTGACAGATCTGATGGTGTTTCTACATTATTCCTTTCTTCACCTCTTCTTCGGTGGATTAGCTGTGCGAGGTGGAGTGACTGGACGCCCAGAATTCAGTCCACCATACTGGTACTTGGCTTTCTTTTCAGATGGTTTCAATATCTTAAAGAAAATAAACAAGTTCTTTTGGGTCAGTGGTAACTAAGAGCATTTCAAACACCATTAAGCCAACATGAAATCTCATTCAGCAGCAACAAGAGGGGTTAGGGTGGAGGAGTAAAAACTGTATGACGATCCTACAAATTTCTTATTCCTACATACAACAATACTACTACTTCTAAATCCTTCTAGTTCTACCACTACGTTGGGGTGGGAAGGGCAAAGAAAAGGGGCTGAAAACATCTCCAGGAAAGAGTAAAGATTAAAATCTGATCAGAGTAACCACACTAAAAGGGTCCCAACAGTCCATTATTCTGCATAGTTACATACTCTGACTGCTAGTTAGTACTAGAAAGATTCATCCTGTTAAACTCCGAAAAGAGCATCTGAATAGAGGGAGTACCTTAACATGCAGGCATTTGGAAAACAACAAATCCCACACAGTTCTCTGGAGAACAGTTGGTTTGCAATTCCAGTTGTCCACAAACACCAGCCTGCTGCACAGTCCTTTCTGCAGCTCAAGTATATTGTATTATCCCAGACTAACTAGAAGCACATCGACAAGCAGGCTAACTCAGTCCATGTAGTCCAATATCTAAAGTAATACTTAACGTACAAACATATCATACCTGAAAGGAACACATCAGAGTTTCATCCACACTCATCATGCCCCCTGCATTGTCAAACTCTCCACAATAATTTGGAGCCGAGAATAGGGTGACCAACTGCCGTTTAGCAAAGAATTCGTATCCATCTTCAACCACCTGTCAACACCAGAGACATCAATACAGCTCACGTAAAAAAGAAAAGAAAAAAACTCCAATCTTAAGGCAAACAGGACTAACATATTAAAGAGATGACAGGAACTCATCAAAAAGGCGTTTTATGTCTTGGCTTTCAGACGGGACAAGTTCAGTCATTTTGTCTTATTTCAACACTGAATGTCAAATCAGGTAGCTTCACCTGTCTGACACTTCCAATGTTAAATATGCATCAGCTTGACTCTTCAGTATTTTCAGACTTGGAAGTCCAATTATGCACTGCCACTTTAAAGATTTTCAGCACTTCACAGCTTATAGAAGTATTTGGCTGTTTGACAGTCTGGAGCGCAAGAGGTCTGAATACATCTTCACCACAACCATTACGTTTTACTTACACTGGTGCTGATTGTACAAACCTCAAGTGTAGGCTTCTTTTCTAATTTTGATGCTCTATAAGCAAAATGGTTCTGCCATATTTTCTCTAAGACCATAATTCACCTTTAATATAGTGCAGGTAGTATGATGCACCAGCTAAGGAACAGAAGCCTCATGTTACCTAGTGTAACTAGTGCAACTACTGCTCACTTTGGTCCTATCGCCATGGTCTTTCAGAAAATGTCATGCTGCTTTTATAAAAAAAACACAAAGAAATTGGTAGCAATCTTGATCAGTGCTTAAGAAATCTTAAGATCCATTCCACACACTAATCTTTTCTAATGTTTTAGCAGTAAAACTGCAAAAAATATATAAGTTTTCTGATAGTATATGCAAGCCTAACAGTGACAGTGAATAAAAAGCCTATTTTTGTTTCACAGTTGGGGAGAACTTTTAAAATTGACTAAATAATGAAACTGAAATGTTATACAGGAAATTAAACCTGATGTCCCAACTAGGGCACTTGCTCAAATAATTTCATAAAAAAATGCCAAAAAAGGTGTACTTAGATTGATGATGCCAAAACAACCTTGCTTTCTGCACATTTCAGCAAGTCAATCTATGCCAAATTACTCTAGATAGCTGAACCAAAATGAAGGCAACAGTGAAAGCTTTTATGTACAGATTTGTTTGTAGAAACATTCACTGCTTTTAAGACATGAAACAGAGACAGGTTAAGCCACAGCTACCAAAGAACTACTGTTGAAACTGAAGATCTCTGAAACCTCAGTGTAAATCTCAAATTCAAGTCACTTTAAACTTGGGCACTTCACCTCTAATGTTCATATACAACAATGTAACAGCAAACAGGCAATACAAATAAAGCCATCCATGGGGAAATATAGTGTTAGTATTATACTTCATTGGCACCGGACACTCATTCAATGTCGGTCAATAAGAGAACACGGCCTTCTAGTCCCTTTACTACAAAGATCTTTCCCTTCTAAAAGTAACACAATGCAAAGTATATCCTACTGATAAGCAGCACCAAAGAGGCAGAAAGTCTAGGAGACGTTTCAAGAAGCAACAGTGGCATAATTCATACCTGGTGAGCTCGACAGATCAAATCCAGATCATGACGATTCAGAAATTTACTGACCACGTCAGCACCAAAAGTGAAGGAGACTCCACGATCATTTTCACCCCAACCTTGCACATCTTTGTCTGGGTCAGACCACAGCAGGTCACACAGCAAGCCTTTGAAAGATAATACAAGTGAGGATGCTAGTCTTAGGAGGTATCCTTCTATAATGTAAAATAGTTGTCTTGTAACTACCAGAGCAGCTCTTCTAAGGAAAATAAGCATTAGCAACAAATTTAGCAATACTTAAACTGCAACTCATACAAAAGATAAGGTCTGCCTAAATCTTGAGGGTTTTTTTCCTCCCTCACCACTCATAGTACCTTGAGATGAAATGTCAGTCAAACAGTTTTCTGAAATATTTAATTGTACTATTCAGCATGTTTACAATGAGCACTTCAGAACTTTAAAAATACTCCAGTTAGTAACATTTTAAAAGGCAAACATCAGCTTCACAGCTCACCAAGAAAGCTTAGTCTGAAAGCTGCAGTAAATTTTAGCATCCTATGCAAGGCCAGTCATAAAGAGAGCAAATAACTGGTACCACAAGTTTCTGAACATGGAACGTCTTTGATTCTTACCTTTCTTAACGTAAGTGAAGACCCTCACACAACTTAAAATTTAACATTGCAAAACTCTGATATATTATTTCAGGTAGCACTTTCAGTTTGCTTGCACTCCTGAAGACTTTTTGAAAGCCTCATGACAACCAGTCTGGAATCTGAATTAGAAAAATAAACTTCTCTGGCGTTTTAGCACTGGTCAAGATCTTTTTTTCTGCTGCAAACAAAAGGTCAGCTCACTCTGGAATTAAAACTGGGTGCTAAAAAATTTTCTAGATCAATTGCAATGCCTCTATACATAGAGCTTTCATAGCATTTTCACATGAGAAAGAATCAGGCCTATTCAACTACAGTACAAACAAAATGCATTTGAAGTGTATTTCGGGCTCCATGAAACTGTACTTTCTTTACCTGTGGTGACTTACCCTTAGGCATTTAAATACTCAAGAGCACTGTTTCAAATTTGAGAGAGATGCCAGCAGACTTCTTTACCTGGCACTCAAGTTCACTTCACACTTTTGTCTGGTTATTTGCTAAACAAAATACTGAAGATGCTACTTCTTAAATAACAGATCTTTCAAGGTGCAATCAAGCAAAACTACCATCTGCAACCTAGTGTGTAACTAGACCAGTTCTATTTACATACAGCTGTCAAATGGTCTTTGGTGTTAGTCACAGTTCCTCTCTAGCAGAGGCTAAGATTTTATTTGCTTTTAAAAGACAAAGAACGCAGGAAGTACGACTGCATTTTAGATAAAATATCTACCTAGAGATAAACTACAGAATACAGACAGCATGTGACAAAAGTTTACTGAAACTTAGTTCTATATTGAACTACATGTTTTTCAAAACAGAATAGATGTACTGGAATCCCTAACAGTTCCTTGTAAGGAATTTCTATCAAGAAGCTGCTGTCTCAGGTGCTTCAGTGCTTACTTTTCTATTCTCTCCCCCAAATCAAATAAACTTCATGGTAACACACAGCAACAGGCAAATCTGACCTATAATCTTTAGCAGTGGTGTAAAAGAACCCTGCAACAAGTTTGTCTATGCTAAACTACACTGCATAAGTAGGTTTACACCTTAACGTGCAACATTTACCATAGCAATAGCTTCAGTTGACCAGGAGCACACCGTAACACAGCTGCTATGAGGCATTCAAGACTACTCAAGTGGCAGTTAGTTTCCTAATAAGCAAATGGTTGGCAATGCTGACCAAAACACATAATTTATACCTTGTTAACAAAGGCAAGCCATTTCAGCTGGAACACAAGGTCAGGTTTGAGCGTACAGTTTCTAAACCCTATAAAAATGCCACCAATAAGAGGTCTTTAAACTGCAGCTGAAGCTGAAGAGTCCTTTTTTTCATCAGGCTAGAAGAAACTGTCATAATGATATAATCTTCTCAGCCCAAGCCAGAGAAACATCTACCAAGAATTTCTGTATCCTCACAAACACTCACCAAATGACATCCCTCCACAAAGGGATAGCTTTTAAAGGCTTGTAACTTTCACAGAAGTGAGAGTACTTCAGTTTATTTTTGACTCTTCCACAAGATTTAATTTCATTCTGTAATATCAGTTAGCTTAAGTATGTCCAAAAGCCCAAGGCCTTCTATGCCACTGTACCATACGCACACTGATGGGGCATTTGATTCTACCTCTGCAACACCAAGCTATTGCTTCTGAAAGCAAAATTAAGACTGCAAACTACTCCATAGATCAAAAGCCTTTTTTAAAGTCTCTACGCTTATTTTTAGGAGGTACTAAGAATATATATGATTTCAGAGGAGTATCCATGGAAACCAGAACTACATTCTACAAGGGCATTCCTGAAGTGGGGGTGGCTCAAGCAGTAGTATTAGCCTGTTGAATAGAACTACCTTTTCCGAGAGCTATGATAAATGTATAGACTGTCTCATTTGCACTGACATTTATTTGGTTATGCATGAAGTGAATAAGTAGCACAAAAGGAAGAACAACGTCGTAATTCATACTAGAGAAACACTCAATTCACCAGTCTAGTAATGCTTCTCAGTGTCAAGTGTGCATACTACTTTGCACAGAAATGTTGTTGTTTAAGGGCCAGTAAATATATTAATATTAGTCCCCGAATTACTCCTGTAATTCTGAGGAAAATTACAAGAAGTAGATAGAATTCTTCTAGTCCAAAGTCTAACTGTAACGCCCATTTGTGGTTCAAAAACGGTTTAGATGTGTTATCTTCTCTGAAAGTTAATTTCAGACTACTGTTGAAATCAACACTTTAAATCCCACTGTCCTGCTTGATAATCTTTTCAATGTGCTAGTAACAAAATTTGGAATAAGTGGGACACTGAGGAGGATGATTAACTAAACCATTGAAAAGAATACTGTACAGAAAGCTCCTGCAATTTGCATCCAACATGTACATACAAAGCATTAATATATTAGAAGAAGATTTCGGGACTGAGCACATCAATACAAGCAATTGAAATCCCAATTGCAGTGAAGGAGGAGCTACAACACTTCACAAATTTAAAGAGGAAATAGACATGTCACCAAGAGAGAGAAGTCCAAATCCTTTAAATAATACTCAGCAAACTTTAAATCACTATGTTCTTTCATAGACTAAAAAGTTTGGCTGTGCCTAACCAAAAGCAAGAAAAATAAATAGCTGTTCAGTTTTATTTGATCTTTCATTAGATTTCTAGGGTTGTTTCAAGGCAAACTTGTGGACAACGCATCCAAACTTGGATATCGTATACTACTCTTACGACAAGAAGTAACAACATGGACAATAGCCTCTAACACATCAGATAACTTGGTTATCGTGAGGAACAAAACTCGCATGCTACCCATCAAGCAGTACTGCACTGTGAACGCAGGTTGTGTTAAATCACTGCATTGCCTGTACACAAACTGATGAAACCCATTTCACCATTAAGACCTATTTACAGTAAATTCCATGTCACTCACCCGTGTCAGGAACATCTGTAGGTCTCATAATTCTCCGGATCTGCTCCATTGACTGGAGATCTGGAGACAGTCCTGTAAGAACAAGAAAACAAGTGACTTACGTATTTTACCTGTAAAAAGGCTTCCAGAGAGCACAAAATTAGAGGTTCAAAGTCATACAGCATTCCTTGTTTCCACTGTAACATAAACAAAAGACAGTCTGCTGTAAGACAATTAAGTTATTGAAGAGAAGGAGAGATGATAATGCAGATGAATTTATCAAGGGCTTTTAATTGTTTTCCTACCATCCTTTTAGCCACACAGCACAGAACCCTGCAGTGAGGCATGTTCTCTTCAACAGCTTACTAGAGACTAGAGAGAACCAGTGAAGGATAGCATTGCCATTATCTAACACAAACTGGGTGCCAATACCCTTCTTTACAACTGCCTTCCTGAAAGTTAAAAGAAAAATCTCCTACCTAATTTTAAAAGACCAGAGGTCAAAGCAGCCTCCAAGTGTGACTGGAATAGTAAGTCACATCACTCCATTTCACTGTTTTACTACACATCAGAAGAGCAGCAGTCTCTGGATGCTGTAAACAAATACTAGATTGTGCAATTGCAATAGATAAGGAACACAGAGATAGCTACACACTACAGCTCAGCAGCTTAGTCATTTATAAAACCACACTACCTCAATTATTCAAAATCTCATTTACCACAAAGACACAGCTCTTTTTGTATAGTTTTGCCATATTAGCATGTAATTACAGGCAAATCACACAGTTTCCAAAGTTGCCCTTTGAACAGTTAATGTACATTAATGTCCAGAGCTTTTCTATTTGACGCATACAGGCATGAAAGTGAGCCAGCTAGATGCTCTAGCATCTTAACAGGTCCTTAAATGAGGGTCCTAACATGCCTTAAATGACTTAGGCCAAGATCGCCCAATTAAGAAAGCTGCAAATTTGGAAATAGAGCATGAAGACCTAATTTGTGATGATAATTTTATGGCTTGCTAATATGAAATATTAGTAAGCCACATCCATTTGACCCAGTCTAGAACTTTGAACGTGACAGAAGAAAACCTGTCATGGGAAAAGAGTCATCGCATAAAATAATTTCAGCTGGCATCAGTTTGCACAGTGGGAATGTATGTCTGGAACAATGACTCCAGTGCATTTGATATAAACATCTGAGGAACTTTTCTTCAAGTATTATGATTTTAGATTATTTTTATTGAAGCAATCTTATGAGAAAAGCCTTCTATACCCTCATCAGCTTGTTAAAGTTGTCTTCATGATATTACCTGGAAGTCATCAAGGATGGCAGAAATGTTACATTAAATAGCATATCAAAGGAGCTTTAGCCAATTCTACTTACATAACAATACAGGGGTAGTAATACAAATTCAAGTAGACAATCAGCTTTTAAACTTTGACCAACCTAGTACTTTCTCAGAACTGTTCTATTTGCATGCAGATAACAGGAGCACAAAAGGATGTCGATTCTACTCTGACCCTACTCAGAACCACACCCCCAAGATGGAAACGGACAATCTCAGTGAAATAACCAGTTTGTGACTTTCTATGAGGTTACAGCTCTCAGCATTTCAGGCTGCACCCAAAACATGAAGTTCCTTAAAAGAAAACATGTTACTACAAACCATGTTTCAACCCTGCAGATCTTAATTTTAGTGCAATTTTACTTTATTTGTATTCTACCACTGTAAAATAGCCAAATCCCACAAAACTGCCCATGTATTGTAGATCTCTCTGTAACCACTCAAGAGGTCTTCTGTTCCTCAATATCCTCCCAACTGCCCCTGCGTAAAACAAAATAGCTAATGTCTCAAATTCAGATCTACAGACAAAAGTTTTACATGATCAGCAATAAGTGAAGGAAGAATGTAAACACAGGCTACTCAAGCTCACTATCAAGCTGCTGTAACTACAGTGATTGCAACCTACTGCATACTGGAAGAAAACTGAAAAATACACAATTGATTTAAGTTGCCTTGTCAAATAATGACAGCTAAGCACAGAAAATGTATCTCTGAGCACACTATCTTCTTGAGGGATAACATCAGCCCTTCCCTAATGGAAACAGAAAAAGAGTTGTCATTACTTCTGGCACTCATCAAACCCAGGCTCTAGATTTGAACCACTCCTTGATCAGAGAGAATTAATACAGTAAGAGTGACAGTTATTTTTACAGCATAATCCAGGAGCTCATCAGGTCTCTCTGGCCACTATGAGAGATTATCAGGTAGACTTCACCTTCAAAAAAACATTTCCTTGTCATTAATATCACAAGAAAAAACAGAATTCCAGAGCTTGAAAATATTATATAAATTTATATAAATCCACTGTTCTACTAAACTAACACAACTCCCATCTCCAGAGCTTATACTCAATGTGATAAAACCACTGCATTCCATCAAGATGACACTACGGCATGGACTTAATTTACAGAAACTTGAAAGTAACCTCTAAAAAATAGTCTCTGAAGATGACAGAGTGTTGTCACAGGTAAGAGGACAATCCTGTACAGAATACAAAGCAAAGCAAAAGCAAAAGTCAGGAATGGTTATGGAATAAGGAAGCAAGATCAAGAGCACAGTAAGTCAAGAGAACAGCCTTAAGAAAAGGCCAAAGTATGACTCGTATGAGCAATGTGGAAATACAGTGAAGAAAGAGGGAGTTGATGGGAATAATACAATGAAAGATCCTTTCAGCAGCATGAACATTTGGAGATCGAGATGGCAAGAGAGGTTTGATTTATATTGTGAGACAGGGAACTAAAAGCAGCAAATACCCAGAAAAGTCCAGGTTAAAAAGCTGACTGAGAATTGTAAGCTATTGTAGATAGCCTGTGGGGGTAAGTTAGGTGCCTTTTGTTTTACTATGTTATGCGGTTTTGCAAAGTTTTATTATATATCCCATAGGACAATATTTTTAAAATAAACTATGCAAAAATGCGCAATATAGTAAAAAAGGCACCTACCTTATATCTACATGCTAGCTTCAACCTCCAGCAGAGTTGAATGGTTTGTGTTGCTGCCTCAGTGTTTATTATAGCAGTAACATCATGAAAAGGCGTTGACAGTCCATGACTTCATGGGATCTGGAATGCAGTTTTGATAGTACTGGAGAAGAGCGGAAAAAGGGCAACACTTATTCATGTGCTGAATGTCTATTTTCATTTATTAAGAATACAGCACATTTAGTATTTTTTTCACTTTATTTCACAGCCGCAGATCGGTTCTGAGTCATAGCACTTTCAGTTACAGATGAAGCCTGTACAAGTTTAAAGGACAATTAGCATTCAATAAAGAAGTGAGCATCACTTTTCATAAGAGGATCCTTAAAGCATACCGTGCACAAAATAAAACTTTTCTGATTTGATTAAACAAGAGGCTAGTCCTCCCAATACATTTATATTAAAGCTTTCATTTTTTTCTTGAAAAATAGCTTTCTAGGCTTCTTGCTCACAACTCAGGTCTCTAATGCATATACACAGAAAACTATCAGTGTTGTCACAGAACATAGTGTTCTACTCTACCTGCTCAGCTTCCTTGATTACCTTCTACTACGCACCTAAGCTTAATTTTTTGCCTGAAACACCACAGTATTTTCACAGAATCACAGAATGTTAAAGGTTGGAAGGGACCTCAAAGATCATCTAGTCCAACCCCCCTGCCAGAGCAGGATCACCTACACTAGAGCGCACAGGAACGCGTCCAGGCGGGTTTTGAATGTCTCAAGAGATGGAGATTCCACAACCTCCCTGGGCAGCCTGTTCCAGTGCTCAGTCACCCTCACAGTGAAAAAGTTTTTCCTCATATTTTTCTGGAACCTCCTGTGTTCCAGCTTCCACCCATTGCCCCTTGTCCTGTCAGTGGACGCCGCTGAAAAGAGCCTGGCTCCATCCTCCTGACATTCCCCCTTGACATATTTATAAACATTGATGAGGTCACCCCTCAGCCTCCTCTTCTCCAAGCTAAAGAGATCCAGCTCCTTCAGCCTTTCCTCATAAGGGAGATGCTCCACTCCCTTCACCATCTTTGTGGCTCTACGCTGGACTCTCTCAAGCAGCTCCCTGTCCTTCTTGAACTGAGGGGCCCAGAACTGGACACAATATTCCAGATGCGGCCTCACCAGGGCAGAGTAGAGGGGCAGGAGGACCTCTCTTGACCTACTTGCTACTCCCCTTCTAATACACCCCAGGATGCCATTGGCCTTCTTGGCCACGAGGGCACACTGCTGGCTCATGGTCATCCTGCTGTCCACTAGAACCCCCAGGTCCCTTTCCCCTGCACTGCTCTCCAGCAGGGCAGTCCCCAACCTATATTGGCACATGGGGTTATTTTTTCCCAAGTGCAAAACTCTACACTTGCCCTTATTAAACTTCATCAGATTTCTCCCCGCCCAGCCCTCCAGCCTGTCCAGGTCTCTCTGAATGGCTGCACAGCCTTCTGGTGTGTCAACCACTCCCCCCAACTTCGTATCATCAGCAAACTTGCTGACAACATTCTCTAATCCCTCATCCAGATCATTGATGAATATATTAAACAGCACCGGCCCAAGCACTGACCCCTGAGGGACCCCACTAGACACAGGCATCCAGCCAGACTCGGCCCCATTGACCACAACCCTCTGGCTTCTTCCCTTCAACCAGTTCTCGACCCACCTCACTACTTGGTCATCCAGACCACACTTCCTCAGTTTACCTATGAGGATGCTGTGGGAGACGGTGTCAAAGGCCTTGCTGATGTCCAGGTAGACCACGTCCACTGCATGGCCACCATCCATCCACCTGGTTATGTCTTCGTAAAAGGCTATCAGGTTGGTCAAACATGACTTCCCCTTGGCAAAGCCATGCTGACTGCCCCTAATAACCTTCTTATCCTTGATATGCCTAGAGACAGTGTCAAGGATAAGATGTTCCATCACCTTTCCAGGGATGGAGGTGAGGCTGACCGGTCTGTAGTTACTCGGGTCATCCTTCCTGCCCTTCTTATAGACTGGAGTGACATTCGCTTTCCTCCAGTCTTCAGGCACCTCACCTGTTACCCACGACTTACCAAAGATGATGGAGAGTGGCCTAGCAATGACTCCCGCCAGCTCCCTCAGCACCCGTGGGTGCATCCCATCAGGGCCCATGGATTTATGAATGTCCAAGTGTTCAAACTGATCCTTAACCCACTCCTCATCAATCAGGGCAGACTCCTCCTTTGTCATGACTTCCTCTGGGGCCTTAGGGGACTGAGGCTCCTGAGGACGGTCTCCAACAGTGTAGACAGAGGCAAAGAAGGCATTCAGCAACTCTGCCTTCTTTCTGTCCTCTGTCTCCAGGGCACCCACCTCATTCAACAGAGGGCCTACATTGCCTCTAGTGTTATTTTTGTCAGCAATGTATTTGAAGAAGCCCTTTCTGTTGTCTTTGACCTCCCTTGCAAGTTTTAACTCCAAGGAGGCCTTAGCTTTTCTGATTGCCTCCCTGCACTCCCTGACAGCTGCCCTGTACTCCACCCAAGTGGTCAGCCCTTCCTTCCACAATTTAAACACCCTCCCCTTCCACCTGAGTCTGCCCAGCAGATCCCTGGTTAACCAAGCAGGTCTCCTGGATCTCTTTCTTGATTTCCTACCTGATGGGATGCACTGATCCTGAGCTTCAAAGAAGTGGTCTTTGAATGCCAACCAACTGTCTTGGGCCCCTTTACCTTTCAGCTCCCTGTCCCAAGGGGTATCCCCCAGTAATTGCTTGAAGATTTTGTCACCATTCACTCTCTGCTGTTCCCCAAATAAAACAAAATTAAAAAAAACCCAAAACAAAACCACACAAAGATACAGAAGAGTAACTACTTCACTGGCTTTTTTGGAAAAAAAAAAAAAGTATATGATTTTAGCTACTGGCTATCTTGGTACAGAACTGATTCTTAAAATTATGAGATCTAACTCATAAGATAGGTACCAGTTCTTTAAAAAGTAAAGACACCACACCACGTTGATTGAGAATGAGAGGAAAAGACAACCTGTGAGAAAACAAGTACTTTCTTTCGCATGTCAGTGCTACCTGGCGTCTGGCAGACTCAACTACCTATCACTGCATTAATTCTGTATTTACAAAGACATTACAGTACCTCAAGAACATTTTACACAACACTTTGATAGCTTATACAAGCAGGCGCTGAAGGCAGAAGATTTCAATGCAAGACGCAAGAAGAGCCAGGATCATTTTTACACCACATTCCATATGGGCAGAGATCTCTCAGAAATATTTGAAACTAATAAAGGCATTACGGCAGCTATCAATACAACCTCACAAAGTCTAAAAGAGTCTGCTCAGGAATTTTGGGGGCACACTATTTCTAATTCCAAAGAGAGTTGTTCAGTCAAATTAGAGATTTCTGTAGTGCTCTCATTTCCACTAATTTTCTAATTATCTCACTGACAAGGCAGGTGTGGCACCTA
This sequence comes from Trogon surrucura, assembly GCA_020746105.1. Taxonomy (NCBI): domain Eukaryota; kingdom Metazoa; phylum Chordata; class Aves; order Trogoniformes; family Trogonidae; genus Trogon; species Trogon surrucura. The sequence goes on along the minus strand of CM036618.1, from coordinate 96,647,343 downwards.
CCAGACCATCTCTGGATCACTCAGTGGAAGACATTAGGTTGATTTTTAAGGGAGGTGGTTGCAAAAATAGCTGCAAAAAGGCAGGGTGGTTCTTACTACAAGTAATTTGAAATAGTTAATTGTTTGACTGAAGTCCTGAAAATTCTGAAGCATCATTGCCTGTAAAAACATGAGGAACCTCTTTCTACAAGGTAGAGTGCTCAAGTAAGTCTCAGTATTCAGAAAAGTCAGAAGTCTTGGTCAGATTAACACCAAACACTTTTTTCACTACAAGAACAGGAAAGTACTACGACAGACAGGTGCCCATAGAACACAAATTTTCCAATAGGAAGCGTTTTATGGAGTCAGAGCAAGCCATACTCTGACCTGGTCTAACGTTAACAAATGTCCTACTTGAAGCAGCAAGTCTGACCACGTGACCGCACAGGTCCCTTCCACCAAGATCTCAGGGAACCATCTAAAGAGGCCAAGCCTACAGAGCTGGGGTTATTTGTGAAAGTTATTCTTTCACTTCACTGCTAGGGATGCCAATGTTAGCTAAGGCTGTACTGGTAGGTAGTAACAGCAACACGTTGTGTCGCAAATTAGGCAAGAATTCTAGCATTCAGCGTCCTTCAGAGATGGACACATTCACAGGAATACTTATAGATGTACTCACCCCTCAGGCACAGAGGGCAGTGAGTATCAGTTAAGAATTACATCTGTCTGCTGCCAGGTGCACAGAAAAGCACAAGGTGTAAGTGACCTTCATAGACAATATAAGGTTAAACATCTCCAGCTAAGTATCAGGTACACACACATCCACACTCCATTTGGTATAGCATTAACCCAAAGATCAGTTTAGACAGCCTTTAAAAGAGGTCATCAGCTTACCTCCATGACAACAGAAGATCTTCTCATCCACAATGGCTGCAATAGGCAGACAGTTAAAACAGTCTGTGAAGGTCTTCCACAGCTTAATGTTAAATCTCCGCTTGCCTACAAGAACAGTGTGCAACATTAGGAAGAGAAGGCTGTTTTCTTAAAGCCAACCTGGAATATGTATCACAACTTGACCAAAAAAGTTAGGAAAATGTCTTCAAGGGCTTTATTTCTCTTAGCATACTTAGGTTTCAATCTCCTGCAACAGCATATTAAGGACAGCAAAAGTGCAAATAATAATTTCCTAGAGTAATTTTAACCTTGGTTTGAAGTGTACTTTTATAAAATTTCAGAGCAAGTTCACAGAATACTGAAATTCTTGCAGTACAGGAGTCACTACTGGAAATGTCTCCAAAACACAATATTAGTCTGTTAAGAGTCTTCCAAAAGAAATAGGTTTTGCTTACATTCATCATAGAATCCATAGATCCGATTGATGCTAGCACACTCGTGATTTCCTCTTAAGAGAAAGAAGTTTTCTGGGTACTTGATTTTATATGCCAGTAATAGGCAAATTGTTTCAAGAGACTGTTTGCCTCTGTCTACGTAATCTCCAAGGAAAAGATAATTCGCTTCTGGTGGGAATCCTCCGTATTCAAACAACCGAAGCAAGTCTGTATACTGACCATGAATATCACCTGAGTAAGAAAATGTTTATTAAGGATTAGTGTAACAACATAATGAGTATACAAATCAAGAACTTCAGTCAGTTAATCACTTTTTATTAACTCATCTTCAAAAAAGCATTAATTGTTAAAAACAGAGTTGCAACAGTTATTAGAAAGGTAAGAACTACGTTAATATTACAAACTAAAGTACCCACTACATGGAAATAACACACAGTATTTGTAGAATCGCTATGTCAGTTATTAAGCCAATCGGAAAACCAAAAGCTACAGAAGTCTTCACAGTTAAGCATAAGCTTTCTCACCACACTCTAATCTGTTCGAATTAAAACAAGGTCAGAAAGACAACCTCTAACTGAACAGTTACATGGCCAGGAAGCCATTGTATTAAGAAAAAGTTAAGTTACATTATTTACAGCAAAACCAGATCAGTAAAGAAACTAGATAGACTGGAGAGAAACTGTACATGGTGCTGGCAGAGAGCATTTATTCAAAGGGCAACTGCTTGTCACCCCATAACATTGCTGTACAAGATTTACATCCCCTTAGACTTCAGTGTAACTCCTCCTTTGATGCAATTATTCATATAAAAACAGTACACTCAAAGACTGATATCCCTTACAAGATACTTAACACTGCAGGTACATCTTAGGAAAAATAACTGGTCATGCTACTCATCACACTGCCAGCTTTAAAATTAAGCAGGCTTTCCACGAAACAGCTCTGTGTAGCAATTATCACAGCCTATCATATCAGTCTAGCCAAAGCTATCTTCGAGCTACCCGTAAGGTCAAAGAAGATACCAAAGCTGCTCTACAGTAACTTGTAGTATACATGTGCTGTATTTCAGCTGACTCCAGAAGTCATTACCAAAGTGACTGAATGCAAAAAAGCTATGAAATAAGTCTTCAGTACAAGCTGTATGATGCTTAAATTTAGTACCTCCTGGTCCCTTACACTAAGCATTCCATAAATGCATTTTCACTTTTGCTGCTTGTTCATTGGCAAAATCCCAACTCTATTAAGCACAGCTATTCTCCAGTAGACCACTGGCTACTACGGCCTTAAAGCAAAAAACTCGCACACCTCTACAACTTTTTGCATAATCTTAAAAAAAAAAGAAACCCCAATCTGTATGCACTCCAGTTCCAATTCTTAAAGCATACAGGGTTAAGAAGAGTACATAACTATATTCCTCTTTACCCTTTCCACGAGAAATGCAGTACTTCTTTAGGGAGCATTCTTTTATAATTACTTGTCATTCAGGGAGAGCAATCACTTCCCAATCGCTTCTAATAATGAGGAACATTATCCACAACCCAATTCCAGACACAATCTGAAGGTTCACTGGCTAATACAATTCTTACATCCGTTGGAACAAGAATAATTCCTATTCTACTTGATAGTTAGAAATCTCCAGGTCACAACCAGAAGAAAACACAGAAGACTCCTCAAGAAGTCATTGTTATGCTGAGTCTAGTACTCCAGAACTACACTATCAATACACTCCCCAGATGTAGTCGCCACCACCATAATTAACTACCAAGTAAACATACTACAAAAAGAGTATTAATTGTGCTCATCGTCTAGAAATACTTTGTTACACACATGAGCCAGAGGAAACAAATCACTTAAAGGGTAAAGGAGCATTTTATAGAAAAAAATTTGTAAAGGGACCAAAGCATTTACTATTTCATTCAAGGCACTTGGCATTTTAGAATATAGCTTCATATTGGCACCAGCCGAATTGAAGTCTATCAGATACAAACCCTTATGGTTAAAACCACATCCATTTTAAAATGAATGTTTACAGAGGAATATCTTTCATCTTACCTTAACACACAGCCATTCACAATGTAAAAGCTTATTTTAAACTGACTTGATTACAAGACAAGACAATCCTGTAATGGTTCCTCAGGCGTTGCCTGAACACACTAAAACAGTAGTTCAAAAGAGTACACTTGCATATTTTGCTTTTGGTGAAAGCGATCATATTTCTTTCACTTTTATCTAAATGCATCTTTGACAATTGCTCTAGTATTAAATTTAGAAGCACCTGACACTTCCTGTTGCTATCCCTGTGTTTGAAATCCAATTTAAAAATAACAAATGCTTTATTTAACTGCCAATCTGCTATCCTAATATTGTGCACCTAACAGCCCTTTCAACTTTCTTGATTTAAGCAAATGAGAAACTACCTCTGAAGGAGGCTAATTATACTTTGCAGACCTTGACTTGTGTACAATCTAAATATCTGACTTTTCTTTTTTCTTTACCTAGGAATACAATGAGACAACTGTAGTCTTCTCAGCATAACAAACACAACGCAGTGAAGATGGATTTTGCCTTCAACTTTATGATTAGACAGGCTGGTCTGGTTTTTCTTCCCCACACTACCAAGCAATTAGTCATTTAAAAATTACTTTGGCATTAGTGTCTTTCTCAGTTCTTTTTCTAAATCAGTAATATCCTGACAGGCTTGAGAGGTGGGCCTAGGCCAATCTCATGAAGTTTAACAAGGCCAAGCGCAAGGTCCTGCATCCTGAGGGTGGTAAAGCACTAGAACAGGGTGCCCAGGGAAGTTGTGGATGCTCCATCCTTGGAAGTGTTCAAGGCCAGGCTGGATGGAGCCTTGAACAACCTCATCTAGTATGAGGTGTCCTTGCCACGGCAGGACAGTTGGAACTAGATGATCCTTGAGGTCCCTTTCCAATCCAAATCATTCTATGATTCTCTCTTAACAACACATACATTTTAGCTTTATCCATATTTCACAATAACAACTATGTTCATTAAAACTTGCTGTAAAGCTCAAGGAATTAATTTCATTGTAACTAAGCCTAATTTAACAGTCTACATCCAGTTCTGTTTTTTCAACTGAAAAACTAACCACATTTTCTTCAACACCATTTTTGAAGTGTTCCATTTCACAACTTGTAAAAATCTTTGTTATGCTTATGCACTGAAGAGAGCAATTACAAAATTAAACATTTGAGCTTTTTTCATCAGCTAAATGCTTTTTGAAACTGTGACTGAAAGAGTAGTAGCTCTGTGCAAGCAGCCCCTAGGAAAGTACAAGGGACAAGTTGCAAAATGCACTAGATGAGGGCACAGGCAGCTCCCAGAACCAACTATTAGCTGCCTTTTCACAATTCAATCTAAACTGAAATTTGCATTTAAGACTGTGAAGACCTCACTTTAATCCATATCACCCAAGTCGGTGTCACTTGCGTATCCCAGTCTCCTTCCAACCCACCTAGCATACAATCAGAATAAAACACCTACATAAAACACATAACATACGAAGTTTACATACCACAGATTTTCAGAGGTGCCTCTAGCTCCAGGAGAATTGGTTGGCTAAGAAATATTTCCCGTGATTTTATGCACAAACCCCGAACTTCTGCTTCGGTCATCTGAACAATCTTCCCAGGACGACATCCTCGTACTGAAATGAGATGTTTAACAATTGAAGGTAAGTGTCACACAGATACACAACAGTAAGTATGTGCAGGTGGGCTCTATTTGATATCTGTATTTGACCAAAAAAAAGCCAGCAGCACACTCCAATGTATCCACCAAATGTGCTGACTTATGTATTTCAACAAATTCCAAAGCTGATCTCTGCTACTTTGGCAAACTGTGCTTAAATGTCTATCTGCATTTGTGTTAAATCAGGTTCTCAGAAGAGAACCATTTAAGCCTTGCTTTTGCCCACATTTGGATAAATAACTTCAAAGAGTGTTTACATTAACTACCCCATTATGCTAGCGTATTCACAAGAGACAAAAAAATCCCAAGAATCAAAATCCTGAAAACACTTTCACATTAGCACAAAATAAACTTCTTTAGGACTGTTGAGTTCAACACTGCTAGCTAAATACAAAGGAAAAACCACAGGCATGTTTACACATTTTCAGCTGAAATTGCCATATTAGGAACATCCCACCAAAGTCTGACAAAATCTTCGTTCACATATAATAGCTCTGGAGTTACTGGAACTTTCACATCCAAACAAAGACATTCTAATTACAATGAAATTGAATTCCTAAACCAGTAAATTAAGTCAGGTACTCAGACCTATATTTAGCCCTAAGTTTTCAAAAACATTCACACATCATTGCACTCTAACCAATATCCTCTGGCAAATTTATCTGCAGCTGCTTCTTTCCACAAATATCTATACGATTCCTCTGTCAGAGGCTTTAATGCGTCTTTAATGAGGCAGCAAAGTAGAACAAATGTGTCTGCACTTTAGCTGATCCAGTTCAGTCTTGCATCTCAGTATAAACCCAACTTCAGAGATCAAACTAATAAGCCAGAATGTATCAATGTCAACAACAGGCACACATCCTGGTCTGCCATCTGTTTTAGATGGAAGCAACATTCAACATTAAAACCATGGTAGCATCTACGAGAGAAGGTGGTACGAAACTTTAGCACTTCAAATCTAAATGCGTCCGAATTCAAACTAAGACATTACTTTGTATTGCAACTTCAGGAAGTCTAGTAAGAGATCTGCAAACAGAATAGCAAAAACCAGTACTTCATACCTAAAATAAGTTTCTGGCTTGTCTGTTTCTCCTCTCCAAAACAGAAGAGTAAGCTTGCAACTTTTTTTTATTTTTTAAATTAATACAACCTCCCTTTTTTGTTATCTTAGGTCCTAGAAAACATACTTTATGAGGAGATCAGTATCACCTACATTGTGCAGTGGGGAAAAACAAAGGATACAGGAGGCAACAGTTTGTCTAGCTCACCTAGTACTACAGTTCACAATGTTAAGCTCAAAAAGCTTTGCTCTGGTTATCACTGTATATTTCTCCCAATACAGCTGCAAATTTGACCATTCCAACATTGGGCTATCCAATTTTTAATAAACAAAAAACGTATTTGTTAAACTGAAGTCCAGAAGCAGTCACAGGAACATGTGGAAAGGCAGAAATGAGCAATGGTTTTCTCAAGTAGGGAAGAGATGTGAAAATAGACCCTGGGACAGCCTGAGTGCCCAAATAGCAGAAGGGCTAGTCCATCTGCAATGAGGATACACTTCGCTCATTAGAATCCTTTAAGAACAAGACTGTGGCATACAGGACTTCTTTCAGTTAAACTCTGAATCAGTACCAGGTGATGTTTACCATATGGTAGGTCACATTCCTTTTGCTAAATAAGATTTCAGCTACACTTGAGAAAGTAAACAGCTTTTTAGCAACACACTTTTTTTTGGTTATTCTTCATGCATTAAGATGTTGGCTTATATATTAAAAGAATTCAAAGGCAGACATTAGACACAATCAACGCGGCGAGAAAACGATAAATGCCTACTGCCTTCCATTTAACCACATCTCAAACATCTAATAAGTGATGCACCTACAGATAAATCTTCAGACCCATGGGGATTATTAGCAAAAAAACCCCACAAACAAAACCCAATAAAACAAAATGAAAACAAACAAGCAAAACCACCCAAACCTCAGCCTTGACAGCTTTTCACAGAACTTGACTATCCTATTTGTAAGGTACCAAAACGCTCCAATAATTCCCACTTTTTCAAACGCTTGTTTTCCGATAGCTTATAATGCTCCTTTTCAGAGACCAGAACGCCATTTTGATAGACACAGTAGACTGTAACTATATATAAGAAAGCTCCCACCTGAAAAAAGCAGAATCTTAATATCACAACAGCTATCATTTTATCGAAACAACTGTTATATTTTAAACTCATGGCTTATGACATCAAGGTCATACTGAAGAAGCAAGCAGCATAGCTAGTTTTTTAGTCCCACTTTTCCTCTACAAACTGCATTATTCTAACCTGTTTTGATAAGCAATGAAATTCTCCTCTGTATTTAACTATTTTCATGTTTTGCAACATCAGAATTAAGCCATTTAATGTAGATTAAACCCAAGAAGTGACACAACTATACACATTTTACATTGACACAAGTTTCAGAACTTGAATCCAGGAGAAGATGCCATACACAACATTAGTGTTACTGTAAGCAGCACCAAACCAAGCACAGAGTCCAAAACTGAGACAGCAGTGTAATGAGGGCACTCATAATACTTAAAATAACTTTGATCCAATTAATATTTCTTAGAACGCAGCCTTTAGTTCCCTTCGAAACTCATGCGGAGGTTTAAGCTTGGAACAATTGCTTTATAGGATTGAGGCTTTAAGTACTGCTGGATTTTTTTTTGCTCTAGAAGACGCAGTGAACATGCAGCTCCTGATGTCAAAATTAACTGCTATACTCAGTGCATGCAGTGTCTTGATGTTCTTTACTTTTAACAGTACAGCCTTAAACACTGCAAGCGCTCAACAAACAAACAGGGCAGTAATTTATTACCTTGCTTCAGACTCTCCAGGTAAGAGAAGTTTGTACAACTATGACAAGTATGTCACTCAGAAGAGACAGCACGCACCTAATAATTGCAGTTACTTCCAGCCCTCGGGAAGGGTACAAATCTGGGCCACTGCATTCTTACAAAGGCACCTTCCACCCTCCATGTGAGCAGTTGGTAGCTCTACATTGCAAATATGTAAGCTCAGTTATATCTGAAGGACAAAGCCTGGGGTTTCATGAGGAATAATCACCAAGAGAATAGTTAAAAGTTTTCTCCTGATCATCAATAAGGGTGCTACCTATTGAAAAATGAGAAGCTACTGTGACCCTGGAAGCCTCAGCACTTGACTGGATTCACAAAAGCTCTGAAAAGTTCACCAAGTAGTCATTCAGAACATCTGTGACACAGCTGTGGTATCAGTACACAAGCAAGACTAAGCCCATCTTTCACAAGCTTACACTACAACTAGAATTTTGTTCAAGTTTCCTTGACACAGCTGAGCACTGCACAGATTGTAAACAAGAGTAACTCTCACCACATTCAGTTTTTCAAAAGCCAAATCCCCAAGAATAGATTTAAGAGGAGGTTACAAGAATGAGACCAAGAGTTTAAGTAATATTTTTCACTCATTTACAAATTACTATAGCTAACCATTCTTAAAACATACAAGTCATAGCTGCATGTATTGTAAAATCTGTAACTCATAGAAAGCCTTTAACAGCATTGGGAAAACTGTAATTTTTAATGGTTGTCATTTATCCAGAGCAGAAACAGCATCTTAACATTAGGCGTAAATTAATTCTCTTTAATCTAAGATGCAGATGCCGTAAACAAGCTTTGATTTACATAAAAGTCTTTGGTGGGGACAATTCCTGTTGTAATACACAATCCCATGTGCGTAGTGCTGCGCCAGAAAAAGCCTTTGCTGCAAGGAGCTTAAAGCAGAGTGACATAGCAGGGAATAAAGACAATTAAAAACAACTATACGCATTGTACTGTCAGGCTATTATTTTAGCACAATAAATCCTACAGTAATCCAAAAGCTGCTCTAATCAATTTTAAATTGGTCTCTGCATCTACACAGCCTTTGATAAGTAACCTTAGTAAGTTTACTAACAGCAATTAGTAATTCAAGACATGAGTTGCACAGTGGCAGGAAAGAAAAACTTCAGCAAATATAATAATTTTATTAATCCCTCCAAATTCATGCCCGAGAATAAGCAGCAGATTATGTAAGGTAATACTGAAGAGGAAGAAAATAAATAACCCTAAAGAAAGTGGGTTAAGAAGTTGCTGTTTAAAGTTGTATGCACATCACATTTTGCTATCTATATTCTTCCTGAATTGGAGAAAATAGATTTAATCCATTTTGTCACAATGTTTCTGGTGTGCCTCTCACTCTAAGTAACTAAGCCACTCATTTTGTGGCATCACTAATAGTAGTGTCTTCAATTACTGCCAGCCGTGGTATGCACAGCTGTCCTAAGCATTTATACTGTGTTTTCCAATATCACACGTTTTGTTTACTGGACAGAACACTCACAGTTTTCTCATATTAAAACCCAGACAGACTTGTCCTCTAAGTCTCACAAAAAAATGGGGACAGTATTACTCCTAAGAAGTAGCCTCCTTCTTTCCCTACACTTTGCTCTTTTTTGCAGACTTACACCTTTATGCAGCCACACAGCAAACTGCATCAGTGAACTGATCTTTCTAGTACAAAAAGACAAAACCAAAAACGTAATCTAGACAGCTCTCCAAGCTGAGGAACGATAGATCCACTCTGAACTTGGGCTAGGAGTAGTGAAGAAATAAGCAGCTGGTTCTGCTGCTTTTCACAGTAGTTCCAGCCAAGCTTATTTTTGAAATTATGGCTGTAGAGATCTATTTTGCCAGAGTGTACCTAAAAAAATAAAACCAACCCCCCAAACCCCAAACTACAAAGGAATTCCCACAAGTTTACACTCCTCCCCCTCCTCCCTCCATCTTCTATGGGAAGTTTAACAACTGGTGATTAGCAACTACGACATTTAACTATTTCTTGTACTTTGAAGCATTTGAAGAATCCTGAACAGCCTCTCACTAGCAGGAGGAGAATGGATTGGGAAGCCAAAGGTGGCATTACCCATGGCTTGGAAAAAAAGACAGTTCTTGCATTGATTTTGGAAACCTATTCTGAAGTTATCTGCTGCCAGCATTTTCAAAATCCAAGTCATATTTTCATGGTTTCAGGTCAGGAATCCTACACTGGATTTTAAAAGTGTCTTTCATTTTGAAAAGCAAAACTTCTACTTGCTCTAAAATACTTTGTTATTCAAATTGTTCATCTTTCATCCAAACCTGCCACTCCCTATCTTGCAGCAAAACATTGAGAGTTAAGCCTGCAACACAAGTTTTCAGAGTTTCAGAATTGCTGTAACAGAATTAAGCTTAGAATGGTTTTCATTCATGTGTCACACTGGTGGACAACAGTAACATAAATGAAGCCCTGACACTGCTTTGCTCCATTCCATGAGATGCGTATTGCTGAATATACAGCTGCTCTGCATGATGTATGGCAGCAAAGCCCTGTACATTCCCTAGGGTATACCACCCAAACTGCCCACTAAAAACAGAAGGAGTAGCCTTTTAGCAATCATTTTTCCTGAACAACTGTGCTTTCACATGCAAGTAATCTTAAAATCCTAATAAATTTGCCTTCACTGAGTGCCCTGGATATTATTTATTTTGCTGAATAACACAGTGATTTCTTCTTAACTCATTTTAGCAGGACTTATTTAACATCAAAAACAAATTCACAGCAGAGTATGAGACTGACCAAGTATTTAATTTCCAAGCAGGAAAATGATCAAACAATTATATGATGTTCTTCTACCCTAACCTGAATTCATATTCTTAAAATACACACTATCCAGCAGAAATAATGCTCATGGAGAAAGAGCTTCATTAGAAACTAGTTGGTAAAGCTGCTTCAGCAGATACCCAAATAAGCCCAAGAAAACATGCAAGTGTCCCTACATCAACGTTCACCCATTATATTTGCTATTCTTGGACCACATGCTTCCTTATACAGAGCTCTGTTCCATAAACTAACTGACCATCTCAGTCGTTCCGTATCATGCAGAGTTCCAAGAATTGCATAATTCAAGGTTGAAGGACATCACATTAGCTACTTCCTTCTGCAAGTAAAACATGTAACTGTAATGCTTGTTATTGATCTATATTTACTGTTTGCTTAATTACACTTGAACCTAAAACATAAAGCATAAGGTAGAAGTCTCTCACTACGCTGTATTATACAAAGTGGTAGCAATACCTGTTCTAATCCACTTGGAAGGCTAACCTAGCATAAAAATCTCATGAAATAAAGAACTTCAGCTTCCTTCTCAAAGTTTTATTTTCTTTTCCTGCAAAGCAGTGTTAATGAAGTTCCTAACATTTAAGAAAAGCAGAGGCAAATTACAAAGTTACTTCATAACTTCTGAAAAATACCAAGGAGAGAAGTTAAGCTGTAACACAAAAAACTACTGTAGTACTATGAAGTACTACTTTCACAATTCGTAAGTTTCTCAGGTACTTAAAATGGTTGAGACATACATGCAAAAGCTTTGTATCAAGCTTGGTACTAAAAAATCCCCACAAAACACAGAAGACAGTGCTGTGAAACTACGATGCTGTAGCCTATGCACTAAGACAAATCACACCAAGATAAGACAGTGAATAGATTAATTTCTATGTTAAAACTATGAACCAGATACACACCACATTAGAGGCACCTCAAGCTGTAGTGAAGAGTAGGTTCCCCCATACACACGCACCCTTCACCGAGTATACCATCTGACCTTACTGAGTAATAGCCAAATATAGTATGCTTGACTTCAGTGCTAAACCATATATCAAGTTTTGTTTGTGGGTTTTTTTTTTGCGAAGTGACATACCTACACTTGGCAGTCACTAATGTGCATTTAATTGCAAATACTAAAAATCCTCTTAGCTACATTAAACAAACACAGTGTTTTTCTCCTTTTATGCTATGATTTAGCTGTACTGTGAGCAAGACACTGACTGACTCAAGTAAAAAAACCCTACTGCTGTGAAACAGTTACTGAATCGTGTAGCCTTCAAGTGTCAAAACGGCCAGACAGAAAAAAGGAACATGAGTACACATTGCCTGATGCTGGGCTCCTGGCCTTCAGCGCAATTTTTCAAGCCAACTATCTCATTCGTCATGCACTTATGAAGCTAAAGATGAACTGGCTGATATCTGCACAGCTGTACAAACCCAGAAGCACACGTCATTCTTCTTTCTATTTTTTCTCTCTGTTCAATACAATACCTACCCTCCTAGGAATGTACAAAAACTGCCTATTTCAAAAACACATCCTTTGCAAGAAGCTCTTTATTAAGTTCTCCATGTTTATTCTTCTAATGGCAGACTATCTAGTGATTTCACACCAAACCAGGTAATAACTCTTGTTTATTCAAGGTTCGCCTTCATGGTTTGTTTATATTGTCTTCAACAGACCATTAAGGTCTATTTTTCTTCTCTACAACTGCCTCTCTTTTTCAGTATCAGTTACAGAGCCCGGACAACTGCAGGCACTACTATGGCATTACTACGGTATCGTACCACACCATCAGGCTGACTGGATACGTTAACTAGTTAAGATACTAACCAGACACGAAATACACTGTTGACTACAAAACATGAAGCCAGTAGCTCTACAGAGCATTTAAAATGAGTAAGAAAAATCTCAATTATTTCACAAACATTTAAGCTTTCATTTGAAAAACTGAATAATAATCAAATTTCTCTCTCTATCACAATTAGCAAGACCTTTTAAATCAGAAGAAAATGAAGGTTGCAGCTTTCCTAGAAGACAAGACATGACTCAGTAAGAACACTATGCAAACAGCTTTTATTAAGGCAATCACAAAAAAACACTTTAAGCTGAACATTGAAGTTTGAATACTGGAAGTCTAACAACTCTCTTCTTGGGTATTTCCCAGTTTTCTTGGTGTATCAGTGCTAGTAGCCCTCCTAGCCTCACCAAAAAAGATTTTGTTTTAAAGTCAGTTCATGTTAAATTCCATCAAATTATTTTAAATTGTTAATTTCAAATATGTATCCAGATTTAGGCAAGCAAGGGGTCTTGCCTAGACAAGGTAAATTTGTTTGTACAGCTATATAAAGAAACCCTCTTCACAGAAATCCAGTTTGTATATAAGGCCATCATACGTCTGGGTTTCCCCAATTACATCTTCTTTTCTGTACGGTAACCATACAGTAAACTCCTTAATGTTTATCAAGACAAACACCTATATATTTGAAAGTACAGCTGGGTTGCTTTAAGCTCAGAAGTTAAAAGACATGTACATAACTGAAACAGGAAGCTCAATATCCAGACAGAAATGCAGCAGTCTTACTAAATACCATCCACAGCACCCTTTACAAGTAAGGTCACACTTACTCTAGCATCCTTGTTTTGATAGAGGGAATTTTTCCATGCATCACCAAAGTTTAAATTAGCTTAAAGCCTGGCTTAAATGGAAGTCCAGTGTATTCATTTAGCTCAGCATTTTTGCAAATTTCAGGACATTGCCTACAGGGATACATGGTGTACCTAGAAGGGGCAAACGCAACATAAGTGAGCAGCAATTTCTAAGTCTCTGCAGCTGAAAAACTTCTCTGTTCATCCTAGAGAAGAGAAGGCTTCTGAAAGGACCTTGTTGTAGCCTTCAATATTAAAAGGGAGCTTATAAGAAAGACGAGGACAAACTTTATAGCAGAGCCTGCTGTAATGGGACAAGGGGTAATGATTCTGAATTAAAAGAGGGCAGAATTAGACTAGATAAAAGGAAGAATTTTTTTTTACAGTGAGAGTGGTGAAACACTGGAACAGGTTGCCCAGAGAGGTGGTAGAGGCCCCATCTCTGGAAACATTCAAGGTCAGACTGGAGGGGACTCTAAGCAACCTGATCCAGTTGAAGATGTCCCTGCTCACTGCAGGGGGGGTTGGACTAGATGATGACCTTTAAATGTCCCTTCCAAACCAATGGATTCTATGATTTTTATTCCACATCTGCTGTACTCCTGTCAGCCTCAAGTGTTTGCATACTCCTGTGCTGTCCATAGGAGCTAGAACGGACCGGGAAAATCTATCCACCAGATGGCATAGCTGGGAAGGTAGGGAAGAAAAAGAAAGAAAAAAGAAAAAAGTCTGCACACTGAAGCAAAAATGAGTCTGTCATCTTTTCGTGTATCATACAGCACAACTAAGCCTGACCCACGACTAGAATTCTGAATACCAGTGCAAGAAGGCAACAGTCTTAAGGTTCATTTGGCTTACTCATTTCACGGTCATGTATCAGTCCGAAAGGTGTTTTAGCAAAGCCATGGAATTTTGTGTTTACATGACCTGTAAATTCTGGCAGATTCACTTACGAGTGACTTCATCAAAAGAGATCCTATAATAAACCTCAAAGTATCTCCAAGATCAGTCAGGCACATAGCTAAGAGCACTAGTATCTCCTTCACTCTTCCATTAAAGAAAGAGGAATGAGAATTTAAGTCTGGAGGTAAGAGAAATAAGAGAAAGCACATCAGACTTTGTGCATATTGTATACTCTTTAGTTTTACTTTCCTTCAGACAGTTATTTACAAGATAACACTATTAGCAAGTACTGATCGCATTGCAAGAGATTCAGAACAAGCTCTCACCATTCCTTAATTCACCACTCAACCAATGAATAAAGAGGATAAGAACCTGGTATATGCAAAAGAATGCGGAAATGAAAAGTTCATGTCCTAGAAGACTATCACTATGCATTACACTATGATTGAGTCTTTCTGAAAACTAGCCCAAATTTAACTCAAGGGTTAATCAATCTGGCTTTCAGTACTCAAAAGATCTCTCAAGTAAGCGCACACGCAAGATAAGCACACGCAAGATAAGCACGTGTGCACACATTGAGGGTTGAGAAGATGTTCTTGACGAATTCTCCCAAGCAGCCTGGCTATAGGCCACCTCATATTGATACCTGAATAAAAAGGGAAGGGCAAAATGGTCCAAGTAGGTAATTCCAATCAAAAGGCAAGTTAATATGTCATGTAAGCCAAACATACATAGTATTGAGCAAGAAGGATAAAAACAGTTAAGAGTAACCCAGTTTAAGAGCAAGAACTCATGACAACTAACATCACAGCCTACAAACAGGTGTCACCAACAAGCAACCCGATGACAGCAGGGAAGTTCCCTGTTGCTGTAGCTTTTGGTATGTATTTGCTAGCCTTTAGAAGCTACATGGAGCAGACACTGAGACACAATTGTAGACTGCCGCTCAAACTTACAGGCATCAATTTCACTTAGAGTAACCAAAAGGAATAAACACGCAGTGTATGACATTTCATAGAAGCGCATTTCAATGGGCATTTTTAGAGCTCAAAACTCACATTTCCTTATCCTCTAAGTCAAAGTTGAAGTGTCAGTAATGAAGCCAAAAAACTTGCTTTAAACTAATTGCTCCAGAGATAACAGTCAACAGAAATTTTTCTGCGCAAGCAGCATGGGGATGGATTCATACTCACTTTACCAGAACAGGTCAGCTAAGCAACAGCAGGAGCTCCAGAATGTGAGCTGCCAATTGTACAAAAAACAAAGCTTCATTGTGAAACACTACTATTTGAACTACAGCTTAAAATTTTACACGTTAGCAGTACAAAAAATAAAAGATGTTAAATGGAAGCAAAAATAATTCATACACAATGCATTAAGAGCTTGTGGGGTTTTTTTCAAACGAAACCTGCAACAACCTACTTCCTTTCAGATACAAGATGTACAAAGCACTCCTGCTGTCAGTAGGTGACAAGCAGAGGAAAAAAAAAAATCACATTTTCTTTAAGAATCTTCCTCTTCTCTGCTCAGAGGGAGAAACTGATTGAGAAACAGAGATGAAAAATTATAAGCAAAGCTTGCTTTAGAAGTTGCACATACATATCTCTAAATATTAAAGTACTATGGAACACAAGGTACAGATTATGTTGCTTGGACACAAAGCACCCAATCATAATCCAAAAAGCCAGAAGTTGCAACACAAGCATTTATGGTGTATATAAAAGGTATGGAACACATATTTGAAAGGTCTTAGTTAAAAAAAATGATAAGCAGAGTAATGTTTAAGGTAACAGGGAGCAGAACAATCCAGCAAATTTCATACCAAAACACTGCAGAATCCTCCCCTCTTAAAGCAAACTGTATTTAAGTAACTACAAGGATAGGCAACAAGTAACTTAAAAAAAACATTTTAAAGCATCTCTCAAAAACCACCACCACACATATACATTCCTTTTGATGTACCAAAAAAAAAATAATCTGCACTACAAAGTCAACGTTTACTAGGTTACTATTTGGGTTGACTTCAAAATCTGCCTAATGACCTGGGTTTCAACATCCAGAAAAATGGAGTGAGTTTTATCTGTACTAGCGATCAAAGATAAACTTCAGCTGATGATACCTGTAGGTTTCTTCATACTATAACTGCATACCTTAAATCACAAACAAAAGCACAGTTGCCCAAAATCTTTCTAAACTATTGATTTTATTGTTCATAACTAAGTTTTGCATCTAGAAAGAACTGAGAGCAACTATTAAAAAATTCTCAATGCCCTAAAAATTCTGCTTCATAGTCCACTCGGCTGAACAGAATTTTCAGACTTACAAAACTTGTTTTACTTACAGAACTGTACATATTCCATAAATTCCTTTCTATAATCCTTCTGCAAAGTGATCCAACTAACCAAGGAGAACAGCAACCAAATAAGTTAACAGCACATACCCATGTAGCATGTATTCTCATCTCCAGCATACCAGGTATTTGTTGAATGTGGGATGAAAGATTAAAGGGGGAAGAGGCCTAAGAGGACTAAATATTCAAGGCATAACTTAAAAACAAAAACCCTAGCAATAACTCCTCAGATTTTGGAAAAGCAGGGACTAGGTCCGTTTCACGCTTATTTAAAAGGAAACAATATTTAATACACACAAGACCCTTCACAGCTTTTATCAGCCACCCGTGAGAGCCACTTTTGGAGACTGACCCGGAGGCAGGCGGAGGAATGTCAGCGCACTAAGCCCCTCTGCTTGCACTGACACTCACGTACACACAACTCCGTACCCAACGCAGTAGCTTGTACACGCACATTTGAACACGGAAGACTCCGAATAACCCAAGCGGAGGATGAGCTAAGGCCGTAGCTCAGCTAGAGAGGCTTCTCCAGCTCGCCCCTCAGCAGGCAGCTGCGTGAAAAAAGGGAGGAAGGGAAGCGAAGCTTTCTCTTTTTTTGTTGTGTTTTTTCTTCTTTTCAATAGGAAGGCAGACGCTCCACCTAGACGGGGAGGGCGAGCCCCCCGCGCACACAGGACCCTTAACTGCGCCCCTTCTCGCGGCTCCGCAGGGCCGGGCCCGGGGCACCGGCCAAGAGCGCCGAGCCCCATCCCGGCCACCACCCCGGGCCCGGCGGCGGCGCTGCCCTCGCTCCCCCGGTCGCTTCCCTCACACACCGCGCCCGCAGCCCCAGCTCCCCCCACCCTCCCGCTCCCACTCCCCGCTGGGGAGGCGACGCCACCCTCTCGCCCCCCGCAACTGCGAGCGTAGGAGCGGCGGGGCCGCCCGGCGCCTCGCTCACCTTCTAGCAGTCGAGTGATGAGGCTATCCACGTTCAGCTCCCCATCCGCCATTTTGTGGCCACCAGACTCGGTCCCGGGCGGGGAGAGGGCGGGGTAGAGGGCGCCTCACGGAGGAGGAGGAGGAGGAGCAGGGAGCGGTGGCCGCAACTACACGGTGGCTCCCCCCACCCCCCTCCGACAGTCCCCCTACGGCCGCCCGGCTTCTCCCGCGCTGGCAGCCGAAAGCGCCGCGCCCGCTCCCTCACCGCTAAATTGGGGGGGGCGGGGGGGGGAAGCAGCCACCCCTCCTCCCTGCGCCTCCTCCCCGCCTCAGAGGAGGCCAGGGCGCATGCGCCCCCTCACCCTACCGCCTCGCCTGCCGCCGCTCCGCGCTCCCGGCACAGCGCAGGCGCCAGAGGTGTCTGGCGGGCTCCCGGGCGCGTGCGCAGACCGTTACCGGCGCGCGGCTGCTCGCGCGTGTGCTTGCAACCGTCCCGGCGCGCGCGCGAGTGGCGGTAGGTGGGCGTCGCTCGGCGGCTCGGGCCGGTCACCCGGCGCCCCCGGAGTCGCGCAGGAGGGAGTTGCCTGGCCCCTGCGCCCCGGGCCGGCCTTTCCCGGCCTGGGCCTCGGAGGCCGAAGGGGGCTTCCCAGCCAGCCGGGCCCCCGCGGGGGTCTCTCAGTGTCCGACCGCGGGTCAGCCACCTCAGGCCTTCCACAGGGTGCAGGAAGCTTTACCTGTGGCGACGCCGGCAGCGGTCGGCTCCCGAGGGGTTTGGGCACCTTCGCCGGCTGTCTCTGCAACCTGGGGAGCAGCTCCAGCAGCCTTGTGGTGGGTGTGAGGCGATTTGGCACTTGTGATGGTGCCCCGCTGCCTTGTGGTACTGCGGGAAAGTGGTGGCTTAAGAGGTTGCATTGGCAGCCATTGCTAACATAAGGCAAGAAAATGAGCCCTTGTAGCCTGCCTGTAACCCGTGCTTCACCTGTTCTTCTGCTGAAACCACCTGTGAAAGCTCACAGTTTGTTTTTTAGGAAATTCTGTCAGAACTGGAATGGCAAGTTGTGCTCTTTATAAGTCCTTTTCTAACACAGCTGTCAGAATAAACTCCTAACCCGTGTGGTTTATCTTGCATTTGCGGCTGGACCTGCTAAGAGTACTTTTTTGGTGATTTCTGAAGCGCTTTTTTTTCAGGATGACCTCTCTAAAGACATTTTAGTTTATGTACTTTTGTCAACAGATGTCTTGGATGGACAGGGAAGTGCTTTAAAATGTAGGTGATGAAAAGTTCTCGTAAACTAGGACAGCAGGCAAATACGTGTACGTTGACAAAATAACAAAGTACAGATGTTCTAGAAAGAACAGGCCACTTTATATGTCCAAATATAGATGTTGTTGTCGAAACTTACCTCTGTGAGTTCAAACTTCAGTTTTTCCATCAGTCCGTATAAGCCAACAAAATCCTGTCACCTTAATAATTTCAAAATCCATTTTTTATCTCTTGGTTAGGAGAAGATGACTATGAGCAAAACAAAAGCAATTAGGACAAGGCGGGGCAATGATTAGGCATCAGATGATGCTAGGTGTCCAGACAGGTGGAAGAACACTCTTTTGAAATACCTACACAAAATAAAGTTTCACTTGATATACTGAAGGAAAAGGAAGAAACTCCAGAAAAGGATGTTGATTTTTGTCTCTCCATTTGTAGGCATGTATGGAAATGTAGTTTCAACTCATCTGCTGAAAGCATAGAAGCTATCCTTTTTATTTTCCCAGTTCTGCTAGTAGTGAAAAAGTAAATACATAAAATATTAAAGTATTTTTCAAACTAGGATAAATAATTATTCATATTTTAAAGGAATCTTCCTTATTCCCCACTACTTTATTGCTGCTAACACTAATAGATCCACATCCCTCTTGAGCTTTTAGGAATTGTCCCGGTTTCATTTCACACAGCCAAACTGCCCTGAAGGTTATTTTAAGCCATCACAGCATCAGGTTCAGACATAATAATATTATATTATCACACAACATTCTGCATTGAAAACGAAATGGGAATATGAAATTACCTCTCACTGTGTCATAAAGATGCAATTAATATGTCTTCCAAAACTCCAGAAGATACTGAACTTTCAGATACACTGAGCAAAACATAATTCCATAACAACTGTTTTTACTAGGCACGTCAGCATGTTCCAGAAACAATTCAGCAGTGTATCATAATAACAAAATAATAGGTGGAGATGCTGTGGAACAGAACAAGCTGCAAAAAAACACCTCACTTCTTTCCTTGTAGATTCTGTGCCAGTGTCTTATTTTACCCCGGCACGTCTGAGGTGGCATCGACGCGTATGACTTGTGCTGTCGCGTTATTGAGGATCTCTGGTAAAGCCGTGAAGCCTGGTTTTCCTACTCCACTACTTCTCTCTTTTCTCAGTTTTCTGAAGGACAGCCTCTCACTGTGCCATACAATGAGGAAAGCCCTCAACGCCAGCAGTAGGATACGTCTCGCTTATCTCATTGTGGCCACGTTCCAGCTCACACAGCACCGCACATCTTCGCCCTTTCTCCATCAGCCCGCGCAATGGGAGTGTGATTGGGTGACAGAGTCACTTCCCGGCTGTGCACGGGTTGTCGGGCGGGAGGATAATCACCTCCATGTGATGCAGAACCCTGTCAAGTCTGTCTTCCACCCAGCCAGCCCTGGCTTCATAGCTCGAGCAGGGAAATATGTATTTGGGTTTCGTCTTCAGCAGGTAAAACTTGATAGGTCCCATGGTTTATGTTGTCATAATCCCAGTAAACAAAACGTGAGAGAACGACGGGCATTGTCTTCAGTGATTTAGAAAGAAATAGCTAATATGAACTGAATGCATTTTTTTTTAATCAAGGGGAGATGCTCAGTAACTTTTGGCATTATACCACACACAGATACAGGCCTAAGATATCTAACTCATGAGTCAAGTAACAGGAGGAGCTGAACGTCACTGCTGCCTGTGGCAAATTCTCACTAATAATGCTCAACTTTCTAAACTTCAGTTATTTTAAAATTTCCTCTTATGTCCACCAACATGGCTTTGATTCTAGCTTTTCTGTGCTTGGTTTCAGTGTTATTTATTCTAAATACCCTCTATGTGAGCTTTACTCTCCTTCTCCGCATGCCATCTTAGAGTGTCCTTAATTCGCACTGCGCTTGTGTTGAGTTTGGAAGATTTGAAGGACAGACATTTCCAGAGAAGGTGGCAAAAAATTATATGTTAGTGTCATTCCCTAAACTGTGATTCTCTAAACATGAGTTCTCACTTACACCGCTGCAAATCTGTGACAGTTGCATCCCCAGCTACAGAGCACTGTCTCAGCATCTCCGATGTTACCTATGCCTAATAAACTTGTATTGGTTCAGCCAGTACTTCTGCTACTCACTGGGCTTTAAAGTTAGTGCACTTTTAATTTATTTACTACACCGTTGCAACTGCTGCTTTGAAAAGCTCTCCTAGGGCTGTCTTCTGTTGCCTGCTAGGCAGCACACAACGGTATTTTACAGCATTATGCCATCATTATAGCTTGTTCCTCATGTACTCTGTCACCTCTGCCGACTGTAACTCAGGGCTGACTGCAGCTGTGATGCGGCTGGGAGGAGGAGGCCGGGAGGAGCCATGCGGTTAGTTTTTCCAGCACGTAATTAGGAGTGTATTCTCCCTGGGCAGTGATAGCTGAACCACCACTGCCTCCTCAGTGGCCTTCTTCAGCTTCTGACTTGAGCCAGAAATCAGTGATCTGAATCAACCGTGTATTTTCTTAGGATAGTTTGTTTACAAAATATTCACAGGTTCTGTTTCTTTAGGCAGAAGTGGTAGGAAACTGTGTCAGGGTAATCTCAAAATATACAAAGACTGCAGATAAATTATCACTACTTTTCCCCAAAAATTTAGATTCAGAGACAGGTGCAGAAAACCAAACAGATCCCGCTGCATAGCACTTTATGACCCTTTTTCTTTCCTATTTCCACTAAAGCTGGGTAGGTTCCCATATATCCTTTAAAGGTTTAAAAAAAAAATAAAATCCTCTACACTATGCTAAAACAAGATTTTCTCAAATTTTCTGGGAAATTAGCAAAGGAGAAGGAGACTCCCAAAATAGCCAGTAGTTTGAGTTAGGAGGTAGGCACTTAGAATGTGAAAACCTTTTCTCTGAGCTGCTACATCCAAGGCAGGTCTCTTGATACGACTGTTTGGAACCCAAACACTTTGTATAAATAGTTGAATATCCACTGGGGCAGGGTCTTGAATCTGATTCTGTGTTGAGTGAATGCCCCGATCATTCAGCAATAAAGATGGTCCATCTCTCTTGATGTAGCTGTTACAATTTGTAGAAATGGTTAAATATTAATCCATCCAAATAGGCAGGGTATTATTAAGCTAACACACCGTAAATATTCTACATACATTTTACACTTATGGTTTCCACTTCAAAGAGCTGATAAGTCAGATTCAGCCTCCTCAGATTCTTGTCATACATTTGCTCATCATTTCTTGGGCACCTTTAGTGAGCTCTTAGTTTTAATTCCCACATTTGTAAGATGGGAATAATAACATGTGAATCTTTCCAGGGAGTGAAGAGACATAATTGAAATATTTGAGACAAATTATGAGATCTTTGCTTGGTACACAAGTGTGTTTGCTGTAATCATCCAAGCTTTATAGTAATAGTGGTTTTTTTAAGAACAAGATTTTTTTTTTTGTAGATTAATATTGACCCTCAATTCCTGTGACTGTAGTTATACCTTCGTTGCCTTTTATGCATGCTTAAAAAGCAGAACAGGTCTAGATGTTCCCTTATTTTCTCTGGAGTTAGGACAAGAAAGCAGATTGTCGGTGTCAAGTACCAATGCTGAAACAGTTAAATATAAAAAAAACAAGGACAAGGTGAGGCATACCTAGTGGTACATCTCACAGATTACTTCATCTCTTAATGTCAGAACTATTTAAAAGTGTGAGGAGGGGTGATTTTTTCATTGGGTTTTTTAATTATGTTAGCATATGATACGATCTCAGTTCCCCTGGCAGCCTGTCCTACTGCTCACAAACTATCAGAAATACACAACACCTGCTGTGGTGTTATTCCCCAAGCGAGGGAAGGGGAAGGATTTCTGAGGCAAAACAAGGCAAATAATTTGGGTCTGCAGGATCTGCAGTTTGGAGAATGTCAATCAAGCTTACTATTCCTCTGCTTTGAAGAGAAAAATGTTCTTCTCCTCCTGTTTCCCAGGAAGGAACAGCTGCGAGAATTGAAAGTGTCTGCACCCATTTTTCTAAGTAAACAGAGGAATATTTAGTTTCAGCAAAACCATATGGTTTATGTCCGGTGAATATGCTGGCATTTGACACCAGCAAGCCTGAGTTTCACAAAATGTGTGCAGTGCAGTAGAAAGAACTCCTTTAAACTCAGGAACCCAAGACAAGAAATGGAAAGTATGAAGGTAGTAACAACCGATAAAAACTCCCCAACCTTTATCCAGGGATCTCCAAGTGCTCTCTAAATATTGTTAATCAGACTACATAACAGTTCATGAAGTAATTAAATTTTGATACTCATTTCTAACAGAGGGTTACAATAAAGACGAGAAGGTAAACGAGTTCTTCTGGGTTATGCGGTGAGTCATAGTCTAGTCTAGCACACTAGTGTGCTCTGACCATCCACATCTCTTTTCTTGCTAATACATCTCTAGTGTGCTGTGTCCTCAGCCATGTTCCCAGGACATGATCTTTAAACATGAAACCATTACTGTTAATAGCATGGGGACAGGACTGCGGTGTATGCAGCGCGCATCGCCATAGCTGGGACATCCGAGTGCTCTCTGGGGAATTTATAATACGCTAAAGAGATTTGTGAACAGCCCTCAATCCTCTAGCTAATGGCAGTTGCAATGGGTGTTAAGTGTCTGAAGATGCTTAATTATTTGGTGGTTTTTATTGATTTTTGTTGTTATTGCTTAACTCTGTAGTAACAAGACATCTCTACCAGTCTGAAAGTGTTTTTCAGCCACTTAATTATTAAAACTGTGTGATTCTGACAGGTACGTTGTTTTGTGGTGCTACTGGGAGGCTGATGTGGTTTGCTCAGGATTGCTCGTAGCGTGGAGAGTGAGGCTATGGGGGCTTCAGGCCTCACAGTCACTGATGGCTGCAACACGTGTTCCTGAGCCAAATCCGACCCTACTGACTCCCTGTCATCTGTTGCGTGTAAAAATAGGCTTCAGAAGGATTTCTTTTTACTTGGACTTTCAGAGTGAACTTGCTCACAAAAGCGCGTCCGTTTTCTGGATCACTTAGTGAAATGCATACTTGTTGTGAATCACTAGGTACGGCTTTCCAGTCCTCTGGCTGTGAACCCCGAAGTGTGTCCTGGCTGCAGGACGCAGCAAAAGTCTCAAATGTCTCCTTGGGTGTTGGTTCCCTTAGACTTCCAGGAGAGAAGCTGTGCTGTGCTCTGGCTTATCCCGTCGTCTGGATGACAAGGGTGTGCCGTGGAGCACCTGCCCTGCAGTTGAGGCAATGCTATAATTTAATATACTTCATGATCAGCATTTCAAGAGTTTGAATTTGCTCTTTCTCCATTATGTAATTACATAATAACAATAATGATAATTTAGCTAGCACAACGTACGTGGAGTTTTGCTGTTGGTTCCTATGTAAATTAGAGATATTTAGCAATGTGTTACAAAATGGATACGTGTATTTCAGACTGAGATGTGAGAGGTCACTTTGATTCGGAAAAAATACAAAGGAGCTGTTGGGAAGACTTACTTTACAAAGAAAGAACTATTTAGTTATAACTTTTCATTCCCTGGCTTGTTCGTTAACTTGGAAACTGCAGAACTACAAGGTGTTCACATTCATTCAAACAAACAAACAAACCCCACAGTATTTTCTGCCTTTTTGAAGAAACTCAGATGATTAAAATAGATTCAAAACCTGGAATGATATAAAAGTGAGGAATTTGAAGAAACTCAGATTTTGAAGAAACTCAGATGATTAAAATAGATTCAAAACCTGGAATGATATAAAAGTGAGGAATTTGAAGCTGAATTTTGATAAAGTAACATAAATCACTAACAAAACATTGAAGAAACAAATAGACTTCAGGTACAAAAGAACTTGTATTTTAGTTATTAATCTGCTCATAAGAAGGAGATACTCTGTGTTTAAAGTACACACCAGAAGAATTAAAAGGGAGTTTAAAGTCAAATTCAAATATCAAAATGGGTGAGATACTTTGACATCTACTGAACTGTAGATCATACTGCTCATTCCTATTAACTTACGCAGTATTTTTATTATCTGTCAGGTAATCTAATCTATCCTCATTGCTCCAAAAATAGTTCATCTGCATACAATATGGCTCAGAAGAGCAGGAGCTGTGAGAGACCAAATCACTGTGACTGTTAGCGATGGGCCACACTGACAGTTTTAAGCCTCGAGTCAGCAAAACCTAAACTTTGAAAGACTGGGTGAGCTTGGTGAAGAGGAGGCCATTAGCTGGCATATGTGGGTTTTGGGGGGTGTACACCGTAGACCTCAAAAGCGACGGCGTGGCGGAGCTGTACCCAACAGCGGGCTAGCGGGCAGGCTGCAGCCCCGAGCTGCTGCTCTCGCATCCTACTGAGTCATCGCATGACTTCAGATAAGCCGTGTGCTTTATCGTGCCTCAGCCTGCCATCTGCAAATCACTGATAACGAAATTTAAATAATGCGGAAGAATGTGGCAAGGCTTAATTGAGGTTTGTAATGTGTTTTGCACTCCTTACATGCTACAGTACTGCTGCGTTTAAGGTGTCGTTGTTACGGAGCGTGTTGCTAGTAGCACTGCCTTCCTTTAATATTCTCTGCAAACTTGCTCTCTTCCTACTTTCATTATCAGCGCTCAGCTTTGGTGTCATTGTGTTGCTTGGACACCTTCTAATTTAAATTTCATATTTTGATTCTTGGGTGATAACTTCAAACACCAATTTTCTTCTGCTACGCTATACAGCCTTTTTCTCATTTTGATGAATCCTAGCAACCATAGTATAAATTGGAAATAACTACAACCCATTAGACTATTGAAATCCCTGAAGATTTGAATTATTCACTATTAACAGAACTTGTATAATTATAGGTTAAGATATCACTTAGCACTTAGCATACATCAGCTCCACTGTTAATTTTTAGCTCTTGATCTGTATTAGTAACCTCAGCTTGCTAAATTAAAGGATATGCCTCCAATTAGCCTAAATTTGTCATTCAAGAACACATCTCTGGTGGGATGATGCTTATAAGTTTAGAACATCCAGGCAGTTTGAGCTACCGAGGCTCTATCTCAAGTGGAAGAGAAAACATTTTCTTATAAACACTTCCATGACTTTCACAGGGGCAGAAGTAAAAGGACAAAGCCGCATTTTGTATAAGGCCCAGAGCCAAAAGGGTGACAGGCATTTCAGTCCTCTGCCCCTGTAGGGACCCCCAAAAAAGCCTGTACCTAGAGCAGAGGCAGTTGATCACTGAAAGAGACCTCCAAAAACTATAGCATTGAGTCCGGTGCCACCTGAGTCAGGGAACGAGAAAATACTGAGATAGAGAGAGAGAGAGGCGGGGAGAAAAGAGTGCTGACATAATTAGCACACTCCCCCCCCCACGCCCCTCAAACAAACAACTGACTTATTTTCCTTAAGAACCTTGCCCATGTTAACATATCAGGCCTGAGTAGGACTCTCTTGTCTGCACACAGTACGTGTTAGGTCTGTGCTACAGGACAGACAGTTCAGCACCTGCGCAATGCTTAGTCCTCTCAGAGTTTAGTGGTCTGTAAATAACGCTCTTCACAAGAGAAGTGTTGGAGTTCAGCAGTTGCTAAACTAAGAAAAAACTCAACTAAGTAGATCCCTCATTAGAAGCTGAGCTCTTTTTTGGGCCTCTCCCCCAGAATTTCAAAATTGAATTACCTTCTTCTTCTTTCTGATTATATGACCAGAAAAGTTAGTGCGACCGATAGCTAAAATTTTGTATACTCATCCATTAAAATACGAACACTTCCTAATTGGAATAAACTGTAATTGGCTGGTTAGTGATCTTGACAACAAGCTTTCAGCAACGACTGGGTAGTTGTAACTCTTTCCTGGGGGTCAGAAGTACTGCTGCAGTATCTTTGATATGACTCAGCGTTTGTCTTTTTCTCCTGAGAGCAGTGAGCTGACTTTCTGTTTGCTAATGTATAAACTTGCTCTTCTGTTTTCTCTCCTGTTCCACCAGGAAGGAAAGATTCCCAGTAATCATCTGTGTACTTTTCATGTTGTTTGATACCTGCATTAGATGATCAGCTTGTTTTGCATAATCCTAGGTAATGACACTTCCACTTGTGGCAGGCCCTTTTAAAATATGTAGCTAGGAAATGTTTTAGGCTTTTGTGCAGATGATTATGAGCCTGTTTGCACATGCTGGTCAGAAGTTGGGCTGCAATCTTAAAGCTTTGTCTTGGCCAGCACTGAGAAGAGATACAACTTTTGACAGTGTCCTCATATATGCACAAATTCAATACAATAAATTTCAGTTAACATCAGTAAGCTTGTTAATGAAGAGAAATGAAGTACACTTGGCAGCTGTGTAATCATAATTCAAAAAATGGTTGCTAATATTGATGAGTGTCTTTATAAGAAAGCTCTGGGCAGTAAGAAATCCTCTTGCTGGGAAATCTTCTTACAAACTTATAATGGCAACCATTACAGAGAAGGGAGAAAGCACTAAACTAGAAAATGCTATTAAAAATTGTAGTAGAATCCAAATTATTCAAAGCTTAGTCATGACTCTCATACAGCAAAACTTGTCACAAATTATGGATTTTATTGAAAACAATTGGAGCTGAAAGATTATACTACTAATACCTGGCTTTGTTGTACCCAGAACAAATGAAAAAAGAAAAAAGAACATTTTCAGCTCAAAGCACACTGAGGATTTTTACAGTTTTCTTTCACCTAGGAGATTCAACTCAATCATATAAAACCTTTTATCATGTAAAACAGTCACTGTAATGTGTATATCTTTATAGTTAGACCTCCAAAAATATGCAGGTACCTCAGTCTTAGAACAGTTCCTTCTGACAATGCCAGTTTCCGAAACCATGATGCCCCTAGTTGCCCTATCAGCCTCCAAGTGAAACCTTTGGTTGGTAAATCTCAGATTTGTTACATCCTCCACATGCTCGCAGTCCTACATCTGAGCATGTCCTGTTCCCTGAGGATACACGAACTTTGTCTGTGTTGCTTGTCCCCGATGCCAGGATTATTTATGTCCTATATAAAGAAGACGCCGTCTAATAGAAAATCCATCAACAGCTCTGCGAATGAGGACCAAAGCTTAGCTGCCCTACTGCATGGCACATTGCCCTAACCTCTTGTCTAAGCCTCACAACACTGGCAGCCCAACTGCCTGCAGGTCAGTTACTAGCAGGAGGAAGCATTTCCCTCTTTCTCAGACTCTGCCATAGGTTGGGGATTCCAGCATACCCTGGGCAGTGTCATAGATGTTGATCCCAAGTCCTGTTTGCTGGGTGCACGCTTTAGCTAATAGGTCATTCTGCAACACTGACCGACACCACCACAACCTTGTTTTAAAGAGAACTCCTCCTCCTGATAAACATTTAGCTAAGGAGGGGAGCTGATAACCACCATGCAAAAAGAGCAAGACCCCCCAGCCTCCTAAGCAAGATGAATTCAGCAAGGTGCCAATCCCTGCCTGAAGCTGGCCCTGTTCTGAGCTGGGGGGATGGACCCAATGACCCCCAGATCCCATCCAGCCTAAATTGTTCTCTGTATGCCCTGACACAGCACTACCTACAGACTAACTCAAGGCAGCTCCCTGGTTAGCACGTGGGGTTTTTCATTAGTCTTTGGAGGATGCTTATTCTACTCCGTGGATGTAGGGGGGATGCCTGTACATCTGTCTCGAGTGCTTTGAACCGCCCTGCATGGGCAGGGACCTACTCCTCAGCCCTTGCAATGCCTTGGTAGAGCTGCATAAGCAGGCAGTCTGGCCTCGTCCTCTGCCTCTCCTTGCACAGGTTTATTTCTGAACCTCTGCAGATTTCTCTTTAAAGCTGTCAAATGTTTAAGGAGTTTGAATTTCTCTCATCTACTCTGGAATTTTACCTTTAATTACTTAGAACAAAGACTTTTCCCTCTCTAATTAAACACCTTTTGCCTCAAGTGTTGACTATCTGTGTCTTTGCACGATAATTTACTTTAAGGGTTTTAAAAGAATTTTCCTGTGTGTGCGCCAGGTGATTTGCTAGGGACAAAATTAATGCACTTAGTTATTTTCTCTTATTAAGCCTGTGGATTTCCAAAATATTTCTGGAACGTGATCTTACAGTTTTCTCCTTTTTTTTTTCCCTTGCCCTTTTCAGCCTACATACAAGAAGTACAAAATAGGTGATTCCATGTCTGACTTGAATTATTTGGGGGGGGAGGAGGGGGGCTGGGTTGGAAAGTTGAAGGGGTAAATGCAGAGCTTCTTAAAATAGTGGTGGCAACAGACAGAAATACAACAGGGAAATACAGTACTGCCCGGCTGCTGTAATCCTTTAAATTTGAGCTTCTGCCCACCCTTCCCGGGTACCTTTGCACTACAAATTGGAAGACTGAGCCAACCTATCAAACAGCCCAAGCTGGTAAGGCTTCCTCACACAGCATCACACAGATGCCAACTATCCACACCAGCCCGTTCACAGACATGAAAAAAAGGTTTCCCTTGTCTGGTTATGGCGGCCAGAGCCGGCAGCCAGATGACACGAAGGAGAACCTCTCTCCATGCTGGGCACAGCCTGCCTGGTGCCCAGTCAGCATCTCACACTGTTTTCTTAAATTCCTTTTGTCCCAGCTGCACCCATACACTGATTAGTAAGGAGGTTAGAGCCAGCATGAGTTATGTGTGGAAGTGTGGGTAGTGGTGCAAGTGTGTAAGTAAAAGTAGGGGAAGGACTAATTTTTTGCATGTTTTTGTATTTCCCAGAGTGTTGTTTTTTCTCATTGTATCACCCTCTGCTAGGGGGAGGATCACATCGGTGCCATCTTTCTCTAAAGGATGGGGCCTGATCCTCCCCTTCCTGATGGGTTGGTGTCCTGCTGCTGACTTCTGAACTGGGTGAGAGTGAGACCCAGTGCATGGCTGGGGAAGGGGAGGTTTTGGAAAGCAAATTATATTTTGTGAAGTGGTTAGAAGACACACTGACTTAAATAAGCACCTAGCTCCTGTTTCCACTTTGAAGTTTTGTCATGCTGGTATAGTTGTGCCAGGAAACTCCTCCTACATAATTAGAATGCTTTTTGCCTGTAAAATGCATTCCAGTTTGGCAAGCGATATAAGCCATAACATCAAAACCCACTTTTTTTTTCCCCCCTCTTATAATTGTGTCTATGCTAGGGCTTTTGTTGAAGTAGTTATATCATAAAAATCACCCTACGCAACACAAAGCCTTCAAGCGTAAACTGAAATCTTATACCTTGTCTACCCAGCCAGATGCTACTGTCCTTTAACACAGTTCAAGGTAGATTTGTTAGAATGTTCTGACTACAACTGAATAGTCAGCAGAAACAAAGTTAAATCCCATTCAGCATCATATTACCTAACTATGCATCCGGTATGGTATAATCTAATTTTCTTTTTGCATAGCTGTGTTTGAACAGGGACCATTCAACCTGCCTTAAACCATATCAGATATTAATACAACCAGGGTGAAATTTAATTTACTTCTGCTTCCCTTCCCCTCCCCCCGCCCCAGCTCTACTGACGTATTTCTTCTGATGTGCATTACTTTGGTTGCCATCTCAATTATGTGTCTTAAGAGTCATTCTTCCTTTAGGCTTTTGATATTCATCTTACCATATCTAACATATCTAAGGTATCAACAAAAAAGAAATATCTGTCACTTTGATGGATACTCCTCTGGATCTTTAAATAGACTCCATAAAATTCTTGAATTGTTTAAATTGAACGTGAGCCAGCAGTGTGCCCAGGTGGCCAAGAAGGCCAATGGCATCCTGGCCTGGATCAGGAACAGTGTTGCCAGCAGGAGCAGGGAGGTGATTGTGCCCATGTACTCGGCTTTGGTGAGGCCCCACCTTGAGCACTGTGTCCAGTTTTGGGCCCCTCACTACAAGAGGGACATTGAGGTGCTGGAGAGGGTACAGAGGCGGGCTACCAAGGTGGTAAAGAATTTGGAACATATGTCCTATGAGGAAAGGCTGAGGGATCTGGGGCTGTTTAGCCTGGAGGAGATTGAGGGGAGACCTTATCTCTCTCTACAACTACCTGAAGGGAGGTTGTAGAGAGGCGGGAGTTGGTCTGTTCCCCCTAGTGGAGAGTGATAGGACGAGGGGAAATGGATTTAAATTGTGCCAGGAGAGGTTCTCGTTAGATATTAGGAAGAGTTTCTATACTGAAAGAGTTGTCAGCCATTGGAACAGGCTGCCCAGGGAGGTGGTTGAGTCACTGTCCCTGGAGGTGTTTAAGAGACGGGTGGATGTTGCGTTGTGGGGAATTGTTTAGTGGGTTGATAGGGCTGGGACAAAGGCTGGACTCAATGATCTTCTAGGTCTCTTCCAGCTGATACAATTCTATGATTCTATGAAATTAAACTTTCTGCAAGTTTTAACACAGTAGTTTAGCAATACAAATGACATTAATATATCTTCTTAGCTGAGTATCACTTTCTAAAGAATGTCATTAGGCACACTCAGATTAGTTTTCTCCAAGAGACCGTAACTCAGTCTTGCACTTCTAATAGTCTACCGCATTTTAATTATTTGTCTTTCACATGAATGTTGCTAGGTTTCCTTAAAAATGCAAATGCTGCCCTTCAGAAAACAATGGCAAGCTTTTGTAATTGACAAGGCTAGAACCTGAAGAAGTCACAGAAAGTTACTTATTAGATCACATGGAAAAACAATACTATTTTACATATACAGTGCAAGTTTCCATCACTGCAAATCGCAAATTCATCCCCTAAGGAAGAACTGGAACAAGATTTGCCCTGGAATCAGTTTATTACCAACCAAATTCAGAGGAAGTAGATTTAGGCCCATACTAAATAAAGGAGAAACCTCATTTATCTTCGTGATGCAACTGATTGTGCAGTGTGATGTGGACCTGTTCAGTCAGCTCTACTTATTTTACAGATTTTGAGAATGTCCATGATCATGCTTTAAGTGCCAGCTAACAGCGTGATAGCTGAACAGTTTGTTAGCAACAGCCAGAGTAATAAATGCAGAACACTACATCCTGTTAATACCACTGGCAAATGTGACTAGACAATGTAATTACCCAACCTGGAATTAAATTAGGGCATCGTGTCTTTATTACAGAAAATACCAGGGGATTCCTAGTTGCCACAGATAGGTTTGTGCCTCATCCCAGGCAGGTACTATCATTCTCAGTAGAGAGTCTGTCATGTTACTGTGACCTCTGTAGGACTTTACGTGAAAATAATCACCGCCAGCAGCACTGAAAGCCATGAAAAGGACAAATTTAAAGGCCAAACCAGGGAGCCTTTGCATGTGCTTTCGATCATGGGGTACGCAGTAGATTCAGCACTGAGGTTTTCAGAGAACCAGGAGAGTTCATATACTTTGATTGCAAGAGCAGTACAGGACCTCCTGTTAAAATAATGAAATTCTTGCTTCACTACTCAAGCGAACAAGGCCAAGAGCATTTTTCTAAAAACAAACAAAAGTGATGCAAATGCAATTTTAATGCTGGCACTCAGCCTACACGTGTACTGAGCCCATTGCTTTTGCTGTGGTGGCAGGCTGAAGTCAGAATATATATAGGCCTACATATCTGTTTAAGGTCAATCCTGCCAGGCTAACAGTAGGGTTTTCTCCAACCATCTATTTACTATATATCAGTGTCATCAATAGCACCACAGGAGAATATCATCTTCTCTTTGCTATAAGCGTTTGTTGTTATCCTCTGCAGCATCAATTGGTTTCCCAGTAGGGATAATAATAAATAACACCCATAGCAGTGATATAATACACCTGCAGTTTTCCAAGAGAGGACATAAAGAATGATGCCTGTGGAAAGCAGAAACTTTCTTCTTCAAAGAGTACTGTGTAATTTTGGTAAATAGCCTTAAAAGTATAATTTAAATGAAAAAGTAGGAATTAGGTGATTCAAAAGATTCGTTAGTGGTTACGTTATCTTTTACATCCACGCTACTGCATGAGTCTCAACCACGTGAGTAGTGACTGAAAGTTGTTACTACCTGGCAGCCAAGGGGAGAAGAGGTGGTGGTGCTTCCCACTCAGGCTTTTCACGAGCTGATGACCACAATACAAAGACCCAGGACTGAACAATGCAGGTAGGTTAATCATCTTTTTTAACTCTGATCTGGAAATAATCCCTTTTGATCAGGGTGGAGAAGCAATTGCCCTGCGTGGAAAGCTAGCCTCAGTGTTGCCTGTAGGGTTTATATAGATTGATGTCAGCCTGAAGATTTTTATGAGCACTCCATATTTTCCTTAAATATGACTACTGTAGATTGATTGTCCTATCTTTTAATGTTACAAAATATTCTTCTCTAATGAATTGCATTGGATTTTTTCCACTCTTTTGCTATACCAGATTTCAAACATCCACATTAATTTTATAGCACATAGGAGAAAAACACATAGGGTTAAATTTTTTTACAATTCTTTAGAGCATTGTTGCTGGAAAAGTGTATTTAAAGTGTGTGTGGGAGTTGTTGGGGTTTTTTCCTCCTCTCTTTTTTCTGTACATGCATTCATTAATTCAGTCTCAAATTTTGATATTTCTGCCCTTCTCAACCTTTGGCAGACAGGAACAGGACGTATCGCAGTACTTACAGAATTACTATTTTACTACAAATTTGTAACCTGCCTCTGTAAATAACAAAACCCATTCTCCTGCTTGTCTAAGGTATGTATCCCCAACAAATGATATACTGGATATTAATGTCTTTAAACTACAAGACAAAAACTTAAGAAAAAGTACACCTGTCCTAATATGTTACAAGACATGAGCAGAATGCCTTTTTTAACTATCTTGAAGGAAGAAGCATGGTTGCACTCTTGTTGTATAATAGCAGCCATTTCTACTGTTCCACGGCACATGAACAGCCACAAACAGACTGTGTGATTAATTAAATTAATTAAAACCTCCTACCTGATTTGAGTGTTTAGTTAGTCAAAGCAGTTGTTTATTTCCCGTATGACAAAGCAACAGGGGTTACTATAATTAATTAAAAGCACTAGTTAAGAGTTTGGAGAGTGAATGTTCACTGAATGTTTGAACAACAAATTTAAAAAACCCAAACTCCTCCAAATGTAAATAAACCTCCATGTTTCTCTGCCCTTGGTTTCTGGATGGTGCCATAATGCCCCAGTGGTTCAGGTCTGCTCCAGTGTGGGTGACAGGAGGGAACACGAAACCCGTGTGACCGGGGCCACTGGCCAAACTCCCTGCTTGTGGCACCCTCTGAAGCACGCATGCCAGCAGAGGCGCAGGGGTGTTTTCAGCCTGGGAAAACAGGATTTGCATCTCCCTGTGGAGAGCATGGGGTGACAACAGAACTGATGTGTCCCACAGCTCCAGGCTGGCTCGTGGTCCGTGCTGTGATCAACCTGAACAACACACTAGTGTGGTAAACACTATCACGTTTGCCTTTCGGTATCCTTAATCAAAATGCTCCAGCACCCCTTTTCCATCTCTGCAGTTGCCATTACAATTTCATGTTATTGTAGTGCCATGCATCTTTTCACCTGCCCAGAGCCTTTAACACACAAAACATGAAATAAAACCCAAAGCGTCTCATCTAAGCCACAGTGGTAAACAGTTTCTCATCATTTACATGGTACTTTTTCAGCAGAGAAATATTTCTTTGGGGGAGAGGTACAGGAATCTATTGATCCACAGATATCAATGCCAAATAATCTGTCTTAACCTCCCAAAAGCTTCTCTCTTGCTGACTACCCTGCTTTTCCAGTAGCTTAGGAGCTCCTAATGGGGGATTTACTCAAGTAACATGCAACTTTTCCAAATGGTGTTTTCCTTACAAACAGCTGTCTTGTTGATGGGCAATTCCATGCTCATTAGTGACCATGACTTCATGGTGGACCAAATATACGCTTTACATACATTCAGATTTAAAATTTAGTGCTTTTCACTGGAGCTGCACATAAAATTGGCTGAAACACAGAACCAGCTTTAGCTTCAAGAAAGAAAGTAAAAGTTTACTTGAGTTTCATTCAAGTAAAAGTTTGATGATCATAATGGGGGGTAAAGTAAATTTTGCCTGGGTTGAATTTCAGCTTGGAAGAAGGGCAAGTCAAGAACATGCAAAGGCTTGAAGAATAATTCCATAAACAGAAAAGGTACGTTATCAGATAAGCATTCACATTATTTTTTAATCCAGTCTCATTCAAAAGAAGTTAATATCTTTGGTGCCAACAGATTGTGTTAAGATTAGTTCTGAACCTCTGGGGAAACTTGTTGTGGTTGGCTGTCTCTGTTTCTGAACCACAACTGAACCCGCAATGAGAAGAGGAGGATAAAAGAGGAATTTTGTGGCACAATGGCACACAAGTGAAGAGTCTACAATCCTGTGAGGAGACTGATAGAGGGGCAGTTCCCAGAAATAGCAAAGGCTTCTCCAGTTGTCTGCCAGGGAAGGTCTGATGTGCAGGAAAAGCAGATTTTTCTTTCAAGCTTTGGCATGAACAGAAGAGCCTTACAGCCAGCTGGCCAAGCACTTAGTGCAGGGAACTTCTCTTCCAGTAACAGGGTCCTAATGGTGGCCTTACCATAAATAATACATGAAAAAGTAACAGGAATAGTGGGGAATATACATGGGAATTAAAGAGGGACAGCTGTGATACAATTCTGATTAGCCTGTCATTTTGTTCTGTTTTTTCCTTTGCTCTTCTTTCCCTGAAGTTCCCCACTGTTTTTCCTTCTCCCTCTCACTCACATCGTGTTTGAGAAACCTTTCCTCTCCATGGACTTCAATGGGCTTTGGATCAAACTCTACAGTATATTTGCAGCTTGTTAAATTTGTAAACATACGTGATTCAGAATCTTTGTGCCAGGTTTTACTTCTTCAGATGAAACAATGACAAAATGTGGTCACTTGGTCTAGTTCCAAAGAACGGTTAACAGTCTACCCTTGTCAGAACTAGCAGGCCAGCTGAGCTTTTTAGTCCTTTAGAAAGTTGTGTTCCTTTAAGCATGGGGTTTCACTGCTCTTAGGGGGTCAGATTTACAATACAATAAATTGCTTGCTCCTAGAGAGAATTGTGATCACAGAAATACAGTGAATTCTTTATTTTCTCTAGAAGCTGTCTCCGAAAAAAAATTGTACAGTAGCTGATGTGACTGATTTAATGTTATGTTGTAGGAATATATGGATTCTCTACGATGGCTCACTTCTAAGAATGTTCACTTTTTGAATAGTAAGCACTGTATTACTATTAGTCCAGGCAAAGGAAGCTTGTGGCTCACAGTCCCTTGCCCATATGAATACTCACCCTGAGTACATTGAAAGCATTAGGTGAGTTTAAATTTGTGGCTTATCAAAGCCCATTCAACTTTCAGTAATGAAAAAAATTTTGTCTCCTTATTCAACCTAATAACTAACCATACAGCGATAAACAAGAAGGAAGAACGACTCAGAATAATTTTCTCTGCAGCAAACACTCAAAGAGTGTTAAGAGACTATACTATAATTATTGCTCTGAAGACCAATAGTTGGATTTGTTCTGAAGATCAAAAGTTGACATAAAGAAACAATATGTATTTCAATGTGACAGTGAGGTTAAAAAATGAATTGAAGAACCTTGTTCATGTATACAAGGTGGTGAGCTAGTCTATTCTCAAACCCATGAATGTGAAAAAGATTCGAGCCTTAAGTGAATAATGAGTCCCTGAGCTGGTACATTGGACAAAGGCATTTAATCAACAATTAAATTAGAAAAAAATCCATGTTAAGCTGGGGTTTTTTGCTTGTGTGTGGGTTTGCTATGTGGGTTTTTTCCCCCCCCTACAGAATCCATCAGTACTAAAATACTGTACCTACCTTTAGACACCAAAATCACCTGATTCTCAGAGGCACTAAGTGTCCATGACTGTAACATATTCACCACTACTGTAGCTAGGCTGAGGAAACCTCACTGACAGGGGCTAGAGAAGGCTCTAGCTCAGTGGTTCTCAAGCTACAGTTATAACAAATATATGGGAACTTTGATACCCCCTTCTTACTTTCCTTTTCCCTTTTCTTACTGGCTTTAGTATCAAAGACCTTCAGCCTGTAACCCTTGTTGCCTTGAGCTTGGACTTCGTAATAAACACATCCAGCCACCATGAACCCTGAGCGAACAGGACTCACTTCCTCCTCAGTGGCAAAACTCTTAAGGTGGGATTCTCTAGGACATTGCCAGAGAAACAAAACTACACGACAGCAAATGCCCTACAAAGGGCAAAGGGTGTGCTGCAAGTGGGTCAAATAAGCAGGGGAACAGGCATCAGCGACAAACAATTCTCCTGCCTGTAACAATGCCTCCTAACTGTGTCTGCACATCTGTCACGCCATCTCTCTCTCTTTATATTTGCCAGAAGCTTTAAAAATATCTGGGCCACTAAGCAGATTTTCTCTTCAAAACCTGTGGCCCAAATTCTTAAGAATCAGTGGAAAATTGCCTGAATAAGAGCAAGAGCACCAGCAGATTTCTATTTTTTCAGATCAATAGCTGCCCCGCATTCAGCATGCCTTATGTTGGTTAATTCTGTCAAAAGTATAAATAGTGCAAATTACAGGGTCATGCCTAAGAAGCCAGCATCCATGTCCTCTGCCTCCTCATGTCCAGAATGCCTCGTGTTACAGAAGACTGGAGCTCAGCTTTTTAACTGTTCAGCCATACAGAGGAGAATAAAAAAGTGCTCCTGAACTCTAGTCTTACACTGGCTGTTGATTTTCTGAAGAACAGCTTTTCGCCTTAGAACACAGCCTAAAATAGAGAGAACACAGCAGAGCATCACGTACAGGGGCATTTAATGAAACTCACACCTGAGGGTTTTAGAAAGACAAATTACGTAGTTCAATTTGATTGAGAACATCCAATGGATGTTGGAGTGAAATGATTTCTTATGTTGCCAGTGCAGGCTGGGAGCTCTCTCACCTGGTTCTGTTCCCTAGCCTTAGCTAGCAACTTCTAGCATCACCTTGGGCAGACTAATTACCTCCTCGTTACAGTTAGGAAAATGAGAAGTCAGGTGAATGGCTTTCTAAGCCTTTTTTTTTTTTTTTTTTTTTTTTTTAAGAATTCTCCATGATGTGAAATGGTTAAATCAGGATTAATGGTGTTTCTAAAAATATATACTTGTTCAGTCACAGGTTGTTTGGTCCGATGGAGAAATTGCCAGGTTAAATTATAAAATGTGAGCAGGAGCTCAGTGTGAATGATCATAGCAGTCCTTGCTGGACATAACATCCATGAATTAACTCACGAGAGTGAATAAAGGCAATGGGACAGCTTGCATGATTACTGATTCTAGCTCCTGCTCCCTCTTTTCAAAGCAGTTTTGAAGCAGCTCCCAAGCAACAGCGGTTTAACAGTCCTCATTTCATCCCTGACAAATACACGAGTAGTACACTGCTGCGTGGTTACAGGGCACTGAAAGGCAACAAAAGGGGCTACATAATTTTAATATTCAAGAATATCTGCATTTTGGACATGAATATAAAGACAAGCAAATTTTGAAGATGGAAGCTGAAGATCAAGAGAGTCAGAACAGGTGTTTTCAGTCCCTATAATTATGTAAGCACCAGACATTTGGGACTTCTTGTGCCAGCTTTTGTTTTTTTGCTTTGAAGCCTCAGACGTTGATCGTTATTCAAGTCCAGATGAAAAGATTAAGAGATGAATGGCTCAATCCAGCAAGGCAAACTCTACTTTTTAGAATATGATAGTTTGAGAGAGGTAGTTGTCAGCACACAGAATAGCTGACCTTGTCAAAAGAAACATTTTTCAGTGTGAGCTTTTAGGCTCAACTGTCTTATCAAAAGTAGATACCCAAAGGCAGTGGTAAAGCTTCCCTGTGACTTCAGTGGCTGAAACCATTGACACTGCTCTTATTCCATCCACCCAGCACAATGAGTCAGCTGATCACATTTAGGAATTTGCTGTACACTTGTAATTTATTATGCTGTCATCTCAGGAAGAAGTGCTGTTGAAGAAGAATGGCATTGTCCTTCCTTTATAATTTATTGTCTCAATAAAACTAATTGCCCAACCTTCAGCTCCTAGAAAACTCCACAGAGGAAACCAAATTCTAAAGATAATTCATCCTTATCAGTGGCAAATGGAGTCAAAAGTGAATCATGGCACAGGCCTTGATGCTGAATAGAAATTATCTTAGAGTAACATGAACTTTAAAAGTTCATGTTTCACAGAAGACATCAAGATGAGTAGCTGGAAAAAAGTTTATAAGGTATATAATTTTCAGGAGTCTAGAGGATATGCAGAAATCAATAGCACCACCCTAACTTTAGATCACTTAAACCCTCAATTCTCCCTTATTCCTGCCCACAAAGAAAACTCTAATGACTGCTCTTATTGAAGGAATACTAGAAGATTTAATGGTCTAATGTTTTTCCAACACTGGAAGTATGTAAACTGCTTGGCAAATGCTGGAAGTTATCACCAGTGCTGAGGAGGAGATATGAGATTGGAAATGGAACCAAAATAAAATGGTTTCAGTTTTTACAAGCAATTATGGTATCACAATTGCATGTTCCAGCCCTTGCTTAAAAAACCCAGACCCTGTGGAGTCACACAAGCTATTTGCTGCTTTCCACAATGAAAACAACCCTCTCATCTCCACAAACACACCTCACTGTTGCTCCTACTGGTTCTTCACATGCAACTTGCCATTGCATATTTTAAAATATCTATGCCAGATACTCTGAATTAACTCAAATATCTTATGGATGAGAGATTGTCATGATTCGGAGCTGCTAACCCCATCTAGACAGACCCAGGACAGAGATTTATAGACTTGTTTAAAATATGCTGTGCTTCAGCCCAGGCTGGTTTTCCATGGTAGATTAACAGGTGAAAGATACCAAAAACGATTATAAAGTACAGGATAAGAAACTCAGGTAGCAAAACCGTAACTTCAGTTGGCTTAGGATGACTTAGACTTTGAGGATGATCTGGCTATAAACTAAAAGGAACCTTGCCAAAAGAGCTTTTCCTCAGCAACTGTCTGTCTTACAGAAACTAGCACAACCCCAAGTAATTTCTCTATTAAACTCCTCTTCCAGCTCAGAAGCACCTTCCTTTTGCAGCATCACTGGGAAAATGGGCCCAACAGCATCAGACCCATCTGTAAAAGCAATTTAACTACCCAGATTCATGATTAGTATTTCAATTTCTGCACCTCGCTTATCAAAGAAGCTTGAGACCCAGCTACGGTTCATAAGGAAACAGATTTTTTTAGAGCCATCGGAGCTTTACCAAAGAACACTGACTCACTGAAATCAAGATCCTCTTCAGCAATAAAAGCCATGGGAAAAATAGGCTGTCATGGGAAGGTGCCCGAGACACAGACAGAAATAGATGCTAGTGCTCCTCCGCTGCCAGAATATGGCCTGTGTTTATGGTTTGGGTTGTGGTCACTAAGGAGCCCAGCAGAATAATATTTTTCCTTATTACTTGCTTCATTATAGCATTTAAGTTCATTAGGTTTATAGTAGTACTAAATGTAGCTTGGAAAATATGTAGTACCTACAAAAAACATATCCTAGAAGAACCTTTCAGCATCATTTCCAGGTGCCGTGTTTTTCTGATTATAAAGCAACCCCTCCATTTCCCCATCTGGGCAGGCTGACATGACAGAAGCCCAATACAGTAGCAACAGGGAACTGATCTGCCCCCATCTTTCCCACCACCAGCCCTATGAGAGTCATTTGCTTAAAAGCAACTTTGGAATACAAGTATTTTGACCTCAGGTACTCTGAACCACCTCCAGGCAACCTCCTCGCAGGATCAGGTGAGTGTAGCCCCATTGCCACCATGACATGAGGAAAAATGTTATTTGATCTCAGTCTTTTTATCTTTTCTGATGCTTTTGTCTCTCTTGTCTACTCCTCCTGTTACCTGGTGTACAATATGCTCCTTAAGAGATCCAGGGTGCATTGTCTCAGGGAAATAGCAATTAATTATTAAATCTGTCTCTATAACAGCCTTCCAGGTGTTGAGACAATCTGTAAGATAAGCACTGATGTTTATCTCTGTGACTGAACTGCTGCACAAGCCTTTTTATGTGTTTATTTCTATTTTTCGGAATTGCCTTACAGTGGGAAAGTGCCTTTTCTTCAGAAAAAAATAGAATTGGTCTGTGGTTATATCCTCCCTTTTGTCCACTTCTGAGTAGCCATGTGTCACCGTGCAAAATCTCACACTGTTTTAGTACTGCACTTAATCACTTTTGCTGTGTAAGCAGTCGGGAGCTGAAAACCTTGAGCCAAGTTTAGATCCATCGCCTGCCATTTGCAGGCCAGTTGATTTCTTGCAAGGTTACACATGCCTACATGTCATCTGGCTACTTTTAAGATAGTCCTAGGAAGGGTAGAGGGGTGGGCACTTTTTGATACTTATTAATGCATCTCCCTTATGAATTGTTTGGTATCTAATAAGATGTGAATTTATCTGCTACCTTTCCTTCTGGCACATGGGTTCCTCTCTGCTCCAGCTAGCTGCATACTTGCATAAGACTTGTAGGAATTCAATCAGCTTTGAGCCCGCTCTCCATCAGCCTAATTAAATCAACAGTGTATTCAACAGTAATGTGAGGATGTACAGAGCACAGTCACGTAAGCCTCATTTCCTGAGGAAACCAGACCTGCAATTCCTACTTCTGAGAGCTAATTACTTGCAATGGATGCATGAAATAATTGCAAAGATAGGAAGAGAAGAAGATGGCAGAAAGGCTGAAGACAGGTACTAAGAAACCGAGCATAATACTGTGAAAGAAAATGAACATTAGTGACAGTCCAATGCTGACAGCTGGCACCAGCTTTGCAACCTGGCGAGACATCTAAAGGAAGGATAGGAAGCCAGGAGGGAGGTAGCAAGGTGGGTTTTGTCCCAGATCTTCTCCAATGTGTAAGGCAGGAGGGAAAACTCCACCTGAGTAGAAGTTGACTAGTAGGACGTAGATGAGCAGAAGTGGTTACGTCAAATAAGCAGGGACCAGCTGGTTACCCCCAGATTCAGCTGTGCTGATCCAGGGAGATTGACCTGCCTCCAGCCTTGCCCCTGTGGCTTGCAGTTCATCCCTACCCAGGCCCAGGGGGCTCATCTTCCAGCTGAACAGCTCATGCAAACACTCCTCCCACTTCAGCCAAAGGGGAGCAAGGGGAAGCTTGCCTTATAAATACAGCTTGTTCTGACAGAGGCAGGTTGAGATGTGCTTCTGTGGGCAGGTCAAGAGGAGCAGCAAGCTTTTTCACTGCTGCAGCTGTCTGCAAAGGGGTTTCTGTCCACATTTTCCACAGGACAACTGGTCTTGGGGAGGGACTGTGTTTTCAGGTACCTTCTTTATGAAAACACAACACTTGGTTTTTCCAAATGGGAAAGGGGAGGGGTGTCAGCTGTGTCAAATAGATACGTTTCTCTCATTGTCTGTGTGATGGGAGACCTCTAGGCTCTCACCTTCCCTCATGAGTGGGTACTAGAGGTTTGAATGGAAAGAAAACCTGAGTTTAAAGAAATATGCTTACTCTGTCACATGTTTTGGATGTTGGTCTGGTGAAAAGCAGCAGACTATAGATGCTGGTGGCTGAGTGGTAGGGTGTGTAGGCTGCAATGACAAAGAAGGGAAGGAGACAGTAAAGGGAATACTAGGTTCTGTGGTAATAGGATTACTCACCAGTTCCATTGTTTCATGTATCCATGAAGCAATGTCAAGTCTTGTATTTGGTCATCTGGAGACAAGCCTGGAATAGATAAATGTAAGAATTATTAGTTGAAGCTCTTATGAGTTGGACATACGCTCAGCCTCTAGAAAGCCTTCAGCTCTTCTTCCTCTACCTGCATCAAGAGCAGGAGATGGCAGACTTAACAGCTCTCTTCATTTTCCAGATCTCTGCTGGCAGAGCTACCTTGTTCCAGGAGGTTCTGCTTTTTCTTTTCCACACTGGCTAAGCCTGATGCTGTAAGCCCTGTGAAGGCTTTAAAGCTACTTACAGATTGCAAAGTGACCTTTTTTAGGTTTCAGATGCTGAGACTGACTCATGTGAACTGAGAGACCCTGAACAGAGAGAGCAAATTCTCTTTCATATTTCTCAGCTGTCACATATCATTAGTTATAAATAATAAACGTCACATGGCTTGCAAAATATATATCCAACCTATTTAAGAATACTCATAATAATACATAATAATACATAATAAGCTTTTTTATCTTCAAGTATTTTTGGTCTCAACCAGTGTTTTCAGCCTTTGACCATAGGACTACCTATGGTGGGGAAGAAGAAAGATAAATACCATGGATTATACTCTTAAACGTGAAGACAAGAGGCAGGTAAGCCAAAACCAGATCTCTGCTGAGAACCCAGGAGGAATGAGGACAGATTCATGCACACAGGAGCTATTGTGGTTGCAATGCTTCTCAGAAGGGTTATGCTTGCTGGCTGCCGGTTGGCAGACACCAAGCAGGAATATTCCCTGCAAGCTCCATCCTTTCCTTCTGACCCACAGCTCCTCTCCCAGCCTCCAGGACAGGAGGCAGAAGCAGGTCCCTGCTCTTCCCAGATGAGGCCCACCGCTGCCTGCCATGCGTGTCTGCAAGGTGGACAGGGAATACATAGCTTGGCCCCATGTGAGCATGACACGATTCCTCTCTCCTCACCAATTCACTAAACTCATATTTCCATGCTTTTGCTAGCACAGTTCAGGCTGAAAGCTTGTCTTCATAATGGCCGAATTAGTTTGCTTTCTTTGAGGATGTTTATTTAATATCTCTTCGCTAATGAGTCCGACATTTTCTATGATCCACAAGACATCAATATTGCATGTACTCAGGGACCTGAAGCACTGTGTATATTAAGCACTGTGTATTTCAGACAGCAAGTATTTAGTTGTTGTTAACAAAAGAAGCTAGGGAGCAGCCTGAACTTTTGGAGTCATAGCGAGATCAAAGCACGCAAAGGTTAATTGGCAAAATGCCACAGGAACCATGCTGCAGTGGGAATTTATGATTTACAAGCATACCAGTAAAAGACTGCTTTAATTACTAGATTATGCTAAGGACTTGCAAATTTTAATATAGTAAACCACTATATTTTTTTTATTTTAGCATCAAAAACCCCTCCCATCTTAAATATAGAAACACATAACCAGATTCCTATTAGACCTTTTTTTTTTTAATAAGAACACCCCTCAAGAAAAGAATTTATG
The DNA here is from genome assembly GCA_020746105.1 of Trogon surrucura. Lineage (NCBI taxonomy): Eukaryota > Metazoa > Chordata > Aves > Trogoniformes > Trogonidae > Trogon > Trogon surrucura. Next base: position 96,603,282 of record CM036618.1, on the reverse strand, counting down.
TTATAAATAACACCACGCAAATCTCTGGAGGATAAGGGGGAAGAATTCACCTCTTCCCTCCCTTTTTGTTCTTCCCATAGCTGTTTGCCTGGATCTACTTGCCCCATTTGCCTGTGCTGCCCTCTGGGTTATCTCCTCCTCTACCTCTGAGGAAAGAGGCATCACCCCATGCTGACCCACACATTAAGGACCCTGAGGCTGTCCCCTGAGCACAAAAATCCCGCAATGTCCTTCCTGGTGCCCAGCATGCTCTTTGGACAACGCCTTTGCCAAAATGGAAGGGGTGCTACCAAGGGAGCCCCCGTAACCACATGCCCCCAATGCCAAGGACACACCATCCAGAGGGACCCCCCCGCAACCAGGGGAAGCTGCTGCCGGAGCGAGGCAGGGAGCCTGGCTCCAAGCCTGCTGAAAATAGTATGTTAAATATTCTATTGTACACTTAAACAGTATTTATAGACACCATCAGTCACACAGATCCTAAATGCATCAAGGTTCATTTAAAGACCAGTGTTCTTCCAGACTCCTAAAACCAGCTCAGAAAAATGAAATCATTACAGCCCTCACCCAAATCTCACAGATTCAGGCAGGTCCCTGGTGCTGAGCAGGGCTTGATTCACCCCCAGCCCCTGCTGCTGGGATCCACTGCAGAGCTGGGCACAGGCAACAGGGAGCAAGCTCAGACTGACCTTCTGTGTTAGAGCCAGCAGGCCTCACTGTCCCCTTACCTCCAGAAAAATCAAGATTCAGTGGAGCAACATCAGTATGGGTGTAAAACAAGGCAAGACTGGTAAAAAACAAAGCAGAGCACAGCCCCACCTCCAAGCCAAAGTGAACAACTGACCTCTTGCACTGCTTTTAAACTCTAACCTTCCTGTGCCTCTGACCATAATTGGGCACAGCTGGGCTCCCTCTGCTTGCCTCCGGCCCGAGGAGGTCTGAGGCACCAAACAGAAAACATATGTGAACTGCAGACCTTGCTAAATGAGCCGTAAGCAGCATTTTTCATTCCTGATGCAGTGGCATTTTGGGCAGCGTTAGAGTGCTTGCAGGGGTGCAGTTTCTTGGGCAAACGCTTGCTTTTTGATCATCTAATGTAATTTATGCAGCCATGGCAGATGTCCTATAGCCCAGGACACAGGGATAGCAGCAGGCAGTGCTGGTGTACCAAGAGTGTGAAGAGTGACAGGCACAGTACCTCGTCTGTGGATATACGTACTGTCATCCTGCTTTTGACTCCTAAGCCTAAAATGGGTTATTTAACCTCTGAGTTTGGGCTTCCACGGCTTCATCAGTGATAGCAAGGTAGCACTTTCAAGCCATTTTCAAAAGAAGCAGCATTTTACATTCTAATTTTTACTGTCTAATTTTTACTAGAGCAATGATACTAGAAGAAGAAACGAGGCATAAGTTGGTGCAGCTCATTGCAGGAATGCTGCTTCTTATTCCCTGATTAACTAACCTCCAAGGGCAGAGCAATAATATAGGCCACTGCACCTACACTGCAAATTTATGCAATGTCTATGCCTGTTGTGCAACAGGGTAAGCTCTGAGGCAGTTTGCTTTTTCTTCATTACTGTAATTTGGTTCTATCTTCCCCCCCCCCCTCAATTTTTTTCTGTTAACTGTTCTGTGGAAAGTCAAACCACACGCAGCTTGCTTCTACAAACAAATCCAATTAGTTAAGTTTGTGGACAGATTAAGATTTAAGACTCTGCAGAGTTGCCTGGATGGAAATTCTTTAGGTTAGCTAGTTCTTATTCAAAAGCACACAAACAAGAACAGAGGATAGCAGCACATTTAACTTGAGGACTAGTGGGTAGAGACCACCAGATAATTAAAGGTCTCTCCTTTATTATCGTCTTTGGCAAAGCGAGGGCCAGATAAGCCAGGATGTGATCCATTACTGGCAAGGACAGGTATGTAGGTCACCGTATCATATGGTAAGATGCAGAGCAGAACCTGAGGGGCAATCTGCACAGAGTGGCCCAGATCAAAGAAGAAACTGTGGATGCCTTCACAAAGAGCTCTGGCCACAGATCAGGAAACAGCAAGAGGCCCCCAGTCCAAAGGAAAACACTGTCCTCAGCTTTCTTCTTCCTCTGGATGGACAGATGGCCATCTTGGCTGCTATCAGGAGATAGCTGGTGAAAAAACCTTTGATGAAGGATTCCTAGGATTTTGTACGGGCGAAAATAGAAGGGCAAACAGGTGCAGGGGGTATGCAGACAGTTGCATGTATGGTGTGAATGACTTCTGCTTGGTCCCAGATTTCCTTGTGTTTTTTCATCCAGAAAAACGGAGCCAAAGAAAGGAGAGGGGAACAAAGATTTCTCTCCTAAGGCATAAAGCACAAATGAGGCAGACGGCAGGGTAGATGCAAAGGATTCAGACATCAGTTTCTGGGAACGAGTTAGGAGAGATCTGAATCCAGCTTCAGCAGAGTGAGTCATCAGCTAGTCTGCAGCTCCAGTTGAATAGCTGCTATAGCTTTTGGAAATAAGAGTTGCCAGTGTATACATGCTAATAAAATGGGTATGGTAGACTCAGAATGATTGCATGAGATCATCCTGGAGGATCAGCTACCCAGCAGGAGTCAGTAAGGATCAGAACTGCTGACAGTCACTTCTCCACTGCTTTCTAGTGATGACTGTTTAGATCTACATGACTCCAGAAGGCACCATGGTTGTTACCTGCCAGGCAATTCCCTCGATTATATGGTGTCACAGAGAAATATAATGTATGGCTATTTCCCTGGACCACGAGTTGGGTATTTCAGGACACAGTATTTAAAATAACTGTTTATATGGTAACAGCTTGCTGCAATGGAGTCATCAAGTGTTTCTGAGGTTACTTAATACTGCAGAAAAAAACAAACAAGAAACCGCCTGATCTCCCTAAACTATGGCCTGGGTACCTCAGGGTGCCACAAACCCCACAGAAGTGGCAAGGGCTCAGCACAGCAGTAGGAGCTGCTTTGGGTCCTAGCAACCCATATTTTTGCAAACCATTGATCTAAACAGCTTGAGTATTGGGGGAAGAACCATGATGCTGCAAACACCTTGATTGCGTCAGGTCTTCTGGCATAGTCAGAGCGGTATTACTGTAACTGGTACTTCTGCCGCTACCAGTTCTCAGGAAAGTGGTACCAGTTTATCAGGAATATGTGCCACCAGTAGGGCTAACTAGAGAATAAGACCTCCCTTGTGTGAATAGTCAGTTTGAAATATGTCTTCTTTTCAGACTGGAATAAGATCTGAATGTTGCAATACCCTGAAAAATAACTGTTTAGGATTGACCATAATGCAGAAGGAATATTTTTTAATCTGCCTGTAGAGTTTTTGTATCATTATGAAAACAAATATTTCACACGGAAAAAGGAAATATTTTATTCGGAAAAGTCCCCAGAAGTGAAAGCAGGACGCTTCACCACCACCCAAAACTTGCAAAACATGAATTTCTGTGGAACCGTATATTTTTTTACTGGCCTGCAGTGGCTGCATTTGGTTATTGTTTTCCCATCCAATTCTAATCCGTATAGCAATAACTGACAAGGGTGTGCTGAAAATTTTATCACATTTCGTAAGAAAAATGTATTTATAATGTATTTGTAGTGACAAAAGAATGAGATCACAAGATGTAGTTTATTTCACCCTGGCGGGCTGATATGGGAGAGCAGCCAGTATGGTCGTGGGCACCAGTTGAGCCTATGCCAGAACTGCAGGAAGAGCAATACCATCAAGTCTCTTCCAGGGAGTAGTGGACAGTACCAAAACACTAGATTAGGTAATTTTGAGCAACTTTGTATTTTAAAGTGGCTGGGTAAGCAGCAGGTTGGAGGAGATGGGGAAAACAAAACCTGGGTTGCAGTATTAGCAAGTTAAATTGTGAACTGACGTCAGGAACGCTGTGATGATTATATCATGAATTTCACAATATTTGGTGCTGTTTTCTACAGCTCTTGCTCCTGCAAGTCTGTAATTACATGAGAATTGCTATTTTCTTTTAAAACTAAAACACATTTCCAGCCTTGAAAGTTTAAAAAACCATTAACCAAGCACTCCAAATAAAAAAAAAAGTAAATAAAAAAGCACATCAAACCAATTATTAAACCCCTCAAACCTCTCAGGGTTTTCAAGCAGCCAGCTCATGATGTATGATGGTCTGAGTTGAGCTGATAGCTGCTGGCTGTTCAACTGGAGAAAATTTGGGTTTCTGGAGGGAGAGGTGACTAAGAGGGAGTGTCTGTTTTTAAAAGATAAGAGTAAAACATGGTGGCTGTGTGGCTGGTGGGAAGAAATAGCGGTAGTTTTCCTGTGCTTTTTTTTGGGGTGTGAGAGCTGGTCCTAGAAGAAAGGCTAAAAGTGGTTCCTAGCTAAATCTTTGCTGACAATCTTTGCACTTCCTCCCTATCTCTTTGTCTGTGTTTCTTACATACCACTACAGAAGTTTTCAGTTACCTGGGAGATGCATCATGAAGTGGGACATATATACACAGGTACATGTGTGTGTATATATATATTTATAAACATGTGTGTATATGTGTGTGTTTGAAATGCCTACGAGACTCTAGCCATCTAAGGCCTTGTGAGGAGCAACAGCCACATCATGCAAGAGTTCCGAAGTAAGAAGGTAGCTGCCACAGGTCCTTCTCTAATCCTCCTTTAATTACACAGGAGAGCAGGGCCTTAACGCTGAGACAGCTCCATGCTGCAGTGTGCTCCAGCGAGCGTAAAGGAAGCAGCAGCACCTGATGACGCAGGACTGCACAGTACAGAGGGTGAAGTGAAGGCTATAATTAGGAAGCCACTTTGTTGTGAAGCAGGCGGGTCTAATGAAAGCAGCTGATGGGACCAGCTGACTGCGTCTGTATTGACAATTGCTTGCTAGCATCAGTAGCATTTGTCATCCTTCTCCTCACCACACTCCTCTCCAGCACATCTCTGAATGTATGGAAGTGGGGTAATCTTCCCCACACCATAAAGACCAAAATCCGTAGTTAAATAGCTGCACTGAGATCTGCTCAAACTTTTGGCTTCTGTAGGTCACTGTACTGGGGGGAGGAGAATTTCACCTCTGGGCACACTCATGGCAAATGGCCAAGAAAGGATGGCTGCATCCTACTCTTGCTTCACGCATACTCCCTCATACATGAAGGACACAACAGAAATACTGAAAATACAACTAGCCAGTAGTAGATGCAGAGCAACAGACTAGGCTAAAACCCAGCAGAAAGCTAGATAACAACAAAAGCAAGGCACTTACAAAGAGCTTTCCTCTACCCAGCTCAAAATGTTCTTACACACCTTAGTGAATTCATCGCTCCTGGCTCTTGTGAGAAGGGTCAAAGTACAGTTACCTGTTGGTCAACCAGGAACACTGGGGTAGAGGAAGATGGCCAGGTGCTTGTTCGAGGCCTGAAACATGAACAGAAAATGAGTCTGCTAGTTTTCAGTGCTTAATTCTGAAAAATGTAGCTTACAAGAGTCACCCTATTCCATCCGTCCTTCATGTCGAGTACCCTGTACTTCCCCCCACCCCTTCCTCTGAGTATTTTGCACAGTTTGGCTTGGCAAAGCTAGTAGTTTCTCTGTGACTGCTGACCAGACTAGCCCTTTGCTTTTCAGCTTAGCTGTTAATGCAAGTGGAAATTCATACACGAAGAAATTTGCCCTTTTGCTGCCCTTGACGCACCTAGTCTAAGCCTACAGGATTTTGGATCTCCAGGGCTCCCTGTCTAGCAGCTTGTAAAAGCGTTCCAAATCTACTACTCTTTCAACCAGCAAGGAAAATAAATCTTCCTTGCCATAAATGCTAATGTTGGTGCACTGAGAAATTCAAAGGGAGGCTGCAGAACGAGAAACATTCCCCATGCGATGATTAAAGTGCCAGTTCATGAAAGCTGACGTCAGCGCGTGCTTTCAGGGTGGCAGAGCACTTTGCATTTATCCTCTCCTTGTTTGTACTCCATCTGGATGGGCTCCAGTGGGGGAGAAAAAAAGGAGAAAAGAAACAGCTAATGCCTTTCTAATACGTTTCTGAATTCCTTTGGTTTCACACAGTGAGCAGGCTCTGAAGCACCTAACTTTTGCTTGCTCAGTTCAGTGAGATGAAAGAAGCCAAAGGCAACTGGTGCTCAGGGCTAAACTGATTTATAATTAGACTATCATAGCAAACAGTTGGGGCAGCTCCAAGAAAGATCGAAGGAGAGCGTGCTGCTAAATAACATTATCCTGGGATTTGATAATTTGCAGAGGAAACCCTGTTTCCCATCAAGCAGATTCATTCTGGCTCACAACTGCTGTCGTAAAAAGTCAAAAACCAAAACCCTTTGGCTCAAAACCCAGAAACACTGCATGAATAAGCTACAGGTTTCTGCTAAAAATGGTCTGATGGGAAGACACCCAAGAGCAGTTTCCCAACTCCATCATATTGTTCTCAGGTTAGAGGATAAGCAGGGCTGGTACTAGGCTTCCTGCTGAAGCAGATCTCCATTCCCCGGGTTGGAGCAGCACAGGAAGTGCCACGTGTTCCCCCTTTCTCTAACCCCTAGTCCCCTTCCAGTGGTGGCACCTCCACTTAGGTCAGGCAGAGCAGTTTGTCGAAGGTGTGAGCTGTGAGCATCCCGGTGGAAATGCTGGTTGCTGGGAGGCAGCCTTATGTGGAAAAATACCTTTCCGTACCCTGCCCCCCCCCTTTTTTTCTTTTTTTTTTTTTTAATTCTGGACTGCTGTTGGACTCAGTGGGAAAGGCTTACCCAATCAATATGGTCACACACATGCTGCAACTGCTACGATAATTACATTGCAGGGTTTCTTACTGAAGATGGCTACCGATAATTTGGTTTTAGAGCTACACACTGGTACTACCAAGCAGCATGGATGACGACTCTGCACGACGTCAGTTTTGGTCTGTGGTCACTCTCGTCGTTGGCATGGTTACTTGGTACAAACAGCTTGTGCTGATCAATACAGGAGTTAGCTCTGCAGTGGAGCTGCCTCTCAAGCACTGAAATAACAATTTTGAATTTACTGGAACTATTCAGAAATAACTATTCTTCCCCGGGCATGCTGATGGTTTCGAGTTAGTTCCAATTTCAAAAATAGGGATGGCAATATAAAAAAAATTAAAAGGTTCCAAATCAGTAACATTTCTTAACTGCGTGCTTTTGGCTGGAAAATAAGTCAAAAGGAAGACATTCTGCTCTTCTGAAATGAAATAGTCTTTGAAATAACATGAATAGTCTTTGAAATAACATGAATAACAAGAAATTTCACTTTAGGTCTGCTTTTCACTATCATTTCTGTTCCACCAGCTAAAAACTGAAAGACAGATAGACGAATGGCACACACAAAAAATTTCCATTTCAGCAACATAATTGCTTCTCAACAGGATTATTTTTTTTTTCCTGTTCTAAAGGACATACCTTCACCATGCAAACAGATCTGGGATCAAATGCCCGAAAACCCTGACCTTTCCTACTCTGAGCAATTTGCAAGGATCTCTTCAGAGCTCAGCGAGGAAAGGGTGCAACCTGCAGCCTTACACCTCACGTCTGGAGGTGGAGCCTGGTGAGCTAATTACTGGGTGTGGGTAATGCAAGTGGGAGCACGATGGGAGACCAGTGAAATTCTCTCTAATCTCTGTTCCCCAGCCTGTGATTATCACAGCCTGGGCCTCTGCCAAAGCGCTATGAGGGCTCGGTCCCCCTGTGTGCAAACGGAGCATCGGGGCAGACCTGATCCTGGGTGACCTGCGCAGCACCGCAGATCTTGCTGCTCCCCGCTCCCAGGGGCTGCCTTGGTGTTTTGCTTTGTTCACGTTCAAGCTAAGGGGGAAAACAGGTGTGAAGTTGGCACAGCTACCTGTCTAGCTATGTTCGTGATTGAGCGATAAGTTGTGCGGTGGTTACACAACTGGGCTGTGTCTGTGGAGCCAGGACTTCTGGGTTTAATTTCCTGCTCAGTCACTGACTCATCACGTCACCCGGGGCACATCACCTCACCTCTCTGCACAAAAATGTCTTCCTCGTTAGTTGGAGGGGTAATAAGACTATCTCACAGGAATGCTAGGACCCACAAATTAAGCCCATAAATAGTCGTAAAATAAATGCTTTTGATAATGCTTCAACAAAAGCATTGAGTATTTCATTCTTCAATATGTAACAGCCAGCAAAATGTCCTGATTGCCAGACTGGCTTATTTACTTACCTTGCACCAGAGATTTCTGGCAACTGTACCAAAAGGGTGTCTCAGGTAGAGGAAAGAGTTAAGAGGTTGTTCAGCTAGTGCAGCAGGAGCCGCAGCAGGAAAAGTTCAGCTCATGACACAAAACAAATACGCGAGAGATAAATGTTATCTATTGATATATTATAAAATGTCATTTATCAGCCCAGATGCACAAAAAGCTTATGTAGATGACAGAGTGATGGAATACAGATGCCTAATCCTGTCAGCTATGGTCCACAAAGTCCCGTTTCATTTCTTCAGAGTACATGGTCAACCCTGCTTTTGGACTCAAGTTTTTAGATATTTGAGGTTTTGCTTTTGCACCTTCCCAGACATGGTATCTTCTTCCTTACAGTGAACATCTCAGGGCCTGTCCTCCACCTGAAGCTGGCTGGGATGCATAGCACAGGTGTGTCAGTGCCCCAGATCCCCAGAGGGTCTGGGAGGAATACTCAGGGATATTATGTGGTTTATATAATCACTCGGTTTTGCTGTGGGACATTAAGGGAGCTGCTGCACTCCAGGCTCTCAAGGCCGTATCTGCAGACAGGTGAGTTTTCTGAGCGTCCTATCATCTGTACTGAAGTAACACAAGATGGTTGGTGAGAGAGCAAGTCTTAGAAAAACTTTCAAAAGACAGATCCTTGATTTGTATAACCCATCTCAGCTGTGTCCTCCCCACTTGTTCTTAATTCCTGTGTTTCACTTTGATCTGAAACCTGATCCAGAGGATGCCTGTGGGCAACACGGCAAGTGCAGGTGAATCCCTGGCAGGCAGAGAGCTGGTGAACTGCCAGTTACTGTGACATTAGTGGGCAGGGCTGACCGCAAAACTGAGCTGGTGCAAGAGCAAGGAAAGTACTTTCTGCCTCACCCACCCACTGTGAAGCCATTACAAACATTTTTCCGAAATACTCAAGGCCCAGCTCCCCTGCTGTTGTTAAACTGAACCACTGCTGAGCAGTCCTGCCCAGTGCTTTATTTTGGGGATTATCTCCTATCACAACCTAAGCCCATTGGGGCCCTCAGGTGGTGCTTCCAATCACCTAAGCAACACAAATGGTAGCTAAAGGGGTTTCCTTCATAGCAAGTTTTAACACTAATTTAACACTAATTTTGAAAAGTCCGTGATGATACAGACACTTTAAAGGCATTGTCCTGGTTTGAGCTAAACAGAATCAATTCTGTTCAGTGATTTTACTTTTCAGCTAAGTCTCTTCTAAGAGGCTGCACTTTCTGAAGTTAACAGCGTGTGTTTGCAGACAGTGTCTGCTACTAGAGCTGGTAACGCCTGATGTTTACAGTTACTGCCAAGGACTGGGACGCAGAAAGGCTCTTGCTGATACTTGCTCCTACGGTGACCAAGGTCACTGACAAATCTTGTGTAACGTGTTGGGGTTGCCAGGAAGTAAACAGGTTGCAAAGAAGTAAAAAGTTGCACTTCCAGGGAGGAACGGACAGGACAGGTAACCCAAACCTGACCAAAAAAGTGTTACATTGACTATATGACATTCCATATATTCAGTATAAATCTGAGGAACCATGGGGGTTAATCCGTCTTCTTCAATGGCCAGTGTCAGAGGATAACTCCAGCTGTTCTGCTGCCCTCCATCCTGATCCTGAGTTCCTGAATCCAGCTCCTGAATCCCCTCTGCCACTGAGCCTGGGACCTCCCTGGTGTCTGCCTGCTCTGCAGCACCAGTGGGGATTGCTGTCGGGGAGGGAGCAGGAAGTGGGTTCAGTATTGATTTTGTATATATTTCATTATTTTCATTATTTCCTTATTAGTACTATTATTTCATTAAAGCTGTTTTAGTTTTCTTTTCCAATCCATAAGCTCTCTGCCTTACTATGTTGTTCCTTCTCTCTTGGGAAGGGAGGAGTTAGAGGGCACCTGTCAGTCATTTAGTGGCTGGCCCAGTCCTAATCTTTGCAAGATATCAGGTCACTTTCCTTCTTCCCAGCCATAATCATTTAACACTGATGAGAAAACATTCTTAGATGTTTGGAAGCAGCTGGTTTCTCCAGCTGAAATAACTCACTCCCAAGTCAGCCCATGAATCAGTGACAGAAATTCCCAAGTGCCTCTCACTGAACCGTGTCCCTGCAGCATCACTAGTCCAAAGGGACTATTAAATTCTTCTTGGATTTAAGAAGGCCTAGAAACTACAAGCATCCTACCACTGAAACACCTTCGTGGATCCCATACTCTATCCGAGAGAGGGCATGAGCACATTTGCATACCTGACTTCTACAAATCCTGCTGAAGACCTGCAATTAGAGAAAACCCACAGTAAAATCCACGTAGTTTAATCTAGTTATGCCTGTATTGTGAGTGACAGGTGCCTAGGTCTCAGAAATGGAAAGATATAAGGGAACACCTTCCAGCCTCTAGCCAGTGAGCAGTTCCAACCATCTCTTAAATAAGTTCTCCTGTGTTTTGTTGTTTTCTAAAATTGCTCAAACCTTGAGCTTTCTGTGTTTTCTCTCGGGCAACCGTTCTCTCCAATGGTCAAAACCAGAACAATTTTTCCTTGTACTAGGACATTCAACAAAAGCAGCTAAAGTTAATAATCTTCTCCACCCCCAGTCAAATGCATGTTGATTTGGACTTGATGATCTTAGGGGTCTTTTCTAACCTTAATGATTCTATGATTGATGGTGTTGGGTTTTGAAATGCATAAGAGAAATCTACTGAACTCAGGGTGAGATTCAATAGGTGAAGGATGGTGTAACACCTAGTGTCCACAAAAGCTAAGTGGTGGCAAGGACAGTTGCTGGCAGTTAAATGGAAGATACTCAGCACATGCTAAGTTAAAATGTACCAGCTTCTTTCCCCTCTTCCATCACCTTTTTTTTTCAGATACAGATTCCCAGTTCTAGAAGCTCTCCTCGGGTCCCTGGATGAACAAACTCTGTACTCAGGACAGAAAATAATTTAAACACAATAGTTTTCAGGAGCATCCCTGCCTGTCATACTCAGAGATCTATGATAACCAGAATCATAATTCATGATCATAATTCATTAAGGCTGGAAAGGACCTCTTAAGATCATCTACTCCAACCATCAACCCGACACTACCATAACCATCCTGAAGTACCATGTCTATCGTAGAATCAGAGAATGTGTTGGGCTTGAAGAGACCTTTAAAGTTCATCTATTCCAGCCCCCCTGCAGTGAGCAGGGACGTCTTCAACTACATCACACTGCTCAGAGTCCCACTGGGCTTGACCTTAAATGCCTCCAGGGATGGGAGGAAAAAAGAAAATTTTTTCACTTAACTAAATAGTAATTTACTTTATGGATAGACTTTTATCTTGCTTTTCCCAAATCCCAGATACTTTCCTGCTAAAAAAAGAGTAGAAAAGAGCAAGCATTGCAAACCTATGGTCTTCCAATAGCAAATTCTTTAGATACCTCAGGGAACATGAATCATGCAAAGGCAATTATAAAAATCCAGGGCTTTTCCTACCCCTCTCTTTGGGGCGGTGTTGTTTCACCTCATAATTTTAGCTAAATACACCTCAAAGTAACAAAATTCTCGTGCAGATGTCCCAATCTATAAGGTGCTGACCAGCTGTTAAAATGACATCATTTGTCATGAGTACAACTGTATCTCACCATCTAGAAGCTAGTGGGAGGAAACATTTAGCAACACCCAAAGCCACACAAAATTCTTCTGTGTAGATGTTTTGCTGAGTTTTTGCTCTCTTCCCTAAGTTCACTGAGCACCTAAACTGGACTTTGGGGCAAATTGACCCTAGGTGAAGCTCTTTTGCACCATTTGATCTTAAAAAGCAAAATGTAGACCTATACCATGATGAGAGGGATGTCCATCATAATCAACAACAGATATCAGAACATGAACTTGGCTGCTGCTGAAGCTGCAGACAAACAATTTGCCAACACTTGTCAGGCTCCATCACTTCCTTGTCTGAAGAACAGATTAATTTTCAAGACCAGGCAACAGCACAACACTCACTCCCAACACGCTTTACAACAACCTAAGCTGGGCAGCAAGGCTGGTACCCATGAACATCCTTTGGATGTGACTGCTCATGCAGGCTGAGTTGTAGCTCTTCTCCACAGAAAGAATTCACAAAGCCTTTTTACTCAGGACATTAGGAAATCACTTTACACAGAAGGGGTGATTTTTACAGGTGAGACCACCATTGGCCAAAGCAAAATCCTGGGCAAAGGTGGCAACCATGTCATGCATTTTTTTCCATACATACTTGAAGTTCCAACTAAGCCTCTTCCTCTATGCATCAGTAGGCAATCTGTTCTACTCAGTGGTCCATTGAGAGAAAATGCCATAAGGGCATTTGAAACCAGGGACATGTTATTACAGAAAAAAGGAGGAACAGACAAGTGACATACAGGATGTACAGATTACTTTCTGATTTAATGTGACACTGAATGCAGCCAGCCTAAGATCCAGGCCTAATAATTTGTCCTTCACTCCAGCTTAATGTTTGTTCCACTTAGTGAGCGCAGAGGGAACGCTCGGCAGTAATATCTTCAAGGAAATAATTTTTGCTTGTGGAGCATCTGCAAACTGCATGAGATTCTTGATACTGTTTTTAAATGTCAGTGCAGTTCATCACATACTTGAGTCTACACAAGAAAAATGCCAGAAGGTATTTCCATAGACTAAATAAGAAGCCTGCCAGTTCCCACTCCAGCTCCTATGTTCTCCTGCTGTAGTAGTGCATTAGAGCTACAGCACAGCTACAGAAACTAGGGGGAAAGCCTCCTATTGTAGAAGCAGCACAGAGCCAGTGTAATTTAAGTTCAAGAGTTTCTCTGTTCCCAAAAACAGCAGTAAAGGCAGCATTCCTTACAGAGCTGAATACCACAGGGAACTGAGAATCTGCAGTCCAAAGCAGAGTCACCCAGGCTCCTGCACAAAAATTGTTTCCACTCTAGAATCCTTCAGGAGAGCAGAAGAGCCAAGAGCTGTCTTTTCCCTCACTTCCCAACTGGCTGCACCTCTTAAGTTTCAGCTTTTGGAAGCTCAGAACAAAATTTAGCTCTCTAAGGAGGAAAGGGGCTGTCTAGTTTTTCTAGCAGGGGACACCACAATGAGACTCGAGAAGCACTTGTACCCATCTCTAGGCAGAACAAACCTGATGTAAGAAACTGCAATATTTTTGTAGCTCTAACTCATACTCTCGGATCCCCAACCCAGTTCCTGACTGCATACATGATTTAGAAACATAAATCAGCACTAATTACTACTTTGAGTTTCTTTTGAAATACTTAGTGCTGATGAAAGGTTCTGCAGAGAATTGTATCTTTCTACTCCTTCCCAAGCCAAGAGCTGTATGAACAATGGCTACGCAAGCTCCTGGAAGGGAAGAGGGCTCTCAAGAACATTTAGGGATGAGAAGAGATTGTAGCTTTCATGATCCACTGGGATATTTGCTCAGGTTCCTCACTTGCGAAGCTATTATTTTACAATGTGTCCGAGGTGAAGGTGCTGTGGAATGGACTAGAATACAGGAAATCTCATCTCCTGCATTGTAGGTTTGAGGTTGTATTTGCTTCCATTTACTGAGCACACTAAATACCAGCCGTCAGGATATCGGACAGACAACTAACAACACACAGTGAGGACAGCAGGAAGAGCAGCAGAAATGCCTGTGCTGCACCAAAACAAGATGCAGGGGCTTCTGTTTTGCATTCCAAATATATCTCTACTTGGGGCTGCATGCAGAGGTCCCAGATACACATCTGTGTATAAGATTTAGGCAAATGAAAGTCCTACTAGTGCAGATCAGAGGAGAGGCAAGAAGAGCTACAGCTCCTGAAACCTGACTATACAACTTGTATTCTACCCACCCCTTTTTGTCTTAGAAAGGACAATACCAGAAATGAAATAGAAAAAGGAGGAGTCAGAATACCTTGTGTGTGCGTAATGAGTAGATTGAGGAACTTCAGAAAATTTTCTTCCCTAAAACGTTTTAATTTTCTGCTCATTTGTATTTCTGGAGTGGAAATGTTGTACAGCTCACAAAAAAAAATAAAACGAAGAAAAAAGTCACACCAGTGCAAACCATGCTTTAGCTTCAATAAAATCAGATGTTGAAATATTTGACATAGGAAATAACAGAGATATTGAAAAACAAGTTCATAGGAAACCTGTGCAGTATCTTCTCTACTAGTAGATCACATGAACTGACCTGCAAGTATAAAGCAAGGAACGCCTAATTTCCGGGAACAACATCTTCTGAACTCCTATTCAGAATTTTGTAAAAACTTAGCTGATTTTCCAGTCTCAGAGACCTGAACATGCCACAGTTCCTATGTGGAAGGTTCAGCCAAGCTAGGTTGCCAATCAGATATCTCATTTTTGTTTAGATGCCCTACTGCATGCTAAGTGAAGAAATTCCTTCTTCAAAGGAAGAGGCATTCTGGAAGAAGCTACTGTACAGCAGTGGGAGGGAGGACACAGGACTGCCCTGGGCTCTTTAGCCCTGGAGGAGAAGTGATGCACATGACCCAGCTCCACTTCCAGTGTCAGACAGATAGAGCCTGGAGTTCAAGGAAGAGGAGAAGGTGCAGTGATTCTAGCTGTGCTGCCCAGCACTCTGCCAGGGGATGCCACATGGATTGTCCAGGTTGCTCAGAAGCTGGCTTACAGATGTTTCCATGGCACTGTACTTTCCTCCGTAGCATGACCATAGGCTCTTCAACTCAATGATCTTGCTGGAATCTAGCACGTGAAGATGCAGCTTTTCTTTTTCATCTCTCTTACCTTGCTGTTGGGGAATACCAGGTTGCAATCATGGAATAGCATCTAACATTTTATATACAATTTTAGAAGAAAGAAGGGCAGAGGCACAATTAAGGTGCCAAGATACATGAATAAGTTTTCTCACTTCATGCACACAACGGACATCCTGAATAATACTCATGGAATGGAGAATTGCATCCCAGACTAGAAAAAAGCTGTAATGCTTTGAACTTCATCTTCCACTTGACTGATGTGCCAAAGCTAACTCTATAGTACATTTCTGATCAAGATTATTGAGCCCCAAAATCCCTGGCAAACCAAAAAGCGTCATTTGTATCCAACAGGTTTTTTTATTCTGCTGCTCTCTGTGTCACACCTGAGAGAAGCCTCAGCAGAGGCAGACATTTGTTCCACTTGCTTTACAGCGTTGTTAGTTTAATGTTGTTTTCTGTGCCAGTCTTACGTTGGTGCCTCTTTGCTCTTTTTCCTGACACGAGCCAGATGGTCAACGAACCCACCAGGACTCCAGCTACTGCAGCCACAATGACAGCCCAGTAGGGGACTGAATGTTTGGTTTTCTCCAAGTTGAGATCTGAACTTCTGAATCCACCATTTCTCAGTGTGGAAAGAAAAGGTTTCTCCTACAAAGGGAGAGCAAAATGTTTTACTGACCACAGAACACACTCAACAGGCAGCATTTGAACAACATGTCATCACCCCTTCCCAGAGAGGAACAGTCAGTCTTGAGACAGACTACCAGCTGTTTCTGCTTTCTGTCCATCTTGGCTCAAATGCTTTCCTGCCCTACTGCCTGGAAGTTCCTAGAAAAAAAAAAGGAGCCATCTCAGAGAGTGATGGCATCATTTCAGATTTGTTTGCTGCAGACGACTAAATGGAAGTACATAGACTCGTTAAAACTGGCTTAAATGAGAGGCTTTTCGCTGCAGTGAGGATTTTTTTGGGGGGGAGGTTAAATTTTCACAGAATCACAGAATGTTAGAGGTTGGAAGGGACCTCAAAGATCATCTAGTCCAACCTCCCCGCCAGAGCAGGATCACCTACAGTAGAGAAAGTAGATTTTTCCATGTGTAACAAAACAGGAATACATTTTAGCTATTCAAAGCCTTCATAAAGATAATAATTTACAGAATTTTACTAATAAGAAGAAAGGAGAAAAATAAAAGTAGTTAATAGAGAGTATGGACATCTTGGCCTTTACTTACTGGATTTGGACACTTGAGTTTTGATCTGTCATAGGTAAAGTTGTTGTAAGTCTGCTTTTCACCAACTGGCTCCAACTGAAGAAGAGAAAAGCAATAGTAAATGTAATGATGACTTTTTTTCTTCCTCAGACTCTCCAGACTTGAGTGGTTACAACTATTTATCCCAGCTTTTGGTGATTGCAGCAATTAAAAAATGTGGTAGAAGGTGCATCGCAGGAAAGTTTCTGAAGATTTTAACACTCATGAGCTGAAGACATTGAGAATCTGATGTACTGTCTGCAGGAAAACACTCCCTCAGGAAGCAAGAAACAGGAGAAACCTTTCCTCCTTTTGCACCAAGTGGAGGAGAAAATAACTCTGAATACCACATGCTTTAAATATTCTGCTAAAACAAATTGGTTCACTATACACCCATTTCTCCCACGTACGCATCCCAAATGCCAGTATAAACCACGAAGTAAGAAAAAAAAAAACACAACAAAAATCAAAAACCAACAACCCCACACATGACAGATGTTAGTCATGTTACTTAGCACGGTATTGAAAGAAAGATGTTTAGGTATGACAGTGACAGAACTGACTTCAGAAATGACATGGAGTTAGAGAGACAGGACAAGATGGTGCCAACCTTTGCAGTCTTAACTCAGAAATACCCTCGGAGTTTTAGCTGAGGCTAACTTCTTGCAATCTTGTGAAGTGAGTTAAATAGAGCTTTTTATACTAAGTAAGCTAAGTTGCAATAGCTGACGATAGGCTCACCTCAAAGTCCATTTCAAACTCAAAATATGTCCAGTGTAATAGCATAGCATTTATGGTTGGCTAGGAGCACGTATACCATCAGTCACCATAGTTAAGCTATGGCAGCTAATGAGTAGAGACTTGCTCAGTCACGTTAACTGAAGTGTCTTTAACCGTGCATGGACATATCTGAAGTAATGACTTCAGAACTGGCCAACAGAGAACCACAGAGCTGTCATCCAACACTTCTGGGAATACAACACAGAGGAGTGATGGTGCTTCTGCTATTGTCTATTTGTGCATTTACTGTCCTCAAGTGATTAAAATGTCATCTGTGTGTTGGAGAGAAACAATGCCACAACAAGTTCAACACAACACAGAGAAAACAAATTCTGTTCATAAGATTCCCATATGGAAGCACTGGGAATACTTTCTCTCCAGTCCAGTTAATAGAGAAAAAAAAAAAAAAAAAAGGAAAAGGAGAATAGAGACTGAAAAATGAAGAGATAGAGGAGCCATAGCAAAACCTGAGTAGGGAAGGGAATAAAGTGGACAAGTGGAGAGAAGATGAGAAGCAAAACAGAATGTCAGGTTTTGCTGACTGTCGAGGGGGTCCTGCTAGACTCGCATATGAGTTTTAACCACTTGGCCTGCCCACCAGCTAACGTTGTGAAACCTGAATTTGGTAGTCTTGTTGCATCTTAAAGGAAACAGCACAAATTCTGATGCAGTTATTTGCAAGATGTGTGGCTCATATCATGTAGCATTCTGTCTGCAGTACGACTGGTTATTTGTAGATAATTGCAATACTCCCCGGTGCCAGGGCAGTTGGTGCAGAGCCCAAACAGAGAATGATAAGGTGCAAAATTCTGTAGCCGGGCATACTTGCTTCATTTCTATGTGATCTGCTCCTCGGGAGTGCTAGCTTCTGAGCTTTGAAGATGACAGTATCCCCATGTCCATGAGTGTACAGGGCAACTTCTGGAAGAAGGCTAAACACATGGTTTGCGTGCTCTTCTTCTGGGCCAGGGGACCAATGGGGTGGATTTGGGACCAGTGAGGGCCCGTTAAGACTACAAGAGCCCTGACTTCAGAGAGCAGGAGCATGCTTGGCTTTGCACAAAGCAAAAAGGGGCAAAGAATATCGTGGTGAGGAAAAGGCTCCTTAAGCCATCCCCATCCCTGCATACCCACGCAGTGGCCAGGCACAGTCTGGCCCTTTATGTGTACGAACAAGAATCCATGTCATTTGGCCCTAAGCCTAGAGCCTGCTGAGCTTTTCAGGGAACGGGCAAAACAATGCGGCTTTACAGCGAGTTTGCACAGGCTCGCCGTACATGGGCTGTGTGAGTGAAAAGCAGTGATGTGTTACAAGAAGTAGATTAAAATAGTAAACAGTAAAATCTTCAGTTGGCATAGACTGACAGATCTCTATGGGAAGGCATAGCTGAGCTTCACAGCAGTAAGAACCTGATCCCTACCACCCCAGTAGAAAGCTTTGTATCAATATCCTTACATGCGTAGGAAATGAATGACAGTCTGGACAGAATAAAACTCTGGTGGCACAGAAAAAGGACTGATGGTGATTCAGGAATGAGTAATGGCCAATGGAAACACCACGTGGCAACAGAAACCAAATTTAAGGCTACCATATGTCCAGGTACCGTCTTTTTTTTGTTCTGCAACCATACTCAATTTGAATGTATTCAAATGCCTGAAGTTTCTGGGCCACCATTAGCCCTGTTTGAGCTACCATGCCATGAAGCCTACCCATACTGCTGTCATCTGGAGTCCCAGACAAGAAGGCCTGATGGAAAACGGGCAGATTTGTTGTGCATGGACAGATCAATTACTCAAAGCATGTGGATGCACTGTACATCTACTGCTTCGGGTAACCCTGGACCTACAGCTCATATGCTATTCTGGGCAACTGCACAGATTTCTGACCGGGATCTCTCAGTCCTCTTGCTCAAGTTCACTCCAGAATATCCTGTAAGTTTCTTATCTTGCTCAAATTTAAACTGAAAAGAAATTCCCCTCCATTTGTGCTTCTTTCTTGTAGAAACCAGGATACAGGATTTCTACCACAGCACATTTGGGTACCACTGTTTATGAGACAAGAGAGGGAAATGTCACTCTGACATGAAAATGTTATTGTCTTCCTTCCACCATGGGAAATGTCATGGTTCTGAAAGCAACCATGACCTTGGAGTTATCAAGTCCAGTGCATGCCTCTTACTCTGCCAGCACTATTCAAGAGCTATCATTTCCCCCAAAATGACAGAAGGCATGTGACTGCAAGCAGAAGCATCATAGGTGTGATTTCAGCCCCCCATTAGCTTCAGTGACTCTATTAGAATTGCTTCAGATACTAGAGTGGGTGTTACAACACGTCCACACTATTAATGGCAGCAAAAATTCAGTCATATGTATGTTTTCCTAATAAATTTAACAGAATTCACCAGAGAAGGTTTAACCAGGTTGGTTTTGTTTGCTTTAATGCAAGTTATTTACCAAACAAGATGGAAATTTTTCATTATATTAAGACTCTCAGGATCTCTGACTTTGAATGAGCAAGACTTACACTGTTTTATGCAACACGGTTGCTTTGGACTGTGTTCCTAAGCAATACGTACTGAAAAGGGTCTCTTAGTTGAGCAGCCCTCTTCAAGGTTATTTCTTGCTTAGTGCTTTGTTTCAGACACCTTTCTCAATCTTCTGTAGGGATTGCTACCACAAACACATAGGGATCTGGATTGGAATCTCTTACCATGTTATTCCAGAGAGCCATGGCCATTTCAGCATAGCCTCTTACGCTGAAATGAAAGCAGTCTGCAGCAAAGAAACTCAGATCTGGCTTGCCGTTCTGCAATAAAAGCAAAAATGTATTTCTCAGCACATTTCAACCTTTGAGATTTGATATGTCTAATAGTGCACTGGACTTGACCTATCCACCTGACAATTTTGGTATCTTCCTAAAGGCAATATGCTTATATTTTGACACTGCAAATAAACTTAGGTACTCCTAACTGTGGGCTGATTACTGCATCTTGAGACCTTCTGGTGATGCAACCTGCTCAACTTCACACAGTAATTTTCATAACAAACCTAAATTTGTCATTAAACCAACAGTCACAGCTCTTATGTGGACTCTCTTGACCCACACGCCACCCTACTCAGAACTGATAGAAAACTCGTTGCTTATTCTTTCTTGTTTAACTTCCACAACTCAGATTTACAATCTTCCAGGTGCTGAATTTCAGGCAGCATAAAAAAATGTGTGCTTATCTGTTTGGGGGAAATGTCTGTCTTAGGGAAAATTTGCCTCATCGGTATCAATATGGTGACCATTCTTTGGACTTGAAGGCTACCGGAACAAAACAGGGGTGATATGACAAAAGAATCAGTACTATGCAAAACAAAGTGGGTTTGACCATGCTGAATATTTGTATCCCTAAATATACAGCATACATTAGGCTAAGGCTGGAGAAAAGAAAGAAAATCAGTGTTTGGTTTCAAAGGCTGCTTCCTGTTTCCTGGCTGGGATGAGCCAGGCACGTACCTACTGGCCTCCATGTGAAGGAAACCTGAACATATTCCATAACTTAGATCAGAAGAAAATTGTGGTGAGTGCCAACCAAGCCCCCAACAGGGGCACCAACACGCAGTTTAGATGAAGCCAGATGGTGCTTAAATTTAATGCATTCATGCTACAAATGATTCCTAAAGCCATTTTGCTTCACAGGCAGCACCACCTTTCCTCTCTTCTCCGTCAGTCTTATTGCAGATTCCACTCTATGCTGCTAGACTGTGCAAAGAGAAGAAAACACAGTCCTTGTGGCACGGATCTTACTGCCTTAGAGAAATCAAGATACTGGTCCTTAAGCAATAGGAAAGAAAAAAAGGACTTACGCTATCTAGAGGCAACAAGGTGTTTCGGAAAAATGGCTGCATGACAACTGCAAAGTCCTCACGCTTTTCGTACCGACCACTGTTGATCAGCTGTAAGGCTTCAGCCTGCGTGGAGTTGTATGGTTGGAAACAGAAACGTTACTTACAAGGTGCATCTAACATTTGTCAGCTATCAAAAAATATGCATGTTACACTTTTGTCAATGTAAGAAGCCATGAATTATTAGAATAAATCCAGTTGAATAGCCTGGGAATGGCTAAGAAAATAAATTGGTTCATGGAGACACTTGATGAGGAGAATGCATAGAAGCAAGGATTATTTCAAATGTAAAGTAGCTTGTTTAAAAAAAAATACAACAAACAACAACAACAAAACCAAAACCAGTTCATACCTGATTCAGATTTGCAAAGAATTTTAAAAAAAGAAAGGCCAAAATTTTTAGAAGTGACAAGTGAGTTCACAAGGCCAGCTTGTGACAGAAGTGCACGTGATTTTTCACAAAGGTGTGCCTGAAGTAAAATAAAACTTCAGCATTGAAAAGTCACCTACCACTTTTGAAAGTTATGGCAATAGACATTCATACACATAAAGAAAACAACAGCTTGTTACCTGCCAGCTCATGGGTATAAATTTTAATGCTCATGGTCACATCTCAAAATGTTCCTAACCTCACTTCCTTAGTTAAGAAAAATGCCCCCCTGGGTGGATTTACGGAAGTATTTTCCAAGATAGTTTTTTTTTCAGCATTGTCAGATTCAAAAAACATCCACTGCCAGAGCCAGAATAGAGGAGTGGAGAACATAATGTGAACTGATACAGTTATTCTGTATTTGAAGTATGGAATGATGGAAATACCTTCTGCTCTAATACCTATTTATACCCTTTGTTACACTTGAGTGAATCTTATGCCTGAGGCTATGAAGTTACTCTCAGACAGCAACCTGACCCATGGTAAGCTATCTCTGTGCACAATCTCAGCCCGTGGCAAAAGAAAATCGGGTTGGTTTAGTTCATTTTCTCTGCTAAGAGTTACCACAAAACAGCAGATGCGAGGTAATTCGTCATCCTTGCAGTGACATGTTAATTCATGTGAGCTATTCATTGGATTCGTAATGGACAAACAGACGTCAACAGAACAGCCATCATCTGTAACTCCTTTTCAGCTGCTGAAATGAGTGGAAACAGAACCAGTCTCGGTCTGCCTCCAGTTCAGAATCGAGGTCGAATCATAAAGCAGCGTAGAAAGAGCTGCAGGGGTTTTAGTTAGACTGTAGCCAAGCTGTTTCCCAGTTATACCTCTCTGTCCTGCTGAGGATACGCACGAGAGGATGGGCAGTGAAGGAAGCAATATAAAAAGACACAAGTGAAGATGACCACTTACAGAATCAAGGTGTTACCTGAAAATCTCTGTTAACTCTCATAATTTCTTGTAGTTCAGAAGAATTTTCCTCAGGGTTTAAGAAACACTGGCAAACATTTCTACAATGAAAGAAACACTAGAATTAAAAGCCAGCATGGAATAGCCTATGCAACCCTTCAGCAGAGAAGAATTGTCTGCTTCAAGAAGATTAGGATCGGTGCTCAAAGCTCACATGCCAAGGGACAGCCACCTTGTTGGCTTAGAAAGGGACAAGATACCTCAGGGAAAAAAAAAAAATCCCTTCTGACAGTTTTCAGAGTGAACACCTGTCACAGCTGGTAAGAGCTGCAAGATCCACAACTCTGAGTCAAACACAGAAGTGTTTTAGTGTGCCACACATTAGGAGGGAAACATGTTAGAATAAAAACCCCAAGCCCTATGTATAGGCTTACGGCAGATTTTCAGAAATCTGAGGGTTTAAAGGTAGAAAAGACTAATTCTTCACGTAGTCTGACTCCTTAGACCTGTGTTCTATTCTGTTTTTCCCATATCAAGAGGTAATAACTTGTGCTTCACTGAAATGCATCCTCTAAGAGTGTGCTCGGAATGAGTATGATGACATCAAGCAAGATAGTCAATTCATTATCTTCCCTTCTATTGTGTTCCAGTACTTAATCACTTCTATTATTAAAAATCTGTGCTGAGCTTCATTTGAATTCATTAGGCATCAGCTTCCAACCACTGGCCATTGTTATACCTTTCTCTGCTAGTTTAAAGCGGCTTTTCAAACCCATGCTAACCCCTGTAAAGGTACTGCTGTTTTCTAAAACAAATCACTCAATCTTCTTTGAGTTAGGATTTTCATTTGTGCCATCAGATGTGAAAAGCTCGTCCCAGTCATGAGTGCACAACATGCTGTACATAGCCCAGCTTGTACCGTAAGTAATACAGCACTGAATAAAAAGGAGAGGTGTCAGGGATGCCAGCTCGTGCGGCTGAGCAGTGAATGCCTGGGCAGAAAAAGCCTTTGAAGTCCTATAGTAAGGCTTGTGGCTTGTGCTGTGACAGGCTGCCTTAGAGCCGAGAAGAAAAGTGCTGACTCTGCTATCTATGGGCACATGCCTTCCAGCTGAAGTATTGGAAGATGTAAGAGGAAGCTGAGGGTAACTAGTGCATCAGGTAAAAACTGCAACAAATGTAGCCTGGAAAGCTCGGTGTGGATGTCCTACTGTAGAAGTAATTTATCTTGATCAAAAAAACCAGCACTTTAAAGGCAAAGACCTGTTTTGCTCACTTACTTTATTGCCAAAGGGCACTCCGAAGAGCTTGCTGCAATCTGACGCAGAACAGAAATATCTAGTATCTCCACCATGTTGACAAAGACTCTTGGGAGCTGCAGGGATTACAATGACCAGACATACCAAATCACAGAACATGATACCAATACAAAGTGAGAAAGAAGTGCCATCCATAGGTCAGGGAGTCAGTGCAAACTGCACTGACTGCAACCAACGGCATGTGCAGGGATGGTGTATAACGGGAGGGGGAGGGAGACAAACTGTGGACGTCAGCCAAAAAATTCCCGGCAGCTAGTACAAACTAGCTGTAACACTGCTTCACCCCCTGAGGCACTTCCATTTTCACTAAATGAAACTCTGTACAGTTGGTTTAGCCATCAAAACTGACAGCAGGGTTGTGCTACGTTTGGTCCACTGCAAAAATATCGTGAAACACAGTTTTCCTGAAACTGCAGCCCACTTTCAGGGCA
The DNA here is from genome assembly GCA_020746105.1 of Trogon surrucura. Taxonomy (NCBI): domain Eukaryota; kingdom Metazoa; phylum Chordata; class Aves; order Trogoniformes; family Trogonidae; genus Trogon; species Trogon surrucura. The sequence goes on along the minus strand of CM036618.1, from coordinate 96,579,313 downwards.
TTATCTAATACAGTTGTTGAACTGTGGTGCTAAGGAGCAGGCTGACTCCAGCTATTTGGAAGTTGACCTTGTATGAAACAGAATCACTGACAGTCTATCAGACGTGAGAAAAACATCAGTATGCTTGCCAGGAACATAGTTTGCTCAGGTATCTTAAAAGCTTACCTCCTCATAGAAAATATCCAGAGTGTCCTGAAGGTGCTTCACATACTGTTGCACTGAATAGGTTTCCTGCATAGTTAAAAAAAAAAAAAAATACAAAAAAAAAAGGATCAGCCTTCTTTCAGGAACCAAGAAGTTTAATTCTTCTGGCTGAACAAACGAGTCCACACCCTCGAGTTGCAAGACAATCCATGAAATGATGTACTGACTCAATGCTCCTTTTTGCCTTTGTTGTCTGATATATTTTCAGAGCAAGAGGTTTATTGCCACATGCACACAGGTTATATAGTGCTTGTGTTTCTAACATATTCCCTTAATCTCTTTAGAAAATCCTGAGGTGTACAATAGTTCTTGGCAGAGTGTTTGCCTGATAAATGACTGTATAAATCACGTTTTTAGATTTCATGTTGTCTTTTATGGGACCCAGACCAGATGAGCTTGTTTTACAAACAGAGTAAAACCTTTTTTTTTTTTTCTTTTTTTTTTAACTGCAATTCTGAGGAAATTGATATGGACGCAGTTGAGTCCCCAAATCCCACAGGCAAAATGACTTTGTGACAGTAGTCACAGAGGGGTAGCTGTGGGGTCAAAGGTCCCAGGCAGCAGCATCTAAAGTAAAGTGAGCTGAGAGGACAGTCCCTGGTCATTTCAACGAGCTGGGGTCTAGACCCCCAGTCTGTGCCATGGAAACCTTTTCAGAGATGATTACCACTGATAACTAGAGAAAAGACGTCCTTTTCACTACAAATTGATGCTATTTCTTTTGGTGTCTTTCTGAAACAAGAACTGAGCATCCTCAGTAATTACTGCGTGGAGATGCTTTACAGAATAAGTCTTCACTTTTGTCCCCCTAACAACATGCCTAAGACACCCCACTGTCTTGATTGCTTTTGTCCAGTTAAGCTGGGACAGCTCTTCAGTTTATCCTTGGTGTTACATTCAATATAGTGCAGGTTGCTAGTTCTTAAGTAACACATTACTCCAGAGCTACAGTGCCCCGGTATTAAAAGCTGTACACTTATTTCTGATGCAATAAGGACGAAAGGAAGGGGACTTCTAAGCGCTTCTTAAACAAAGAGGGACTTTGGGCTTGCTGAGAGAGAGAAAGGGGCTGATCGCTTGCCAAGTGCCTGGATGAGCATGCCGAATTCAGAGATACAAACCTTGTCCAAGCAGTACTGGCATAGGTCATTGCCTCCAATGAGGACAGTGATCAGCTTCCAGTCTTCCTCGAAGTTAATTTTCTAGTGGCACATAAAATAAAGAGATTGCAGCATCCATTGCTTAGGCATGCAGAGGTAGCACTCACAAGTGGGGCTAAACGGGGTACAGATGGCATGGCAGAACAGAGAAAGGAGGCATGCTGAGTTAAGACAGCAGAAGAAAGGCATCTGTCAGGGGGAAAAATGTGAACTGTTTGCTAGTCTAGCTGCAATTCACCTTGGCTTTTTGTATGGAAATCCCCTTCAGCAGACGAGATCTGTGAGGGTAGCCAAGCATGGAAACGTGTCTGTGGCAGCAAGTGTGCTTAAATGAATGCTCGCTTCAGGACAGGGGCGAGCAGGAGAGATTTGCCAGCCATAGCCGAACACTGCAGGCAGTGTGGGGACAGAGCCGTGTGGGAGGCGATGCTGGAGTGACTCATGGAGCTGTGGAACTGGAGCTACTGGGGATCCCTGCCAGCTGGGCAAGTACTACTCCATGGCCAGGAGGGGCAAGGGGTGCCTCGGGGAACAGACAGCTGGATTAAAATAGAAGAGTCCAGGAGGCTGGTGACTTCACCGAGCTCATATAAGGGCAGCTGCAGCATCCACGTCACTACAAGCTAACAATAGGCACTGCTGAGAGCTGGGTCTCATCAAAACATTTTGTAACGTTCAGTACAAAGAAAAGAATCAAAGGCAACTATTTTTAGTGCGGTGCATTTACATAACAAACATCTGCAAAAGGATCCCACAAATAGAGGAAGGGCCTGGGAATCACCCACAGGTCTGAATTCTCCTCCTTAACCAGCACTTTGCTTGGAAAGCCTATCATGAAGAGGCAAATCATGGCAGGGACTTCCCCCCCTCCCCTTTCTAAAGATGCATAAAAAGCAGTGAATAAAACAAAGCTCTAGAGCCGTGTACTATTTTATTGAAGAGCCATGCCAGCTCCGTTCAGTCTGCCAGAAAATCGGTATTGCAGAGTAACTGACAGTGGGGTTAGCATGCAGCATCCATCAAGAGTGCTGGCACGGAGAGACACGTTTTGACAAATCCTGCTTATTCAGTACCTTCCTTTCCCATTCAGCCCGAGCCAAGGAGCACCAGGCACTCCCATTCCCTTACAGGGTGCTCTCCCTGAACCAACAGCTCACACCCAGTGATCTGTTCAAATTCAGCCAACAGCTGGAGCAGGGCAGCCTTGGTTGTCTCCCACCCCAGATGGCAGCAGCAGCTGCTGAATCAAAAGCAACTCGTCTCTTTGGTGCCCTTCATAGCCCTCAGTGGAGCTGGCACAGCAGGCTGGTCCACAACATTAGAAGCTCTTCTAATTCCCCCGGACCTTCTGGTGTGACAGCAGTTCATCCAGCCTTGACATTTCTGGCCATTGATTAGTCACTTGCCTGTTCAGAACCAGAGTTTCAGAGGCACTAGTCTCCTGAGAAGACTTCAGTTGCCCCGCTTCCCAGTACTGCCATTTCCCAGACGCAAGAACCAAGTGTGATTCACGTTGGTCACCAGGTGCCTGCTCTAGTAATTTTACCCTCAGCCTTTACGACCTCCACTTTGAATTCTGCTGCTCAGCTAAGCAGCCTGTGATCTCTCCAGAGCCTTCAGATGTCTCCTCTTCCTCACTACCAATATTACAACTTGCCACGCTGCACCTTACATTAGTCTCTGCCTTGTGTGTTTGCACGTTACCTGCACAGATTTGCACATGGAAATTATCATCTCCTAGAGGTTAATCCCTGCTGGCACATTAACCTTGGAAAATACACCAGAGACAAGGACATGGACTTTTCTTCCACCACTAAAGCAGCACTCTTCACTACTCAAGTATCCCATTAATTAAAGTCATCTCCCAGAGAACACAGGAACGTTGAAGGGTGGCCCAAGTTCCACTCACCGAGCTACCTCTCATTAGCTCCACCAACTCACGTGCTTGGGCTGGCATCTGGCTGCAGAAAGAGGACAGAAGCATTTTAGATGCATGCTCTGAAAGCACATCATATTCTTGCTCTCCCCACTCCTCATTTCAGGGAATCTTAGGATCAGCAGAAATCAGTATGTGGAAAGCGATGCCTCAAAAAGGGTGAGCAAACACAGAAAGACCAAGATCAGCAGCAGTTGCACAAGTGAATAATCTGATCTGAAAGGGCTTCAACTAGGATGGCTGCCAAGTGGCAGGCAACTGGCATGAATTCTTCCCATCTCAGAGTTGGCTTAAGTGTGTTTTGTTTGGAGAAAATCGCTAAAGCCCAGTTGCGTAACTCAGAAATCTAGTGGGGGAGGAGTTTGGTGCTTGCACAGAAGATAGCCACCTAACTCCAGCCTTCCTGATCTGGCTTTAAATTCCTGTGGCTTGTCTTAGGGCTGGAAGATATTGCTTACACTGTGGACCTGCCAGGCTGGAGAGTCTCAGTCCAGCTCTGGGCAGGATGCAAGGTCCACAGGCTGAAGCACATACCATGCTGAGACACCAGCTGGAAATTTGAGCTCAATATACTAGAGTAAGAATCTGCCTGAGCTAATAAGCCCTGCCTCTCTCCATGTGGTTACATTATTTGGATTCCCAGAACCACATCGATCACCCTGAGTCTTTGCTCAGGCCACCCATGAAGTATTTAGTAGCTATACAGGCATTGCCAGCTATCCTGAAGCTCTCTCGCAGTAAATTTAATGACTGTTCCAAAGAAAGCCTTGGAAACAAATACCATGAGTATCCATAGAGCAGGCACAGTGTATGCAATACACATTTTGGTCCTTAACAGACTAGTGAAGTTTTTCTTCTTCAGAAGAAAGAAATTCATTCCTAGCTGTTCATTCCATTCTTTTTCTTTGCACTGCAAACACGGATAGCTCTTAATGTCATTAGGGCTTTTATTTTTTAACTTAAGGTACATATCCCAGAAATCAAGGAATAAATGAGAGATGCTCATGATATTTTTCTCATTCCAGATATGGTCTGACAGCGAATCAGGGACCTGCATACTGAAGGCTGGGCAGAATAAGGTGCTGGTAGGCTTAGGTGCATAAATAAGGCATTGATTCAGAAATTCCGGGCAGAAGTCAAATAAAGGAAGTAAGTTTGTCTCTAATTGAGAATAAGATACAAATAAAGCCCCCAAATATTGATTTTTTTTTAAAAAAAAAACAACAGATCACAGAAACATGCTTAGTACAGGTAGGTCATCAGTATTAACTCAACCTTAACATGTGCTTCAAAGATAATCTGCCAGTCCATCAGGTCTCACCCCTTTGCCTTTTCTCAGTTGTGATTGTGCTTACCGTGCTGTGGCACCTCCCTCTGCAACATTGAACCCAGCTGTTTCCTTAGAGTTGCCAGTGGAGAATCCAAAGAGGTTCGGACTGAATTTTTTCAAGATATCTTAAAAAGAAAAAACATGATGTTTAGCCATCCACAGTACAACCGGCAGCATCATCTCTCACAGAAGCGCAAGCAAATCGAGTGGTGAGAATATGGACCCAGTCTTTTTCCTCATTCACTGTGACCTTACAGAAGCTAGAACACCTGCTTTGGAGACTCCAGTTACTGTTGAAAACTCGGCACTATTTCCATTTCTCCCCATGGTCTTGAGGAGTCAGGGTCTGACAGCCCAGGAGGCCCACAGGCACCAGGCAACTTCCCGGCCTTGAGTGTCAGAGTATCTTCGTGCGCCAGGACCAGATGCTCTGGATATGGCCCTTTACCTCCCACTCCTTCCAGCTAGCCCATCAAGATCATAATATTTATTGGAGAGAAGTGAATTTTATTCACATTTCTAGATTTCACCGAAACCCTCAGTGGGGAAGTGCGATATCTGAAAACTATTATTGTTACTGAGTCTGTAGTGCTGTCTGAAATGTCTTTATAGAATCTCATCTATAATGCATAAATGAAGTGTGCCTTCTATTTTTTCTTTAAACATAACGACATTCATGATACAAGACAAAACACATCAGATTTTATTACCAACAATGGCAGGTATTGTCAAAGTGCTCCACAGTGTGGATCCCATACAAGCAGATGAACAATTGTGAACCAAGTCCCTTCCAATTTATGGTCAGACTGACCACTTGATGGTTTCTATGGCAACTACAGGAACCAATTACATGGAATACTAGGACAAGAAATTTATAGTATTTTTAGATTATTTTTTTTCAGTGCAGTGTAGCAACTTGAAATCTTTAGGATGAACCATAGTCTTGTCAACAATCCTAGCTAGATGGACGACTAATTGTTTCATAACCTTTCATTTGCCCACGTTAGTCAGTTGTCTGAAAGCACAAAATGAAGTAAGGGAGGAGCAGGTCTGCCATGAACTTCTGTCATCTTCAGCACATTTACTCCTAATCATTTCTGTCAAAAGGACAATACAATCACATGCAGATCCTGTGATGGGGAGGGGTTGAATCCACTTTACAGCTGGTCAGGACAGTCCGGGTTTCAGCTGTGACTCACATGAGCTGTGCATATCCACAGTAGGTGGGCATCCCCCACCTTTTGCAAGGAGAGGTGACCACTTCCAGGTGTTTCCTAGCATCCACTTATACTATTTTCAGAGTAAAACTCTCCTTTCACTTTTTCTCACATCGATTTCTAGGATACTCACTGGGTAAAGTAGCCTGGGTCTCCAGGGTCCCATCACCTCCAATACTACAAAGGGAAAGAGCAAAATCACCAAACAGGGTTAATCTTGCAATCATCTGTCTTATTGTCACCATGTGTTGCTGTGGCCACCCAGGAAGGAAAAAACTTTTTTTTTTTAAAAAAAAAAAGACTAACCTCAAAGAGCCCAGGAAGGGGGGGGAAAAAAAATAGAAAAAAAGAAAAAAAATAATTAACCTCAAAGACAACTAAGGCAATAAACCACAAGAATTCAGGGTAAATACTAAAAGATTTCACATTAAATCAAGTAGGGCAGCATCTGAAATAGAAGCTATGCCTCCAGACTGGGATCGAGCTTACTGGGAAAACTGATTTGTTCATATGGACATGCTGGGATGGCCATCATAGAAAGGCATATTTACTCAAAGTCGCTTCACGTGACCTTGCTGAAACTATATTTGTGTGCAGTTATGCATAGAAGAGAGACTGCATTGAATGCTATCTGGGATTGTGCAATGCTGATTACAGAAATAGCCTCTGCCCCTAACATTCAAAACTTGTCTGTGGGCATAACCAATACATACTTATACCACTTCTGATGGCCCTCCTTTAAGATATTTGTGCCTACAGATACATCCAAGGGGGAAAAGAAAGGACGAAGAACAGAATGTACATGCGCACACACTTATCAACCATAGGAAGCAGACAGTTTCTTTCCACTATAGAATGGATATTGAGATTCACACCCACTGAGACATGTATTTGCTATTGCAAAGAGGACAAGATGTTTGGGACATCTTCACTGAAGTGTTCTCACCATGTTCATGCCAATCCGCACTCACTGACTCTCTAGCATTAGACACTGCATTAGAAAATCACAGCAACAGCAATATTTTGAATAAACACCAGACACTAGCGAGAAGCTAAAAGAATTCACTCATATTGATAACCCAGTACTGTCAGACACACAGGACTATGCTTGTAGCAATCAGGTTTGGTTAAAAAAGAAGCAAGAAAAACCCCCACAAACACAAATACCCCCTCACTCCAAGAATCACTCCCTTTCTTTTCCAGTCCTGACTCCTCCAATCTTTATCACGCAATACTTGTTCTCAGCATTTACATACTTAATTATGTAACTACACAACCAGTTGACCCACACTATTAACTGTATCTGTGGACAAAAATAGAGAAAGAAAAAAAATTTAGCATTTTCACCTCCAGGAAAGTCCTCTCCAGTCTGTTTGTAGGTCAGTTGCTTTGACTCCTACAGCAGTCTGGAAAGGATGGAAAGAATAATTCATAAAATACTAGAAGAAAATACTGCTACAAGTTTGTGTAATACAGACATTGTGATTTGAAAGTGCTGAAGCATTCTGGTAACTTTGCATCCAGTCAAGCTTTTGCAGTGTCCCAGTTTTAGCGTAAATGGTTCCTGTCTTTATTCACCAACACACACTGCCTTTAGGCAGCCCTGCATCTCCCATGCTTCAAATTTACTTTCTCCTCATATACAAAAGCAGCTCATGTAGACAATAGACAGTGGATAATCAAAGGAGATATAGTCCAGCCAGAAGGCATCAGACTGTAAGGTCAAGGACATAAGGCTTTAGAACTACTACTCTAATATTGCTTTAGCAGCCCAGTGGGACCCAGATTAACAGCAATGGATCCAGATTAACATCAACATCTCAGTATTTGTTTGGAGTCTTCTGATGGAAAATGCTTCATTCCTGGCATTTCCTGAAGAAAGCTGATTTGGCAGACTTAATAATCCAGGGAAAAAAAAGAAAAAAATATTAAGAAAGAAAAAAAACCAGGAAACACCCCCCCCCACACACACACAGTACAACAAACTCAAAAAACCACTGATGAAAAATTCCCAGCCAGGTTTAGCTGTAAATAAATCAGCAGAGGAGCTGGTTTTTAATCTGCCAGGAAAACGAATCTTTGGTGTAAAATGCAGTTTTCCTTTGCTGGACCCAGACCTGCTAGCCTGTTAACATCCAGACTTGATGAGGTGTAGGCAGAATATTTTTTGCCAATACAGATAAGCATGTTGGCATATCTATTGCTTTCACTGTGAATTGACGCTAAGAAGTCAGACAAATGCATTCTAGTTAGTAATACAACCAAATTGCTCAATGTTTCATTAATCTCCAACCACATCTAGACTGAGAACAGCCTTCCTGCAGTGCAAACTTTTGTGTCTTTTGAAAGTAAACAAATAAAATAAATAGAGAAGTTTGAGATTAATTTGAGCATCTCACAGGACTGGGACAGACCTTTAAGCAGTATCAGGACCCTGACTTGCATTCAGGACAGCCACTGTGAAAATGGGTCCTTTATAGTTTCACTTCATTTTGCCTTCTTCAGAAAGCCATGGTATAAATTCAGCCATACACACTGAGTGCATCCTGGGCCCTTGTGGAAATACTAGGAGGAAAATCAATGCCTCAGTGGACCAAGACAAATCTTTGCTGTTGCAGTGCCAGGGATGGTTCGGCAGCACAGAGCGTGCACTGCTGCTGGCTGCACTGGGCTGTGTGTGCAGGGCTGCGTACATGCATATGGGGAACACTGTCATCTTTTCTCCCTCCCCCCCAGTAGCAACAAACCCCTTCATAAAAACTCCAATGACACCTTGCTGTGGCAATGGTAACTGTCTTGCTTATCTCTTGAGGCAGGAGACCTCAAGTGTCAGTTTGGGCCATAAAACTAGGGCTGTGTGAGACGTTTTGTGTAACAAAAGAATTAAAATTTTAAAAAGAAGAGATTTGTGTTAGTGCCTATGTCTAGCACTAGCATGTGGGGGAGGAAGTCAAGCAATTGATTTTAAGGACTATGGCAATGGATAGAAGGGAGACTTGGAGGGTCATTACTGAGGTCTTCTAAGAAAAGCTCAAAGCTCAGCAGCAGAGGGGAAAGCCAGGATTATGTCAGGTCAAGTAAAATCAGTTTCAGAGCTAATGAGGAGGTGAAGACTTGCACACCTGCCTGCGGATAAGCCTAATCATTTAAGGGCTTCAGTCCCTTCAACTCCCTCTGAACTCTACAGGAGCTGAAGCTGCTAGAATGAGCACTGCTTTGGCTCAGGAGTTAAAATTCACGGGAACTGTTGACACAAATGTTTGCTTTCATCCCATGCCAGAACAATTCTGTAGTGCTGTGTAATTCTGGAACTTTTTCTCAGAAAACTTCAGTGCAGATCTGCAGTATTCCCAGCTACTCTTTTCTGGGGTTCTTCTTTCTGTGCCTATTCTTTTCAGTTTGCATTTCTTGGTACACGAAATATCAGAATTTTAACTAGAAGACGCCTAAACCAGGAGGCAAATTCTGAAAGCAAAATTTTGAAATACAGAAGTATCAGAATTATTATTAAGTGAGAAACACTTTGTTCTGCAGTTATTTCCACAGAAATTTTCATCAATATCTCTCATTGCATGAAAAATGCCAATTGCTTGCTCCTGTTTTTATATCAGAAAAGACTATTCTTACAAGGCAGATATTTCCTTTTTCAAAAATACTTGAATAAACTGTGTGCAATAGAGAATATGATCCCATTTCTGTTCTGGCCCGAATTGCTCATTACCGGATTACACAATTGCCAGTGTCACTCATATCCCTTCAGGCTATTTCTTTGCAAAGGGACACAGGTAGATGAGTTTTACTCTGCCAAGTCAAAGCAATTTGCTGGCTATCCAATGACGCCTGACATAACCCTATCTGCGTACAAATCGACAATTGCACTTCTTATTTTAAACATGAGAATACAGCAGTACTTACAGTCAGAGAATCTCCCAGGGCTCCTATGACTTTGATGTCAGCAGGTTGTAGCTCATGTACTAAAAGAAAGTAGCAGAAATAAAAGCTGCTTTATTGACAACTGACAGAAAACACTGTTTAGCAGAATAAAAGTGCAAGCCTTTGGTTCCAATCTGATGGCATGTTTACAGACTTTCAGGGAGAATGAGACTCAAGTTCTGTGCATCAGCCAGGCAAAAGGCATAACTTCTTGCCTTTACTTGCGACAGTGTTCTCAACCAACATGGAAATAAAACTTAGAACAGCTTAGGGGAAAAGAAAAATAGATTAGATACATTTAGGGTTGTATGCATCTCTTCTAATGGTTTTTCAGGTTTGGGTCATAGATCTTCCTATTAGGGATCTCCCCGTAAAGCCTTCCAGCTACGCACAGCGCTACCAGCTACCACGCTGCTTATCAGAGTAGGCTCATCAGGTAGGTCAGACTTGCTGAGCCACCAACCCACACAGGTAATTTTAATCTGCCATGTTGTTGTATATGATACATGTATATGATAAATGTGATCACTTTTAGCCACAGAGAGCACACCTGCTGTGATGGAGAACATACTGTGTGTGGCAAAACAGACTTTCTTCCTTTGCTGCTAGATATACCAGCTTACATTGTTTGCTTTCTATCCAAGACGTACAGTTTCCAGATTTTATTGCTTTTAAAAACAAAACGTGAAATCTTTCCTATTTATGATTTTAGTTTACAAATTCTTTCTCACCTGATGTCGGGACACGACTGGATGGAGCCTGCTCAGAACATGACAGGTCACTGCCCCAATTCTGAAATAACACGTTACAATATTGGTTCACTCTGTGATTAGAAGTTAATACAGAATTCATATATGGTTTAATTGTACAGTGAAGGGCAAAACCAAGTTAAGATATAGATCCTACTTTGGTGCCTATCTAGCTCTAGTCCTTTCCTCCTCCTTATGGAATACTGTCCAAACATTAATTACTTTTGATGAAATTTTTGAGCCAAAGCTTAGAACTTTTTAAAAGGCAAAACATTTAATTATGACAAAGTTCCATAAGGAGGATTTTTTTTCCTCTCCTCTACAGCCTAGAAATTTTGTCCACAACCTAGGAGTGTGGGTCTCCAGGTTTGAATTCCTGTTCTGTCTCAAAAGATATCATATATAAAACCAAACCAAACAAAAATCAACACTAAAATCCTCTGCAGAGTTATAACATTGCATTAATGTATTATGCTAATATTATTTCCCATGTACCTTGATAGGGACCTGTTTGTGTTTTTTTTTCTAGAAACTGTCAAAAATGGCTTGCTTTCAAAGAATACAAAATACGAAAAAATTTTCAAGCTTCAAAAGTTTCAGTAAGGAGAGCTGTCAGCCTTAAAATAATTGGAATTTACCATACATTTGTAGGTGATATAATGGCTTTTATATTTATTCTGCCAATTGAGGAAACTGAGCTAACCACACATCACAGAACACCTTGGTTCATCAGCAGAGATAGCTGATGAATATGACACCCACACTTTTTGGTAGTGAGTGACAATATTAGCCAAGAAGCCAGCAAGAGAAAAATTGTAATTGTTGTAATAGGCAGTCCCTGCAAGAGCAAAGACATTTGCTTATGCTGATCCAAGAGCTGGCCCTGCTTGGAGAGGGATTTTGAACTATGGATTTCCTGAGGTCCCCTTCAACCCTAATTGTTCTATGACTGCACAATTCTACCATTCAGAGAAAAACTACATGGACCAGTGGTCTTTAGAAAGCATGGTTAAAAAAGACAAATTCATCTGTTCCTGTAAAAAATGGCGTAATAGGCTCTACTACCAGTCATCTACTTAAAGGCTGGTTGCAGAGGCTAGAAAGGACAGCTGGGCTTATTTTTAGACCAAAGGAAACTGGTTTTTTTGCTCTCTTTAATATTTCTTTTCCTTTACCCTATCACTGCAAAAGCTAGTGCTGTTGAGATTCAGTGGAAGTATAACAATTACCCACTAAAAGTACAACTCTATCGCTACAGATAAAAATCCTGTTTCAATATTGCAGATTATGGCTTGCTGAAACAATAACAGCTGTGGTTCTTCGTAACCCTCAAGGCACACAGAAATTTTCATGATTTGGTTAGGCCTGAGGACCCGCAGTACGCCGAACTTGCTCAGCCCATTTTGACTGCTGCCTCCAACCACAGTTAGTCCGCGTGCCTGCAGACATTTGTCAAAAGCAAATAGTTGCCCAATTTCTTCAAGTCATACAAAAAGTTTGTTTCTACAGTTTGTTTTATCTGCCTTGCGGTAGTTGCTCAGTCACCGTGGAAAGCGAATCCCTTTGAAAATGGATTCCTATCGCCTCCGTTGTATCTGGCCACATACCCGATATGTAAAGGTGCCTGCCCTCTACAGGTTAAGCTTACTTGAGCGTATCAAGTACAGCAGCTCAAGAAGAGCGTATGTAAACCTTCCTCAGATCATTTGGGGGATGGGGGTTTTACGTTATCTTTTCCTTGTTGTGAGGAACTTGCTATCCAAATTAAAGATGCATCCCAGGTGACTTACTGTTGAGCCCAGTTCTGATACAATTGCACCAACTAATAAAATTAAATTTGTTTGGCTTTAAGAGATGAAGAGTTTACCATTTGTTTACACATAAAAAGGGTAGTGCAAGACTTCTCTTCCTGAAAACTGATAAGAGTTTCATCTCATGTATAAATTCAGGATGGTGTGTAAACAGTCACCAGATACAGCTTTGTTTGGGTCACTTAAAATGCAGCAAAAGATGCAACAGTTACCTCTATTGGCTCTTCAGTGGACTCCACAGGTTGATATGTGTAGTTACTATTCTTGTATGTTGCCAGGAATGATTTGTTCTGAAGAAAGAAGAATACAAAAGTAAGAGAAATTAGGCAATGAACAGATGGCACAGACCATAGCAAGTGATGTCAAGACATCGTATCACCAAGAAAGTAATTGCCTAAGCTGCAAAAAGGAGACGGCATTTTGAAACCACACTCTTTCTTTAAAATTCAGAAGTAAAATTTGTGTTTAGCACTGTTTTGGTTTGGCCTGGCTGGATTTCGGCGGCGGGGGGGGGAGCTGTAGGGTGGCTTCTGCAAGAAGCTGCTAGAAGCTCCCCAAGATTGATAGAGCCAATGCCAGCTGGCTACAAAGAGGGACCTGCCGCTGGCCAAGGCTGAGCCTGTCAGTAAGGTGACAGCAGAGGAACGCCTCTGTGAAAAACATATTTAAGAACGGGAAAAAGAACTGCGCCATAACAGCTGGCACAGAGATGGAGGAGTGAGAATCTGTGCAGACACCAAGGTCAGTGAAGAAGGAGGGAGGGGAGGATGAGCTCCAGGCGCCGGAGCAGAAGGAGTCCCCCGGGTCCGTGGTGAAGACCATGGTGAAGCGGGTTGTCCCCCTGCAGCCCATGGGCGAGGTGCAGAAGTCCACCGTGAGGATCACCGCGTAGATGTCCACCGAGGACTCCACGCCGTGTGGGTGGATTGCCTGAAAGGGGACTGTAGCCCGTGGGAAGCCCACATCAGAGCAAGTCACTGCCGGAACCTGTAGCCCGTGGAAGAGAGGAATGCCCACGCTGCAGCAGGTTGGCCGGTGGGACTTTTGGGACGCTGTGGGTGGCTCACGCTGGAGCAGTTTCCCCGAAGGACTGCGCCTCAGACTCACGAGGGGTGGGCTGCCCCTCGTGAGGTGTCTCGCGTTGGGCAGTTTGTGATGAATTGCCCTTCGTGGGATGACTCACGCGGAGAAGAGAGCGTGAAGCTTGTCTCCCGTGAGAGGGACCCCACAGTGGCCCTGGGGAAGAGTGAAGAGTCCTCCCCCGGAGTGAAGAAGCGGTGGGACCAACATCGGAGGAACTGACCGCAGCCCCCATTCCCTGTCCCCCTGCGCCGCTCGGGGGGAGGAGGTGGAGAAACCGGGATTGATGTTAAGCCCGGGAAGAAGGGAGGGATGGGGGGAAGGTGTTCTGTTTGTTAAGATCTGTTTGCTCTTTCTCACTTCTCACTACTCCTCTCTGATTAGTTCTTTTAATAAATGTACCTAATTTCCCCAAAACTGAGTCTGTTTTGCCCGGGACAGTAAATGAGAGTGATCTCCCTGTCCTTACCTCAAACCCTGAGCCCTTGGAAATATTTTCTCCCCCTGTTCAGCAGTGAAGGGGGGGGTGAGTGAGCGGCTGTGTGGGTACCTGGCGGCTGGCCAGGGTCAACCCACGACAAGCACCTTATGGCAAAAGTGACATATGCCAGATCCCGACTGCAGTTTACATTTTCCTCTGCTAACGTTCCACAAATTATTTAGACCTCATTATATGTTTAGTCCTTTCAAAAGATCTTCTTGTATCAGAAGAGGGGAAATTAAAGATCTATTATTTAAAGGATCACTCTTCCCTCCAAGAGAGGCTGTATAAATTGCATGGTTATTTTTGTTCCCTACTAATGCAGCATGCATTACATACACATTGTATAGGCTAAAAAATTTCACCAAGATGCCCGCTTATCTCAGTCAAGAGCAATCCCATTATCTACATGAAGACATCTTACGAAGCACTAAAATCAGAATTGATTATAAAACTCAATAAACTGATTATAACACTCCCTGTTCTTTTATTTAATGGATTTTATCCTACTTTAAGTTGTCTCAATACAAATAATTTTCCTTGGCTTCTTATGCCCTTGCGATCTGGCAGTTAAATCTGAAATCATTTACTACTCCCTTTAGTAACACAGAAGGTGAAATCCCCTGGAAACAGTCTATTTTTGACTTTGTAGCACTATTTCAGTCTTTACCTCAGAGCTTTCTGAACAGGGAAAGATACCAGCATTTTACAATTACTTTTTCAAAGCACTGTGAGCTTACCTTTTCTGAAAACAATGGCCATACATTCTTTGCAAGAGACATAAAACTTTTCTATGCCTACTTCTCAAAAAAAGCACTATATCTTTGAATAGGAGTGGAAAAAAGGAAAACAGCATAAAATCTGCATTATTTGGCACTGACGAAGTTGCTAATTTAAGCTGCCTGAAAAGAACACTGGGTAAAAAAACCACTGGCCTCCTTGTTGAAGCAGGACCAGTTTAAGTGAATCTGAGGACTTCTGAAGCATGCTGATTAGTAACTCTCCCTTTTCTGACAGAATGGACACACGACATGGACAAAATCCTCCTGTTTGACTTGAATTACTGTCTCGAGACCTGACATTACAACTCATCTCCCTGGTCTGTTCAGTTCTTTGGCCTCCTTGTTAAAACTGCTGAAGAAAGGGAATCAATTATTGCTGACTGTAGTGGTCATTTCCACGTGCTGATACCTAGCAACTGTACTGCAAGTTCAGCAGCTTGTTTTATAACTGTAAAAGCAACTTCCAGAGAGTATGAAGTATCCCTGTTATAGATCAGATCAGGAGAGTAACAGATACTGGGGGGTTTCAGAGCCACTGTGGTACCCAAACTCCATTGATTCTGATGGGAAAGTTAACGCAGCGTACTCTGTTGTTTGCTGCTTGACCTGCCTCTGTACTCCACAAACATAACAAAACACAACCTCTGCTACAACTGAAAACACACAGATCAGCGTGTTGTCAATCAGTATTCAGGGCACAGTAAAAGGCCAGGGGACACCAGAGCAGGTATATGAGAGCATCTGCTCACTCAGAGGAAAGGAGAGAATAAAAGTTTTCAGTAAAGCTGTTTCAGACATACCGAACCCCTGCTCTCTGCAGCAGGCACAAGCACGTAGAGCCACCTGATCCCCCAGCTTCCACAACGTGTGTAATATTTACCTGAGTTGGACAGTCGAGGAGATCAATCGTGAAATCAAATGAATCAGCTTTCTGGCCTACAGGCTGTAGCTGGAAAGAAAGACAAACCCCCTGTTTTGCAACCATGTTGGCTCATTTTACATTTGTGTAATAATTCTAATCCAAAGAATCTAAATATATCTTTCAAACCTATATAAAGCTGCCTGTATTTACAGACCTTAATTTACCCAAGACTGAAATGCATTTACTTCTCAGAAAGATCATGGCAACTGCTTAACAAAACAGCAACTCCAGAAAGAAGCTTAAAATGGGAAGTGGAAAGCTACACTGGATCAGTTTAAACTCCTGAAGGATTTTGGCAGGCACATGAAGTACCTTGAAATTTTGCCAGAAGACAAGGTCATAAACTCTCTTCTCTTGCATAAAAGACGGAGACACTGAGAGTCCCTCAATTTTTATAGCTAAGCTGCATGATGGCATCTCCAACAAAAGGTGGTTTATGCATAGAAGATTAAACCAAATTTAATTAGAGGCATTGCTTGATGATTGCAAGCAATCATGTCAGCTGTTAAGACATTACCCTGAAGTACATAGAGGTTACCATCCAGGATCTGAGATACCGCCTCTTACTGTGTGCGTACACCTACTGCATTGCAATGCTAAGTAAAATAAACGTGATTAAACAATCTTTAGCAGCGCGATTTTATTGAGCTTTACTCATTTCCGAAGGTAGTAAAATTAAACTGAATAAAAGCCATTTTAATTCCTAATGAGACATTTGCAACACATGGATTTAAAATGAACTTCTAAGTAATCCATTTTAAACTGATATATGTGGTTACAATTCTTTATGTGGTGGTTTCCCACATCAGCTCACAGGAAGACCACCCTTACCAAATACTGTCCTGCCTTTCATGACAACGGGTGAAGTGGACGTGACGTTGCTCAACTGAAATCACAAGCGACTGTGAACATGCACTTACAGCACCCTTCTCCTCCCCACATACTTTAACAAGCAAGAGATTCTAGGCTGAGAGCAGCATCAGAAATTTGAGGGTATCTTAACTAGTAAAGAAGAAACAAACACAGGGTTCAGCATTATCCAGGCCTTCATTGCAATGTTTATAACAGATATTTTTTTAACGGTAGTCTGGTCTTGGTAAAGACAACGTTATATATGCAGAGCCTGTCACCTTACCATAGCATTCCAGAGAGCCCTGGCAAGTTGAGAATGGCCTTTCTGACTTGGATGGAAGCAGTCAGGCGAAAGGTAGGAAATATCCGGATGCCCATCCTGCAAACAAAAGCATAGAAGAACATCTGAGTGCATAAGAATCCACACAGCTCCAACTTGGTGTTGCTGAGGACAAATCAGAGCCAGTAACGGGAGTTTTATGCTACTTGTTCTTGCTGCTTCTATGTGGAAAGTCTCACAATTAACTGGTGATACAAAGTGTACTTCAGCAGGTCCACGAGCTACCAGAAACACTTAACTAGAGATGCTTACGTGCACCCAAGGGCAGATCCACCCAGAAGTAGCAAAATCACCATTTTCAATTACACATCTAGTCTCTCTTTGGGTTCTGCAATAAAGATGGGTTCCTCTCTTTTGCACATCATCAGAACTGGCACCACGGACACCACTCTGGCTCTCTCTTTTCTGGTAAATCGTCTGTAACACGCTAGTTACCATATAAAGGTACTGCAGAGGTACCAATCTGCTCTTTTACAGCTTTGTCTGTTCTAAAAGTTTGAAAGGAGCAAGAAGCAAGTAAGTGTTTAAGTGAAGGCAACCAGGCTGACCGAGTACTCCAGTAGGATATCCTTTTTTAGCAAAGCTGTACTTTAATACAGATATTGAAGCATCTGAAGGATATGGACTTTGGAAATGTAAATATATTGGCTTTTGTGGGAGAATTGAAGTAAGAAAGACTTTAGGTCACAGATGACTGAAACATTTTTTTGGTCAGAGCAGTCCTTCCTCAAAACTTGAGTCGGTTTTGACTTACTGTGTTTGGGCTAGATTATTAGAGGACTACTACCAAAATATGCATCTGCATATGATCCTTTGCAAAGTCCAGAAGCAGAATTTTCAGTTCAGTAACATCTGAATGTTGTGCAAAATAATAAGAAAAAAGAGCATCCTGAGCTTTCTTAAAATCTGAAGTAATGTTTGTGAAACTATAAAAAAGTTCAGAAGTATTTTGCTTCGTTTATTTGTGTTCGTTACCTCAGTACCAAAACTCCTAGCAATGACTTTTCATAGGAGTCAGCTTCACAAAAAAAAACTAAACTAAAATCAAACCAACCAACCAAAAAAAAAACTACTCAAAAAGTAATAATAATTTAAAAATATCAAAGCCTGTTTTTTCCTGGGAAGTTTTCAGCCAGTTTTCCAAATTCATCTGTAGCAGCATCTGAACTTTTCAAACTTATCACTACCTACTGACAGCATTTTCAGGGTCACTCTGGTGTAATTATACCAGACTAATCCCTGCTCAATATTTTGCCCCATCTGCAGTTCCAGGTGAGATGAGGAAGTGCAGAAGCATGTGAAAGTGTAGTTTCAGAGAAGGTTTAAGTCATTTACTAGATTTATAGGTTATTGAGATTTACCATTCAAGGTAAAGAAATATAATTGCCAATAACAGTGAAAAGGGCTCACTACATAAACCTGCTGCTACCACCATGTAAACTTCCCTTTCTGTAAAACACAGAAGAAAGAGTTGTGGGACATAAAGAGGAGGTAATGCTGTAGTCTCCAGTGACCAATGCGGCAATGTTGCTTTAAGAAGTGTAACTTAATATCTCTGTCTTTTATTAATTGTGTTACATTTTGAGAAAGAAAAATGTTTATGTATCCTTGAGAACATACACAAACAACCCTTTAATTCAGGTTTTGATTCATTTTCCAAAACAGGAATTCATACTGGCAACACAATATGTAAAACAAAGAACTGCTAACTGCATGAAGAAACCAAAAAGGAACAAGTTCTAATAAGAAAAGCACAGAATCTGAAATTATTTTGCATTAGTCGCTATAGGTTAGCTGCCCACACTTAGTCCTTTGCATGCAGAAGTTTCTTTAGATCATACCTGATCAAGAGGAATCTTGATATTTTGGAGGAAAGGCTGGATGATCACTGTGAAATTTTCATGAGTATCATATCTGCCAGACTCCAACAGTCTCTGAATGCCAAGCTGCAAGAAACAAGAAACCGACCACCAATAATCCATCAACATCTCTGAATCATAACTAATTTTTTCATGTTTTTTTTTCTGAGAGCTTGAGAATCAGAAGGAAGCTTTTACTTTTTAACTGAAATAGCCACAGATGTTGGCAAAAGGTGAGCCTTGCAAAGTGGTCGAGAAGGTGGAAACACAATACTACAACTGTGTGGGAGGCAGGATTTTGGTGACTAAACTTCTACCTGTCCATCTGTACTAGAAAACAATTCTTTTTGCTACTGGTTTTGGTCATATGGTGTTTTAGAAAGCATCAAATTACCTCTGGCTTAGCTCATAGGACCCATTTGGGTAAAATATTGTTATGATACATTGCTTGGTAATCACGAGCTCAACTCAACTGAAAATAAAGTAACTGCACCACTCTTGAGAAACTTACCTGGTAAGCTCTGGTGGCTTCTCTCACCATTGTTAAATTTGTTGAGTCTTCTTCTCCCGTGAGAACACAACCACACAGATAACTGTGGGAGGGATTAGAGAAGAAAACAGGACTAGAGAGTTGAGATCTGAGAATGCAGAAGTTACCCTTTGACACCCAATGCCCTCATGACATGGGAGTAACAAAGAAACCTGTATAGTTGTGTTTCTGTGAAAATGTCTTATTATGCTTGTCATCATTTCAACCCTTAGTCTTATTTTCTGCCTCGCATGAATGATACTACTCTAAATCAATTTGCTTTCACCCCCAGGGATATCAAAGTGATGTATGCTGTACTTTGTCCCATTCATTACACCCTGGCATCTAAAGGCCGTGCAGATTGACGGGGGTCTATGCCAGTCCTGCTGGAACTAGAAAAGAGATCTTGGAAATTTACTTCTGAGCAGGTACCTTTCCAATCAACAATAGTTTCAGAATTTCCAAGATACAGAATTTGTCCTTGTCTAGAGGGTCATCAGGGAACTCACATTACCCATTGCAATAAAGCCTCTGAAACAGGAGAAACCTGTTTACTCTGCAAATACTTCACATTCCCACAGAAGGCCTGAAAATCCAAGTGCTTGTGGACTTCAACCCCACCTTGAGGAACCTTGTATTGGTAACTTTAACCTAAGTTTAGTGACGTGTACATTATGTATCACAGGAAACCTTATGGTTCTAGACATGGACAAAACATACAGGACCTCTGACAACACATATGCCATTAGGCAGGATGTCAGCACTGCTTGAGATGACTGTAATGCTACCTTTGAACATCAATCCAAATGATGAGAGAAGCATGGAATAAGAACACGATTTATCATCATGGACAGTAAGCTCAGGTACAAAAGGAATTCAAACAAGCCTTACTCTGCCATGTAAGTGGGGCACTGTACTTGATTATCCATAAAGATCTGTCTCAAAGCAGGAAGGTCCACCATTTCAACCAGACTCACTAGAGCTTTTGGAACCTGAAAGGTAAGTCAGACTTTAGTTTATAAGGAACTGCTTATGCAGACCACAGTCCAGTCTTTTGACACACTTTCTCCATTGTTGGAACAAAAGACCAACAAGCCAAGCAAAAAACACCACTCCCCTCATCTCACCCAACTCAGCTTTTGATTCTTTTCCAATACCACAGTCCAGTGTTACTGTCTCATTTCAGACCACACCTCACTGTCCTCGGACAAGGCAAAATAAAATTCTTTTGTGGAAGTCAATGAAATATGTTTGGTACCAGAAATGCTTGGTACCAGAAAGAAGAAAAAAAAAAACCACAAACAAAACAACAGCCCAAATCAAACAAACAGAAAGAGCTAGCACCAGTCAGTTATGCAGCAGTACAAGCTAGAATGCAAGGACAATTTCACAGCACTTGCCTGCTCATGCAGAATATCAAGAGTTTCTTGGATCCTTCTGCTGAAATTCGCAGCTGAGTAGTGATCCTGACAGAAACAGAAGAGATTACTGCTAAATGTAGACACACGACATTTTGGCTGGGAGGCTAAACACATGAATTCACTTCCTTCTCTGCCATACAACACTGTGGTCAGTTAGAATGTTCTTGCTTCTTTCTTGAGACTAAGGACTTTCAGCATAGCAACTAATCTAAAATGTGGAAAGACTCAATGAAATTTTCAATTTAAAATAAACCTTGTTAAGTAGCAGTATACTTAACCCAAATCCACTGGGTCCTTCATGTAGAGATGCAGGAAGGAACCCAATCTGAATACACACTGAACTGTATAAACCAAGCAGCTATAGGCATGTTCACAGCCAGCTGATAAGCTCTCATAAAATTAGGTGAAATCATTGCTAGTCAAGGTCATAACTATAAATAAAGCTATAAAACTTGGCAGGAGCAGCAAAGATGCCTAGCGAGGCTCCTGCAGAAGCAGCAAATTTCTCAAGCACAAGGGGCTGCAGGAGAATTGTAAAAGCTCCCAAGAAGTTAACATATTAAAGGCAAAAGACTAAGAGCTGGCACAGAAAGATGGCCTCTCCCTAGCACCTGCCCACTCAACTCCCATGATCTCCTTATGGCAGCCTTAAAGGCTTCTCCACAATCCAGACATGCATAAAATTTAAATGAGGCTAAATACTGCAACAGCTTCCCTCATACATACCACACCTGTTCCTAGCACCTCCCTGCACCTTGAGTTACAGGGTGATGAGAACTGTAGTATTGGACCAGTGGTAGTTCACAGCACTATAATTCTTTCTTGGATGTCTAAAGAGGCCATGCTAGCAGTAGAGCAGTTACTACAGCAGAGGAATTAAGCTTTTTTTCCCCTTTCATTTTTTGCTCATTATCAATAGACAGTAGCAAAGACAGTGGTTCTTACCCTGAAGTAAGCCAGAGAGAACACAACCCATCCTGCTGTGTTGTTGGTAACCGTTTTTATGTCAGGGCACTGTCAGCAGCAGCCACCATCAAAACATACAGCAGCACATAAAACTTGTGCAACCTCCGTGAGTACTCTAAGGATCCATGGATTTCCCTTGACATGTTTCTACACACTGACATCACAGCAGTTTCACCTAACTAGTTCTACTACTCACAGGGTCTTTGCAGTAGTTGCACAGATCGTTGTTTCCAATTTGCACCGTTATGAGCTTCCAGTCAGCACTGAAGTCAATTCTCTGTGCAATAAAGAAGAAAATAATGAGCCTGAATACACATGGTATCATTGCCGGTGGATCTATCAATGTGATGTAACACCTGTTTCTTTTCATGCTGTAAGATTAAAGGAGTCCCAGACAACTTACAGGATCAGTTCTCATTAGTCTTAGGAGATTTCTTGCTTGGGCTGGTAAGTGCCTGAGAAAAAAAAGACAACTAGTGAATTGAAGAAACACCTTTACAGAGAGATCAACATTAACATTCTACACACACCTTAAACCAAGTTATCAGATATCAGAAGGGTTGAGTGAGGAGACAGTACTATCCTCAGGTTGCCATGATCAAATTACATGTTCACATCTTTGTGGAAAGTCAACAACAAATTGAACCTGAATATTGATTTTACTCAAGCTGAGTAATTAATCTGGAACTGTAAGTTTAGCTTTTATTACAGTGCACTTAGCACCTAGAACAGCTGAAAAGCCAGGATAGCAATGTGTTTGTAAGCAGACAGCCTGTTTAGAACTAGTTTGCAATCAATCTATTCCTCAGGGACTGAAACAACAAGGGAATCCCAAGTCCCAATATTTAACTGACCTTGGGCAGTGTTTGTGCATACAGCACAGCTCACTCCACTGCAAAGCTGAAGTGTTTAGTAGCATACTGTGCACATCTCCCTCATTTCTGTAGCCTCCACCCAGAGTCAATACTTATTCTTCAGTGGTGTGAAACAGCTCTGTGCACACACTACCTTTCCAAGGTAATTACAAATCCAAGCAACTTTCAAAGCTACTCAGACAAGTTAAGATGACAGTCTTGCTATTTTTCAATAGCCAAGTGAGCACTCTCTCTCTCTTTTGTGTGTGTGTATGTATGTATGAATGTACATCAACTGCCATAAATTCCAAGTTACCTAGGCTGAACACTTCAACCTTGTTTGAATGCCCTGACATGCTGATCCTCAAATATGCATAGAAAAGTGAATGTGGTTGGAAAGCTTTGGCCTTCCAGGCAACTTTGTAGTATGGCATGAGATGTATCTTCCTTTAGGCTCTTGTTAGAAACCCTTCACTATCTATCATTTCTGGAAGCACATTAGCTGGCATTAATAAGTGTGACACTTGTTTTGTATGGCAACCAGAGCTTAGCTCTCCTCTGCAGCAGTGTTTACTGTAGGAACAGGAGATATCTGTCACCACCCTCCTCCTGCTGAATATTGATCTAACACCAACATAAGAGTGTTTACTAGGGAGTGAGCCCTGTCATACATCTATTTGTGACATAGATACTGCATGCATGTAATAGCTCTGTTCAGTTTTACATTTATTCAATGTCATAACCTGTTTATTTATATGTCAAAGCTATCATAAGCCACAAGTCTTCATGATTTCTTTCTGTTCTTATTGTGGAAGTCTGTAAGCTAGGACACTGACTTCAATATCGATCCAGAGGAAAATACCACTTATTGAGCTGCCAGTCTGCAACACCTTCGATTCCTCATGCAGTCACTGAAGTGCTAATGCAACCTGAGCCAACACAGTCACTAAGTTCTAACATCTCAAATGAAGTACTGCCAGCAATCACCCATCCCTGAGCTGCAGTCTCCACCAAACTTAGATCAACACAAACAGTTTGCTAATAGGAAATACAGATATTCACGGTTCCTGTCACCTGTTCTCTCTTCAGTCTTAAATTCTTATCTTCTTCTCATGTGACATTAGAGACCTCAGCCAGGCTCTGCTTCAGCAACACGCTTCAGATCTATCCTCAACTCCAGCATATACATAAGCCCTTTGGCAACAAATGCAGCCAGGCTTAGAAACGTGTTGCTGAATGAGCCCATTCGGCTACATTGCCAGCAAGTTCACTGAAGAGCTCTTCAAAGCAGCCACTGGTTTCATTTTAAGAAACTCTTACACTTGGTGTCCAAAAGCTGGTAAGGGTGCAGAACCACCTGATTTCACAAATGCCCTAGCACCTCTAGAAAGCAGTTTCCAAAATAATGATACAAGTCAGGTAAAATTTCTGAAATATCAGCATTAGCTGGTGAACTCTTTTTGCCTTCTGAATCATAGGAAAATGGATATTTTTGGTTGATGGATAATAAATGCCTGGATTGCATCATCATATCAGGGCCAAATACCTAAAGCAGGAGAAACATTTCCTTGTGTTGCAATACATTTTGGTATTCAGCTAAGATGCATTCATCTTCTCAGATGCATCAAATGAGCCACAATGTGACAGAACAGAACCCTAAAAGAAACATCTCAAAGTTCAGGGATCTCAATGTTGTAGTTCACTGGGTTTTACTTTCGCACACCTTTCTACAGAGAGTTATGAGGCACAGAAACAACAGCAGACTAGCAGAAATCTGAGACAGCTGTTGTCTGCATCTCCTTGCTGAGTGTTTATAAAAGATGGCTGCAAAACATGGATAGCTCCACTTTATCATATTTATCCAGTCTAGCTGCTTGCATGGGAAGACAAACTAATTGGTATATACAAAGTAGAACATTTTTTATTGGACTAACACCCATCAACTCATGTAATACAGCTAACAAAGAACGATTTAATAGTAATGCCTCTGTTGTTACTGACACAAACTACTTGAAGTCATATTGGTGACTTAAGAGATTGTGTATCCTGTTTCAAGTCCTCCCACTACTCAGAAAAGCCTGTTTAGGATTTAACTGATAAAAAATACAAGACAGGCACCCGTCTCATTCTTTACTATAGCAAGCAAAAGCTGAAGCTAATCTGCATATATGCTGCATATAGAAATATGTTAATAAATTCTCGTGAATGGCTGAATCAGAGCCATAATCCTTGCACATGTTTCACTGGCATACACAGATACATTCAGTCATCGTCAGGGAAAAAAGTCCCTTCTCTCAGGTGTGGGCATCTGTAGGATATATCAGGGCACCTAGCAGACTATTTTCTGTCAGGAAGTCAAAGCATTTACTGAGATTACTAGTGTGAGTCAAAAGTTACTCAAGGCGTACAGGAGAGCAATTAAAAATACCTGATAAATTCTAACAATCTTTGCTTAGAAGAACAGACCCAAACACTTCACTTGGCTTCTGAACTTCTTTTCCAAGACCTCTTTGGGAAGTAAGAGGAATTTTTCTTTCAGCAAACAAATTAAAGTCTGAGTAATATCAACTAACAATGTTAAATCCAGGCATAGTCTGCTAGAACCTGTGCACAAAACTATGACTGAATTCCAGCAGTCATCTGCTTTGTTATTTAAACAGCACTGACGCTTTCAAAAAGAAGCCAGGGATTTCTAGGATAAGCAGTATAGCAAAGCTCAACTCATGCAGCTTCACAGGTGTGACTAAAAGCAAAGAGCCAAATTCAGATGACAGCAAGACATTGCATTCCCTGTTATACTGGCAGAACTGGCTGCAATTGCACCAGGTCTGCAATGCACCAAAACCCGTGTATGACCATCAGCAATCCTCCTTTCTTCAAGTTCCAGACTGTGGCTAGATTTTGTCTTCTCTCTTGACCACTCTTGCTTGCTTATCCAGAAGCCTGAGGCCAGAATTATGGAAGATTTCATCTAGTTTTTCTCTCAATATCGCTTTACCAATTTACTACCTGTTCATTTTTTTGAAAACATCCATGCTCTCAGAGAGATTCATTGACAGATAAATAGATAAATGAACAGATGTTGAAGAGGAACGGTAGAAACCACCACCAAACAGTTTCTGCCAGTTTCTTGTTTGTGGATTTCATAACCAGGACTGTTGGCTTCATTTGAAGGTTCGGCTATGAAATAAGCCCATACGTTTAACATGTTTTGAGCCAATTTTCAACTGTAACTAGACTGGTTTTGTTTGCTGTTCAGAGCAAGTTGTGACAGCACATGAGACAGTTGAAAGGTAATTAGATGAAGCATCCATCACCTGCAAATGTAAAACAAAAAGCTACATACTCAGCCTCTGCTCCAGGAACTGCCTGGTTAAGAAATGCGTTTGAGTCGTTTTCACTCCCGGTGCCAGTCGAATAACCCACGATCATAATGTTGAATTCTCGAAAGATGTCTAAAATAAGAAAGATGGCAATGAAGGAAAAATTACTACATCTGCTCCCTGCCTACAGGGACTAGCACACACCAGCACTGCCACAGTTTTGCTCTCTGACAGCACAGCACGGCTGCAGCCTCCGGTGCACTAGATGCATCCACCAAGAAGCGGCAAGAAGGGTCACCAGCTGGCAGTGACTCAGACAGCAGCGTGCTTGCTGTGCCTTGCACCATCCCTGGTGAAGAGGATGAGCAGAGTTGAGAACTCCTGCATGCGCTTATCTTTTGTGTTATAGCATTACAGCCTGACCCAAAATCCTCAGTCATATGATGGTGAATTAGCGGAGCAAGGCTGAAGAGGGCTTCAGCCCAGCAGGAGCTCGCTTTCAGCTAAAGGACTTGGGTCTGCTTCATGGATATGCAAAATCTCACACTGCTGACAAATATGAAGACAACAACCTCAGATGTATGGTTCTGATGAAATCCCATTATTCCATTCAGTTTCATTTAGTAGTCAGTTTCATTTACCAAAGAGGTCTACTCTATACAAATACTTCTTTTTGGAAGAAGCTGTGGTGGAATATTTATTAAAAGCAAATGTTAATTGCATCACAAGCATGGACAGAGCAAATTTATTTAGAAATTCAAATAACGCTCACCAAGCAGTTGAGAAAGGAGAGTGAAAAGAAAGGAAGAGAATTTCTAGATGCTTCTCATCTTCACTGCTGGAGCCAACTTTTTATTCATCAGTCCTAGGATAGTGTTTCTTTGAAAGGTAGCTCTTGTTAATTACTCTAAAATAGCTTTAAGATATTGAAGAGCTCTCTGTAAACATCAGAAATCAGCCCATTCCCTCTATTCAATCTCACCAGTTAGATCTAGCAAAGCAGTTACTTACTAGGCAGAGTTGTCACATTCTCTAAGGACGCATCTCCTCCAATACTAAAATGAGAAAGAGAAATCCCAGTCACTCTTCTCTTAGCTGGACACAGACAATAAGCTAACTGAAAACCTACCACACACCAAGAGAAAAACTGAATAGTGATTAATTATGGTATCTATCAGATTACATGGAAAGCACAGAAGTGCACGTGCTACTGGGGACAGTGGCCGAGGTTTCAGTGGAAAAGACGTTTGTTACAAGGATTTAATGATCTTGCAGCTGTACAGGGGTATAGTCAACCCTTAAGAAATTACAGAAAAAAATGCCTAAGACAGCTACATACTGGAATGATCAAGCCCGAAATTATGGCAGACTAGAAGGTTGACTGTGAGGCCAGTTCCAGCTCCATGAAGCCACTCTAGGGCAGGACCAAACTGCCAGCTCCTGGGTGACAAAAGAGCCGCAGCAGCAGCTCCTCATTCTCTTCTCCTGCTTCCTGCATAGGGGTATGTTCTCTCCAGCTCTTCAATTAGTGGGACACACTGAGGCCACACTGGTTTATAGAGAGGTGTTAGGACAGCACAGAACTGATTCACTCAGTGAGCTGCTTCATCACAACAAAAAATGTAGTCTTTTACAATGGTGTGTTATGTGTGTTAAAAGGTCTCTGGTTTAACAAACTGCTTCCCATGGTGCTACAAAAAGTTCAAAAACAACAAGCTTTGAAAAGTTCCCAAAGCAGTCAGTTCTGACTTGTTTGTTCCAGTGATTTTTCTCCAATTTTCTAGATTTCCAAATTGCTATCTCATCATAAAAATACAAACTGTCGCGAGCAACCAAAGACAGGAGAAATTAGAGAAGTCAAAAAAATGAGCTTAAAATCCATTGCTGAAAATACTTTCATTGAAGCCACCCTTATGACAAACCCTGGATCTTGATAAATCGTCACAAGAAATTCTAGTGCAAGAAGCAATATTTTTTTTTTTTTCAAATTTCTGAGTATTGAAAAGTCCTCTGAAAAGCAGTGGAAGAGAATAATATTCTTTACAGAAGAGAATTCACATCTTGCCATCACCTTGGCTGAAGACTTACCTCCAAGACAGTCCCCGATGTTCAGTGTCCAAATCCAGAAGACTATTCGAGGCAATTCCTGTGCCAGCCTGGACATTATTTTTCATTAACCAAACAAAATTAAAGCACAATTACTAATGCAACAGTAATTCATACATAGTAATTTTATTTACTTGTGAATACATCTCTTTAAAAGCTTTAGTTGGCATCTGGATTTTCCCCCAACCTTTCTTCCTGAAGAATGCATCAATTCCTTTTGCAATTATTTACAAGCACCGTATAGGACATGAAACACAAAATATACAATAGAGCCATGGAACAAAGGCTTTATTCTCATGTGTCTAGATGATCTGAATAACTCATTTACGGCTGCAGTACTGAAGAATGATGAAAACTTCTCAAACACACACATAAAACTTTCTAGCTAATGATAAGAAACACTCTATGAACTGAACAGAACAAAACAAACACAGCTCAGAAAGAAGCACCATAATTATGCCGATTTGAAAAACGTGCTAAAAGGAGAGGCTTATAGTAGTACTACAGCAAGGAGGGAAGCACTCTCTATACTTACTCTGAAGAAAGAGGCAAGCTAACAACTACATCCCTCCTAAAACAGCACCAGAATGCCTGACAGCTGCGATACTGTAGTTTCCTGCTAAATTTGGGTACAAGCTAGTACTTCGGTATAGCATAGAACCAGGCAGACTATTTGCTCCTACCTCAGATTAAACCATAATACTGCATTTTCTTCTGTGTTTAAGATTTATTGAATTAATGGAAGACTGGTGTTCAGAATAACTATGTGCATGCCAAGTGCAGCTCTGAGACAGCAATGCACCACTGCACCATCTAAGAAAGCAGATTTTATTCTCGGTTCCTACAGACTATACTTAGACACAGAAACGCCTGCAGGGTCCTGGATATTGAAATGTGGCAACCACAGCTATGCACAGACTATCTTTCATTTGTCAATATTGCACCTTTGCATTCACATGCTTCTATTTATTTCAGTAGTCTCCTGTGTGTAGGAGTTTTAGCAACGTGCCTGCCAGAGAGTTGTAAAGGCTTCATGGTTTGTACACAGAGTATCTTTGTTGTTCAGGCTCAGAAAAACCTGTCTTCCAGTTATGTCTTTCTGTCCAGTGTGTCCTTTGAGCTGTCTTAGAGTTGCAGTCTTTGGCCAGCATGAAAACATTAGGCAGAAAGACATAACCGGAATATAGGATGTCTGGAGCTTGAGACATATTCCTTCTGGGCTACCAAAGATAATTATCATCAACAAGAACTACATCTTGATAAAGATATTAGCAATGAGTTAAAATACGCACAATAAGAAGACTGAATATCACCTGAAATTGATAAAGTTAGAGGGCTCTCAGCCCTGTACGTCCTTATCTCACTAATGCTAAAATGAATTACATGCTATTATCCAACATCCCTTAGTCACACTCTGTTCCTGAAAGAACCAAGGCAAAAGAACAGGTTCACCAGGCCGTTCCTATTCAGAATAAAAAATAAAATTTAAAACCATAGTAACCTAAGACTTGTGCTATGTCCCATTAGTTTCAACAGCATCTGTTCTCTTCTGTCTCCAATTCAGCAAACTGTTTAAACATCTCTTTAAAGAATTTGCCTGTGTTTGTGCCTGAGTTCAAAGGCATGTGAATACGCGCGCAAAGGGAACAGAGTGCTGAAGAACTGACACCTTCTTTCTTGTTCTAGCTGCTAGATCGATTAGCATCTGTGAATGAATGGATCTTTTCTTCTAGGTACGACAGCTATTTCCCCTCTACTGGAGCAGGCACATGTTTGTAGTTTTGCCAAGAGAACAGTAAAAACACTATCATTTACCGTCAAAGAATCCCCAAGGGCCGCTATAATTTTCACATCAGCTGGCTTTAGGGAATGCACTGCAAAGGAAAGAGATGCAGTTAAATCTGGATAGAAAACAGCTATTCTTTTTCACCACTGTATATGTGAAACATGCCATTGTGCATTCTGATGCTCAGACACACCATTTTTGCAATAACCAGGTGATAAAACCAGGAACTCTCTCCAGCTCAGCTCATGTGGTTATAGCAGCAGCATATGCATATTTTTCAGCATCTAAATGGTTAACATTGCTACTGAAAAGACAGAAGAGCAAGGAGAAAAAAACAGTAAGTTGCAGACAAAATCCACAACCAAGATGAAGGTAAAACGATGCAGTACTAGACAAAGCAGGAACAGCGTATTAAAGCTGAAGAAGGTGGAAAAGGACTAAGGAGAAGACAATATGAAGTTATTTGAAAAACTGAATACTGCTGTGTCCTAGATTAACATGCATGAAGCTGGATTTCCAGTTTTCTTCTCCAGGATTTAGGTGGTATCACTTATAGGCTATGTCAACACACAAATTTGGATTTTATAATGAGATATTTTGAAGTTCTCCACTGGCACTAAGTTAAGTGGAGCTGCTTAGTCAGAATGTTACCATGCATGACAGTATGGCATTGTGTCTATTAAGCAGGTGCTGAAAAACAAGACATCTTTTCTGAGCAGTATTTTTCTAAGTCCAGCAGTCATTTCAGCAAAAATAAAAAATCATCTTGAAGGACAGTTGAAGGTAATTCATCTTGTTAATATAAAACAGGCAAGACTACCTGAAGTTGCAGGAGGGGAGGATGGAGACCTGTCCTCACATAGCAGTTGGCTTCCGTAATTCTAAAGAACAGAAGAAAGCTAAATAGTGTTTGGCAGGCAAATACACTCAGTAGTAACTCAGATCTTCCTAGTAGAGGACAGATGGATAAACCAGAGCCTGTTTAGCATGTAATTAACCAGATAGGTCTTGGTTGCTCAATTCAATAGACATATTCAGTATTTTTCAGATCAGAGTATCATCCTCTACTGACAACCATGCTGTCTGAGCATGTGTTCTTACAGGTGTTTCCAGATGCATTTTGCCTAACTCAGGGAGTTGCTTTTGTGTTTCATGCCATGCACTCAGCCTCCCAAACTGCTCTGGGCAGAGACAGATTTCACCTGTGGCGCAGAGCCTGACTCATCCTTTTACCATACAGGAACATACGCAGCAGAGTAACAGTGGGATGGCGATGTTGACACTTACTGGAGTTTGGTTAGGGTATGTGTAATTACTGTTCTTGTATGTCCTCAGGAATGGCTCAGCCTACAAAACAAAGCAATCTGAGTCAGTGCAAAGCATCAGAAGAATACATGGAGATTTCCATTCCCCAGCCTTCAGTTTTCAGATGTCTGTAGACAATTAGCAGCTTGATGCAAATTAATCTCAGTTATAAAGGTGGCGGGGGGGGGGGGGGGGTGTGAAGAAAGGAAGAAATGGCATTTTTAAAGTCTGTGCAATAACAGTGTAAATCTGGGGCAATATTTTGACACAGTCAGAGCTTACAGAATACGCTCAGGACCCTCATGTATGTGTTTAACAAGAAGCCTGTGCTCCCACTGCAAGGTAGTCACAGTGACCCCTGCAGAGCTGTGCTAACTGGTGCCACTGCTGCTCTGCTTCCCCCACTGAAGCTCTGTCATTCAGTGTGGATACCTGATGATTTGACTGACTAGTAGGCCAAGCATTCTTCCCTTGTGCTTTGACCAACTGTGAGGAAGCTTACTCCTAGAATGAGCTTGCCCTCCACCTCATGGTGGAGCACTCGTACTCCTACCGGTGGCAGTTGCACAAACTATGTGGGGAAGAGTCAGACCCTCTTCAGGGAGACAGTGCTCCAGGAAGTTGCTAAAGGCTCACACAGACTCCAAGACACCCTCAGCACTTCTGCATAAATGTAGACATCCTTATAAAACTTACCTCATTTGGACATTTGAGAACAATCTCATCTTCTATTTGCTGATTATCTGTCTTCTTGCCTAAGGGTTCCAGCTGTGGGAAAGAGGGGGGTTCACAGAGGAAAAATGAATGAGCAGAAAGCTGCAGCTGACAGCCACCACCATGTATCGCTTACTTGCATGCTGAAGAGGCTAACCCCCACGCACCATGAACACGGCCTGATGATCAACATGCCAGGCAGGCATCATCTCCCTGAGAGAATTCCCAACACCCCTAGCCTTAACATACCCCAAGATTTACTGGTTTGATATAACTGGTTTAACAGTTCAGGTGACCTTTCTTCACATGGTCACTCTCTTCGCAAACACAATTAAGGGTTTGGAAGAGATAGATCTAGTTACTTAGTAGCTCCCTGGGGTTATTTTTGCTACCAAGGGCAGGATGGCCAGACAAGGAATGACTGATACAACCTTTAAAAATCTTACCATGTTGTTCCACAAAGCACGTGCAGCCTGGGAATGAGTCTTCTGGCTAAAGTGGAAGCAGTCTGGGGCAAAATATGAGCTGTCCGGTACCCCCTCCTAGAGAACAAGATGGGTGCTGTCACAGAGTAAATATGCAACAAGCTGTACATTATTCCCTCTGTCTTCCAGCAAGATATTCCAGCTGGCTTCAAACCAAAGTAGTTGCAAAGGCCTCCGAGACCAGAAGAGTTAAACCGGGCAAAGAACTCTAGTAACAGTTTTTCACCAAAGTACTGGAAGGGACTTTGAATTAAATATCTATTGCATGGTTCTCATTGCAGTGGAGTCAGCGCCCCAGATTGTAACTTCAAGGCCTGTATTCCTGTTGCCCATTATCTCCAAGTTATTCCATAGGCATTTTCTGCAATTTTGGACGTTAACTCAACTGAATATAATAATTATTAGGCCAGAAAACTGCTGGTCACATTTATGGCCAAGACAATTTTGAAGTCAGTAGAATTACACAACGATTTATTGTAGGGGTGTAGATTTTTTGGTTGTTTTTACCTGTGTTTTTGGGATGTTCACGTTCATCATAAATGGTTGCATAACCACTGTGAAATCATCTGTAGTATCATACCTTCCACTCTCCACTAACTGCCGGGTTGCCTCCTAAAGAGTCAAAGAAACGTCGTCACTGTTCCTTCTTTTATGTTCAGCTCATTGAGTCCCTCCATCCATCTACGTTTCACCCAGAGATTCACCCCCTCAGTGCAGAAACTCAGACATGGCTGCAGTTTCCAGCTCACACTAGGCAGCCAACACAGATGTCTTTTGAGACACACTTCCTGGGCCTCTTTGCAGAGGCAGCCTGGGGATGACTGCCTGACTGACATGGGCAGGCAACCTGCTCAGTAATTAGACATTCTGTCAAAAATATGTTCTTCCAGAATCGTTGAAGCATTTTTGGTTTGGCTGACATCCCACACCAGTGTTTTTTGTGAGTTATCTTGTTCTTTGACTTAATCTGATCTCCAATGAGGTAAGTGATAAAAACACTGCTGGCTCTCTGACATCCTCTACTTTCTATGGATCTTTAACAATTTTTCTTTTCAGCCATTTTGTTGTTTTAGTGAATCAGAGTTGTAAAGATCTTGAGCCTACTCCCATCTCCCCCTCCCCCTTTTTTTCAAAAAAAAATATTTTATTAAAATAAATGGAAACTGTCACCCACCTCCAAATATCAGACCGTCTGTGATCCCTTGATCAACAGGAGGATGACATTAAACCTGTAACAAATGCCACGTGCCTTACCTGATACCTTCTGTTAAAGTAAATCAACTTCTTGTGCTCATTGGAATTGTTCTGAGGGTTTATGACACAAGGGCACAGCATCCTGTAGGATGAGAACATGGCATTGAGATCTGCTCCTTTTTTGGTCTCCGTTCCTGAGCTGGCATGCTGCAGATTTAAAACCTTCTCTGAGAGGGATTTCTCTGAAAGGCCACTGAATGGCAGCATTAGCTCTCACCTCTGAGTTTCTACACAGCCCTGATTTTTGAGCAGATGCATGTTTACTACGGATAAATTTGTGCACATAAAGTGAGGAAAAGGCTCTGTGCAAGCAACAATCACACTAGGTGCCCATGGCAAGGTTTTGGCAGCAGGATTGGTCTCTGTGAGGAGAAGCCACAGTTACTTGTGCTGGACATAGGTGGTTCAACCATGAGGTGTGGCTGAGCCAGTCAGCTAAGACAGTGGTAGCACTGTGAAAACCTGATTAAGAAAGAGCAGAAGGCACCAGAAAGGGAGAGGAGAAGACAACAACAGCAGGAGAGAAAGTGCTCCATGGCAGAGCAGCGCTCCTCTGAAGGCAGCACAGCCTGAGGATGAACCCGTGCCAGAGCAGTCACATGTCAAAAAAACTCAGACCAGAGCACAGGACAAAAGGAAGGAGCAGCAAAGAGTGACGTATGGCTATGCTCAGATCCCAGTCCCTTCCCACTCACGCCTCAATGAGGGGGCTGAGGGTACCCTGCAGCAGTAACAAAAGGAGAGGAAGAAGTGCTTGGCATGAAGTTGAGCTGAGCCAGGAATGAGGGAGGATAGGTGCTTCAAGTGTCGAACTTGTTTCCCAATACTTGACTCAGTAATTAAGTATTTATGCTAATAGACAATAAATTCAGTTAAGTTCCCTAAGTCTGTTTTGCCTGTGATGGTAAGCAATTTACCTGTCTTTATTTTGACCCACAATTTTTTTCTCTCACGCTGCTGGAGTGAAGTAAATGAGCAACTGTGTGGATCCTTGGCTGCCACCTGGAACCAAGCCACCATGAAAACCATTCACAAGCACACCCATGTAACGTGGTTTGCTTCAGCAGAACTATTCAAGCATCCCTCAAGACTGAGTCCCCACAAATTCATCCTAATCAATTGAGAGGGTCACAAGCTGCAGGATGTTTCACGTGGAGGATGATAGAGCACCAAAACAGATGCAAAGACTGATGCTGCAATCTTCGTCCTTAGAGAGCCATTCTAACCTGAGTCAGTTGAAGTTTCTGTGAACTCATGTGGGCCACTTTTACCCCTCTCTGAAATTTTGATCCTTCTAGCAGATTAATTTTTTCCTCTGATGCTTCCTCTTCCTAGACATCCCTCACTATTACTTGACAAATCCAAATGAGAAAAAGGACTCCTTTTAAAATCCTGTCATATGTCCACAGTAAAGCATCCCTGAGAACGTACTTAGAGAAATATCTCCTACAGAGATGCATTTGATAGGTATAAAATACATGCAGATCCCTACCACTTCCAGACTTGTCTTAATGGAGAGCAACTAACAAAATCAGAGTTTACTTCTACAGTGCATCTGCATGAAAGGCAATACAAACCTAAATGGTGTTTGCAGAAGTGTGTCAGTAACCTAAACAACATAAACAAGGCAAAAGTAGCAGAAGTGTAATCTTTCTGTAGGCAATCTTCTACCCTCATAAAAAAAGGAGACAAGCTTTCAAAATCAAGAGCTTCCTTCAGGTCCTTCTTTAATTCAGTAGCACAGCATTTAAGATTGCACACAGGGCCTGCTTACCTCAAGCAAGCAAGTTACTCTCAAGTACCCTGTAAACTTGGCATGCTGACAGACAGGCAAATGTTAAATTCAGCATGGCACCTGAAATGATGGGAAAGATTACAGGTATCTCAGGACAATCTAATCTTTAAGGCTCCATTAACTATACTTGTGCTATTATTAAGACCTTGAGATATACGTGCACTCTAGCCAGTAACCTTTGTTAAGAACTACAACTGGTTATTGGAAGCACCAGCACTCTGAGTTTAAAAGCTAATTTTTGACTGACAGCCCTTAAATCAGAGCAAGAGGATTGCATCTATGTTCCTCCTGTAAAACCACCTTCAAGAGCTACCTACGTTCACAGGACTAGGTTACTCCGCCTGATCGTCCAAAAAAAGCATAGAGATTTGCCTTTCTGAAACCAAGCAAGTTCTGCCAGGATCAAGTCTGGGGGGACATGTTGAATACTACCTGAATCACCAGAAGCTTACTGAAGAGCAGACCTGACACCTCAACAGGGGATTCACGCTGAATAGAGGTGATTTTTGAGCCATGAGGCAACAGGCAGCACAACTAAGCATTCCAGACATCTACTTGAGAGACTAATTAACAATAAAACCAATAATCAGCAATGAAATTACAGAGATTGGAAGCCACAGAAGCAAGAGTGAGAGTTTTAAGACTGCAGAAAGGTAAATCCATAAAAAAAAGCTGGTTAATATGATCAACCAAGAAAACCCTGTGTCTTAATCTCTGTCCTTGCCAAATAGCACACAGCTGAGCTCTTTCTGCTCTGGCTTGAACTCTCTTGCAGTGTAAGTGATGAGTCATTAAAATGGTATCTCCACAGAAAGTGGTAAGAGCAGGGCTCAATTACAGACAGACAGACTGGTATTTCTAAGTGCTTTGTTGAAATCAACATGTAGATACATGTGCATACACAGAGGAAGATGACTGGTGGTCTGAAATACTAGAACCTTTTCCCTTTAGGAGAAAAAGTTTCCCAAGAAGACCTTGCAGCCTTCTGTGAGCAACAGTGAGAGCTGTAAAATAACTCATCTTCAAACCTCATAAGCGTCTTTGGGCAGGTATTTTTTGACGTGTGTAACTCCCGGAGTCTTTCTATGGGAAGTATTGTCACCAGGTTCACAAACGCCCGTGGAACCTGCAGAGAGAAGAGGGAAACCCATAGCCAGTGCTCGAAGAACCGAGTGCCATCTTTGCCCCTACACAGCCACAACAGACCTCAGGTGATAGCCTGCTGATTCAGGCAGCTTGCATTATTTATAAGAGACGTATTCAAAATACTTTCTCAATTATTAATCCCACACACGTACAATATTAAATTACAGCCCCTGCCTGCATTGCCTAGGTCTTTATTGAATGATGACAGCTGGTCACTTGAAAACAACAGCTTTGAAAAAGTCCAGACAAATTGTGGATCTCGGCACGTCTCAGATACCTGCTAACTTTTTGAGTACTCTCATTATACTTACCCTCATCTGCAATATCAGAATCTCTCTCTTAATGACCACAAAAAAATATCCTTATTTGCAGCATAACGAAGGAGCAAAGCGTTTTCTAGCCATCCAATACATGCATTTGTTCAAATTTGTTACAATACTTTGTACGCTGTTTGTCCACAGCATGTTGGCTAAAACCAAGAACATTCTTATTCCTCTGGTAAATACTTCTCCAGCTCTTTCTGCCTGTCACAAAGATTTTCCTGCCTCTCTGCGTATAGCAGAGCTCTGCAGATGAAAGCAAGGAACAAAATTCTGTCAGTAAACAGTGACTGCTACTACATACTAGAAAAGTGTGCTACTATGTACTAGAAAAGTGTGCTTTACCTCTCTGTGAAGCATGTCCAGAGCTATTTGTATATTGTAGGTGTAGTTTTCAGGAGAATACTGTACCTGTTGAAGCAAGAGGGTTGAATTTTATTATCAGTTTACTTGAGCAGGCACAACAGTGGCTAGATAGAGTTTCTCATGGCAACATTCATGTTTCTAACTCTTGGGTCAAGAGTAATTTAACTGTCCTGAGTAATCCAACTTTCATTTCTTCACTTGTGGAGCTATTCAACAGTCAAATAAACCTCCCAACAAAAACCACCTGTCTTATTTTCAGCCTTAGTTCTCTTGGATTCTACTTCAAGCAGGCAAAGGTCATCAAGAGCCCCACTGGCCTACCCCACAAAACTAGACAGATCAGTTCCATTATTCATTTCCTAAATCAAAAGCATTGCGGTTGGCAGTAGCCATGCAACACAGATGAAGTATCTCTGATCTTCAGATGCTATCTCTTTGCTGCCCACACTTGTGTGAGGGCCATTTTGTGTCTGGGTCAGGAACAGAATATAGGAATGGTTAATTTGCCCCTTCCTTGTTTTAGAACCATTTTTCTGGGCTGTTTGCTCATTTTCCTCATCTGAAATTAATCACACAGAAGGAAAAGTATGTGTTTTGCTGCTTGTAAGTAGGTAAGACTCATCACTGAGAGCCTGCCACAGCCTTTCACCTCCTTTATACTCACACATACCAAAGGCTGCATACAGAATGTCGATATATGCATATACAATATATAGTATAACTAATTGCATCAGCATGAGCTGTGGGTAGAATCATTCCCACAGCACTGAAACTGGTAAGAGCGCTGAGTAAGATTTAGGAGTGTGACTGAGCACAAGGCAAAGAAGAGCAAAAACCCTTGACCTTTTATTTACAAGTGATAAAGTGTCTAGATAATGGGGAAGCTTATCCCAGTTAACAGTAAGACAAAGTGGCCACAATTATGTAATTTACTGGTGTTCTAAAGATATCACTTTGTGTATCATAACATCAGGTCAAACAACCTGGAGGTCTTAGTACAGTTACATTCCAGAGCTCCACAAATAAGATGTACCTTACTGCGGTCTCGCCCACTATGTTCTGCCCTCTCACCCACAGAAATGCATAGAGACCCTATGTCCAGGTTGGCCCAGTTCATGCTGCAGGCAGCAGGGGACTTACTGGGTTGTTACAGAACTTGCATAGGTCATTTCCTCCAATGAAAAGTGTTATGAGCTTCCAATCAGTCTGCAAATTTATTCTCTGCACACAGAAGGAGATGGAATGAAATTTATCAATTAAAAAAAAAAAAACCCACACAAAAAAAAAGGGGAGAGGGGGAAGAGGGGGGTGGGCAGGCAACATACTAAACACAATTTTAACATTTCTCAGGTAACTGGCTATAGTTTTCTAAGTAGACACGAGAAATGAATTTGTAGACTGAAGACGTAGAAACTACTATGATCTAAATAAGGTTTATATTATAAGTAGCATCGTGCAAAAATATTTGCTTCAGAAGACTCAAAAATCCATCTGTATGCTCCTCTTAGTAATGTCTTGTGTATCCACTGAGTGACTTCTCCTGCAGTTCTAGGTATATATCTTCATTGTAAAAAATGATGGTATATGTTTTACTGTGGTATAAATACTGCAGCTATCCTGCTGGAAAATCCTGGAGGGCAATGTATTTCAGACAAGCTGCAAAGAATAGAGGGGCAATATTAACAATATCTAACAATACTGGTAGAATCTTACAGCACTTTTTCCTCTGGAAGGATTGGCAAAGGGATAGCTAATGCAAGGTAACTACGCTACAGTAAACACAAACCCTCTTAGCTTTGAGGAAAGGTTCAGATGTGCTTATTATCATGTAATGGATGTTGTATGCAATCCTTTAATGCTTCAGTTTCAGCGCAAAATGCCACTAAGAAAAGCAACAGTAGTATATCAGCTTGAAATGGTTTAGAAACATCTATCTTCAAAGGCAGAAGGCAACATATGCCAGTGGGTAAACACACTGGTAGTTTGGTTTCAAAACTTATTTATTCAAATTAAAAGAGGAGAAAAATTTTCCTCCTGCACTAAACAGGTGTTTTAAGGAAAGAAAAAAAGAAGGTATTAAATAAAAGATATATAACCTTTAATATAAACACTCTTTCTGGTTAGAAAGAAGTTTATTACTTAAATAAAAAAAAAAGTTCAATAGTTAAATAAAAGGCATTTGCATTCATTTTGTTTTGTGATGTTTCCAAGCCGATAAATATGACAGAGTAGTTTTTGGAAGCCTGAAGTGGTTTGAATGAAAACTATCGACCATTTCATTGTTAGCTGCTATCTCTTTTAATCTCATTTCGGATACCGCCATCAGTGTGAAATCTTGTTTATGAGAAAGGGAACCAAAAAGGAAGGTACTGCAAGTATTTCTGCCAATACGTATTCACCAGAGTATTCATACTAGACAGGCACACACAGTTATCTTAAAGGCTTTATGGCTTCTTTCCAAATGCAAAATTAGAAAGCCAAAGTAATATCGTGTAACTTATGTCACTGATTGCATAGCACATTTGTCAAATTACAAATAACAAACATTCAAAGCAGTAGTTGAGGTGAAAAAATATGCAAGTAATCGTGAGCCTAATAACTGTTTTACAGACCATTAATCAAATAATTCCTAACAACAAACGTGTAAGTCAAAAATCAGCTGATGACTAAGTGAAAGAGGGGACTTAATTCTTTTTAAAGAAAACAAATCCTTTCCTCACTTCACATGCACACTCCACATGATTTGCTACTTGAAATGCTTGCACTCAACGTACTAGCACGTATCATGACTGCTGGAAAAACCACATGCTTACAAGACAGTTACCAGTACCACAGCAAAGTCCTAGGAGAGTAAAAGATTCTGTCGCCTTACAAAGTGACGTAAATTGGGAGGGGAAGCAACAGCAATGAATTTATCTGATGCTTGTGGTGAAAATGATAGGAAGATTAGAACTATCTGGGTTTGATAGTAACTATCACATGCTGGTACAAATTCATTTGAGATAAAGCTATAGATTATTTTATACTGACTCACACTCTGCACTAGGGAATATTACATGGTACGGTATGCTGCTGTACCCATAGCTTTACTGTTTGTCATCCACTGATGGTCTTTTAGAAACTAATTACGCCACATAACTTCATCTTTCTAAATATATCAATGACATATCAAACTCACAGTATCATTCTTCATCCGTTCCACCAGTCTGCTAACCTGTTCGGGAACATCTCTAAAAATAAAATAAAAATAAATCATGAAGGTAAAATAATAAACGTTAGAAAGGAAACCTGCATAGACAGCAAGTCAAAGAGGAAATGAGAAAAACGGACATCCTTTGCCTAAAGGCGAGCCCAGTTTTCATTGAATGAGAGGTACAATCCCTGACAAAGGCTATGTTTTGAAACAGTGATGGGAAAAAAAGTGAGAAAAAATTAGCATCCCAGCCGAAACCAGGACACCATCCAATTAGCACTTGATCACTTTGCAAATGCTGCATAGTTACACTTTTACAAACTATATAGAAAATACACTGTGCTACAACAGAATAAACGCATTTTGCTCCTTCTCAACATTATACAGCTGCTATAGATACAGGTATCACTGAAGTAACGCTGCATGTACCAATGTTATTACATGGCCCCAAGCCATTGATACATGTCTCATGAGAAATGTTTCCAAGAGACAGAGATGGCTGAAAACTAAGGATAGTGATCTCTAGGCAATTCCCAGCTCTGCCATAGACTGACCACGAGCAATTCACAGTTTTCTGTCTTTGTTTCTCTTCACAAACTTTTGGACCTACTGACAAAAGGGTTTGAATATACCTCTGATAAAACAGGGCTTTTTTTTTTCTCTGCCTCACAATAGGGATGTGAAGCTTTCTGAGTAGTGCTTGTAAAGTTCTTTGTGCATCTTGGTTGAAAAATGCAAGAGAAAGAGCTTTTGCTGCTAATTTATTTGACACAGATTAGAAACATTGCAAAGTCCCCATTTCTTGGCCTTTGTGCTAGAGATGAGCTAAAGACAATTACTTGGGCTTGACTATCAGCCTTATTGCACTCCTGGCAAAGTCCAGGGTTTGGATCTTTGTAGCTAGAAACAGAATTTTAAAGAAAAATCAACTTTCTATTAAAATTAAAAGAAGAATTCTCTTACTCTGCACAAGCCCCTGCCACAGCTTGGTTGAGTGCAGCATTATCTGTAGTCTCCTTTCCAGTGCCAGTGGAATACCCTATCAGGAGTGGGTTGAACTCACGAAGAATATCTACAGAAAAAGACAGCGCCCTGAAATGTTGCTTACTTCAGCAGGTAATAAATGAGATTACAAAGATGAGGCTGCAATGAAAGAACATTAAAAATCTTTAAGAGATATCTATCAAAAAAAAAATAGCCTACAAGTTAAAAAAAAAACCCACCATACAGCTTGTCTCCATACAACTGTTTCCTTGCCTTAAGGACTTATGAATTTTATTATTTCAGAAATTTCATGACCTCATATGACCTTCTTGGCTAGCAATGCTCTTCTGCCTCATAAGTAAAGCTGAGTAACCCTATGCTCATGCATATGGGTTGGAATTGCATCCTTTACCCCTATTTCCCCAGATGTATTAACCCTAAAGACCCAAGATTCCCTTCTAGGTCATAGGTTACAAACCAGTCTTACAAACACCCCAGACCTGAAATGCCACGAACTCTAAAAAGCAGGTAAAATCTGATCACATAACATGATTCTGCTCCTGCCTAAACAAACTCTCACATACAGTCAAAACACTTTCTTCTGACTGCGATCTAAGATCTTCGATTCATCTGTCCCCAACATATTTTGGACAGAACTACAACCAACAGAAGAATACCGAAACAACCAAACCCCTAAGAATTACAAAATACATCGTTGAGTCACGCAGAGCAAATTACAGCTTGGTCGTTATGCAATTTTTACTCAGCACTGGCCATTGAATATAAAGGAATTGTCATGCTACAAATTGTAAACTTTTCTTCATGTCTTCTTTTATGATAACAGCTGTTTTAATAAACTGCTCCGGTATTTATCAAGTCTACGTAAAAGGGAACTTACTTGCCAGTGTCGTGACTGTGCTTATGTTTTCATTTCCTCCAATACTGTTAAAAAGAAAGAAAAAAATGTTCCAAGATTTGCTGAACTTGGTAAGGCGGTGGACTAAGTAAGTGAGCTCCCCCTTACGGGGTTTCTACACATGTACACAGGACATTCTCTGGTGGTTGTACTAAACAAAACCAATCTTCATGTGCATACCGATGGGGTCACAAAATTGGACTCTGTCATAATCATAATAGTCACTGTACACTAGCTGCCCTTTCAGTTCTCTCATGTGCTTTGGCATATGTTCAAACCTAGCTGTAAGAAATGAGAATTTTTAAAAACTACTGTTTCTGCTATTGTTGTCCCTATTAAAATATTTATTACTCCAATTTTTAGTTAACAAATCTTTTGTATCCATGACAACATATTCTAAAAGCATATATTTCAAAGTGATAAGTATACTCAATAATTTTCACCCCCATTTCATTCAACTGGAAGAATACTACTACACTGGTAAAATTCATTATGTCTGGGGTCTTTACTCTCCTTCATACCACAGAAAATGCTAATATACTTTTTCCCAGCAAATGTCAGTAGATGATTATTAAAGATCAAAATATTGAAAGTTAAACTTAGAACACCTCTATAATATCCCTCTAATTTGGAACAGAATATTTTGAATTGCTCTAGTACTTATTCAAATTTCTTATGGAACTGCAGTGGTTCACATGGGTAGGAAATGATGACCAGAAGATCAGACTGACAGGTTTGGCATTAAATCATACAGTTGCAGAATAACAAGTGAACGTGCTTCCCTTTCTTCAGAGTGGCTTTTTGACCTGTCCAATAAAATGCTGCATATGTAAAAGCCTGTACTTACTCAATATTGATAAACTGTTCTGCATGATTTAAACAGTACCGTGAAAGGATCAAGGAAATAGGTTATTTTGTATGGAACAGCAGCAAAGGATCCCATTCTGACTTTTCATAGACTGATGGTTTTAAATGAGACAAATAGGTGACGTTGGCCACAGTGTGGAGGAGCAGACAGGATAAAGAAAGAGCAGGGACAGGAATGCAAAACACTCAAGTGGTGCAATGGCTCTGGGATCTAAAAGTGCCCTTTGCAATAGTTAGAAACATGAGAGAAGACAGGAACCATCCTAAGGACCCAGTTTCATCCACGTGTCCAGGTCTATTCCAGCCACACTACATTGTGCTTTAGATAGCCACTAGTTTGAATTTATCGTAAAAGTGCAACCACGTGCCTCCACTCTCCACAAACCTCCATTTATCACAAAAACCAGCTTGTACATATCAAAACTCAGGAAAATGGGTTTCCTTCCATTGGAGGGGAATTACTGCCACTCACCTCCAAGAAACACCTCGGTATTGAGTGAGGACATCCAGAACATCATAGGCTTTAGATGCTGCCCCATTACCTGCCTAGAAGCAGAAAAGAAAAGGAGTTCACCTTCAGAAGATAAGATGTGCTACAGTAACCTAGTTCTCTGAATGATCCTAGTGAAAATAATTAAAGTATATTTTAATGAAGCAAGCTATGTCATCTTCCCAAAATATAACAGATCCTTGATATCAAGAGGATCAATAACTGCTCCAGTAAATTACCCTCTTCTATCAACTTCTTGATTAGATCAAGTGGAGAAAATAAAATTGGTTGAGAATGTTCAAAATATTCATATAATCTTAATTTACCTAAGGAATAAATAAGATAGCAATGGCCCTAAATGAAAAATTTATTATTATATTCCTCACACTAAAAAGTGGAATGGTGATTTTGGGGTTTCCTTCCCTCAGTTTCTCCAAGGGAGGGGGAGAGGGGAGGAAGACTACAAGGATTTAACATGGTAACAAGCACAGAGCACATAAGGAATACGAATTACGATATGAGCAGTGAAGCGGTCATCACTGATTAGTGAATCACAGCCAGTCTAGGAGTTACAATTTACATAGTTCCAGGAACAGTGTTAAAAAAAATTCTCAAGATAAGTTACACTTGACACATCTGATTATCTATAGCGATGTTACTCAAATATTTAGTTAGTATAAACAGACATGGCTTTAAAGGCTTTGCTATTATCTTGTTTATATATGTCATATCATATATACACACAATTAGCTGCACAATTTGTTCTTTCTATTTACATTGCTTACTAATAGCTTTGAAGGCCAATAGCTTGCGAGCTGCCTAGAATCAATAAAGACAAGCAATTGATGCAAGTCCACTCTAGTAGGCTGGTTTTGCTACTGTGCAATCTAAGCTT
Source organism: Trogon surrucura (assembly GCA_020746105.1). Lineage (NCBI taxonomy): Eukaryota > Metazoa > Chordata > Aves > Trogoniformes > Trogonidae > Trogon > Trogon surrucura. The sequence goes on along the minus strand of CM036618.1, from coordinate 96,534,942 downwards.
ATAGTTTTTCCCTCGTGTGGCATTCTCATGAACTTTAAATGGGAACTGTGCACTCTGATGAGACTCGTGATTTGATTACCAGTTGGTCAAGGTGAAGTAAAGAAAACAACATGTGAAAAATGTGCTTGGTTCAATAGGGTGTAAACTGTATGCATTCTATTTTTTTTTCAGATTAAAAATTCAGAAGTGCTTCATCATTACTCGCTTTAATGAGGGTTATCCAGTAATTTTTACTTACTGTGAGTGAATCTCCCAGGGCAGCAATCACCCGAATATCTGCTGGTCTCAAATTATGAACTAATACACAAAAAAGTAAAGGTAGTGTAAGGAAAAGAAGAAAGAAAGAAAGAAAACTTCAAATCATGACGGTTATCTGAAATTTTCCTTAAAATAAGCATAAAGCATCGGATACAATATTTTAATATTCATGACAGCCTCAGCTCAGACTGACAGACCCTGCAGTGCAGGCATCAAATCAGAAATGATTCTTGATACTATAGCTGGGCATCAGCTACAGTGACAAGGGAAGCAGTAAGATTTCAGTCTTGCATCTGCGCTTAATCAGATTCCTTTTAAGCAGTGGAAATGATTGAAAAGCAGGCACAGCTCCAGGGCCAGCACAGGATGGAAGTTTTTGGACCATCGCAGCTTCCAAGGGAAGACAAATCCCACCCAGAGACAGGATTCCAGGTGGCTTTCTGCTCCCTAGACTGCACTGACGAGGGCCGCTACTCCATACATACACAGTTTTACCACCCCTGCAAATGAAGTACCCAACTACCTCCTGTCTTTTCCGCTGTCACTTTTTTGTTTGTACATGGAAAGTGCAGTTTCATAAGCTTTCACCATACTTGAGGGAGAATTTGCATTTTGCTACACAGCTACTTAGAATCATATAACACACTTACATTGTTCCAAAAAGATCTTAAAAGCCACAGTCAATAGAGTGCATGGCTTCAAAGAAAAGTGAGCTTTTCCTAACTCAACTCAGTTCCTGTTCCCCTTCTATCATCAAATGAAGTTGCTCTACGATAAAATTGTATAGGACTGTACCTGAAACTGGAACTGCATCAGAGGGACTCCAGTCAAAACAGGGCATATTTGTTCCATAAGTCCTCTCCTGCAGAGGCAGACAGGGCAAGACTTCACATCACAGTTGCTATTCTTTAGTCACGATAAACCATTTGTGCCTCAGAGCATTAGATTAACAAATTTCCCACTTGGTATACATCAATCCAGCTCAGGCCTTGCCTGAAGCTGCCCTTTGAAGGTAGGTACAAGCTCAACCTGCTCAGAAGTCGCGTGGCCATAACAGCACAGCGCGGCCCTTGCCTACCTGCAGGGCCAGTTACTTCAGGCTCTGTGCCATGCTGTGTTCAGCTGTGCCACAAACCGTACGCCCATACTCCGAACCAAGTGAGCTTGTATCTTTTTGTGAGAAACTGAACATCCCTGGAACACCTCATCACAAAACTGTACCTTTGCCAACAAGCCATGAGCCTGCCTTCTCAACATGCAGCCACCCACATGCAGCCAGGGATCTGCCCTCCTGGTTCTTTTGGATTGCAGCCTGCTGACAGAAACACCTCCAAGGTGTACTGTTAACAAAGGCTCACTGTCAGTATACCAGAGCAGACCATCGCACAAGACCCAAGGACATGTGTTTGCTCCAGCTCTCTCTAAAGAGCTCCTTAAGCAGGATAACTTGCCTAAGGAAAACATGTCATGTCATGTGTCATCTCCCTTTGCTCCATCTTCGTTTCTTATTAAAAGAGCACAACACAAACATAACACAGTGTTGTTTCTTGCCTCCTAGACCATAGCTACTACCAAATATCAGTGATAGGTAGCATTACCCCATGTAGAGGTCTATATACACCCCGAGTAACAAAACAGCATTATATTAAAATGAGCATTATATTAAAATGAGAGGAGAAATGTGTATTACTATTCCAAATAACATACAGGCTATTTTGAGTGCAGATGTGGTCTAAATACTGTGTTCTGGGACATGAAAATGAACATTATCACCTCCTTCTGCAGCTGCTTGCAAGCACCAAGATCTGCTCAGACCCAGAGTACCATGAAAAAAAACACAAACCAACCACATGGCTGTTTATCTTCATGCATCTGTTGTACTCTAAACCCAGCCAGCAGCCAAATATCATGCAGCTGCTTGCCTACCTTCATAACAACCACAACTATCTCACAAAAAAAAAAAAAGAAAAGTAAAAAAATCCATTGTTCTTCAGTTTTGGTATGGTGTAAATGAGATGAAATCAGACCTACACAGGAGTATCATGCAAATCTGATCTAGTTTCCTCCACAGGAGGTCTAAATGGCCCATTTTCACTATCTTCTTATACCAGGGAAATTAACATTGTTATCCAGATATTTAAAAAAGATTCTTAACAGTGAAGGCAAGACTTACATTAGGCTGGTTGAACCCACCTACATTAAATCACACTCTGTAAAATCCACCAAGGAGAAAATGTGCTATTAAGCATCTGACTAAATAGTCAAGCATGGAAATAAAGAGATGGAGCTTTGTATTTAGATTTCCCAGAGAACACTGTTTAATTAGACTATAACAAACCCTCACCCGCCTGCCTCACTCCCTGGAACACACTCCAACCATATGATGCCAACTGTCCTACTATACCTGAGATGTTTCTTTGGTGTTTGATGTCTCCAGGGAAGATGAGTAGTTACTATTTTTGTATGTGAACAAATATGGATTCTCCTGCAGAGTGAAGAGAATATGTTTACAAGCACTAGTGGAAAAACGGTCAGCTGATGTTAAAGTCTTCTGGCTAGATTTTCCAAGGGAAGAAAATCTGTACAGTATTAATTTTCGAATGAACTTTGCACTAGGTGAAGCAAACCAAGTCAGACCTGAAAATTAAGCCCTGGTATGCTCTAGGCATGGCACCACCTCTTGCCTTAAACCTAACATCAAAACCCCACATAATTCAATTCTTCGATGTTTTAACTGCTGTTCAGTGCAGCTTTTGAATGCCAGTAATATTTTATCACTATGAAATTATTAGAGCTTAAACGCAAAACCATCTATGAACCTGTTCTTCGAAACTGAGATGTCCAGACCCTGAAGGTACTACAGATATCAACAGCTTCAGGGACTAAAATAGTTAAATCTGACAGTGGACAATCAAATCACAGAAAAGTTAAATTACATAAAATACATAGATTCAATTTTATTGCTGACACAGATTTTAATACTGAGAATGCAACCCTGATATCCACAATTAATAAATTCAGATGAACTAGTTATACTTTGAATAAAAAAAAAAATTGACATGGTAAGATTATTTACCTAAATTTTGTCAAAAGTTGTTTTCAGAGTTTCAACTTTATAAAATAAAGAGTGAGACCTTTATGTCTTGTGAGACTTGTCAATGAACTTTAAAAACACTAATTTTTTTTAACAGTGCAACATCTTGGGCAAGTGCACATTCCCAAGAACTTCAGAAAATGACAACAGTATTTGAAAAGTTGGAAATAAAATTTTACAGTAATAAGGGTGGCCTTGTACCTGAGATGGACACTTGACCCGAGGCATTTTTGTGACACTGTAAGACTCCTTCTGTCCAGGTGGCTCCATCTGGAAAGGGAGAGAACAGAGGAATTTTATACATGCTGGGAGGGAGGGAAGAAAGTGAGAGCAGCAGCAAATCAAAGCCTCTAGTGCCTGGAGTTTTCTATCAGGTCCATGTAGAGATTTAAAAATTTGTTTTGCTTATAATATTTATCTACATATAACATACCACATCTATACCTATAAAAGCAAGGAACTGAAAACAAGGCCTCTCACATGATTAGACTGTCATCCCATCATCGTTAAAACAACGACCCACATATTAATTCTGCTCCTGGGAATGCCGATCCTGTAAGTGGTTTGCCCACAAGGCACCGATCTCATACCACAGTATTCAACTGCTTGCAACCAAATTGTCATTTATCAGCTCAGCCACAGTAACTATAGATATGCTGTAGGAGAGCACAGCTTAAATCATCCTCATGATTAGTTTTTACCCCTTATGGTGTGCAGTTTAAACTTTATTGCAATTTGAATAAAAAATTTGCAAGCCGGTTTTACATCCCAGCTGGGCTGGGTATGAGAAAGCAAAGGGCAGGTTGCCACAGCTCAGCTGCCAGGTAACAACTCCTTGCAGCAGTCTGTCCTCCCAGACCTCATCCACCCCATCTTTTGTCTTCTCCCAGGGTGTGAAACCATGCACATAAACACTTGAGAAAAGAGCACTTGAAAGTTATGGCTTTCATATGAAAGTGTAAAGAAAAATACAGGCTTTTGTAGGGGAGGAAAAGTATCTCGGAGCAGACTGAAGCTTTGAATTAAAAGTGGTATTACTGAAACTCATTGGAAAATGCAGTTTTGCATCAGATTATACTCTGAAGGCTTGATTAAGTCTGCATCACTTTACCTTAGAAGCAAAAAGTATAAAATCTCTAACATAAATGGAAAACTAAAAATCTTCCGTTTGGCGATATATTCCTGTTGAATTAACTACTTCCCTTCTGTCTTTTGAACACCACCTTTATGTTCTCCCTCTTCCACGAATTAATTCTGCAAGCTCAAAAACACAGAATATAACCCATTAAGGCTAGACACCAGTCTTCTGGTAGCTGTAGCCCATGTAAAAAAAGCTTGCTAATTTATCTCACCTTACTTACTCTATCATACATGCCAGACAACATCAAAAGGCACACTCCAATTCTGCATGGAGGCTTGATAATATTTGTATTTGTTGGTCGCCTTCTAACAAAATTGGAGAGGAGATGGTTGTTAAAAGTTATGGAGTGATTCAAAACTCAATACTGACAGCCTGAAGTGGTAAATACCACAAAGAATCACTTCACCAGGCACTTTGCTGGATGCTAATCAAGTTGCAATCACACCCAAAGGAGTTGGTCACTGGTTTAGATTCCTCCGTGAATGTCTGCTCAGCTTGCACCACCAGCAGCAACTGCCAGAAACAGCAGACTATGTAAGGAGCAGGATTGAAGGGACTGGAAAATACAATGACAGCCTCAATGTCACCAATGCATTCTGGCCAGGAATATTATATTCTGTTAGGGTTGTTCCAGCAAGGAAAATAATGGAAAAATTCAGAGAAATAACAGAGGTTTACAGTATTTATATCCTTTGAAAGAAGCATTTGAAGAAACAGAATCTGCTTTTTTTAAGAGACAAGAATAAAAGGAATGCCCTTGAAACATGCAAAATAACGAAGCTCAGAGAGAAGATGCATTGGGAGCTGGTACTTTCCCAGCCTTGTAGGACAAAATTAAGTAGCTATTTAATGACATTCTTAAAATATTCTTCTTTCAGCACAGAATCATCCCCCAGAACATGAACTGACATTAGTATTTCTTGGCTAGAAATGAATTTCAAAACAAGTATTAGACACTTGAATGTTGTTGGAAGTTTGATGATGAGAACAAATTTCTCCAGGAGGCAAATCATTGCAGATGTTTCAGAGACACTGTTCTCCCAGAAAAGAGTAACAGCTCCCAGGCAGAAGAGCTACAAGGTCCTGGTCAGCCTGCGCTGTGGTCTGCCAAAACCTCCCCTGAATTCTAGCACAACTGTCATGCAGGCTGGTTAGCACGTGGGTCTGCTCTGGTGCTGCAGTAGGTTCTAATTCAGCGTAAACCCCTAAATGCAGAAGAGAGGCCCAGGAAGCCCGCTGTGCATTTTTGCCTGGTTTCAGTTTCTCTCTTGGTTGCAGGACAGGTTTTTTTGTGATCTGTTCTGTATGCACAAAAGAATCCTAAACACAAGAGCAAGAGTTTCTTGTCTAAGTTCTTTATGCACATGAAAGGAGCTTTGCCCTGGATGCATTTCCAGAGGTGAAATTGTAGGCATTTCCCAAAATTAATCAATTGCGCTCTGTGGTAAATATCAAAGCTGTCCAAGTAAACAATCAACTTCTCTCCGCCTTTCTTTGCTACCCAATGTCACTTAGCTCACTGTCCTCTGATGTGCTTAGCATATGAATCACATTGCTTCCAGACAGCTAGAAACGTTTTGGTAAAATACCCAGCCATGCCCAGAATAAGTCCTTAGCACATGCTAGTTCAGCTTCTCAGCCAGACTGAAGTGCAGTCCTACTGCCAATTAACACTAGATTTTCAAGGTTTTGCCCTTTGGCCAATAAGCAGATAATTCCAAGAAAGAGGCTGGTACCAAGCCTCAAAACAAGGTAAGGGCAATCTGGCAGACAGCAGGAGCAAGGAAACTCTCTGAAGACAGTTCTCGGGAACCTCCTCCTTTTGCTGTTTGCTGCTCAACAAGTCGTGAGGGAAGGGATGTCATTCAGAGGGACCTTGACAGGCTTGAGAAATGGGCCAGTGCAAACTGCAAGAGGTTCAACAAGTCAAAGCGCAAGGTCCTGCACCTGGCTCAGGCCAATCCCAGGCACAAATACAAACTGGGCACAGAGTGGGTTGATTGTAGCCCTGAGGAGAAGGATTTGGGGATGTTGGTAGGTGAGAAGCTCAACATGAGCCAGCAGTGCGCTCATGCAGCCCAGAAGGCCAGCTGCATCCTGGGATGCATCAAGAGATGTGTAACCAGCAGATCAAGAGAGGTGATTCTCCTCCTTTACTCTGCTCTTGTGAGACCCCACCTCAAACACTGCATCCAGTTCTGGTGTCCCCATTGTAAGAGGGACATAGATCTGTTGGAGTGAGTCCAGAGGAGGGCCACAAAGATGATCCAGGGGCTGGAGCATCTCTGCTACAAGGACAAGCTGAGGGAGCTGGGGATTGTTCAGCATGGAAAACAGAAGACCCTGGAGAGACCTTATAACTGCCTTCCGACACCTGAAAGGAACCTACAGGAAGGCTGGGGAGGGACTTTTTACAGAAGTGTCCACCAATAGGACAAGGGGAAATGGATTTAAACTGAAGGAGAATAGGTTTAGACTGGATCTTAGGAAGAAATTCTTCAGTACGAAGGTGGCAAGACTCTGGAATAGATTGCCCAGAGAGGTTGTGGTTGCTCCCTCCCTGGAGATGTTCAAGGCCAGGTTGGAGGAGTCCGTGAGCAACCTGGTCTAGTTGAGAGGTGTCTCTATCCATGGTAAGAGGTTTGGATTAGATGATCTCTAAGGTCCCTTCCAACCCAAGCCATTCTACGATTCTATGATTTTATTTGTAAAGCAGTCAGCATAAACCAGATAATGCTGGACTTTCCAGTAGAACTAGAGTGACCTTCACCAGATGAAGACACTCGTCAGTGCTTTTTATGCTGAATGCATCTTACATATCATCTGCCTTCACATCAGGGCAGGCTTTTACATCACAGGCAGACAAGGAACCAACGCAGAGAGGTGCCTTTCTGATTACTGTCAGCTGTACTAAGAAAATTCCACTAAATCAAAGAGGAGACAGGAAAATTGAGGGGGAAAATAGTCGTGAAGGGAATACTGCCATTCCCATAGTCTCCCTTCAAACCAGTAGCAAGATGTGGTTTTGTCACATTTTGCTCTTCCCTGATATCACCAAGGCTGTCTCTTCTGTAGTGAAACCACCTCACACTGTGGAAAAATACCAAAATAAAGCAAAGTTGGAATTTTTCTCCTTTTTGACTATTCACCTCTGCTGTTTCCACAAATTGCTCTTTGCAGTTAAATGACAAGAATAGAGTAATACACCAAAGAATGGGATGCTGAAGGACAGAAACCAGGCGGCCAAATAAAGTCTGTGCAGAAAAGGGTTAGGGACAGAAGAATGAACCAGAGATAAAATGGAAGGCTATTCTGTTGGCAGAAGCTGTAAATAAAAAAAAACACCATCTGAAGGGACAGAAGAAATTTGTTGCAAGCTCTGTGTAAGAATTTGAGAAGGCGGGAAAGAGATCAGTGCTGAGTTGACTGAGTATGTCTGCACAAGTTATTAAACTCAAGAAAATAAATCCTGTCCCTCTCCCCTTCTGCAAAGCCTGGAATTGGAAGAGGCAATATACCTGTTACAGACTAGGTATGGTATCACAACTCCTTGTAAAGAATATTCAAGTTGCACAGTATTGGATTTTGCATATATTGAAATGAAAAACTTATTAACTTGGGCTAATCTATTGCCACAGTTAGATAGACCTCAGAATCTGAGAAATTTAGTTCAGCTGGCCCCAAACAATTCCTGCTGAAAAGGCACAAAATGGGCACAAACTGGTGTCCCTATGATCCTCCTCCAATTGAAGCATTCATTTTTTGCACTAGCTGAAAACAGATTCAGCACTTCATTTCAAAAATTTGCTGATGGAAAAAATGTGCTTAGCAGTTGTAAAAGGACCACTGTTCACAGTGGATGTTCATATTTTCTGTGGCTTGCTCCTGACTATCTTCAATATTTATAACAGCTAATATCTGAAGAGGATATGTCAGCTGCTTTCTAGAATCTTAAAGATCCTGTTTAGGTGATGGTAATTGTATGACCTAGGTAAACATCTTCAACACTGATGGGGACACTGAGACATAGGCAGTTAATGTAACTCACTCACTTTCTCTAGAAATAACTGCCAGAAACATAGAATGTTTAATTCACACTCCAAGAATCTGACTTTCAGTGTTTGTTTTGTTCACTCAACTAGTGAAACTAATTGCCTAGTAGGACATGTATCTTATCATGGTATCTACTTTGCAATAGAAGAATAGATGTAGGAACTTTGGCATCATCATGGAGAATGTCATAGATAACAGCAAAGGAGATAACTGGATGCAAATGGTTGTTCCAAAGTTAAGTCTTCATCAGTTTATCAATTTTTAACTCTCTCCTACTAACTAAAGTCCCACTGATTTTAACTAAAAAGATAACATCAATGACGCAGACAGTAGGATGAAGTGCACTCTCAGCAAATTTGCAGATGATAGCAAGCCCAGCAGTGCGGTTCACGTTCCTGAGTGATGGGATGCTGTCCAGAGTGATCTGGACAAGCTCGACAAGTGAGCCCACGTGAACCTTGTCAAGTTGAACAAGGCCAAGTGCAGCGTTCCTCACCTGGCTCAGGGCAACCCTTGATGAGGGGAGGAAAGGATTGAGGGCAGCCCTGCGGAGAAGGACTTGGCTGTACTGGTCAATGAAAAGCTAGACAGCAATGTGTGCTCACAGCCCAGAAAGGGAATCCCCTCCTGGCCTGCATCAAAAGAAGCATGGCCAGCAGACCAAGGGAGGTGACTCTTCCCCACTGCTCTGCTCAGACCCCACCGTGGTACTGTCTTCAGCTTTGGGGTCCTCAGCACAGGAAAGACACAGACCTGTTGGAGCAGGTCCAGAGGTGGGCCACAAAAACAGGGAGATGGAACACCTCTCCAGTGAGGCCAGGCTGAAAGAGATCGGGTTGTTCAGCCTGGAGAAGAGAGGGCTCCTTGGAGACTTTATTGTGGTCTTCCCGGGCTTAAAAAAGGGCCTACAGGAAAGATGGGGACAAAATTTTAAGCAGGGCTTGTTGCAATAGGACAAGGAGTGATGCTGTTAAACCATAAGAGGGTAGATTTAGACTGGATATAAGAAAAATTTTTTACAATGAGGGTGGCCCAGACAGATGGCATATGGAAATATTCAAGGTCAGTCTGGACAGGGCTCTGAGCAACCTGATCTAGTGGAAGGAGTCACCGCCCATGGCAAGGGGGTTGGAACATCCTCTTCCTGCAAATCCTGCTTCTTTACATGATCAGGGCAACAACAGAATTAGTACTGGAAGAATTAGCATAAAAGGAAATACGAACATGCCAATCTGCATGGATTTATTTTTAAGTGTGGTTTACTAAAAGGCAGTTGCAGTATAGACTCTCTTTCCATCATGCTTAGGATAATTTGGACAGACACAGGAAGAGCAGGTGCTCTCAAATAAAAGTCATACTAACACGTGGACTGTAAAACAAGCCAAAAAACGTTTCTTTAATGAAATTGGTCATTGCAGATTCTTTTAAATTAAAAAAAAAAAAAGGATTGTGTGTACTTACAAGAAGCATAGTAAAAAAAAAAAAAGTATATTATTTTGAAAGTTTCTAAGTCAGAAGGAATAGTAAAATCAACATCTCATCAAAAATCACTGATATCCAAAAATAATACTCACTAAGTGTAACATCCCACTTTGCTTTGGTGACTCCAAATCCAAGTGCCTGCTTTTTTGTCTCATTTATATTGGAAAGCAAGTCCCATCATTAATTTCAGAATGCAAACCCCTCCAGCTGTACATGCATCCACTCAGTTACACACACAAATGCTGTGTCAGAAGCAGAAGTCCGCAGCAGGAAAGAACTTCCTACAGAATTGGTTGTCATATTCAAGTTTGAGTGGGTTGGAGAGTCCACGTTTCTTTCAGACACCCTCTCCCACCCATTAAAGGGCACCATTTATTGGCTTTCCTCAGCTAGGTAGAACATCCAACTCTTGAGAAAGTGACAGGAACCCCTCAAGTCTATCACCTTTTTACTATGATCAACAGTAGCAAAAGGATGAGAGCTAAGAAGGATATAACATTATCAGACTCATTAGTAAAGCAGGGGGCTGAATACAAAATGGAGTAGACAGAAGAGTATAATTGCTATGATCTCAGGTTAGGATGAGCCTCAGTTGTCACTGTGCTCCACTGTTGGAGGTAAGACTGCCAAAAGAGTCTGTCATAGCTCATTTACTCTCTGTGACTTCCCAAACAGCTACTTTGGAAACCTTTCTAAAAAACTCTTGGTAGTAACTAGCAGCCACACAACAGCAAGATACTTGTCTTAAGAGTGTAGGGCATTTAGCATTATTTGAGAGCTGTCTCTTTGCACAGCTTCCCCTGCCTACTTGCTACTCAAAGCCTGGCTACCAGCCATCCCTGCTAAGTCCAGTAAGCAACAGTGCTTGTGGTACTGCTCACCATGTTGTTCCAGAGGCCCACAGACATGAAAGTATAATCTTCTTCCAGAACTTCCACTTGTGTCTTTGATGTGGTAACAAAACCATCCCTGCCCTGAAAAAGAAAACATTTTGGACATGTGAAAACACTTAAGACTATGGAAAGATGAGATATTCAGCCACAAAAAATCTCAACCTATACAATAATATTCATAGCCACAAGAATATTGTAGAGGTACAACAGAAGATTGGCGAGGAGGACTGTAGGTATGTTCAACCTTTTTGCCCCTGAGGTGTTGGAAAACCCGTACATCACACTAGATTACTGCTTGGCCTTGTGTGCTCGACAAGCAGCACACCCATGCTTAGATAACAGAGGCCTGGTTTAGATACGGGGGTATCTCTCACATTCCTGCCCTGCAAAGCTATTGTGCAAGTCCTGGGAACTCAGGCAGAGCAGCAAGTAAAACATAACAAAGCAGTGGGATAAATACCACAGGCTTTCTCCTTATGCCTGCACTACTGCTTGTCGTGCTGTTAGTGTGACTGCTGCCTGTGTGCCTCATCTGCATGCTGCTGGAAAGACTTTTTAGATCCTCAGGTAGCCAGAATAAATCTATTCTTTGAATTTCAGCCATGGCCCATGGTTGTTCCTGCATCCTGCCTGTTTTGGCCCACACAAATATCAGTCTCTGGTACTCTGTTACAGGCTTGGGAAGGAGTGGCTGGAGAGCTGCCAGGCAGAGAGGGACCTGGGGTGTTGATAGACAGCTGGCTGAACATGAGCCAGTGTGTGCCCAGGTGGCCAAGAAGGCCAACGGCATCCTGGCTTGTATTAGGAATAGTGTGGCCAGCAGGAGCAGGGAAGTGATTGTGCCCATGTACTACCCGGCACCCGTGAGGCCACACCTTGAGCACTGTGTGCAGTTCTGGGCTCCACAGTACAGGAAGGACATCGAGGTGCTGGAGAAGGGCAACCAGAATGGTTAGGGGACTAGAAGGTAAGTCTTATGGAGAGAGGCTGAGGGAGCTGGGGCTGCTCAGCCTGGAGAAAAGGAGGCTGAGGGGAGACCTTGTCGCTCTCTACAACTACCTGAAAGGCAGCTTTAGTGAGGTGGGTGTTAGCCTCTTCTCCCTAGTGAATAGTGATAGGACAAGAGGGAATGGGTTCAAGTTGCTCCAGGGGAAGTTTGGATTGGATATTAGGAAAAACTTCTTCACTGAAAGGGTGGTGAAGCATTGGAATGGGCTGCTGAGGGAGGTGGTAGAGTCACCATCCCTGGACGTGTTTAAAAAAACAGCTGGATGTGGCACTTCAGGAGATTATTTAGTGTCAGGGTGGTGTAGGGCTGTAGGCTGGGCTTGATGATCTTAAGGTACTTTCCAACCTTGATGTTTCTATGATTTCTATGATTTTTATTAAGCCACTTGTTGCTGATCTCAACACACTGCTGGTGTATCTAGACAGAGCAGATGCTGTTCTTTTAAGTGATTGTTGGACCTATCACTGCAAGACAGTAGTGAAGGGACTGCACATCAACAGGACAAGAAGACCGGAGCAACAACAAAACACAAAGACGATAGTGTCATACAGGAGATCAGGGAGACACACAGATGTGATCACAAGTGATTTGGAATAAATAGCACTTCCTCTAGCTAACATTTAAACACATTTAAAAAGCATGCAGGATTTGACTTAAGAGATCATGCTTATTTTAAAATGAAAGTAACTCTTGGAATAATTTGGAAGATTACACGTGGTGGCCTGCAGGTGTATCACAAATCAGAAGAAATAAATAATCCACCTATGACATAACATGTCATTTAAGGCAATAACAGAACAATTTAGTAAGAGAAAAATGTAAGTTGAAAGTCTGCCATTTGCATGTGGACCAGTCATGAACAAAACAAGCCTGGCATAAGATGACCCAGCAGCAAAAAATTTTTGCAACACAGCAGACCTCAACCTTACTGGAGGACAAATTTCTTCTCCAAGTTCACTTTGTTCTGATACTGGCCTGAGCTAAGGGGACCAATGGAATTATCACAAATTCAGGGAGATGTTATGATGCCCAGGAACAAGACCACGACTCACCACTAACCCATTTTACAGATAACTGCCTGATGTTACACGCTGGCTTTTGATACGTTGCTCTGAGTGAACCATTATCTGGGTAATAATATGTTTCCTCTTCACTGCCAGGTCTCAGACAGCCTTGACCTTTGAACTTCCCTTTAAAGATAACTTATGGCAGAATCATGTCTGACATTCCAGGCAACATTCACTCAGCACTAGATATAGCAGATACAAAATCTGAACAAAATTGATTCCCAGGTTCCCAGTCTGCATTAATCTCATTGCAGGGAGGTAACTCTACTTTTCAACACTGTTTACAAAACCTTTATCTTCCCCCCCCCCCACCAACCATGTTTAAACACTTCTTGTAACCCACTTTTTGCCTTTGTTGCCAAACACACATGAGCATAATCAGCGATGAATATACTGGCCACTACCAAGATGTGGAAAAATTAGCAGCATTGACAATTTCTAAATACTCGTGACTTAATCTACAGAGGCATCATGACTTAATATCTCCAGAAACACTGCATGCAAAAACACAGGACCTCTGACTGATGCCATTTGCAGCAAACTCCACTCCAGACTTCTATGTCCGTGTGCCTGACTACCTTTGTCTTCTAGAATTGCAAACTACACAGAAAAGAGTCATCTGAACATTGCACTCAGTCTCAGCAGACACAATTCTGAAATAATGAAGCAAATCTGGTTTACTCACCAGTATGAGCTGCAGATTTCTTTTGGGGAGAGAAGACTGAAGAACAACAGTGAAGTCATCCTTTTGATCAAATCTTCCAGACTCCAGCAGTTTTTCCCAAGCATCCTGAATAGAGAACCATTTAATCAGATGAGCTATCAGCTAGAGAGTGTAACATATGTGCAATTTGTCAGGGCTTAAAGTGAACTAGGATTATCTCCATCCATAACAAACCATAATAATAAAATTCTGTAATCCAGAACAAAGACGGTAATTTAATGAAATCTTCTTACACAAAAATTGAAAACTCCTTGTGGCTATGAGAAAGCTACACTGATTTGCCAAAATTTTCTTTGAAAGAATAATAAGTTAAACAAGGCAACGAAATGCCATGTTTATTGTATCCCCATAATTTTTACAAGGAATCTTAGCACAACCCTTTGTCTTAATAGAAAGTTTCTCTCTTCTAAATCACGTGGCAGGTTACTGGACAAGATGGATCATTTCTCTGGCAGGCTATGACAAATCCTAGGTTGTCAAAACCTATATAGTCATTAGAAATTTCAAGAGATACTAAGATCGTTCAAGTGTAAAGATAACTTATCTCCAGTGTTCCTGATTTAAGAAATGCTGCAGACACGTGATAAAAAGGTTGTTAACTTCCTCATTGCTATTTTTCCCTTAACTCCTCACTTCAGTCCAATCTGGAAAATGAATAGACATATCTAGCAATACAAGAGTGAAACAATGCAGAAGATGCCATACCTGATAGGACCATCTTAATATGTTATCATCTAATGTGGAGTGTTCACCAACACAATTGCACTGATTCCTGCCTTGACTGCTGCAGAAAAGGATGAAAAACATGAAAGGCATTATGAATTTCTGATAAGAGAGAAGCATGAACTCTTTTAGAGAAAGCTACATGGAACACCAGAATTTTTGATATAAAAATAGAAAGATACATATTTCCATACCCAGAGTTTTGTGTTGCTTTTCTATTTGAAATGGGATTCGGATGATAAATATGCCAGACTATGATTAGTGCAGGGTCTCACAAGATAAGTGCTTGCTCAGGCTTCAGGCAGCTGCTGCACTAATTTTCAAACATTTCCCTCTCTATAGTCACACAGGAAAACTAAACACACTCTAAATACTTCCACAGGAACTTTTGCCTTAGTATTTGACAACCAAACCTGCATCTAGAAATGCAGGTGGAATCTCAATGCTGCAAAAGCTTATATATGCTAAAGGATGGCCAGACACTGTCAGGCAGCTAAACAATCAGCCCAATTTCTGGCCTGCAAGGTGGGATTTGCATATTGCATATTTCTGCAGCTAGTTGGAGAGCTCAGATCTCCCAGGGGTATAGACAGGAACAATATAAGATACATTCAAGATCAGTCTGGTTCAGGAAAAATATATCCTTAGTTGAAAATGCCTGGATGGAGTGGAATCTGAGAAACTTTTTTGTGGGGTTTGCAGATGTAAGCAATAAGTATCTGTCAAGATCAGACTGTCTCTCTGTTTCACAGAATCCTATCTAAACACATAAAATAGGAGTTTACCGTTAAAGTGCTTTTATCACTGCTGGTAAGTGAAAGAAATAAGAACTCAGCACCAGAATCTTACCCAAGCCTGACAGAACAACCCCATAAAATACATTCAGAGAGTTACATGCATGAAAATGGGTTTCACACACTACTTTTAGTGCAAACAACACTTCTGGTTAGTAAGAAACTAATAACAGTAGGAATAAAGGAAAGAACTTTAAATAAGGGAAGGAACTTTAAATCCCTAACATGTCCCAGACTTCAATGCCTAAAATTAGGTACTGGCATTAGTCTGGGAGCATCAGCTACCATTCTCCTCTTAGACATTTGAGACTTCGTTTTTTGGTATGGGTTTATGTTTTTCTCTCAAAGCACACTTCAAAATGAGGATTTAATAGCCAAATGCTGAGGCCCTTGTATGTGAGGCCATCTAGGCCTGAGGCTGAGATGAACTCAGGAGTTTACCCAACAGTAGAGTAGGAGGCTTGTTTGACTAGATAAACACAGCTACAAGAGCACACGGACGAGAAGAAAGCAAGTTGCCTTAAGTTGAAAAAAAAATATATAAATTCTTTGGAGGAAAAATATTAGATCTATCTAATTTTATTTCTTATGGCCTTCAAAACACAGCAAGGCCCATATTCCTAAATCCATCTTTTCTACTCCTTATCTACTTGTCTCACATTTTCCCCCTTTGTTCCTGTGCAGGAGAAATAAACTAGAATGCTCCATACATTTGATTTTGACAAGAAAAGCTTCTCCTCTGCTATACTTGTTGTTAAACACATGCTGATGGAACACCTCCTGTGTTGTATATATGCAAAGATTATGAAACACTTCAGGATGACTATATTAGTAGGTGTGGTGTCTTATGCTACAGGCACAGAAAAAAAAATACTGTGGAGTAATATAGAGCGTAATCTCGTCAGCTGTAAGCTACTCCCTCATAACTGTCCATGTGCACACTCCTACTCCATACTAAATTGGGACATAAGCTACTCACACTCTTGTTACAAGGTATTGAGAAAGGGAGACAGATTAAAGCATTTAGGCACACAGCTACCATAAGGAACTGACAAGTTGGATGTTCGCCATCCTACCATACCCTAAAGCACAAGTAGTAGTTTTCACATAGCCTTAACAAAGTGCTTTAAGACCCACTGTTTCTTTGGTGAGCTTCATTACCTAGAAACTTAAATTTTTAAAGAGCCTTCAGAGTCTTTGACTCGAGAGTTGCAGGGCAGAAGTCGCATTTACTAAAGAGCTGGAGCTTCGTAGATTGTGCAGTGTTGTGACCATCATCACTGGGACTGGCTGGGATGGAGTTAACTTTCTTCACAGCAGCCCTCATGGTGCTGTGTTTTGGATTTATGGCTGAAACTGTTGACAACAAACCAATGCTTTGACTGCTGCTGAACAGTGCTTGTACAGCTCTCTCTTTTCCCCACTACTCTTGCTCAATATTTAAACATATGCTATCCAACTTGGTAGGATTAAAAGCACTTATTCTTCCTGGTAAAAATAGGCTTTGCAGAGAAAGTTTTTCAGAAAGAAAGTGGAGACCTAAGAAAATCTTTGCCATACTTTTGTATTAAGAGCAGAAAAACTGTTCAAAAGAATCTACCTTAGTTGTGAAGTCAATATGTATACATAGCTATGTGTCTGAGCACTAGCAGGACACAGTGTCAAGAATTTAAAGAAACCTCTGTTACCTGACATTATTGTGATCTTGGCATGCAAGAGAGGAAGTTGTGAGCTCAGTGGAATCCACCAGATTTATGAAAGCCTTGGGAACCTGCAATAATAAAGCAAAAATTGGTCACATTATATTTGCAATTAAAGATCAGCAGGTAGTGATAAAGGTAAATTATGCTTACAGTATCACATGTTATCACTTGCCTGCATAAAATCAATGATCTAAGTCTTTGCCAATTCTATCGTGAACCCTACTCCAATGCCTGCTATCTAGAATAATGTTGATAACCATTCACAATAACCTCTCGACTGAAAGCCAGCAATTCTGAAGTGGCCACCAGCCAACTAAAGTGAACTCAAACTAGGAACTAGCATTTTTGTGGCAACAAACCAATGCAAAGCTGGGGAGGAAATGTCCTGTATAAAAGCACAAACGCTTGTGCATCCTGCCTCATCTCCCCCCAAGCTGAAAGCAGCTTTCTATTTACATAATGATATTTATTTTTTACAAGTGCACATAAACAGATTCTGGAAATAATGGAGAGAATCTGAAGAGAACGTGTAGGTGGAACTTCACCCATACTCAGTCGTTGAAGTCAGTCTGAGAAAAATAGGTGGTTGTGGCCTGATGCAGTCGAACTGTAGCAGGTTTAGAATACCCCTTAGGCCTTCAATCCAGCAAGACAAAATTTTGGAAGATACTGTTGAAATACTTCAGATAAACAATTAATAGTCTGCTTTAGTAGTGATATATCTATTGTCTAGTCTACTACTCATTAGTAGAATAAGAAACAGTGCAGCCCATTTCCCACAAACCATCCTAGATAAGCAGATAACTCGTAGCTCAGCCGGCTAGAAAACCTTTAGAAATTCCAAGATCTTAAAATGAACACATAATAGGAAAAAAAAAAATCGTTAAAAAACCCCAAATCATTAAACCTGTTTTTAATTGGTGTTTTCCCTGTTCTGTAATAGTCACCAGGAAGTTAGCCTGTACACTGCCTATGTAGGTCAACACATCCAGTAATTAGGTATCAGTTATTTTCACAAACCGCCCTGTTTGACTTTCAGACCTAGACAGACGTACCCCATTTTTTACAGAAATAACTCAAAAAAAACCCCAAAGACTGGGTGGTACATCAGCTTGTGTTGCAAAACAAAGCAGTTACCTGACACTCCTTGCTGTTTGCATGCATCAGATTTTTAAAAGCATGAGTAAAACACTTGGTGACAATGAATGGAGTCAGTAGGTTGGAGTCAATGAGATTGGTGTTCTAAGTCACCCAAACAGTGGTACAAAACCTAATCCAGTAAGGGAGACTGGAAAAATCAGCAAAGGATCCAGGTATTCAAAGCTGATTAATAAAACTTACATTTTCATACAAAAAATCCAAGACATCTTTAAGTTTTTCCAGGTTGTCCAGTATGCAGTTTTTCTGCAAATGAGATGAGAACTGCCATTAAAACTAGTAGAAAAAACAAAAGTCATCAATTTGCCAAAAGTCACAAACCCTGTGCATTGAGCTGTGGACTGAACGGTTACGAACAACCACTATATGCTGGATTCAGCCTTAGTCTGCACCGTGAAAAAAAACATGGAACTAGTTTTGTAGTTTATCTGCCTGTAATTAGACAACATATACCAAAAAGAGACAAGAATAGGAAAGAAATTATCTTTAGACTTGAAGGGGGAAAAGAGCTCTACTAAGGCATCTCAGACTTGGGATCACTAATTAAGTACAGATGTTTATAAACACAAATCACATCATGTGCCAGCAGCTTACATCACTGAATAGAGTCATTCCAGAATCCCAAAACTAGTTACTGCTTTGGTTCGCTACGGCAGAGAACAAAGTTCAGAAAAGTGTCTTGAGCACCTGCCTTGATGGCTAAAACACCCCAATAAAAGCTTACCAGTTGTGTGGAGGCACAGGAAGAACATGGGTTTTCAGCACTAAAAAAAATCGTGATCAGTTTCCAGTCATTTTGGAAGTCCACTATCTGGGAGGAAAAACAAAAAATTTGAAGGAATAGGATGATAAGAGATCAAATTTGTGTTTTCTTTTCTCACACAAGATTTGCTGTGGCTTTAAATTAGCTAGACTGAGCCGTAAGTACTCCATGGCTCAACTCTGGCCATTCTGATCACTTCCATTTGACAATTCATTCAGCTTTTCCCTAGAGGAGACAGCAAAAGGATGGTTAGGCAGCCGATGCTGCAATTAAAGCTGAACACACACCTATGAAAAGCTCAGAATAGAGCCAAAATTGCTGCTGCCATTGGAGAGTCTACTGGAGAAGATGGGCATGCACAGCTTACCACAGAGCTTGATGCTTCTTTTCATCACTGTTGCAGCTTGCTGACTCGGTTAATGTTCCTGAACTTCTGAGGCTGGGTCACACTAGCGAGATGAAGGCTGGAGCAAAAATCTGAGATCTAGAGCCCAGCTCAGCTATGCTATATTAGGCAGTTCTTACCAATCCTGAAGAGCGTTGGTTAGAATCACTCAGTGGCACAAAAATGTATGCTAAAGCTCTAAGTGATAATTCAAGCTCTCGCCAGCATCAACCACTGATATTAGCCAAGGCCTATCTAGGCCTTTACTATCCTTTATGACATTATGATCCTAAAAGACCAAGAGGAAACTGAAGAGACAAATACTGAGAAATATTATTTTGGGTTGGCTTCTCAGAAACACTGGCACAGTTACGGAGTGTAGCTACCAGAGGTCTCACATCCTTATCCAGCAGAAACCAAACATATTGGCTCTCCTACCAGGCTCTTCAGCCACTCTGACAAAGGTAAAGTATGTGGGATAATTTCAAAAACAAAAGTCTGTACTTAAAAGGTACAGAATTGATTCTTGTATATAACAGAAAGACCAAAGTCTCTTAACCTCAAAAAATGGAATTTTCTATTTTTGAAGATTTTTTTTACTGCTGTTTAAAGTCTTTAATCACATTTGTCCCCTTTTTCTGTTTCAAGGCCAAACTTTCTGAATTGTCCTGTTCTTTAAACAAACCTGATTCTCTTTCATGAGCTTCACCATTTCTTCAGCTTGATGCAGGAGGTCTCTGAAAAGCAGAAAGGAAAAAAGAAACTAAGGAGGCATCAGTAAGGGTAAAGCTTTGACTGATTTTTTGTCATTAAATAAAACAACATTTGAGACTTCAGGTGGGATTAATTTTTTCTCTCCTAAATGTGTCAAGATGAGACACTTGTCAGTGCTACAGAGAGCTTGGGGTGATTAGCTCATATTCAGGCATCTCACTTTCAGACACATGCACTTACATGAAAATGGCAGGCACAGCTTGCTAGGCATGCCTCTAATTCTATTTGAGCCAAAAGTTTGTTTTCCTGCTATAAACAGGGAGACCTGATGTTAAACCAGGCAATCCAGACCCCAAAGCTCACAGTGGGCTTCGTTTCTCCTGCTTCTGAGAGATGACAATTGAGCCACAGTGGCAGGGTCTGCCCTGGAGCATCTGTGTAGCCTCTGCCAGTACTGAACATATTCTGTATTCAATGAAGTGCTCCAGAATCAAAGGCTTCCACCGCCACCTTGCCAGCTGTAAATCAACTGCCCAGCCCCAAACCCCTCAGACTTACATGGCTTGACTGTCTGATGTCACTCCCTTTGTGGCAGGTGGAGGAGTCTGGCATAGGACCGAGGGATTAAAACCGCTGATGAGAGCTGAATGACATATGAAGGTTAGGTGATTTCTGTATACAAGGGACTGCTACTCTGCCATTTCGCTATAAACACAACAGGACTAAAACAGCCAGAAAATGTAAAGTCTGAGAATCTCTTGGCAGGCACAAGAGGTACACCCGAGCTCCTCTGCAGCTGTTCTTGCTGGTTTTGCTCCTTGCCTTCTGAAATGGAGGTTTGACATCTGAGATTGCCTCCAGATTCAGGTCAGAAACCTCCATCCCCATCTCTTGTATCAGCCATAAGTGGCATAAGCAGATTTGAATACAAGCATCTGCAGAAATTAAGCTGCTGGGAAGGGTTACCCAGAGGCAGCCTCCTGAAGCACTAAGGAGTTGTCAGGTTTTAAACTCCTTTCACAGGGAAACGGAGGTGACATTGAGACACTAAGAAGACTTGGAGGAGATGAACCAGGAGCTATCCACTACTCAGCTCAGCATTTCAGTGGACCTGAAGGCTTTACTTGCAACACCCTTGAAGTAAGTCAAGGCTGCGTTCAGAGCAAGCTGGCACCACAAATGATAAATTCATGTGTGGTACATCTATGGCAACCTCAGTGTAAATCCTGAGCATGTGGCAGTGTAGAGAATGCCAGACAGGCAAAGCCACATGTGATTTCACTGGGCTTGCACAGGCAGCAAGCACACACCATCAAGGACTGTGGCATTGGTAGCAGTAGCAAAAATCCCTGTAGGGCATGTAAGACTCTTGCAACAGTCTGCGGCACCCCCGTCACCACTATTTGTCTACCCAGTTGGTCTGTTTACAGCATAGATAACACAGCCTGGCTGTACTCATAACCCCCAAGTAAACCATCCCTCAGGCTTTCCTTTACACTCCTGCAGGGTGCTTGTGCTGCACCTGCTCTGCAGCCCAGCAAAGCCCTGCAGCTCTCGCCAGCATTCTGTTCAATCAATTTGCTTGAGTTTCAGTGTGACAGCAAGACGCACCTGCTAAAGTTTCCACGCTTACTTCAGAAAGGCTCTTTCCTGTGCTGTAGAAAGGGAAGAGAAAACAGGAAGTTGCTGTTATTTCATTTCTCAAAGAAAAATTAGATTACAGCACTGCCTCAATTTCTTATTAGCTATGCTACAGCTCAGAGTGTATATTCATGGCAGCTGTTGAAATTAAGAATGGGGCCTTTCTTTCCCCAAAACTGTCATATCATCAGCTATTGCTGAGTAAGAACACAGTCTTAGATATCAATTTTCATTTTTCTATACACTTTGCATGTTGCAATAATTGTTCTTATGCATATGTACAGGTAATGCAGGGACCTCACTGTGTGCACTCACATACAAGTGGACACAGATGTTTGTGCAACCATTTAAAAAAAAATAGTCTTTAAACTTTATTTGTGAAGAGTCAAATCCTCATCTGCAATGCTATGACTCAAAAGAGCAACAGAGACTTGTATCTTCAAGGTCTGGGCACATGTTCACTCACTCTTTTAGATCTGCTAGGGGCACATGAAAGAAGAAAATGGGGTAAGTTTTGTCCATGAAGCACTGGGAGTTATTCAAGAAGAGGACAGGATATCAGGACACTAGGGTTCCTTCTTTGCTTGAATAAATCCCTGATTTCTAGTCTCTAACTAGTGGATGATGATATTTAATACCTAGGATTCATCATGTAGCAATGATTTTTAAACAAGATTATTGCAACCCTAAGGTAGTTCTATATCTTGCATAAATACAAATAATTTCTGTTAACTAAGAATTGAGAATGATCCAGTGCCTCAAAATCCTTCATGTTTTACATAGGCTTTCTGTCCTCTTCTCTAGAAACAAGTATGAATTGCTTGAGCCTAATTCCTGCACTGTGATACCATATAAATTGGTATCATGACACTTACACTACAACAATTCATTGTTACCTTTGGAGTAAATCCTCATGATCTACACCAGATCCTGGTTTCTGTAAACAAGGAAGCAGTAAGAATAGCATTAAGCAAAGGGTAAAGTAGGTCTACATACACTGTTCCCCCACCGCATTCTATTCCTGTTATAGAGAGCAGTGTTTTCTACATGCTCTTCTCCATCGTGTTGTAGTTACTCACAGATTTAAATCATTTTCCAGAGCTTACTTATTACAGCATATTTTCATAGCTTGGTAATCCTTTCTTAGCCACCACTTTCATTAATGAATTTATTACATATGACTGAAATTAAAATCTCACTAATTGAACTCAGAGTCAGTCAAATGAAATGGTGTTCCAAAACAAATATCTCCAGATCAACTCCTTTTCAATAAGGAGGAACTTCACTGATTTCGGAGAGTCTGAGAAGAGAGTGATAGGGATGCTGCTCTAGGAAAGTAGACATCCCTTAAAAGAAGGTCATATGTATGTTTTCTGTGGCACCATCCTCAAGCAACAAAGACATTGGCACAAAAAAAAAGACTGCTCTAAAGGGCCATGCACTGGATATGGGTAAAGCACCTTTGCATTTAGGACATTTACTTTCTTCCAAAGGAGGTACTCATAAGAAGTCCAGGAGTGCTTATTTTCTAATGGAAAGCTTTCATCTCAAGGAAAAACACCACGACTTGATGAATACCACCTCAAATTTGTAAGATGTTTTGTGATAAGGGAGAATTTCCACCATTTCTTCACAGTTGTAGACCCTGCAATGGCTACTGATTTTTACCCAACATGCATTTAAACACTTCCTCAAAGCTTGGGAATTGTGATTAAATGCTTTTAATAGGGCTTCAAATCTATTTCAGATATTCACTTCCAACTGTTAAGATAAGTAAAGGTCATCTGAATCTGTCTGTATTAAAACAGGCAGAAGAATTTTACCCAGTGATTTGCACACCAGAAACATACCTCTGCGATTCTTCTGGAGCTAGATAGGAAACCAGTCTCTACAGAAAACATTCCAACAGGATGGAAAAATCTACCACATTTCTTGATAATTTTTTCTAGTGGTGTTCACCAAAACTATACTTTTTTCCAGTTTGAATTTTCCCAGCTTCTTCTTCCAGTTATTTGATCTGTTATGCTCATTGTCAGGAAAACCCAAGTGCTCTCATCAAATATCACGGTTCTTTGCAAGAGCACTGTGATCACATTTCCTCCTGCACAAAGTCAGCTGGATATTTTTAGACTCAGGGTATACTGGAACACTGAACAGCAGGTATTTCCAGTCATTTTTCACCAGAAGCCTTTCATGCTTGTGGAAAGATTCAAGTCCTGAATGCCCCAAATGGGACCCCAAACTACATCATCAGTTCACTTCATCATCACAGTGGAGGAAGTGGGTCACGTTCAGCACGTTTCCTGCTTGTACTTACTCTTTGCAAACTTCCTATTGCAGTGACTGCTTTAATGTCAGCTGGTCTCAGAGCATGAACTGCAGAAAAGTGAAAGACTCAAGGCTAAAAACAAGCAGCAACTTTGAAAGAAAATGATGTTCACCAGTATATTAAAACATAACAAAATTGATTAAAAAGTAGGAAGTTTGCATCGATTGTTTTGACTGGCAGTTTTAAATTAAGTCAGAAAGAATGAGCAAATTTACTCATATGTTCAGTAAATACTTTATATGCTTAAATGCACTGAAATGCTCATTCATCAAGCAAGAAGACATCATAAAACACTGCTGTGAATAATTTAAGTAATAGTGGCATCCTCAATTAGCAGATGAAGAAACTAAGGTAGAAAAGTAATTATGAATAGGATGAAAAAAAATAAGGAGTTTGTAGAGCCTACCTCCGTTTCAGTCACATCCCACACAAAGACATCCCTCAAACAGTTGATTTCTCCCCCAGTCCTTTCTCAAATAATTTCAGGAAGGAAAGCCTCTACAAGGATAATATCAAACACGAACCTGAAGATGAAGGGGTCTTGGGTGACACTGTCTGCTCACATGAAAACTGGAATCTTCTTAGAGCCTTTGACACAAGCAAATAAATACAGTTGATTGCTTAGATTTAACCCTTTGTGGAAGGAGGGTCCTATGGTCTCCATTCTCGCGCAGTACCAAGCTCTTACTCATTAACAGCAATTTAAAGAATAATTACACCTCTGCTAGAAGTACTTGAAACTTTTGGCTCAGTTTTCTTACTGATTGCCACAGAGCTGGGCCTAAGCAAACAATGAAATGTGCCAAACACATGTTACATCCATGGCTGCAAACAGCGAGTGCTTAATCTGGAAGAGGTCGCGAGGACAGCTGGTGCACATGTCTTCATATACCAGGGGGCACCCAATGGACACAGCAAAAACCTACATCTTCAATACACAACAGGAAAGGCAGAATGAACCAGTTCTGGGGCTTTGGCAACTGGTAAAATTCCCAGGTGATCACAAAAAGCTCTGAAGAGGGGAAAGAAAAGAGCTACATTTGGGAGAAGGATGTGAGTGACATTATTCACTCAGTGTGAGAGACAGCTCAGTACTACTAGGAGCACCATTTAATGCCCTCCCACACCCCGCCTGTAGCTATGGCCAAACATCTACTACTTGAAAGAGAGATGAAAGAAAATCCCTCCGGGGTTACTTGGCCAGGGCTTCCCTTATCACCCCTGGAGGTGTTTAAGGAGAGGCTGGATGTGGCACTTAGTGCCATGGTCTAGCTGTTGCGATGCTGTTGAGTCATAGGCTGAACTTGATTGTCTCAGAGGTCTTTTCCAGCCTCAACAATTCTGTGTGATTCTATGGCCATGTTTGGCTAGCTGACCATCACTACTACCATAAAGGTGAAATCTGTATTGTGACAAGGACCACCACCGTCCCCACACATCCCCTGTCCCCCAGTTGGAGGACTTTGACAGTGCACACGCTTTGCACCATTATAGCACGAGGAAGAATTTCATCTTGCATTTCTAAAAGAGCAACAGAGCATCTAGGAACAAGTGCTAACCACAAGCAATTTACGTACAGGATGTGCAACCTAATAACAAACATTGCTCAGAGAAACTTCTATTTCCTGATTAGCTACTGTAATCTTCCAGCTGCAACATCACATTGCTGAGTCATTTATTTTGCATTTATTCTTTGCAGAATCAAACTGTTTAGAGCACCAAGCCATATTTTTTTCTTCTGCCTGCCTCAGAGGAAGCAAGAGTTAGAGAAGCAATGATAGGTATTGAAAAAAGGAAAAAAGATAAAGCTGCATTTACACTCTACCTTTAGTTTCCCCTGGTCCTCCAGATGTTCCGCATTACCTTAAAAACATTACAAGAATGAATTGTGCTATTTTTTTCACCTTAGAAAATAATTTCAGAAGACTTAGTATACCTAAAACCACAGAATTCTGACAGGAACAATCTTTCTCCTCTGCTCTGCTTTCCAAAGGTCGGGCTCATTCCAACAACCAAATGTATTTACTTAGTTTTTGCCATACTAGAATCAGCTTTTAGTTATTATAAGCAGGTGACATCTCTTGAAATTAGCAGAGTACGATGAAGTCATACACATAGGTGATGAGCTGCTTGTGGATCTCCTCAACTAACCTTATCCTCCACAGGTCTTTTTTACCTTTTTTCTTTCCTTTTCAGCAGATTTCATACATTGTTGTAGTTTTATTCTGTTCAAACTGAGAGTAATTTGAAAATGTACAAGGTGGAACTCCTCAGAAAGGAGCAATTTACATTAATCTACATCTTTCACAGAGAGCAATATCAACACTGTTGTGAGTTTGCCATAGTGATATAGAAACAACCGTAATTTCTTCTCTTAGTAAAGAGTGTTGACAGACAAAATAGCCTGTGGAGCCAGAAGGCAGGCCTGTAGTTGTTCCAGTAAACATTATTTTCTTTGCTTGAGTACACACTTCGATTTATACACATAGATTTTGGTTTACCCTAAAATCTTCACAAAGGTAGCCACAAAGTCTGGGTCTCAACCTCAGCAGAGTTTCAAAGTGTGCTCTCAGCTGCCCCTGCTTGCCACACTAAAGCCACCAACATCCAGCAAGTCTTGTAACAAATCTTGCCATGTTTAGAATAATTGTCCTTTAACATCCAGGACCTATATCCAGAGCATTTAATCCTGTTGCATACTTGTGCTTGTACACCTTCCTCTCCATGTCAAAGGCAGAGGAAACAACAGAGCCAGCTCAGCCTAACAGTAAGATAGACATTTGCGTAGGGCAGCCGGCAGCGCTCACGCTGCAGGGAGGTGATGTGCCCAGTACGAGGCTTTGGGCAGCCCCTGAGGACCAAGTACCAGAGCAGGCAGAGGTCAGCAGGGTGGCAGAAAGCCACTGCTACTCCCCATGACCACGTCAGTCTGTCTCATGAGCCTACATGACCATCTTCAACAACAGTCAGCAACTTCCATACATCTGTGATTTGCTTGCCTTTTTTTTTTTTTTTTCCTCCACTTGGGTTGCAGCCATGAGCATTTGCAAATTTATATTTTTTTTACTCTACTCGGTAGAAAGTTGAGACAGTTGCTGCCTGGCTGTTGTGTGACATTTTATTTAAAAGCATCCTTGTTCAGTCTGTATTTTTAGACAATGCATTACTCAGGACAATAACCATAATCCCAGCTCTGTTGTTTGAGATACTGGAGGCGGGCACAATGAAGGACTTGTCTGCATCACATAAATCTGTTGCAGAAACTCAGTATCTTTGAGAATTTTAACACTAATTTCAACTACGTTTGAGAACAGATCTACAGGTTACATTGAAGAAGAAAAAGGGTGCAATCACAGTTCCAGGGACTGGGGAGCCAACGGGGCAGGGAATGATCTTTCAGTATTTCAAAGATTTGAGAATGGCTGTACTGTGTGAAGCTGACATAGGTTTTCTGCCTCTTACAATATCCAAATGAAGATTCTTAAGGAAAGAATAAGGAAAATGCAGTTATACTTCCATGCTGTATCCTCTCAACTGTCCATGCTATTGGTCTCCCTCAGCAAGCAATTACTTTATGTTGAAGAACTCTCCAGGACCTTTCTTCCATGTATTTGCCTGCTCTTCACGTTTGTTCTTCCCCTCAAGTTTTGTGGCAAAGGTGCTTCATCATTTAAGTACATGTTGAAAAAAAGTACTTTCTCATTTGTTAATAACTTGATCTGTTTCCTTGTTGTTCTTGTAAACAGCATTCATGCTGTGTTTCCACAAAACCTATCATTTTGCATATGTCTGTATGTTCTATCATATACCTATCAATCCTTCTTCCAAGCTGAAGAGTCAGTCTATTTGATCTCACATTGAAGTTGTTTCATAAGCCTGAGCACTTTTCTGCTTCACTGTCCTCCCAGGTTTTTCGACATTTTGGGGGATAAAAAGTCTAGACAACTGACAAGATGCAGGTGATGTGTGGACCTATACACAGTAGAAGAAAAGTGCTTCCTATGCTGCTCTCTCCTGACTCCTGAAATTGTTTGTGTCTGGCTGTTCCTAACACTGAACTGGTATCTTCAGACATCTATGTTCTGTGACCAAGGAGTATCTAATTCAGAGTTCACCATAGCACACACATAGCTAAAGTAATTTTTCCCCATGTATAGTACTTTCAAGTTTTCATTCTGAGCATCTTGAATAGTTTTGTATCAGCAAGGTAAAGTGCCCCATTATCCAGATCACTTCTGAGTACGTGAAGAGCCCACATCCCAATGCCGATCAGCATGAGCCTCTGCAGATTCACTCTCCCCTCTTCTCGAAGTTTGAAAATTTGCAACCTGATTCTTCAGTCCCCAGGGAAGCTCCTTTGTTATATCATGTTTACCCTGAGTCAGTTCACTCAGTTCTTCACACTGCTATCACCAGTTTGCCTAGTGCAGGAGACAATCCTGCTGCTTTTCCACAACTACCACTGCGGTCTTCCAGATCCTCTTAACATGGAGCCCGTTCCACCAAACGGTTTCACATTTGCCATCTTCCACTCCTGACACCAATAGCAGTTCAAGAAATAGTTTGCACCACAGTTAATACAATGGAGTGTTCCCCCTTGTCCCTTGTGCTGAAGGGCTCTAAACACAAGACCTTTTTTAAACTCATATTCAGAGGACACCAGGAAAAAAAAAGAAAGAAGTTTTTCTACTGGGCTTCAGCTTTCTTGTATACATCAGTAAGCCCTACAGACTCCCTGTTTCAGATGTATTTGAAAAAGGATTTACTAGGGCTTTTTCCCTCAACAGTGATTCAGTGTTTCCCCTTGGATTAATTTTTGACTTGGCTGAATAGAATTTTAACCTTTTTAGTTTTCTTAGTTTGCTTTGGAATCATGCTTTCCATAGGATAATTTTTTTTAAACTCCTATTGCTCTCAGTTACTCCCTTACTCTACTGTTTAATAATGCTAGGTTTTCTTTTTAGTGTTCTCAACACCTCAAAAAAAAAAAGTATATGTCTAACAGTTTTCCCAAAATTCGGGAGAAAGAGTCTGCTCCTTCCTCCTTTGCTCTTACAGTCAACCTGTTTCAGCTACTAATTCTTACAGGCTGCTATCAATCAACATTTTTTCCTGAATCAAATTTTCACAGGAACTGCAGTTACCATCCATCTTTTCCCCTAAACTAAAAAGTTCAAGTGTGATCATTTCTTCCATTTATTTTGGGAAGCAAAACTTCTTAACAGTTAGTTATTTGTCAGAGCATGTTATAATCCTCTGAAGTTACTTATCCTCACAGTCTACAGGTCAGGTAAGGTACTACTGCTATTTGTCATTACTTCCTCACAGGCAGAGAGCCGAAGCACAGACATGATAAGGCCAAAACATACACAGCATTTTTAGTCCTAGAGCACCTACAAAACTGGTAGATCTGGCACCAAATGTGGACTTCACAGACTCAGTACAGGGAAAAAAGGCTCCCTCTCTCCACCCCGAAATTTGCAGAAATCTAACAACAATGCCCTGGGCAAAAAATACAATGCTCATGTATATATATATATGAATTCAGAGAAAACTCTGTCCCTTGCTTGAATTTCTGCACGATTTTAGTACAGATCTCACTGTTGGTCTGATTATTTGATGGGGTTTTTCTCATCCAAAAGCCTTAGTACCTGTCTAAGATGCAGTTCATCCCCAAAGCAGGGCAAACCAATGCGTGTATCTTCATCAAAAGTGATCAAACATACCTAAAATTACACACAAGATCACAGTTTTACTCACAGATTTTCTTCGTCGTGCTTCTAAAACTCCTGCTATACCACCCACCTTGCAACAACTAAAAATATAGGTTCCTAAATAGTATAACTTGAATTTTCAAAGGGTTTTTCAAAACTTACCTTCTGAGGAGAGCAACCAAAGGAACAACAGGCCTAACAATAGCTTCATGATTTCCTCTATGAATTGATAATCCCGGAGTGCTCTCTGTTAGACGTTAAAGCTAATACTCTTCTTTCTCCTCCTTTATATTTTAACAAGTTGATAACTCAGCAGCCATAAAATTTATTAGCCTATTTACCTTTGGAAAGCAAAGCAATGGATGGTACCTTATTTCAAAGACACGTGTTATTTATACATTGCTCCACCCAAGGGTCAAAGGAGTATGGAAGTTGCACAGCTTTTCTTACTTGTTCAGAGACAGCTGGCCAATTCTCAGGGGGACTCTCAGCAAATATGAGGACCTAGATCACACAAGTCAGCTTCCAGCAGGGTCAAGGCTCTTCCAGGCAATGCCTAACACATTAATTTGGCATCAGCCTGTCTCTACCAGGCAGGGAAGGAGCCTTGGGCAACTGAGACCCGTGTAACAGCTCACACCTACCCAAAGGGGAAGGTTGCTCTCTTCTTGTCTCTTTCCCTACCTCTACTCCTCCCTTACCTTCAGCCACCCTCATGCTGTGCCTGCCTTTCTAGCTCCAGAACCATCAGCTCCTTCCCCAAAGTGATTTGACCCACTGAAACTCCAAAAACCTATGTTCAAACCCCTGAAGAGCAGTCTGCTGTCCTCACATAAACACCAGAGTGCTCTCTACTATTTTCCAAGCACAATGACACCCAGATAGAGCTCCTACACAAATAAAGGGAGACTGCTTAAGTAAATAGCTCTAAATACTTAAATAAGCCCCTGACACACCCATCTCAGGCAGTCTAACCAATCCTTCAAAGACCTGTTTATTTTGGCTTTCTGTTGTTTCATGACTGAAATTTTATATTCTTTGAAGGACCATGCTGGAGGCAGATCTTATGCCCACTTCACTTCCCAAAAAACTGGAAGGTAATATTAATTCTGAACATGAACAGCTATTATTCAGAGTGATACGCAAGGAGGAATCCACACAGACAGGGAAAAGCATTTCTCTACCCCCTGAGTCTCCAACCTTATCACAACACAAACATGCCATAGACCTCAGCAGCCCAAAGGGCTGCTCATGGCACAGACATGCTGGCACGTGGAAGTCTGAGATGGATGAGCTCACTCCACTTGGGGGTCTCGCAACCTGAAACACAGTTTCACACCCAGGCTCTTCTGACCAGCAAGATAATTAAAAATTAGAAGCTTACTCACTGTCAGAACACCACACCAGCCAACAGCTCCCCTGCCTGGGCTGAGCTTAAATGAAGCTCCCATGAGCAGGATGAGGGAGGTCCCAGGTGGGGCTGGTCAGGGCTGTTGTCACCTGTCAGTCAAGGTGGCATTGCACAGTCTCATGGTGAATGGGAGTTACCTTTGGTGGGTTTTGTCCTCAAGTACAAGGGATTGTAGCTGCTTCATTCCTCAACAGAAAGCTTTCATTATCCTTGAGTCTGAGAAACCAATTTCTTAATGATTCAGAAGTGTTTAAAAGCCTAGAAAGTCCCTTCCTCATTGTATACCAAGCAAAACACAGAAAGGAAGATAGCATTAATTCATACATTTACCATAAACCACGGCTCCAAGAGTAAGAGTTTAGACTTTAGACACTCTGACATGCTCCAGAAGGGAAACAGCGTTTAACTGAAAGGGTTGTAAATCACCTGTAAATACTCCTTCCCACCACCCAAGCACCAAAATAGCTCCTAGACAAATCAAAGCTTTTACATTACTGCAAGCGCAAAGCTTGATGCAGCTACAGAAGGCATGGAGAGCTCCAGACCATGAACTAACCGTTGGCTAACGGTATTTAGGAATACCCTAGGAAACCGCAGCCGTGTAGCTAATTACCTAATGATCAACATGGAACATCTTGTGTCATCTCTAAAGTGCCTGCTGTTGCTCTGGTGGGATGAGGAGCTAGCTGGACCTTGTGGTTAACCCTGCCTGAATTGTGTGAGTCTTCTTGTCACTTCCCTTAATGGAGAAGGATCGTAACACAATTGGCACAGAAGAGCTTTGCGTGGGAGTTGGTGGTGAAGAGCAGAAGTTTTGTGACTTGGTATGTTCTCAAGCATGGTGTGTTCCACATGTCTAGGCTCAACAGTGCAAAATGCCACAAAACCAAAAGTCAGGTCCCAGTTACAGTACTTAGAGTAAGAAACACCCAGATACTCAAACATATGCACTAAAACATACTAGCCAAACCTCTTGGCCCACTCCCACATTTTTAGGTGGCTTGTAATATACTTAGAAGTTCACTTCTCATACCTGGAATGGGAGATATAGATGGGAAAGCCAGGGATTCTTCTACCTTGTCTTTTAAGTTTTTCCTTATCTGTTCACTTAAACGTAGCTCTTTCCTTCATTCCTCATATGGAATATTGCAAAACAAAAACTGTGGAAATTTATTTAGGTCCTCGCCTACAGGTCCAGTGTTTTAAAATAAAAGTAATGAATCTATGGCTGCACATTAAAAGAAAAGAAAAACAACTCTAAACCAGACAGCACTCAACCCCTCAAAATTAAACCCAAAATATTTGTCATCATAAGCACTTTTTACTGAGTAATTCAGGGAATCAGCTAACTCACCTGCTACCAGCACTATCAGAGGTTAATGTAATTGCATCCACAAAATTATCATACTACACCAACATAGCAGAGGACTTGTTGTGGAAATACAAAGCAGACTGAGTCTCCATTTCATCTGGAGATGCAGCCTGTCTGTGACTTGTCAACGCTTCAGCTAGTCCTACTGCCTAGACAAGGCCTTAGATTTTGAATTTTTATATTTAGGAAGCATATTCCTGAATTATTCCATCTACAAAGCCCTCATCTCTAACAGGTAGAAATTGACAGCGCTGTGAAAGCATTAGGAGTAAATCATACACAATAGTGAGTGTCGAGGGTTAGGGCTGGGCCGGCCACTAACGCGGACAGACGTTCTCTAACCCCCTCTTCCCCCCCCAAACGGGAAGAGAAAAGGGAATGAGGCAGAGAGACTTACAGGTTAGAGAAGAAAAACAAGTAGAACAGCTTTAATGAAAATAATAGAAATAATGGTAAAAAGATAAAAGTAAAGAATTATATACAACTATAGATAGTAGCCCGATATCAAACCCGACTCCCTCCCCCGACAGAAATCACCACTGGTGCTGCAGAGCAGGAGGCACTGGGGAAACCCCAGGCTCAGCGGCGGCAGGAGCTGGATACAGGGAGCTGGATTCGGGAACTCAGGATCCAGATCAAAATCAGGAGGTCAGATGGAGTCCTCCCTGGACACCGGCCATTGCAGAAAAAGGGCGAAACGAAGAGAAGGGTGAAAAGACCGAAAAAGGGATGAAACTCCCGTGATCCCTCAATTTATACTAAATATGACGTATATGGGATGGAATACTCTCGTTGGTCACCTGTCCTGTCTATTACCCCCCGGAGGTGCCACTTTTTACTTCCTTGTGCCCCCCTCTTACTACCCGGCACCCCCAGCGTGGCACACAAGAGCCAGCAGTGGCCTTGGTCACTACAGGAATAAGTATAAGCAAGAGCCTTTCTGCATCCCAGTCCCAGGCAGTGACTGCAAACATCAGGTGTTATCACTGCCAGCAGCACACACTGTCTGCAAAAACATGCTGCTGACTTCAGAACATGCAGCCTTTTAGAAGACACTAAACTGAAAAGTAAATATCACTAAACAGGACTGGGTTTTTAGCTAAACCCAGGACAGTGAGCCATTTCATGTTTCCTCGTGATGTTGTGCCATCCCCTCCTGTTGCTGTGCTTCATGTTGCTGGTAAATTTAGTGTACGCTCTGGACCTAAGTAGCAAATCTTCCTCCACAGGAGAGTTCAGGGATGTAGAGGAGGGTGAGGAGATGAAGTAGAGGCCAAGGGCAGCCCAGGGACATGAATCACGGGGCAGCAACTCTTGGCAGCAGCAGGCAAGAGAACTGCACAGCTTAAAGGAGGCTGCTACCACCTGCTGGAGAGAATGGGAATACTCAAAGGGGGAAAAAAAAAGTCAAATGTTAATTAAAGCCTTTTCGGGCAGGAGTTGGAGAGCACCGCTCTGCGTATGGTCAGGTTACTGAAAGTGGGCAAAAGGCTTCGTAGTACTTGGTGGCTTCCTTAAAAAAAAAAAAAAAGCTTCTGGAGTTGCAGACGAGGAGGATCAAAATCCTGTCTAAAATAGCATTCATAAAGAAACACCTGTAAAAACAAATCCAAACACAAAGCCTCAAATCCTCTTCACGTGACTTGAGCACTGGAGTCTTCACTTAGATATTTGGGACTGCCAGAGCTGCTACAGAGACCTGAGCTGTGGCAATAAATAAGCAAGCAAGCTGGGTCACAGCTGAGGTTATACCCACATTTTGGTTAAGCTATGAAGCAGCAGCCTCTTGCAAACACTCAGCAGTAGCTGAAAGCAGCAATATTACAATGAAACCTCAGATCCAATGCTAATAAGCAAACAAAACTCAAAGTTTCCTCTTTATGCCTGCAGGAGGGTACAACCTCCCACACAGATTCTTTAATTGCTTGGCAAGGGCACAAGCCCTTTAGCCACTGACCTGAGGCTGGCACAAAAGTAAAGCACAAAGTCTGTCTCCACAGGCTATGCTCAGCACTGCCAGGAGGCTCGCGGTACCCCAGTCTGCCTTTGCAACTTGTACAGCTGGCACAGGTCCCTCATGCCCCACCACCTGTCACAAAAAAATGTGGTGCACCTTCGCAGCAAGAGCTCAAACTGCTCTTCACTGCCTTTTCCAGCAGCTTCTGGGCCTTTGATACTGGCGAGCTGCAGATCTTGCTATAGGCTGAAATCCCCCCTGCTCCACAGGGGCAGGAGTCCCTGCAGCTGTGGGAAGGAAGGGAGGTGGTGGGTGTTCTTCCTGCTCATCATTGCCCTTCTGTAGGCCAGCTGACAATGACTGCCTTTAGCATGAGGATTTGCTTGAGTCTGCAAGCAGCAAGAAGCTGGGGACCAGAGAGTTGCCGTGGCCTCATCTTCAGCTGGCCCCTCAATTATCAAATCAGGAGATAATGGAGAGCCCTGTTTACAGCCACAGTCTTGGGAGAGTCCGTCAGCACTACCACAGCCTTGAGACGGCAGTGCTGGCAGGAAGGCAGATAGCAAAAGGGAAGCAGCCTGTCTGCCTCTGATAGACACTGATGGTATTTTAAAGCAGGCAGCAGAAAATGTATGTTCTCCTCTTGTGAGTCTCTGGGTGACTTCATTGATGCTCACATCCAACGTACCTAATTGTCAACGATTTGCAGGAAAATGAGGCACCTAAAAATAAATACCTCTGTGGATTGAAGCCCAAGTCTCAAAGTGCTGTAGTTCCCTCTAAAATGGAAACACTGGTGCTCCCTTTCTCCCATTCTTTTCCATTAAGTTATAGAATTGCTAAATCAGTGCCAGCTTTCTGCTGTTTGTATTCACGCCACAGAGGGTCTCTGTTTGCAGCCAGCACTATAATTGCAGCAACCGTGTGGGCAGCTCCTGACTCTCCTGCGCTCTCTGAAGCTCTTCCCACATGAAGGTACAACACGCAGCCTCAGTGGGGCGAGCCTGTCTAGGTGCCACGGTGTCCCAGACTTCCTAGTCCACCTACTCACACCCCAAAACCCCTCTGTTTACCTGACTCCCCCAAAGAAGTTTGTTTCTCAGCCTGCCTCTACATGTCAGAAAATGTATCCCTTTGACCTCAATGAGCCAGACGGAGCTGTGCTATGTTCCTTTTGCATCGTTAGTACTTGTCCTGCCCTTGAAAAAAAGACGACTACAAAGTGGCATCATAGTGGGTGAGATGGGGAGAGGGGATAAGACTGCTTTTCCTCCTAAGGGATAAGGCTGTTTCACTCTTCTGGCTGCAGTCACACCAAACGCTTACAGACCTTTAACCTCCAAGGTTGATCAGTTTTTGTCCTTATGCAGCAGAAGCACCTGGAGCCAGGAGCCTTTTACATACTTTACACACCACAAATTGTGGCAAACATGTCCTCCCACCATAGTGTTGACCATCTATGCAACATTCTGAGCTGTTCTCACCTGTTCTGTGGCTAAAAGAGCCAAACACAGGCTGTCCAGGTGCTCTGTGTCTTCTTGCTCACCAGTTCTTTCACCTGGTGAGTGGAACCACATTGGGGCAAGCCCGAGGATAATGGATTCAGCGCTTAGAGAAGTGGGTTAAAAGGCCTTTGGACACAGGTGCACTTGTTTTACTAATGGACCATGTAAGGGCAAGCAGCTGAAGTCTCCACTAACCGAGAAGAAGTGCTTACAGAAGTTAAATAGCCTTTTGGGAAGCAAAGAAATCACTGCGGAACAACAACCAAAAACTATCAAATCAATTTTAAACCCCAAGTCACACACACCTCAACACTCTAGAAAGGGGAGCGGTTAACCAGGAGTAAAATCAATAGGAGGGGTGAGCATACAGAAACTATAGAAGCCAAACTGGACTAGAAATATTTACAGTACAGGGCGGAATGGAATATCACTGCTCTGCCTGGAGCACATGGATAGTTGGCTTGAATGACAATTTGCAGTTGGAGTGTCACGCTTGTTTTTGCCAGCTGTGACTCTCATAGTTGCCACCAGAGGACACCAAAATCCTACCTTTTCACTCCCGAACACAACGTGTATCCGGACGCTTCGGCTGGGAGTGGGTAAAAAAATGTCATGGCAGTAGAACTACAGCTCCAGTGTTTAGGAGGGGAAGCCCACGCTAGAGGTTTCTTGATGAGACCTGTGGCTGTCCAGGTGTACAACCACACAACAGTATCTCTGTCTCTTCCCTTGCAGTCAAGAAGCCGATTTCAAGCTTGCATATTTTCAATGACTGCACACTTTGAAAACCAGTAATAATACAAAAAAATATCAGTGATTTAAACCAATGCTAGATGGTCGGAAACCAAAAGACACTGCCAGCTGAACAGATGCTCTTATTCCATATCTCCACTGAAAGAGCCTTCCAAAATTCACAGCTTTGCCAGGCTTGATCCTGACATTTCAGCTGAATATTGCAAGAATGCCATCAAGTGCTAAGAGGCCTTTGTTTTTAAGACAGAAAGGCTGGGCTCTGGAACCAGCTATGGGTGCAGGCATAGGCCTGTGCATAGGATTTTCTGAACAATTAATCTGCACATTATTATTTCAAGTGATCTCAATAAATTGCAAAAGCTGCTCGGATTCAACTGGATAAAATTCAATAAAAACACAGCAAAGCACTGTGATTGGAAAGGAGAAATTAAGTGCACAAATGAACGACTTGGAATAATTAGTTAAGCAGCAGTACTACACAAAAGGATCTGGAGGAATTAGAATGGATCATATAATGAGTCAATGGTGTGCTGCTGTTGAAATAAAAACAAACATTTCTTTTGGGATATGTTAATGGAGTGTCATAAGCATGCTACAGAAGGTCATTATTATGCTTTATCCCAAAAGAATGCTCACTGGTGCTAAACGTTGTGCCAAATCTGGGGCTTCAACACTTTCAGAAAGATGGAGTTTAGAGCAGACCAGCCAGTCTAACAAGAAGCTTAAGAAACTCTGAGGAAAGCTGGATGGACTGGGGGAGGGTTTTCCAGGAGAGAGGAGCAGAGTGAGGACAGCCATCCTAAATGCAGGGACCTTTTCTAGCCAGCAGCAATTATCATGCATCTGTTTTTCCCTGGCAGCTGGGAAGAAAGATACGCAGAGAGGTCCCAGATCGGTGTGGAACAAAGGCATCAACTCCAGGGCTAGTTTGGGTTTCATCTCAACAGGCATCTGTTTTTCTTATGTAAGAGGGAAGGCATGCAGGTGGGGGATGGGAGGGGTCATGAGTTTTGATGTGACTGTCAGTGACAACCTGGAAACTTGCTTTCAGGTGAGGAATGGTTCTTTTAACACAACAAAGTGGCACACCCAGGAGTGCATACACAGACCACACCTACTGGAGCCAGCTGTTTGCTTGCTGTTTGTCCAGCAAGCAAAGGGGAAAACACAGATGGGAGATGGACCTTCCTTTTTGCCCGTTCCTCCTTTCAGGTGAACCTCATCTTATGAAAATTATGACAAGGCTGTTCACATTGTACTGCTTTGCATGGCTCCTGGAGACCTTCGTGGACCGGCTAGTTTCACAGCTGCTGTTACATTGCCTCCCCTTAGACCTGGTTTCCACCTAGCACCTAGACAAATCTGGGCATATCCCCATTCAGCAAAGGCTTTAAGCACATGCTTACATTTAAGCCTGAGCTTTAATTGAAGTGTGTGTTCAATGACTTCTGCAAACAAACCTTAAAAAAAAAGATAGATAAAACAACTTTTCATTCTAGCTAGGTTCAAATGCTTTCCTCAGACTCCTTAAAGTCAAGTCTACCACTGACACTGAAACATGCCTTGCATAAGAAGACTCTCTTGCTTCCTCTCTGCTGTAACTCATCAGCTCTTCCCTGCTCCGGGGCACGTACCTCTAGGGACAGATGAGATCTATTCCTGTTTGTTACTATGCAGAGCTAGATCTCAGTAGCAGTGATAAAGGCCCTTGCACACCCTAGCTTGCTTTCTGATACTTCCCTTTTCTCTGGAATTCATACTCTTCACCCGCCCTCGCTCCCTTCCCCGTTTGCTCATACTTCTGGAAAGATGACTGGAGGTTAACTAATGAGTAAGACGCTGCTGCACGTCATCACCTGTCTGCTGCAAGAAGGGGTGAACAAGTTCGTTTGTCCACAGGTTAAAGTGAGGTTGCCATCCAAACAGGGAGCATGTAATTGGGAGACCAAGCAGTGGGGAAACTGCCCTCTCTTCTCTCTGGTCTGAAGCATTTAATTTCTCTTATTTTCTTCATTGCATGCACTACTTTATGCCTGCACAGCATCTTTCAAGCAAGGATCTCAAAGGGATTCACAGACCTTAATTAAACCTCATAAATCCCTAATTGATAGATGAAAATTCTGAGTCACAAGAAGGTGAAGTGATGTGCTCACGGTGAAACAGTGAGTCAATTGCAGAGCTTAGAGAAGCGCTGTGGTGATCCTGATCCGGTACTCGGCATCTACCCCACTCGCCAGACTTTACAGAAGACATAGATCTGCTTGGAGAGCATGTTCAACAGCTGCCTGATGCAGGTCCCAATGGCCGTTCAATCACCCTTGGGGAACAAGCATCAATGGCGTTTGGTACTGTGGTACCCAGCACTGGTCAAGAGTGGAGGCCAGGTTGCAGTACTGCACAAACTGGGCAGAGCCCCAACCACTGGCTGTGACACCAAAGCCTGCCTGGGGTCCGGGGTCTGGTTACCGGCCATTTCCAAATCCCCAGGCAGCAGCCATGGGACAAGGCCAGTCTCTCTGCTCTCCCAGAATGGTGGCCTGGCAGGGGGAGAGCCTTCGTGCCCTGATAAACTCCTGTAGGAGCAAAGTCGGAGCTGGCTTTAGGATGGCGTGGGGGCCTGCCATGGGCCCGCCAGTGCCTGGGGAACTCAGCCTACGTGCCAGAGCCAGCTCCTGGCTGCCAGGTGGCCTGGGGGCAAGTCCCATTTCTCCTCCATTTCCCTCCCCAGCTTTTGTTTTCGTGTCTGTAGCGTGTAAGCTCGGCAGGGCAGGGACCTTCCCCGCTGGGCGTTTGCACGGTGCGGCCCCGGCCAGGCCCGGCCAGGCTGGCGGGACAGCACGGCCCTGCCCGCCCATCCCACGTCAGTGCCAGGGAGCCAGTCCCTCTCCATGGACATCATCACAGTCTGCTTTCCAATTATAGCATTTCAGGGCTGTGACCGTGTTTAATTGTCTGAGTTTTATAAACACTAAAATGGCCTTGGCTGACGCCCGAGTTAATGATCCCCTGCAGAAGCAACTTTGGCCAGCCGGCTCCCAGACAGGTCTTCACCACACCCACCAGAAAGGGTCAATTAGAAAAAAAAAACAACCAAACCAGAAGAGGATAAAAAACTCAGAAATGCAACTTAAAAGATGATGCTTCATCTGAGGAAATGACACATAACTCCCCCCCGTCTGAGAGCGATACGCCGTGCCACCGCTGAGCTGGGCTTTTCCTCAAGGCACTGACACAGGGGCAGCTCTGCTCCTCTAGCCCACTCACTTAAGCATCCCTGCCTGGACAAGGGTCCAATGATGGTAGAACACCTGCTGTGTCAAAACTATGCTTCTTTCCTCCAGGTTTTCCCACCTGTTAATATCAAGAAGAAAAAAAAACACAACAACACAGCCCACCTCAAAAATGCAAACAGAATGAAAAAACCCACAAGAGTAAATAGCCAAGGCTTTTATGTTAATGCAAGAGTCGCTGACAGCATCAAAACAAAGGAAAAATCTCTGGGTCAAATTTGCAACCGATGTAAATAAGCCTACTGGGTTTCACTGAAGAGCCCTGACTTTCCTGCAGTAAGTATGTATGTGTGTATGTACATACATGATTTGCTCCCCTTGGACTCCTCCTCTAATGCAGCCTGGCTCAGTGGCACACAGGACACTGGAAGAGGAGTAGATGACACTTCGGTATAATATGTACATATGCACGACAAAAGCTTGACATTTCTATTTCAAAAATAAAAATAAAAAATAAAACTGGGCGAGCACACAGCTGCAAGGCGGCCTGGGTAATTGTGCAATGCTGGGAACTCTTAGGTAGTTAATAATTATATTCAACCTTCGGTCTAGTTCCTAACAACACCCCTAGGCGTGTCGCTCTTACAGAATAAGGGCACACGCCCTGCTGTGTCTCCTTGCTTAA
This sequence comes from Trogon surrucura, assembly GCA_020746105.1. Taxonomy (NCBI): domain Eukaryota; kingdom Metazoa; phylum Chordata; class Aves; order Trogoniformes; family Trogonidae; genus Trogon; species Trogon surrucura. Next base: position 96,494,384 of record CM036618.1, on the reverse strand, counting down.
CAGGAACACAAAGTACAGTAGTAGGAGGTGTTTCCTTGAACTCTGAACAATTGGACATTTAAGGATTAATTACTGTTAAGGAGCTTTGGACTGGCAAACACACTAACTCAGCTCTTGGCTGCGTCTCCCAGCCAAGTTCTCTCAGTCATCCTAATTAGACATTCTGATACCATCTTTAATTATATGATCTCACATGCTTTTTTTTTTCCTGCTTTTTTTTTATTTTCTTCTTACACTGAACCCGTCTCGTGCAGCACGCTGAGTGGACAAACCACTGGCAGCAAGGAAGGTGCCCGGTTTGAAGTCGCTCCCCACCCTCTCCTCCAAACCCACTTGGTGCAGCAGCAAGACCATGCACCATGGGGACCCGAGGTGCTTGGGGCATGAGCTCCCCACACTGCTGAAAACACCCTGTGTCTTTCACAAGAGGAAGAACGCATCGAGCCTGCCACAGCTCCCTCATTGCTATGGGCAAGACGAGACGTATGCCGTATTTGTCAGTATTGACTGCAGCCCGGCTGGAATAATTCTGCACCGAGCAGTAACCTGCGCCAGCCACAGCGAGTGCGTGTATGCATGCATGTATGTACACACACGCTCTCCTCTACACACCTTGGTCTTGTTGAGACAACAGGAGGAGCACAGTGCGTGTTATTAATGTTTTTCACCTTTGTAAACACTGCATTGCTGGGGCAACGCTCCTGCGTCCCGACTTGCAGCACCCAGCAGTGCTGCAGGCCTGGCGCCCTCCCATCCCCCTTGCCCCAGTGTCTGCCAAAAAGCTGCTGAAACTGCTTCACATTTGAACTGATCCTGTTGGTCTGCAACAGCCTTCCTAGGAAGGGACCTGGCTATGTCTGAGAGCCACTAACCCAATGGCACCTTTGCTTCAGTGCACTGACGTTTCCTGTCCACCCTCTCTTAGTCCCCCCCTTTCCCCCAGATGCAAGAAGTGATGTTTTGGGTGGCGTGCTTTCAACTGAAACGCTGCACTGCTGAGCTGGAAACTCAGTATACCCTGAGGTCAGCCGAGGTTCACTAAGCTGAGGAACTCCTTAAATGGTATAGTCTGAAAAACTGTCTCCTTTCGTCTTTGTGTACAGCATAGGGATGGATGGGCAAGTTCTCACCAGGACCTTTTTCTAAATGCTGGATCCTCAACCTTGCGTGAACATGGGGGCAAGGAGGCAGCTGCAGCCTTCCTGCTTTCTCCATCATCAGCCTGCTCCGTGGAAATGGCTCCAGGATCCACCCCTGCCTCTACCTGCCAGCAGAACTGGTTGGCCTCAGTGGGGAGGGTGCATGGCACCCGTGCTCGTCCCACGCTCCTGGGGCTGGCGAGCCTGGCACACACACCGGCAAGATCTCTGCCCTTCCCATCTTCCTCTAGGGTCTTGGCTAGCCTGTGGGCATAAGCGCCACTGAGCGCTTTACCACCTCTTCCAAAATCAAGGGAGAGGAAAGGAGGACCTGACTCTCCCAGGCAGGCGGCAGTACCCACACAGGGCGGAGCCCTTTCCTCCCAGCTCCTTGGCGTTCCTTGCTGATTCAGAGTCAACATAATGGGGCCGAGATGGTGCCATTGATCCTGCTGGACAGGCGGAGCTACAGCATGGTAGGGATTAGTAATGACTTTCTTCCTCATGGCACCGGGTCACAGGATTCTACCCTTGGTATAGCCCTGTGGTGGAAGCAGTCTTCCTCCCTCCCCACCACCAGAAACGTGTCTGTGGAGATGCCGCTGGTCCCAGGGAACAGAGCAATGGCAGCAGCTGCACATGGAAATTAGGAGTTGGAGCCAAGTGAGAAAAGAAAATCAAAATAGAGACCACACAGTCAGCAGGGGTGGAGGACAGACCTACCAAGCAAAGGAAGCCAAGTATACTCTTAAGAGCAATTCTCCAGGAGGGTCTTCCTCCAGCCTCCTAGGACAGGCAGGTCCATGCCATCAGGGATTTTCTATAGTCAAGGTGCATCTTGGAGGACCTTGAGTTGCCAGGATTGTGCAACTCCTTCTGCTCTGCGCCACCAGAGCACAACCTTGCTCCTCACAGCTGCCTGGGGAAGGCCTGACAAGGGGTGACTGCAGCTCCAGCAAAACCTCCACCTTCACCAGGACAAGAGCAGGAGGGAGGAAGACCATCACTCTAGGACAAGCACCTGCAGGTGCCTACAGAAGAGCACACACAAGCTAAAGGAAAGCACCTGAAGCTGATGTTTTAAAGGGATCACTCTACTTTCCTATTCCTTCCCTTTCACCACAAACAGTGTCACAGGCAGATCTTCATTTCCTCTGCTGCCAGAAGTGGAGAAGGTAATTAGATACCAGCATGGCCTCAGAACATTGCTTAGAGATTTAATCACAGTCCTTGTGGCTCATAAACACAATGTTCAATTGGAGGCTACAAAAGCCAGCTAACGTCTCCCATCACCCCCATGACCTGCAGCAGCCAGGGAGGAGCGGAGAGTTGCAGCCCTCTAAAGTCAGCATCAACCTAGAACGAAGGTTACAGTGACCAACTCCTGCATGAGGCTCTGGTGCTGCTCACTGCTGGTGTTGACACCCTGCCCTAAGCCCTGGTTTTGAGGGGTCACAGGAGGGCTGTGCCTCGTTAGACCATACGGCAATCTTAGACATGGAGGGATCATGAGCTCACCTTTCCCCCTAGATTACTGGAGACATTCGTGGGCCTCTGGCATGTAACTTTTCTTTTAAGCCCCCAGGCTGGTGTCTGCTGCTCTACTCTCATTAACGTGAGATAAACAGTTTCAAAACTAAATTAAGTGCATTTCAAAGTCATAATATGATGTAAGCAACTGAAATAGGAATTAGGCAAATTAGAGCATCCAGTGCTTGAATAACTCGAGCTACCCAAAGGAAAAGAACTGACCTATTTCTTCCCTTTGCCCAAAACCACCATCAAATCCTGCTGTGGCCGCTCACATCAGTAATCATCAGCATGAGCTTGTGTCATCATTGGGAGTCATGGATGAATTTTTCCAAGCCTCAGAGCCCACTTACGCTTACAGAAGGGCAGTAGGGGGCTGGAGGGAGTGTCTGTGCTCTGTTGATGGATTGTGCCTGACCTAGGATCACTGGCTGTAGGTTATTCACCTTTCCAGGGAACTTGAAAAACAACTTCTGCCTGAGAGAAGAAAATGGTAGGAGAGCCTGCAAAAGGCAAACAGGCAACAGTTCCTGGCACTGTCTGTAAACTTACAGAGTTGTACAGTCATTTGCGGGATGTAGGCTCTAGATTACGGCCATGTAAGGCCTGTCTCTTTCTCTTCTCCCACGCTACTCTGTGGAATGGAGCATGCAAAATAAAAAGGGAAATTTGAGACTCACACTGCGGCAGGCTGAACAGTTTACATTCTTGTCTGCCATGATATCCTCCTCCCAGCTTAATCCTTATCTGTTTGACCTTGCATAACCAACATCAAAAAAAAATGGTATTTAGAACAGAGGAATTCTGGAGTTCAAATGAGATAGCACTGCAAGGAGGAACGAAATACGCTCTCAATATACTCCTGTGGAATCGAAAGCAGAAATGCACGATGGTTGAGATTGGTAGGCACTACTCGAGAGCATCTAGTCCACCCCTTTGCTCAAGGAGGGACGGTTAGAGCAGATTGCTCAGAGCCACATCCAGTTAGACTTTGAATGTCTCCAAGGATGGAGACTCCACAAACATCTCTGGGCAACCTATGCCAGCGTTTGACCACCTTCACAGTGGAAAAAAATCTTTTTATATCCTCTGTTGCAAGTTGTGACTATCACCTCTCATGCTGTCACTTGGTACTACTGGGAAGAGTCTGACTACATCTCCTTTGCTCCTTGGGCTGATGGTGGCTGAATGAGGGCCTCACCTGTGCCACATGAGACAGAGCAGAAAGCACTGGACCCTTGCAACTGAATTCAAGAGCTTGTTGTGATGACATGAAACTTCAGGGGGATCAGGTAAAGACAACAGTAGGAGTGGGACTAGAAGGTGATGTGGGGTTTTTTTTTTAAAAAATGCATCATTTGTTCCACTTTGGGGTATCTGATGCAATAACTGTGTCACAGTTTTCCTCTGTCACATCCTTCCCACATGACAGTGGAAACATGACTTCAGCTCAGCATTCTGGATGTTCTCCTTTCCCCCACACTCCCACTCCAGCTCTGCTTGCCATTAAGTTTTCTTCAGGTTTAGCACATGCTTATTCTTTCCATTGGCTGCAGAATTTCTGCAGTGTTCCTGAAACTGTTCCTGAAGATTGCAGAGCAAATTAAAAAGGTTAAAAAAAAAAAAAAAAAAAAAGAAAAATCACCAAAAGCCTTCATCTGACAACTTGCCACCACTGGCATGATATATTCAGGACACTCCTCTGGAATTTTTCTTGCCACAGAAGCTCTACCGCAGGCAGGATCTCCTCTTCACCAGATGTGTAAGACAACCAGACTACTCACATCTGCTACCCAGAGAGATGAGCCAGTTCTTGGTACTTCACTAAGAAATGTGACTGCGATGAAAGTCCGGGAACGAGTCTCCTATCATGGGAAGGGGACAGACACAAAGAGAGTGGGGAGCCTCCCTTGATTTCCATACACACTAATGACACCGTTGGGATGTATACTGATCCTGATGGAAGAGGTTTTAGATGCCCCTCATATCCTTCCTTTGCAAAAGGAATGGGTGATCTCTCTTTCAGCATGACTCTGCCTGCCCCATGGTAATACATGGATCCCTCTCTTGCCTGACAAGGTCTGGGGATCACAGGGCGGAGGGGAGGTTAGCCTGTTTCAGAAGGAGGGGAAATTCCCTACGTGAGGTGGAGATCTGAACCAAGATGAGGATGTCCGTGAGGTGGAGATCTGAACCAAGATGAGGATGTCGGGGAAAATGCAATTTCCATGTCAATGTGGTGGAATTTGGCCTCCCACACCTAGAAAACTGGTGGAAAACAGTTTGCTCTGCTATATAATTTCATCCTTCAAAACCAAATTATAGTAACTGCTGTGGACATTCCAGAGTCTGCGAGCTAATGATGATAAAAGGCGGTTACAACCAGCCAGTGCTGGGAGGAAATCAGGTGGGAGGCCTAGCCTCATAACCAGCATTTGCAGACAAGCAACATTAAGCCTTTTCAAAGGGCACCGTCAGCAAAGAGGAGCTTAGGGAGCACTTCAGGTTGGTAGGAGGCAAGCAAGAACGTATCCTCCTGTTAGCCTTTTTTTGGGAGGGGGCGGAGGGGGGATAGGCTGCCAAGGGAGCCGGTTTGACAGAATTGAGGCTGGATGCCTCTGTGCAGCGGCGTAATGGGAAAGCCCTTCTTCATGAGGCAGGAAATCCTGGAGGCACTCCCCTTAGAGAAAGCTTGTGTGCGGTAGGAGATCAAATGGGGACTCCCCCATGCCCGAGGCCCTGTGGAGATAGGTATTAAGAAATGATGCTCTTGGGTCCTTCAGCATATTTGCTTATAATTGCCATGCCCCCCAGAATAACTATCTTTTCCTTCAGCCCCACCAGGACAAGTGCATTTAGAAAAAACCTTCCAAAAGTTCTCCCTCACCTCATGTCATCCTTGACCCTGCAGGACACCCTAAGGCTGCCTCCAGCTCTATAGCCCAAGCCCTCCCATGTTGACTTTGTGTCAACTTTCCTATGATATGGATTCCTGACCTCCGAGCTCACTTCACACAGGCATGAGCACATATTCCCCATTCTGGTGACTGATTTCTTCAGCATTACCCATGACTTCACAAATATTTTCATACAACAGCCACATAACCTACTCCAAACATCTCTCATCTCCTTCCCCATGTCACTGTGAGGGTTAAAAACAAAAAAGAGATGGAAAAAAAAAAAAAAAGAGGGACAGGGACCAGCAGGAAGCCAAAGCAGACATTACTCCTAAGGAAACCTATGAGTAAGGATCAGCATGGCCTGGTGCCAGCTTGGCTAGCCATGACTCACCTAATATCTCCTCCCCACCACTGTTTCTTTTTTAACTTGGATATGAGATCCTCCACTCCTAACCTGGTGCATCTGGGTTCCTTTCACTCCAGTTCTTCCCAGGCAAGCAAAGGAATCCCATCTTAACCCCTTCCTTACTACCAGTGAAGCAACTACGCTCTCCATCCCAGGTTTTCAGAACAGAAGTGTTGAATCCTTCTGGCCAAGGAGGTGTATTTTTCTTTTTTAAAAAAAAGAGTCACCTCAGCACACTTTTCTATCTCTATCTCTTTCTTTTTGAAGCTGAGATGAAAGGATTAAAGCATTGTTTGCCTTTTAGCCCAGGTGGTCTGCTCTGCTAGCCTCTGCCTCATTTACCATTGTTGCAGCTAACAGCTGTCCAGATTGCAGCTGCCCTACTGAAAGAAGCCCTGAAATGTGGTATAACTGGGCACCTGGCAACGCTGTACTCATTTATTCATATTGAAGGACATGCAAGCTATTAATTGTTCATGGCAAAGGGAGCTTTTTAATGACTTCAGTTAACAGAGAGGAACTCCAGTTAGCTCTTGCTATACAAAAGAGTGTCCACAATGTCATTAAAACAAGATTTACAAGTGTCATAACTCTCAGCAGCATAGTCAACAATACAGCCAATCATTACAACTGAGCACCAAAGGAGAAGGGGGGAACATCACACCACCGAGGAACAGGAGGAAAAGAAAGGAGTTAGGGCTGGGGGAAAGTGCAGAGGAAAAAAAGAAAAGTCATCTTTTTCTTTTCAGTCTAAATTGATTTTATTCTACAAAATGCTACTCAGTTAAAATTTTAAAAGCAAAACCATTTTAATATGTTCTTTCTTTCATAGCAGCAAGCTTTCTCTAACAAGCTTTTTTTTTTTTTTAGTGCAAATACTGTAGGCCAGTAATTCAGTAAAATAACAAGAACAGAAAAGAGACAACACCAGAGAGAATGCTTCAGAGCTGAGACTCTCCAGGACTGCAAGAACGATACCAAGATCACAACAAGCAAAGAAGGGTCCCGACTCAGCAGTCACCTTAAAGAACCTCCTTGGCAGAAACTACTTCACTGCAGACAAGAAAACAAAAAACAGGAAAACCATGATCTAAAACTTTTGCGGAAAAAAAAAGGAAGAAAGATAATGGTGCCCCCCAAACCTTCAGTAATCCTCATGGTCACCTATTAATCGCTGAGGCTTGACTTGACCTCTGACACCCGCTTTGCAGCGGCAAAATGCCACTGATGCTTTCAACTCGCCCCCAGGCGGGTGGAATCGGGATCAGGCCCTTTCTGTATCTGAGGATCTTAAAGTAGACTTTAGTGACACTAGTAACTTATCACTCTAATAAAGATGCACTATCCCTTATTGATGTTACTTTGAACTACACAGTATATCAAGATATATACAACAGTTTATCCTCTCACTGAGCAAAAACAATTGGATACCTATTTTCTACACATTTTAATATGGTTTTAATATCAAGTAGCCACAAACAAGAAAGTGGAATAACCCTTTAATTATACAGGATAGGAGGGGAACAATTAAGTAAAACAGGATGGGATTTTATTATTATCTTGTATTCTGAGATTTGTCCTCAACTCCACCTACTGTTCACAGAGGAATGTTAATGCATCTTTAGAAACATATCTCTTTTTACATTTTATACAGACAACAATAAAACCCAGATTTTTTTATTTAATGAATCAAAAAAAATTATTAGCCTAAAAAAAGAAGAAGATTGGAGTATTTTTAATGCTTTCTTTATTACATCCAAGTCTTGAACAGAAAAAAAAAAAGATGTAAACACGATAAATAAATAAGAAATAAAATGTAGATTGTTCCCCCCACCTCTTAAAATGTTTGACTTGGCCTTCCTAATGAAAGTGAGCTTGCAAGTGTCATAGTAAGATTTCTTACAATTCAGAAGTCTGTTTTAGAATAAAAAAAAAAAAAGAAATAAAAGAAGCAACAACCAAACACCAGGAATGTGAGTTGGGAGGATGTTAAATTAACGGTAGGCAGATCTTCTGGAGCAGGCACAAGACAGCAGCCTGCCAATAAATAATAAGATACCATGGAGGAAGGGGGTGTCTTAGGTTTGTTTTCATTTTGTTTTTTCTTTTCATTTAGAATGAAGGCCAGGTGGATCCTACATACAGTAAGCAGCAAAATTAAAGGTTCAGGTGAACTAAATAGATCATTTAAATAATAATTATAAAAACACGACAGAAAGCTACTGTCCCCAGCATGTTGGTCCCAAATCCCACCACACCACAAGCAGTTTGAGACTTACCCAGCCTCCACACCTACAAGAAAGGAATGTATGAAGGCAATGCCACAACTGGGAAGGGGGAAGGAGGAATGAGGGCAAAACTGGAATGGCAAACATCACCTGAAAGAGGAATGTTTTCTTCAATGCAGCTGCTACTGCTCCTCCCAGTTTGGCATTGATTAGTTTGTTATTAGAGGCTTTGTCGGGCCAGTAACTTGGGAGTTGACCCAATACCAGCTGAAATTCCCTGGGCCTTTTTCTATTGACTTCAACAACTCTAGTTACAAAGGCTCCCACATCCCCATTACATGCAGAACACAGAGACACTACATTTAGGAATCACTAGGGAAGGATCTCATGGAAAATACTGTTTTGGGGATGGGGAAGAAAGTCAATTCCCAAAAAGTACACCAGTAAACCCAAAAACAAGAATGCAGGGCCAGACAAAATCAGCAGCAGAGCTCAAGTTGTACCTGTCTGCCAGAAATTAAACAAAAGTAAGGCTGATCCACAAATACAGAAGGCAGGAGACCGGTGATCCCAACACAGACATCCTCTGAGAGATTTGAGGGACAAAATAGGCAGGCACAAGGTATTTGGAGCTTTTTCTCTATTGCAGAAAATAATCCTCTTTTTCCGAGCAGTTTCACGTGGCTTCCATCAGTATCATAGACCAGAAAAAGGGACTGTCCTATCCTGTCTGTGAGAAGGTCAATGACAAGGCAGCACACAGCGAACAAGGGCTAGGTGCAGCTCCTTTTGCCAATGATTCAGTGAGCAAAAGCAACGGTAGGAGTTTGTGATTCCATCAGAGTTTGAGGAGGCACCTGACTTCCTGAAACTCCTTAGTACAGATGCTCCTGATCGCCCAGGAGACAGTGGCCCTGGTCAGCTGGCCTCAAAAGTAGCTGCATCACTTCAGGATTTACCACTTGTCAATGTTGCATCCTGCTCAGAAATGGTTGGAAAGTACATGCAGAGATGTTTTACTGAACAGTTTTAGATTCTCAATCCAGACCGGCCCAAACAAGCATCTGGCAAAATGAAGACAGTTAGAGAAGCAGCAGTTTCACCTAAAGTGATATCAGCTACATAAGACCCCACAAAAAACAGGATCCTCTGTGCTAACTATGGGAAGTTTAAGGCCTACTTTATAAAAAGGAAGTTTTTATGTTCATATAAGGACAAGAGAACTCCTTTAACAATTTTGCTTACCATTATACCAGCTCAATTTGAAATTTCTAATACTGGTATAATGATAGAAGTGTTCAAGCAATAAAGAAAAAGCCTCAAAAATCAGCTTTATGATTAAAAAAAAAAATATCTCATATCTTTCTATTTCTGGCAGGTTTGGCAAATACCTGGGTTTAAAACTTACAGTAATAATGAAAAAGCAAATCTACCTTTAGAGCCAAAGTAGCGTCCCTTTGAAATGACCCAAGGAATGGGCAGTGGCTAGAGTTTGAGGGAAGCCAGCCCTGCTGAGTAAAGGTCCAGTTCCACAAGACTGAACCCTAATAATTCCCAGTGGCGTTGGTTGGGACCGTAGCAGTTTAGCATCTTGCAGGACTGGCCCCATAATCACATATTGCATTTCTCCAGGTCCAGCCTGACCAAGAAATATCCTGGTTTCAGTTGATTAAAAATAAAATAAAATATAAAAGAACAAGAAAAATCTCACACCAAAATAAATAGCTGCCACCACAGCTTCAACAGGCAGGACCAAAGAGCTATCCCCTAAGCGGCTTAGCTGGCAAACTGGGCAATCCAAACATGGTCATGGATTATCAGTGCCTTGACATCAACAGGAATTGAGCTCGGATCCAAGTGGGAATAGGTTACACACTTTACTGTTTCCAGCTGTGAACATCAGTGCTGGAGAGCCTGTGCCCTCTGTGAGCACTTAGTAGCAGCGAAGCCCACAGGTTGGAGAAGACAAGGACCCAGAGCTAGAGAAAGAGCCTTCTGATTTGTTTTTTGTCTTCCAGCCAATCAACTTTGACAAAATCAGATCAAGTACAATGCAAAAAAACCTCAAAAAACAACACCAGAACCAGACGCCAAAGACCAAGGTGTCAATTTGTCATTCATGAGCAGAGGTTGGCAGGAGCTCTGTTCTAGCTCAGACAGGTCATCACTCCCACCATGCCATTCCTGCCTGGCCAGGAGTGCCTCATGGCCTGTGCTGTGCTGGAGGCTGGATCACTGCCTTTCCACCCCAGCCTCAGAAATGGGGAATCTCTGAGCAAATAACACGCGCTAGTATCAACTGGTGGATGTGCAGCGCTTTGTTTCCCAACAATTAAAAAGTCAGTAAGGGTGCAACCAGATAGTTTCATCCTCTTAACCGCTGCCAGTCTCCATCCCAGATTTATAGGCACATGGTGCCTCCTCTTTTTCAATAGCATGTTCTGCAAATATGGCCAAGGGGAGGGGAGGATGTCCTAACAGGAAGAGATCAGCCTCTGAGTCAGGAGCCCTGATGGGGAAGAAGATGCAATACTCCCTAGACAGCGGGCAGCCCAGGAAAAGTAAACAACAAGCAGCAGATTTGATATCCACCAAACTGGGGTAGAACCCTGCCAAAGACACTCTGAGTGCCAGCCCAGCAGCTTTTCTGATGCTGCTTTGGCCCTGAGATGCTAACTTGTTTTTCGAGGAGCCCAAGGGGATAAATATATCTACATTTTAAAATAGAAAGGCTTCCGCATGAGCCTCCTGCTGTCTCTGCTCCAGGCCAGAGCTATGAGTTCTTCCTTGATGCTGAGCCCTCGGGCTCCTCTTGGTCCCACCTCTCCCAGCCATGCCCCCCCCTGCCTGGGCTGCCCTACATGCTTCCCGCAGCCCGTCCCAAGAGGAAAGATCCTAACAAGCCTTTACAGTTCAGAGTAACTGGATGAAATGTCATGGGATCAACAACATTGGAAATGACAAGCGCAGAGAGAGACAGAGAGAGAGAGACGGAAAGAGAGAAGTTGTAAGATCAACTAACCAGAATGATCTAAGCACAGAGCACAACCGATCAGATCAATTCACAAAGGAAAGGGACAACTAGCAACTGTCTGCAGCTCGCCTTTAGTCCTGGCCGGGAGTGCTCCCCAAGTCCACTACGGCCATGAAGACGTTTCCATAGGCAGTCCCTACAGAGGGGACATCACCCTTTCCAAACAGTCCTGGCGTGTCAGTCCCACCCTTGCCGTTTCCTGCCTCCAGGGAGCTGGCATTGGTCCTCGCTCTCCTTCCTGGAGCTGCAGCACTTTCCCATCCTTGTTCTTGCTGCCCTTGTGCTTGAACGATCCTGTGCCTGTCTCTAATCCCGTGGAGGGGGGCTCCCCCCATGGTGCTGAGGGAGGATGTAACACATTGGCAAAATGGGGGGCCACAGGGGGATTACAATGCCAGCAAGGTGGGAGAGTTCAAGGAATCCGAGGACTGGTCACCGCTGCTGCTGCTCCTCCGGTGAGCTTTGGAACAGGACTCGGATGGGGAAAGAGGAGACTCCTGATCCAACACGTTGGGGTAGGTGAACACCAAGTTGGAGGAGCCAGGAGTGATGGCTGGTGTTGAGGTCACCACAATGGGAGTGTTGAGTGCCTCCTCCCCATAAAAACCTCCAGCAATGCTGATGGGCTTAATGACAGACCTCTGGGCTTTGTCAAGGACCAAAGAGGAGGATGGGATCTCTTCCTCCACAGGCTCCTGCTTCACCACCACTGCTCCGCTTGCTCCAGTCCGAACGCTCTGGAGGCTGCTGGATGGTGGGCTCCGACGTTCCTCAGGGCTGATTTTGCACACAGGGCTGTGAGCCACCAGCATAAACTCCAGCTTTTCCTTCTCCTTCTGGAGCTCAGCGATCTCCTTTTGCAGCACGGACTTCTCCTCCTCCAGCACTTCAGTTTCCTGCAGACAAAAGGGAAATAAGTGAATATCAGAGGCTCTGGAACTACTCCTCACCTGAAACATGGTCATCAAGTTCAGTTCCTATCTGGCATAGGCATATTCACCCCAGACTCTTCATGACCCAAGCAGGCACCAGGTCATTGACAGCAGAGTATCTTGTGTTTCATGTGTCTACCAGGCTATTCCCAAAATTCTTCAGTCTAAGGGTTATAAATATTCTACTCATGAGTTCATCTTAATTTTCTCACAACCAGATTCCACCACTCTGTCTTGGCCTTTGACTTCACTCTTCTCCACTGCTGTCCACCTGACAGACACCTTAGCAGAGAAGACTCAGATCTCCCATCATTTTTTGTGCTAGGTAAGTCATATTAGTTTTATTTAGACAAAGGTAGTGTACAGCAATCTCTAAACTGTTTCTATTTTCTTTCTGTAGTGCATTTGCCAGGTCTGACACTTGCCTGACTGTTGCACAAAGGTCTAACATTTTCACCTCTGCTGGACCATCTCTTGATGCATTCTAGAATTAATACATTTACCATGTAAATGTATTTCCCATGGTCATATCACACATAGTCAATCTGTAAGCAATTAGTAGCTTCCTGTGTATGGAGCTCACCATTTCACAACGAACTCACCCTCAGTCCTTCAGGATATGACCTCCCAATTTTCACTCCTCTCACTTCTATTACTTTAGTCATGACAATCCTTAAATTCTTCCTGTATGATGTCCTGCCTCCCCTACACTGAGAATACCTCCCAAATTTGAGTCAGCAGCACATTTCACTGGTGTGCTTTCACTGCTGCTGGAATTGTTAATAAGATCATCGAATAAAACCAACCCCAGCCTGGTTCTTGAAGGGGAACGCCGGAGCCTTCCCTCCAACCTCTTTCAAAACAAATCATCCTTGCTTCCTCTTCAGCCAGCCCCTTACCCACCCCACAATTTTTGTGCTCATTCCTACATTCTCCACCTTAACTACTTATTTCCTCTGTGACACAGACCACAGGTCTCTGTGGTGCTTCTTTTTTTTTGCAAGAAATCAGTTACCCTTACCAAAGAAAGGTTAGGCTAAAGGATGTAGTTTTGCTAGGTACATGTAACATCTGCCTTGTCTTCTACTGCTTTCGGATGATCCTACTGTCTTCAGTGCTTTTGTCCTCAAAGCCTCCCTTGGAGGCATTTTTATTTCCACTTATGGAGAGAGACCAGAGATAGTGAGACTTAGGCTAGTTGAGAGGGAAGGGAATCTAGAAGGGAAGAGAATCTAGAACGGAAGAGAATCTAGAAGGGAAGAGAGCTCCTAGGGAATTTTGGGCCGTCAGCAAGACAAATTAGGGTCCTGAGCTCCAGGCCTGACCCCTCACCACTGTCGAGGTAGGAGCAATGCCACCGAGCAGCCTTGAAAGGGCAATGCAGTGTGTGTTTTGTAGCATCTTCCTCGAATGGAGGAAGAGCAATGCCCTTCGAGCTGGTCCAAAGGGCAGGCAACAAAGAAGGAGGAACGTATGGAGAACACGTACCGCCTGGAGTTTCTCTGTTAGCTCTCGACGCCTGTTACGACACTTAGCAGCTGCCAACTTGTTCCTCTCTCTCCGGATCCTTCGCTTCTCTTCTTCCTCGGGTGACAGCTGTGGGCAAGCGCCAAGAAAACCCACAATCAGATCTGAGCAAGGCATTCCTTGAAGTTTGTGAGGATTTAACCGCAACACAAAGGAGAAAAGGCCTGATCCAGCAGGATGCTGAGTGCTCCCCCTCTTCACTGATGTCAGCAGAAGATGAAAGTGCACAGTACCTCTGCCTGGACTGGGTCTTAGCAGAAGGGTGAGGAGAAGATGGAGCGGGGAGCAGGGGGAAGATTGTGTAAGAGGACAGTGAATCTGCACCAAGGCCAAACAGATAAAAGATGCTCTGATTGTTTCACAACTTGGGTGGTACATTAAGCAAAACCAGAGCACTATGTTGTAAGGGCCTCTTTCTTGAAAGAAAATATCTGCTGCTTCCCACACAAAAATAGTTGTTAGCTTGAAGGTCGGGGATGGGGTGGAGGGGGAGACAGGGAAATACAGAGCTCCCATGAAGCCCATGAAGCAACAGTGATTTATACCACCCAAAAATCTGACCTCAGATTTTTGAGCACTCAGCGAGATAACACACTGTGCTTCTTGCATCAGCAGGCAAGGCTCCAGTGATATCAAGGCCTTCCTGAAGCCAGCTGACATCCTCACTGATGTAAATCAGGAGCAATTCCATAGAAACCCACAGAGCGACACTCTTGCGAAACCAGAGGAAGTGAGCAGGAGCCCACAAGATCTGGTCAGGTCATACCTAGCTCTGGAGGTTTGAGATGAGGTTTTTACAAACCCTGGCAGCAGCAGATAGGCTTGAGCCACTGCCAAGACTGGGCAGCCGGGACAGCAGTGCATGAAGTGGGCTGGTGTGCCCCAGCTCACCGCTGCGGCACACAGCACGCAGAAGCCCATGCAAAGAGGCCACCGCGGGGATTCACGGCAAGCTCTTGGCCGTGCACCCTCCTCTGCTGCAGACTGACCTCGTGCCCTGCACCGCAGCCTCACCGGCCGGCGTGTGCCATGGGGGCTTTGGCCCAGTGACTACAAACAGAAGAGAAACGAGCGCCCTGCAAAGCGTATGCCAGATCTCATGTAGCGCCAGCAGAGAATGGAAAGAAAAACCTTTTCATAAAAGCTTTCAGTTTTAATATCTTCAGGGGCTGTCAAAATCACAAATGAGACATTCACCCTTTTACTCTCTTTTCTTCTTAGTGTTAGTTTTACTCTAACCTCATTCTAGTTTGTTTTGGTTTATTTCCTTAATTTCAGTCTTTGCAGTTTTGGGGAGTTTATTTCAGCCTCTGGGAATTCCCCTCACTCAGTTCTGCTTTCTGCTTTTTTTTTTTTTTTTCCAGGATCTGTTTCGTGCCTGCAATTTCACCTGCATGCAGCAGGAGCACCTGGATGCACACTAGCACATCTAGGACTTCAGGACACAGGTCTTGGGACTGAAAGCTTTTCCATCATCAGATTCCAGCGCTCCATCGTGGTAGGGGGGGGATACCTCCACCCTGCTGAGCAGTAGCCAGCAGCGTTTTGGCATATTCCTCCCCAGGAAGGAGCCCCCTCAGGCATCGCTCTCCCCTCTACAGCTCTGCCTGCTCACTTTCCAGCCCGTATGTGTGCAGGGTGAAAAAGTATTTGCACACAAGTATCTGTAGCAGCAAAGCGTTAAGCAGGCACATGGATTCTGTGCTAACTTGGGGCCTCTGTGTACGGTTTTCAAGAGCCCTTTTGTACTTTAGAAGCATAGAGCTCATTGAAATAATGTTGGGACCCAAATTTCTCCTAGCAGGACCTTCAGTCGTTTTTAAAGCATGTGTCTCTGAGGCTATGCTTTGCAAAAATCTTATAGCCAGAGCTGAAGCCCCTAATCTGGATATGCTTAACGTTACACTGGGTCTAAAAAGGAATATTATGTCAGCGGTTGCTGGATTTGTATGAAAGCGGTTGGATTTGGCACTCTTCGTGCCCCTGCTGTATGCGTTATCTGTAGCTTGTCCAAGCCCAATACGTGCATTCACTGGCAGAAACGTTCATCAAAACAGGCTCTTTTCATACAGCGTTACACAATGTTTTCCAAAAAGGCACTCCGATGCGGTGTTCAAAGCACCAACAGCGGAAGCCTGAGCCAAAGAGCCACGGTAAAGCACCCGGGTACTGCCTTAGCACGTGTCTAATCAAAAGGACTTGGCTTTGAATGACCCACAATGAACGGCTTGCAAACAAGCCACAGGCCAGGAATTGCTTGGCAGGCATCCTTCAGCAAATAACTCTGAACAACAAATAAAGCAGAGAATATGGTGATCTCTTCACGGCCAATTTGTGAACACAGAGGCAGCATTTGTCAAACAAATTAGTTGTTGCTAATTATTCCCCCAGTTCTCGTGAGAGCTTCCCTGTCTTTGGACGCCAGCCCTGCATGCAGGGAACTGGGAGGTAGCTCCAGATGGTTGAAAGGGTTGGCACGTACCCGAACCACCACTGCTGCCCCATCCTTCCTCCCAAAAATGGGCCCTCAGTCCACCCATACCAACTTCCAATGCAGAAGTGCAGCTTGGTCTGGGCAAGTGACTTTAACCCCTTCCCTGCCTCTTAAGTCTAAACCAGGCAGAGACTCCACATAAAATAACCAGACTGTGAATCAAAACAGATGACGTGGAAGTAAAAGTAGGGCTGGTGAGTCTTATTAGAAACAGACCTCACGCAATAGTGTGCGCTCGTGTGCTGAGGGTGTGCTGTGCATCTCATTACACTGCTCTGCAGTGACCCACACAACCGCTGTTTGGGAGCAATTCGTTGAAATCTAGATTATTTGGTTGTATTTTTTGGTTTAGTTGAGTTTGTTTTTTAAAAAAAAGTCAGCCCAGCACTGTAGATAGCTATTCACAAGACAGCCCTAGAGAACTCTGTTTCTTACTAAGAAGAGATTGACAGGGCTGAAAGGATTTCCATCAGATGAGATGCTTGCACCTAGTCCACTGTCCTGCCCCAGCACAGAATCCAGGGTCCCAGCTCGATAATCCCATCAGGAGGCTGAGCACAGGGAAGCAATGGTACAAGCCACCCCATCCCAGCTACGAACATGCCACTGGTTTGGGAGTAGAAAAGCCTCTGCTTGTGGGATCAAAGAATGTTAGGGGTTGGAAGGGACCTCTGGAGATCATCTAGTCCCCATGTCACCACTGTAAAGAGATCAAGTGATCACATGTTTGTAGTGGAAAAGTGGATTTGCACACCAGACAACCAGAAGGCTCTTGCCACTAGAGTCAAGGTGCTCTATAGGGAATCTGTTCCTCCCTGCATGATACACACTGATACTGGCGTTATCACTCAAAAGCAGACTGGAACAGGGCTAGCTGCCACAGAGCAGATCTAAAACACCAGGTGATGTAATTTGGGTGTCAGATTCATAAAGGACCTATGTAAAAACTCCTCTGCTTGCTCAGAGGTTTCCTTCTGCCTGGAGCGGCAGAGAGACTCAAACTGAAACCCCGGGCTCGGCTTCAGAGTTTCACCTGCTTTTGAAACTGAGCCGCAATGCGGCCCGGTGGTGCGAAGTGTTTGACGGAGATTTGGCAAGTCTCACCATACAATGAGGAAGCAGCAGTAAAATCACCCTCCAGCTTACACCCTACATCACCCTGCGAAACCTCAGCACCTGTACAGTACAGGGGACAGACCTTAGCGCTCCCCCAGGGGGTTGGGAGATCCCAAGAAGTGTGTGTGGGGAAATCTCTGTACACTTGTTTTTGAGGCACACCCAGCCACTCTCCCCACCGTGATTACCTGCTCGTCTCTTCGTCTCCGGCCAACTGTGGTCCCGATGGTTTTGATCACCCCAGGTCGCTGAAGGGCTGTGTGTCCTGCCACTGAGGACAGCGGGGGCAGCGGATGGCTGTAGGGGTGCGAGCGAGAGTAAGGGCTTGACATGGAAGTGATGACAGTGGGCTGGACCATCCACTGCAGGTCTTGGCTGGTTGTGATGGCGTTGATCGTGGGAATAAAAGCGCTGCCTGATCCTGGCATATCTACTCGAAATTTCTAGGAGGAAAAGCAGGGGGGAAAGGGGAGAGAGAGAGAGAAGAAGAAACTGTCAATGAAAGCAGAACATAAGTGGTTACTCAGAAACCAGGTAAGCCCTCAGGAGCAGCACCAGTGAGGATCAAAGCAGCACCTGAAGCAAAGGCACAGGCTGCCAGTGCCTCTGCAGCATCCCGGGCTGGTCGGCCTGCCACAGCCCCCCCTGAGGAAGGTGCTGGGCTCAGGCACTTCCCCTCCCGAGCAGTCCTGCCTTCTCCCAGCTCCCTTCCTCATCTTTCGCCACACCACCCCAACATCCCCTACCCCAGCCTCCCCTCCCAAGCAGTGTCCCCACCGCTGCACCTCCTGCCTGTGCCCACTGCTCTTTCCGGCATGGAGCGAAAGGGGAATTAAGGAGTTTCTAGAAAGAAAACACTTCTCTGCCAGCTCAAAGAACAGGAAGAGAAACTTTAGTTCTGAAATGCCATTACCAAACAGAGCAAAGCTTTCTTCTACCAAAGGATTCCTCTGAAATTTGGGCTCAGTCCATGTAGGGTTTGGTAGGGCAAGAACAGCCACTTGCTTCTCGTTCGGTGGTTCTGTGCTTGCCGCACACACAGGGCAAGAAACCCGGCCCTAGGATGCTTACGTGCAAGGATATGTATTTTAATAGCAGCCTATAAAATAGGTCTTAGGATTCAGATCGGACAAGTTCCCTGCAGCTCTCTGCACTGTCTAGACAAAACAAGGCAGCAGTAAAACCAAGGCAGCAGGTAATGATCTCCAAAATACATGTACACCTTGTTTCAGACGGAGGTAAATCCATCTGGATAATATGCTGGCACTAAACTGCAAGGAAAACAATCGCTTGTCCCCGGAGGGGGGAAGCAGGGGAGAAAGAATGCTTTTGTCTATGCTGAGCTCCTTCAGAAGGCTTTCAATGGTTAGACTCAGTTTTACAGACAGATGTGCCCTGCTCCAGCAATCCCTGTGCAAGGGACAGGGCTTGTAGGACCAGCAGCCGTCACTACCACTGATCTCTAAGCCCTTGCATCAGCCTGACCTCAGCTCAGGTAAGCGTCCCAGATAAGGGACAGCACTTCAACACAGATTTCCTTTTCAGGGTGTGCCTAGTCAAGCACCTTAAGTGCTTTGTTAAACCAAGGCTACTGCAAATAGTATTTCACATTCTGATAGCTACAGCATTTCAGGCCAGTATTAGCCACAAGAAGTCCAGATGCCAGCTCCTGGAGTCCAGGAGATCCAGTCTGAATACCAACAAATGCCGACTTACTGCTTTGGACAGCTCAAAATCTAGCAAGAAAGGAAGGAGTGAATCAAGTTAAGTAGATGAGGAAATTACACAGACAGGGTAACGCTGACACCAAGACCTTGACAAAAGCCCTGCCAGAGCCTCAGAGATTCACCTGGAGCTCAAGTCCAAAACAGCCTCAGGATAGCTCACATTTCAGAGTGTACGCTACCTTTGTCACCTCTCCCAATCAACTACAGAGGCCCAGAGCTGCAAACTGTCAACACGACGGAGAAAATTACGGGCGCAAATCCCCTTCTTTGCTCTGCCCGATAGAGGCGCCCATCACGTGGCACAGCAGGATGGATGCCTTGGTGCCTCCACAACCATAACACAAAGGGACCTTAACCTTGCAGGAGGAAGTGCAAGACCAGTTGAACTACAAGTGCTCAAGTCAAAGGACGCAAGTTCTGCTTCCAGCTCCACAAGTGGCTATCATGACCTTTACCTGCCTGCGCAACCATCCCTCCTGTACCCAAAAAGTAGAAAAGAAAGAGTTCTGTTCTCTTTGCAGGGACACTAGAAAGCTGTGGCTGCAAAACATTTGGAGATCTTTGGGTGCAAAGGCACCGTTTGCACTGCAGCTTCCAAGACACGACAACACCCAATGACCTGCTAAGACTTTCCATCAAAGTCAGATCCACCACTAAATCAGCCACTTAAGATACAAGTGTCTGACACAAAGATCAAGCTCTCAGTTATTGATAAAGCAACTACCCCACTTGCAATCACTTCTATATGCAAACTAGAACCCTTCTCTAACCCTAGTGAAGGTCTCCTGGGCAGTGAAGGGGAGCTGCTCAGTTCAGACACATTCCTCGGCAGCTCCGCAGTGCTACTTGCTTACAGACCCAGGGAAGAGATCAGTCAAACTGCAGTCTATGTCCGCGCCATGCTCCACTTCCATCACAAGCTTCCTTTCTAATCCCTTAAAATATCCTAAAAAAAAAATCCTCCAAAGCTGTATTCTGTATTTTCCCCAGATAACTAATTAAGGGACATGCTGCTGTGACAGGCAGAATCTTCAGACACAGGGTACTCTGGCTACTGCTGGGTTCCACAAACGTCGTTTCCTGGTCAGGCTTTCCCCACATACCTCACATTCCTGCCAGGAATACGGCATTGGATCAGCTTTGCCGCACCAAAACGTTGCTGGCCCCTCACGCTCTGCCCAGTGGCCATCCCATCTGACCACCAGGACGCTGCTGGTTTCAGTGGCAGGCCCCAACTCCCCGCCACCTCCCCTGCACAGCCCCTTCGAGCACCAGCCTCCTCATTTTGGAGCTCCAGACCTTCCCGCAAACAGCAGCCCCAGCTTTGCTCTCCTCATTCCTCCTCCTCTTAGAGAACTTCGATCCCCTTCTGCCAGCCTAGCAGCATCACCCGCTCTCGCCCACTTCCCCATTTCTCCTCTTTTTCAGACCCCCTCCTGCCATTTTCTCACCCAGGACACCCAGAGCAATCCTCTCCTGACCCGAAGAGGCTCCTGAAGGCATCGCTTTGCCAGCTCTCGATTCTCCTTATCTACAAGGAATTCACAGCTCTACAGAAAAGATGCAGCAAGAGCCAGATCGCGGGGCTACACGTGCGGCACGCACTCACCCACTGCTCTCCTCCTGACCCAAGCAACATGCAGATGAAGGTATCATTAAAAAAACCCAACAACTAAACAGCAAAGAGTCGTGTTATTAAGAGTGCCAAGAACTGAGGTCAGTCTCTGCTCTGCCTTAAAAATACAGGGTTGGATGGAGGCCTCCCTCGGTCCTTAGTCAAGGGAGTCTCCAAGTCCTTCCACAGGCAGTGACAGGCTACGTCAGCAGATCACAACTTACGAGCACAGGTAGCACGGGAACATTTCAGGCTTCAGGTCTGTGTTGCCCTCCCCCACCTTAATGAGAAGTTTCTGTATCGTACCCCGTTGTGTCTTTGCTCCCTTCCTGACCCTCGCTTATGTCTGTAACCATAAGTGCTGAACAGCACCAGAAACTGGTCTAGACAACGACCGTGGAAGAAAACAAACTGAACAACAAAACCACCAAAAAAATCACCCCAGAGGATCTTTCAACAACTACTTAGTTATCAAGTATAGGATGTATAGGATACACGCTATAATAAATACAAGGCTGCTGATGGCTCTTCCGTGCTGAGCATGTCCTCGAAGGAAAACTGGACACAGTGCTGTGATATCTGGGGGGGAAGTCAACTGGTCTGAAAGAGCACACAAACTCTTCCCATTAAAGTCTATGTTTACCACATGGCAAGTCACTGATTAGGAAAATTGCATGACACGCAACTTAAAAGAAAAATGTTCCAGTGCTGCGTTGTATGGGAAAAACAATTAAAAAGCATCAAAGTTTTGGCTCAGAGACACAGTTTCCACTTAAACATGTGACTGATGCATCTTTTCTTGCTTTGGGGAAAAAAAAAAAAACCCTAAAGAAAAAAATTTCTACACTGCATATTTTCTGTAGTGATAAAACTCTGCAGATCTCTGTAGACCAGAATCAGCAGAAAAACTCAACTGCTAGGGTAAAGGCAACGCTTACATTTGATCCTAATCTACAACATCTGTAAGGATCAAGGGAAAGACGAAGTGCAAGGCCTTGAGAACTCTCCCAGATTCCTGAAGAAAACATTTATGCTCTCGCTAAGCCTGCGTCCCGCTCAAAGCACTGTTTCAGATAGTAACCTTAGAAACTGGGCTCAAGCCGTATCAAGCGCCACGCATGGCAGCTGCCTGGGGAAGACGTGCAGCCCCAGAAATGAAAAGGGGAAAACCCAGTTATCGGTCAAACCTCGGTAGATCAAATATTAAGCGGCGCCGGGGTTTCACAACCTCCCGCAGCAAGTGCTTGAATCCAGGCGCAGCTGCTGAATAAGAGGAGGGAAGGGGGGGCGAAGGTTTCGCAGCTTGACGGGCGTATCCAGCTTCTCAGCTCCCCCTTCCCGCTCCCCCACCTTGTCCTGGCATTTACTGTAAGGCTGGGAATAAACTGGAGTCGAGCTACAATCCCTGGAAATCTCGGTCCGCAGCCCGCAGAGGGCACCAGCGAGACGCGTTTGGAGCAGGCGGGGAGCGCCGGCGAGTCATTTCTGGTAAAACTTCTTTAATGTGAGGAATGTCACGGGCTGGTACGGTTGGCAAAGTTTAAGACTGGACTTTTTTTTACCCCCGGTTTTTTTTTTTTCTTTTACAATAATCCTATGGCTTCTTGATGCGAAGACAGCAGTGTGCTCACGCTGCCAATTCGCTCATACAAGCCACACAAGAAATAATAATATTGTGAGAAAGGGAGGGGGGGAAGCCCAACTCTGAAAAAAGAAAAAAAAAAGAGTAAGGCTGAGCCAGCTGATGTAAACAAGTTATGAAATAACCCAGGTTTGTATAACTGGCCCGATTGTGTAATGCCTTCCCCAGAAGTGGTGGATTTAGTCGATGTAGGCATATAAGCCATTCCGAGATGTTTTCTTAGGAAAATGAAAAAAAGAAGAAAAAACAAAACAAACTACCCGACTAGGCTTTCAGGTCCGTGAATTCAAGCCGCTTCCACAGGAAATATCTCCCATTCTTCAAGCACCGCCCGGCAGCGGGAGCTTGCGGCGCAGGAGCGGGGGAAGAGCCGGGCCGGCCGGTGCCGGGAGCGCTCCTGCGGCTCTCCGGGAAACTCCCGCTTGGGAAAAAAAAAAAAAAAGCTATCCGCACCGGGAGAGCGGCCGGCGGCTCCCGGTAAAGCGAAGGAGCAGCCGAGCAAGCGGGCAGAGCAGAGTGGCGCGCCGCCGGCCTTCGGGTCTCACCGGTGCGAAAGACAAAAATAGTGTCACTGCCACGGAACCAAAGTTTGGAGGAGGGGAGGGTGGGGAGGGTGGTGAGAAGCCGGGTGACCGCTTCAGACGCTTGGAAAAACGGGAGCCCACTTCAAGCCATCCCCTGTGCGATTTTAAGGCGGCCGCAACAGCGCTTTGAAAGTAACTCGGGCGGCACCTCCCGAAGTCCCGGGGAGGACGCGCAAACTGTTGCGAGAGAGCCCAGGACAGCGCCTGAGTGCCCGGGAAGGGCCGGAGGGACAGAGAAGTTGCCGACGAGAACAAAAGCAGGAAGGAGGAAGGGTCAGATGCGGCCGCGTACTTTGCGTTACCGGCCTCGCAAAGGAGTTGCCCAGAGGAGCCCTTTGATTTCCGAGCTGGCCCCGGCCCGCCGCGGCGGCGGGTCCCCGGGCGGTGTCTCCCCACCGACGCTAGCCGGAACCCTTCTCTACCTGGGGCCGGGGCGGCGGAGGGAGCCCGCCGGGCGCTTCCCCACCGCACGTCCCCGCCGGGGCCAGGCCGCTGCCCTCTCAAAGACACCCCCGGCCCCGGGTGAGTGCAGTGGAGCTCCAGGCAACGTCCCGCCCGGAAAGGTTGGCGGCATTCGCTCCGGGACAGTCGGGCAGGGAAGGACGGAATGCGGCAGGAGCGACGGGACGGCGGCTGCGGGCAGCCCGCTCCCCGGCACCGCCGGCGCCCCCGCGGCCGGCGCCTCTCCGCCGGGCGCCCGCGCCTTCCCCGGGCGTGGCGGTGAACTCCCGTGCCGGGAGCGCTAAAAGCAGCCCCCAGCGGGAGCGGGGGGGAGAGGGGCAGCGCCCGGCCCTACCTGCTGGGCTGCGCCGCTGGAGTAGGTCTCGGGATGTCCCGGGGAGCCGCTGCTGCCTCTGGAGGAGGTGTCGAAGTTCCCGGGGTAGTCCTGGTACATGGTCCGAGGTCGGGCCGGGGGAGCCGCGTCCCCGCCTTCCCGCACCGACACCCCGCCGCTCCCTCGCCGTCTCCCCGCCCCTTTCTCCCTCCCGACCTCTTCGGCTCTTGCCTTTCGCCTCCCAACGCTCGCCGCGGAAAGGGGTGATAAAGAAAAATAAAAATAAAAAAGGCTTTGGAGGAAGGGAGAAGGGGAAAAAAAAAAAGATTGCTTTTTTAAAAAGGTGGGGGAAAAAAGGAAAGAAAAATAAAATAATACTAGCAATAATAATAATAAAAGAGGCGGCGGAGAAGCGCCGAGCGGACGGGACGCGGCGGGAGCGGAGCCGTGCGCTCAGTGTCGGGCAGCGCGGGCGCCGACGTCCTCTCTCCGCGCTGCCCGGAGAGACTCGCCCCGCCGGCGGAGCGGCCCCGGCCCCGGGGGCTGCGGGCGGAGCGGTTCTCCTCCGCCCCCCCCCCCCCCTCCTTCTCCTCCTCCTTCCCACCACCACCGGCCGCCCCTTTTCCCGGCGCGGGGTGACTCAACCGGGTCTAACGCCCCGCGGTTCCCCCGGTACTGCCGAGCGGCAGCTCCGCGCACCCGCGGTGACTCAGGGCAATGGCATCGCCCCCGGCCCCCGCTCGCTTATTATCCGCCCGCCGCCGCCGCACCATGTGCACTCGCACACGTCAAACCCGCGGCGCACCGGCCCCACCTTGCCAACGAGGAACCTCCCACTTGCCGCCGCCGCGGGGAGAAGGGGGGCGGGACGGGGAACAGGGGACGGCGACCGCCTCCGCCGCGCCGCCCCCGCCGGCTTCGCCCGCCCCAGCCCGGACTCGCGGAACGCGAGTCCGGGCTGGGGCGGGCGAAGTCGGCGGGGGCGGCGCGGCGGCGTCTTCCCGTCAGGCTCCGCCCCCCCCCGCCCCACTTGGTCGCGTCCGTTGTCGCACGTTGCCAAAAATGGTCATTTGCGTCGCACGACGCGAGCGCGGGTTTCCTTGCCGCGGATGACGCGCCCGCGAGAGGGATTCCCTGGCGCCGCCGCCGGGATTTAAAGGGGCAGGCGCACCGCTGGCAGAGGGGGTGTGCGGGGTGCTTTTTGGTCTTTTTTAATTTTGATTTTATTTTATTCCCCCATTTCTTTTCTTTTCGCTGTAATATCTTTCTTTTAGCTTTAATCTCTTTTTAGATTTTATGGCTATTTTGTGTTTTTTTTCTTATTTTTACTCCTGATTTGATTTTTTTTTACTCCTGATTTTATTTTTACTTTTTATTTTTGCTTTTATTTTACTTTTTATTTTACTTTTTATTTTTACTTTTTATTTTACTCATCTTATTTTCCTATATTTACTCATTTTATTTTATTTTATTTTACTTTATTTTACTCCTGATTTTATTTACTCTTGATTTTTTTACTCCTTTATTTTTTTACTCCTTTATTTTTTTACTCCTGATTTTTTTATTCTCTTTTTTTTAATCCTGATTTTTATTTTGATCACTGAATGTCAGGCATTGGAAGGGACCTCTGAAGATCATCTAGTCCAGCAGGATCACATAGAGTAGATCGCACAGGAACAACGTCTAGGTGGGTTTTAAAAGTCTCCAGACATAGAGACTCCACAATCTCCCTGTGCAGCCTGTTCCAGTGCTCTGTTACCCTCATGGTAAAGAAGTATTCCCTCATGTTTAGGTTGAACCTCCTGTTTTCCAGTTTGTGGCCATTGCCCCTTGTCTGTCCTGACTCCTCCATCCTCCTAGAATCTGGCTGCCGTGACACTCCAGGCCTCCAAAGCAGGGTATATCATGGGAAGGGTAGGTCACAGTCCTAGGCTACCCTGCAGTAGAAACTCAGGGGATGAGGACTGTAACAGCCTGCCTCAGGTGGCTGTAGCATTGCCAAGTCACTGACTGGCACGGGCTGGAAGGTGGCAGAAGCAGACAGAGCAGAGCTATCCACATGGAGAATGTTGTGCTCTTGGGTGACCTGCAGCGAATGCAGCAATAATGCTGGTTTACAGATTGTTAAAATGCTGCTCTTAGACCAGAAATGTCTCATTATCACTCTTCCTGGAGGATTCACTCAGCCCGGAGTGCATGCTTTTTGCTGGTAGGGAAGGAGAAGTCACCTAAGTTCAAGCTATAAAATCCCATTTAAGCTGTCTCATGGCTCATCTGAGAGTAATGGGCTTTCCTCCACTAGCACTGCTCTCCTTGGGAAGGGAGAAACTGTGCCCATTTCAACCCCAGAGCCTTCAGGGAACTCAGAAATGAAGCAGCCCATTGGTGACAAACCTTCAGCACCCGTGTTTTGGTTTTTTTCTCACCAAGCCAGGCATTTGGGACTAAAACTCCTGCTGATGCTTCTTGGCTTTAAGAACCTCTGTTTTCTAGGCAACTGAAATTCTCTACCTGAATTAGCTGCAGCATCTGACTTTGGGGGAGGTGGGGACAGGGCTGTAAAAATAACCCTGTGCTTCCAACTCGCATTGCATTAGAAGTGAGGGGCTGAGGAAGGGGAGAGGTACTCATGCTGAGGCTGTGCCATAGTTTGCTCCTCAGGCTGCACATCAGGCAGGTGGTCTGAACTCAATTCTTTCTGCTGGGATTAGTTCAAGACATGAGAGGAATCAGGCTGCAGTTGTTAAGAGATGAGGAGAGATGGAGAAAACATGCATTCTAATAAAGAAGTTTAACAAAAGGGGCTGGGTTTTGGCTGGCCACCTCCGTTGGCTCTGCCTCTAGATCTCCTCAGGTGGAGGCTGCTGCTGGCCCCAGGGTTTGCCAGACGTCGGGAGCCACTGCTGTCATCTGGGGTCACCAGCCCTGGCTTCAGTCATGCTTAAATCAAGCAGATAGGCTTGTAGAAATCATGTTACTGTGTAGTGAGGAATGCAAAAGTATTTGGTCCAAGGAGAGACCAGAAACGGGGGGGGGGGGGGGGGGGGGGGGGGGGGGGTGGTGGTGTGTGTGTGTGGAGAAGAGGGTGCTGAAGCACTAGTGTTGAGGCATTGTGCAAGGAGAGAGGGGTTCGTTCATCCCTCCTCCTAGAGTTGTTTCTAAAATTTTTCTTCAAAAGATCATTAAACCTAAGCTACCTGCTCTCCTCATGTTTCTGCTCAAGTACAAACATTTCAAGTGTTGTTTGCAAACGTTATTCCAACATGATTTTGGCACATCTATACTATCCTGCCACATTTGCATGAGACCTAGTCTGGGAACAGCTCGTTTGAAATGACATTCAAGTGCTGGTTTAATATTCGGCTGCAGTTAATGTGGATGCAATTAGTTGACACTTGTAAATCCTCAAGTTAAAAGCCCTGTAAGAAGTGTAGGAATCTGAAAGCGCACCTGAGGCCAAACCCTCAGCTCCTGTTGGGTGATGAACCTCTCTTCCATGGCTAGACTGGCACCACCTTTCCTTCCGCGAGTGCCACAGCCCCCTGTTTTTACCGCATATTTATCTTGGCTTAGCTACAGTTTCTTCTGGCCTGGAAGCACAAACCCCCTCTGGCTAAGCCTGGCTCATTCACACAGAAGTGATTGGTACATCCCATGGGGAAAAAATAATCAGCCTCATGGAGCCTTCTCATTCCCGTATCAGCCCTTTGTAACACTTTCTTATTTTTTTGGATCAAAGTAACTCAGACTAGCCTGGCTCGTGGTGCCCCAGACACATGCATTTTTAATCCACATCCAGACCAAGCTTCGTTGTGCAATAGGCTCCCTGCTTCCAAAAAAACAAGAGATAACATGTACATTTGCCTAGTCCATTCTTGCCTGAACCATAGACAAATTAAGACCAGCCCAGGTTCCAGGGCAGGAGAGGATCATTGTAAAGCAAATGAGACCTTGGCTCCTCATGCTTCTCGATTTCGGCAGCAATTAGGAGAATGAAACCCAGACCTGGGAATGCTCTTCACCATGTTTCTACAGGAGCAGAGGATAAGGGCACTCGGCAGCGGCTTGGACTTGGCCCTTGGCAAGCACGTGGCAGCGCCTGCAGTTCGGACCTCCTTCTCCAGCTTCCCCAGCAGTGCTGGGCTGCACCAGCCACACCGTGCTGCCCACCTAAAGGCAAAATCACTGATTTTCAATCAAAAAAAATTCTACAATTGTCTTTTTCCTCGCTCTTCATGTTTTTTACCACCTTTTAGATAACTCCTGTGAAGAAGCCTGCAGTAATCCCTTTGCCTTAAACGTGCACCTCCACCAGTGACAGGAGGCCAAGATGTGCTGTGGCTGTCCCTGCGGTGGAACAAGGCAGACCCCGGGATGGAGGCAGCTCCCGGGGTGGTGGGACTGCAGCCTCTCTACAGTGGTGGGGTGTGGGGAGCTGAGGGACAGCCCAGGAAAGGGCACATGCACCTTTCTCACGCACGGTCCATCATCTCCTGTTTTAAAACTCACCTACCCCAAAATTGGTGCTGTCTTGGTCACGGTTCAATAAAAAAGACTTTTATTGCAGAATTGACTCCATTGCTTCCCAAGACTTTTTCCTCGAGCTCTCTGAAGAAGCAGTGTATGTGTTTCCAGGGCTCTACAGCCCTTCCCGACAACTCTACTTTCATCTGTGCTAGAAGTCTGCTTTCATACTGTCTCTCTAAGTGCTAAGAGCAAGTGTTTTGATGTTAACTTCTGGGAACAAGCGCTTAAGCTACCACCTCACACTTAATTACAGTTATTTATTAAGTACTCCAGCATATCCAAGAGAGAACGGAGGTTTTCTCCTTCAAAGGCCTTCTGGACGTGGTTCAACAAACACCTCTTTCTCCAAGCAGAGTGCTCTTCCTAGCCACATTGTCAGATCACAGAGCTCTCTCTCCCGCTGATAATCCCATTGTTTTCAGAAGAACACACGGTGGCCATAGGGCCTCCCTCCAGCAGCACATGGTATCTTTAGGGCAGGGAGTTCCCTTAATTGATGTCAGGTGACTGAAGTGAGGCTGTCCCTGTGTTCAAGCACCAAGCGAGCTCGCTCCTGGTGGGGTGAGGGCTGCCTTAGCGCCCAGTTCGGGGCAACAACATGAATCCCGCACTCTTACTGCTGCTGGCTGATGAGGCAACATCATTTAACTCTTTCCCAATCCTGCTGTCAATAAAAGCCCGGGACAAAGCCAGATTCTGTGATGCTCCTCCCTCTTTTGAACCAGGGCTGGGTGATGCTGAGGGCCTGCGGCCCAGGCAGGGCAGTAGGGGGGCAGGCCCACAGCAGTGTGGGCACCAAAGGCCTCTGGCACTGCTCAGCCAGGCTCGTGGCACAGTCGTGGTGTGGTGCCATAGCCAGCGGTCCTGCCGGCTCTGTGTAGGGTCAGCTCTGCAGAGATCCCACGCACCGACAAAGCCAAACGCTACTTCAAGGCAAAAAAGTGCTTCAACCCTCTTAAAATGCTCCAGAACAAAGATCCTCCCACTTAGCAGCAGGTGCAAGAAGTGGATTGGGAAAAAGGGCTTATTAAAAGTGACCACGATGCACCGTTTATGGCATTTTGCTGGTGTAGGAAAGCAGAAAACAGCTTTGGGAGATAGCAGCCTAGGGATGGATGAGCAAGCTCCCTCTTAGCCCTAGAGTACACGGGATGTGAGAGATGGGAACAGAGATCCCACAAGTTGAGCTCTAGACACCTCTTGGCACAAGATGATCAGCCTTATCTTGATACCTGTGTTTGCCCAGCTCCAAACCTGTCTCAGCAACACGAGAGCCTGCCTTGCTCCAATCTCTCCTTGTGCAGAGACACCGCCTCTGGTCTCAGCAGCTGAAGGGCCCATGGAGGCTCATCCGCCCTGCAGCCCAGGGGCTTCCTCGGGACATCCTGGGCACTGCTGCCAGGTCAGCCCCAGCAGACACTTATGCAGGAGGTGTTTTAGGGGATGGGAGCCCTTCCCAGCAGAGTTTGGACCTGTCTCTTTCCCTATTGCCCAATCTAGTGAGCAACTTGAATACTTTCTTGCTGTATTTTGTGAGCAGTGCCTCAACAAATGCATTTTCTTGCGTCAGAACAGTGGAAAGGACCAAAAACCTACATTGGGAGCAGTAAAATCCACCCCTGTCAGTTCCACCATAGCTCAGCTGAACAGATGCTGAGGACAGCACCTGGCCTGAAGTGTCCATGCTCAGATGCAGTCAGGATCAGGCCCACAGCCACACTGCTGAGGGACACTGGCCCGAAATCTTGTGCCACACAGTTTTGGACGTTATTCTCTGAAGCACTTAGTGCTGGCCAAGTGGATCGCCCAGCTGAGCTTATCAGACAGCTCATTGTTCCTGCCTGAGTGATTCAGCCCCTCCAAAGTACTCTCTGGCAGCACAGCAGCGAGGAGAAGGAGGAGGAGGAGGAGGAGGAGGAGGGAGGCATGGGGCTCACACAGATAGTCCTCCTGATAGAGGGAGGCAGATAAGCACACCCGAGTTAATGGCTGAGCTCAGATCTAGTTGAGGCAGTTTGACCTTTCTACTGGTAAACCTCTCCTCAGCTGACATGAGAGAGTTTGACACAAGCACTCAGGGGAATGTGTGGCCAATAAGTGAGACTTACTTTCTCCAGCAAGTAATATTGATTAGCGCAGTGCCTGCAGACACGGCTCCAGGCGGTGGTGGGATTTCAGCACAGCTCGCTCAAGGAGTGAGCAGAAGAGATGGCTGAGATGCAAAGGTAAAGTAATTTGTTGACTGAACCTGTAAAGTGTCCTTTCTGTCCATAGTGACCTGTGCATTGCTGAAAGCCTTGGAGGGAGGGAGAGGCTTCGCAGGCTGGGCAGCGGCACTGGGAGCTGGCTGCTGTCCCTCTGTGGCCTGGCTTGTTTCCATCCCAGTGGGCATCCTTGCAACCGAGCACCTCTTTCTGTCTTCCTGAGCCACTTGGTCCTATGGCATCCTTGGCACAGGAACATCCATTAGGACCACTGATGCCTTCTTGGCCTCATTGGACCAAGGATCCATCTGAGCATCTGGGACAGGCTTCTTCCCATCTAGGACAGGCTCTGCCCCAGCAATCTAGCCCTAAAGGGTGGCACAGGACTCTGCCTGTTCATGTAGCCAAACTCTGATGTGTGCAGCCTTGCTCTGGGAAGCAGCATGGTGGCATTCCCACCAGGCTGAGTCCCCTGTTCCCTGCGGACCCACGGGTCTCAGTGAGCCTGGAAATTCTCCACTGGCTGCAGCATTATAAGCTGCTATTTAGCATGGAGTGGCTGGGACTCAGCTTCCTGCTGCCCCAGACATCTTGTTGATGCCACCACAAAGCTAAAACATTCCTCATGCTGCAAACAGTGGCTGCCTGGAGTCTATAACTGAGGCCTTTTACTTCATGGGAGCACATTTTGAAAATTTTGCTCCTGGCCTTTTGCATGTACAGAGAGCCCAATCCACACATAAGGCAGCACCATGCTCTTTGCCCTGGCCCATGGAAAGCCCACAAGAGTCACAGCACAAAAATGTGAACTACCCTAATTTGTTTTAGTTCTGTATTTATCCTGATGGCACTTAAGCACTGGCAATACTAGCCCAATTCTCTGAGACGTGAGGTGGAGACTGCTGAAATGCTCCAGTCTAAACACCTCCCATAATAAGCTCCTGGCTTGCTCAGGAGTATAGAATGGGGTTTTTGGAAGCAGCAAGGTGACCTAGAAGCTTGGGTTACATACAGTCTATACACAAAGGCACTTTAAATTCTTTTAAAGCAATGCATGGTATTATGCTAACATGAACACTGAGTCCAGGAAAACATACCAAGCACTTATAATGCTAGGCAAGCTTTTAGAGGGTTACAAGGATGCTCTCACCCAGGATGTTATCAAATCCACCATGGCTGCACTTTTCTTTCCTTCATCTTCTTCCTCTTGCTGTTGTGTACAAAAGATGAAGACAAAGCAGAGCTCTTCCACCTGGGGTCTCAGGGAAGGACCAGGAGGTGGTTCCTCTGGACAAGTGTTTGCCCACTGATCATCCCTCTGGCTGGGATGTGATCTTAGGGCTTGATCACTGGGGCCACAACACAAATGCAGTAGCTCCAGGGGAGCTGGGATCAGCAAGACAGCCCCTGCCTGCAGGTACCTGTTTAGGTGGGGATGCAACGTGTAGGAGAAAAGCACTCCCAAAGCGGAAGGGCGAAGCCTGGACAAAACACACCAGAGGCATCCTCGGGCGCTGGTGACCGAGTGCGGGACGGCGGTGGGAGTGCTCGGCAGGCTCAGTGTTGGCCACATCTGTCCCACGTGTCTGCAGGCAAACACATCCCACCCCTCGGTAAGCCTGCTTCCACAGAGGGTTTGATGACACACATTAAAATACCACAGTGAGTCCAGAATAAGAGATGCTGTTTGCGGACACGAGTCAGTTGAAGGAGAAATAATACACATTAACCTGCATTGGGCTGCAAGTGGGGACAGGCCCTGGGCTGCTGGCGGACACCTGCTGCCTTGCCCCTGGCCGGGGCGTGCCATGGGAGGGCTGATCCGGCACGGGCAGCTGCAATCTTGTAGCCCCTCTGCCAGAAAGAGTGAACCCTGCAGCCATCGAGGCACAGGTGGAAGTTTTGGGACCCTCTAACTCCTGGGCTGGCCGGGTGTAAAGTGGAGTCTGCAGCAGCATCCAGCCCTTGGGGCTGCAAAGCCCCAAAGGTGGAGGAGTCCTGCTCTCTGCCGTTGTGCCATCCCCTGTCAGATCATGCTGTGCTGGCAGTTTGCAAAGCTGTCTATTATCGGCACATTAATAACCTTTCACAATGTTTAATTACTTGGAAAGGTAATCGGTCCTGTGGTAGTTCTTTAAAAAGCATGCCCATTTCACTTGCTCTTGGCAGAGACGTCTGCTTTTTTGTCTTTCATTCTCGCAATAAATATGTTACAACTGATCCTGCTTCCAAAGGCAATATCCATTTGCAAAACAAAGAGGAAGATTGCTCCCTGGCTTTTCCAGCTATAAGCTCTGCAGCTGGTGCTGTGCCACAGTTCTCTCCCACTAGCACCATTGTAGGTGGATTCTGCAGGTTTTTTGATTTAATGGGCTTCTCATTTAAGGTGCCTGGTTTGACCAGGTACTCAGGGGCAGACTCTTTACTTCACCAGCAGTGCTGGCCCCATCTCTGGCTGTGCATAAATAAACAGCCAAAGAAGCTCTAAGTAAGTAGCCCAGTCTCCTCTGCTTGCTCCCGGCTGCCATTTGGTGACTGACAGCAGTGCTGGTGCAGGCTGCAATGCCCAAGGCTGGGGCTGGGCAGAAGGAGCAGGAGGACCCATCCACTGCAGGAAGAAGATCAGTACACTCTCCAGACAGATGAAAGTGACACCAGGCTCTCTCCAAGGACAGCTAACTGTGACATTGCAAGGATCAGGGGCTCGAGACCACCATCAGCTACATCTCTGCTACATTTGGTACCCCAAAGAAGCAGCAGGTTGCTTTCTTTCCATGCAAGGATACCACCATTCATGACATGAGGCGACTTGCGCACACTTGCCTTTGGGCTTGTGACCCTATGCTGGCAACCGCACCAACCACGGAGGTTTGGCCCCGTCCTGGCGGCAACCAGTCGACATTGAGTCCTGCTGAGGCAGCTTGGGACAGCTGCTAGGCACCATCGTGGTCCCTGTGGCTGCGCCTTGACACCCTGCTGCAGCCCGAGAGCAGATCTGCCTCAGTGCAGAAACCTTCTGGCACTTCTGTGGAGGGTACACACACATGTGTACACGCATGCATGCACACACGCCTGCAGACACACACACCTGCGAACCCATGGGGACCTAGTGTGTGAGAACCTGCTCTGCCCGTGCCAGGGGCTGGCCCTGGGAAGGGCGCACAGTCCCTCAGGCTCAGGCTCCCACTAGCCACGGCCAGAGCTCACAGTAGAGGAAAGTATTAGACTAGACTGACTAAATTTGTCTTTTTCCACTGATGAACACTGTGTTATGAGCCAACGTGTTCCGCTTCAGCCGGGTGGGGGTACTCACTTTTGGGGAGAAAAGCATAAAATGATACCAGGGCAAAATCTTATTCATCATGGCAGCAAAAGCCACTGGCATTTTCTTCCTTTCTCCTTAAATATGAGCTTGCCAAACAACCAAATGAAAACCCCCCCAGCAGCTTTCGAAGGGCCAGGCTCTCAGCCTGCAGGCTCCCCTATGTGAAGACATAGTCAGAAACCTAGTCCCCCTCCTGCAGCCCATCCATGCTGGTGTTTTTCTCATTTTCTTGGAAGTCTTGACAGGTTTGCTTTCTTTTTTTTTTTTTTCTTTTTTTCTTTTTTAAAAAAAGAAGCTTTTAACAGCCCTGGGGCAGAAGGCGCTCACTTGCTAAATCACAAGGTTTGCCACATTGAAATGTAGGGACGTGCCCGCAAACGGGAACTGGCTGTCTTAGCTTTTGTTCTTGACTGTTTGCCAGAACCCTTAAAACAACAGGAGGAGGTTCAGCCACCTAAGCATCCCTGCGCTCCCTCCGAGGAGCCTGTAAACACCGGCATTAACATATCAGACATCACCGATGCCTTTGCCAGCAGCCCAGGCAGCCCCACTGCCAGGCGCTTGGGCGGCCGCAGGACACGAAGGAGCAGAAACACCCGGCAGCGCCAACCGTGCGTCCCTCCCGGCAGGGGCTGAGCCGGGATCCCGTTGTCCTGCAGCGCTCAATGACTGTGAGCGGGAGAGAGGTGCGAGTGCCAGGAAACACCATTTCGTGCTGGGATGTTAGAAATACGGTTATCCTAGATTATGGAGCCAAGTGCCCATGCTGCCTCGCCAGAGACATACTGACAAGAATTGGATTTGTACTGATGGACACATTTTTTCCGTGAACAGTCATGGGAAGGGTCAGCAAGGGACTAAAACTTGTAGATGAGAAGAGGTGATTAGCAAAATGCTGCCCTTAAAGAGCTGAAAAGCAACTTCTAGTGTGGCCAATAGTGGCAGGTGCTTCCTCAGAACAGACCTAACGCGTAGCTCTCCACACTACTCCAGGATCATATATCCTTATTTAACTTGGACAGAACAGCTCAGTCCTCAGCTACAGACATACTTAGGCTTCTATTTCAGTCATAGACTTGGAGAGAGACCAGGTGTACACCTCAGACCTTGCCTGTAGTCATTCCTTGGCCACCTCACTCTTCTGCTAATGTTTTATTTAAAGAGAGGTGGAGCATGACCTAGCAAGCAGTTGAGAAGCTCTTATAACATCTGTCCCTCAGCTGGGCTCTCATCAGCCACCTTGCTGTGATGTTTTGACCTGGTCTGGGGTGGCATCTGCCTCCAGGCTCAACCCCAAGGGGCTCAAGACCGTTCAAGTCCCTTCTGCTAGCTCTGGTTCCCTTCTCATTTATCCCAATGGGAACATCTCTGAGGGATTCAGGGTTTTGACAAGCTGCAGTGCTCACTTCAAACTCTACTGGGTATAAACTCTACGGTAGAGTCCCCCAGTCTTCACCTGCAGCTCTTATGGTATCAGCTGCCCATCTGTGAATCACTAAGGAGCTCAGGAGCTCCAGACTATCCTTTCCATCTCCATTTAGGTCTCTCTTGGAAGGGATTGAGCTCAGCTCCTGCAGCATCTAGACCTTTCCTCTGCTCTCCCTGACCCCATCCTCCTGAATTTCCACCATCACTTGGCAGCCTTGTGGATGGCAGAGAGTCCCCCATAAGGGAGGCTGCATCCTTGCTCCCAGCACTGCCTCAATCCCATCACTTAGGTGAAGGCTAACAAAGACGTGCAGGTGGGTGCCCACCCCTTCACCACCTCCTTGAGTTTGCAGGTCCCATGAGGTGGGTGAGCCAAACTCTCTTTCTTCCCTTGCAACGTCACAGCGTTAGGTTATAAGGTTCAGTTTGTCAGTAAGTTAGCTGGTCCCACCCACGACTTCGTTCCACACAATTATGGAGACCCTGCCGGAGATGCTGACGTCTTTTTCCTTTCAGGTTCAATGCCTGCCTTATTGCGGTCGGGCTTTCTTCCTCCTCGCTGCCCGGTCTTTCTCTGACTGGAATCGTTCCCCTCTGAAAAACGTGGTGACTTTTGCTGAAAAGCAGTTCTGCCGCTTCTGTAGCGAGGCAGTGCTCACGAACGGCACAGTGGTAGTTACGGGATATGTGGTTTACCTCAAGACGTCACATCTCCTCCCCCCAGAGACATCAGAAGGGTTATTGCTCAAATTTGGCTTTGACTGTATAAAGGAAAAAGGCCCTGTGACTTTCACTACTACTTTTAATGTTCTAAGAAACCTTCAAGCTCCCTTCCCCAGGCTGCTTCAAAGGGCAATTCGCTGGGGCACAAGACGCTGCCTTTTGGTAAATACATGCATACAAATTGTGGTCTAAAATCCCATGAGTCAAATCGCAGTATTTCCCACCTGGGGAAAGGATTGATTTTGACTGGAGATTTTTTCCCAGACGAGGGCCAGAAAGCAGATCTCTAAGTGTCGAACTTACGCTTTCTGTCCTTAAATACTTTTGAGGTGAAATATTCAGTATGTTTCGTTCAGTGCCGGAGCCGTGATGGTCGGCTAGAAGACAGTTCCTGAGGAGCCATTGCTGGGTCTCTGCACGGAAGGAGAGCAACCAGGGTTGGGCTCACCCAGAAGGTTAATGTGCTCTGCTGAAGAAAGCACCAGCCCAGCAAAAGCTGGGGGACCTCCTTGCTACAGGAAAGCTGTGAAACGAGAGGTGGGCAGGCCCACTTGTGCCGGACACAGGCAGCGTGAGGCTGCGTTAGTGCACACTGAGAGAGCAAGCTGAGAAAGGAAACCGGCAAACCAGACCTCCCTGTCCCGCCAAAAACAACCAAAAAAAAACCATGCAGAAGGTAAACAAATACCTTCACCATTGGAAGCCCAGCCACTCTTATCTCCTTCATACAGGTGGTGAGGGAAGATGCAGAGCTGCCCAGTCAGGCTGGTGATGCTTTGGCAAAGAGTGCTGGTGCCAGCAGAGAGAAGCACTGCAATTCAGGCGAGCCCAGCTTCCGCTGTCTGCCCCAGGTTTAGTCCTCTCCCTGGTTTTGCTGGTGAGAACAGCCCATCTTCTCTCACAAGCCACCCCCAGGTTTTAACAACTTCCCCCTCTACAGACCCATGTCGAGCTGAACTAGTACAAGCACGATGCTGTGAATTCTCGGGGCCCGAGGTTTTTGCTTGTTAAGCAGCTGATGTGCTTTTCGTGAGCTCTTTCAGCCTTGGGTGAGCCAAAGAGAGCGGGGTCTGCAGGCGTCGCTCCTCAGAGCTGCCCACCCAAAGCCGTGACGGTGCAGGGAAGGGCAGAGGGCGCAAAGGCAAACTGTGCCGTGGCCTTTTGCTCGCCTCAGCTTTACTGAGGTGTCTGATCAAAACCCCGACCAGACTTCCCTTCGCTAAACCCATGGTTTCTGATCCCCTGTGTGGTGCCCAAGGATGGGGTCCTTGAGGGAGGCACAGGCTTCCCTTATTTTGAGATAAAGGCACTGTGCTATGTCTAACGTACGTGGCGTTTACTCATGGGTGCCTTCCTCCCGTGCGCAGTGCAGCACTGTGACCTGCCCAGGAAATGCAGCTGGTTTCCTGCCAGCGAGCTGGGCAGCACCGCAGTTGCTGAAGAACTTGTTCACCTGCCCATTGCTCCCATGCCAGCATCTCGGGCTCCTCCAGGAAGGTTCTCATGTGTGGATGAAAAGCGCTTGCCAAGGGCACGAGCGGTACTTGCAACTCTCATGCGTGGAGGTAACGCAACCTACCCCAGCTTGGGGAGCTCGATGCCTTCCTCCCCGTTGGCCGGGATGCGAGATGCACAGCAGGGAGAGGGCAATGGCTGCAACACAACTGGGTGGAAGATGCACGTGTGGATTGCAAGGATGTCACCTCCTAACGCCTGGGTGTGACTAGGGAAGGAGTTCCCTTCCACAAAGCTGCCCCAGCGAGGAGAGGCCAGGGATGGGCATTTTCACCCCCAGCACTCCATCTTTGCTGGGGCTGGCAAGTTCCTAGCATGAGCTAATTAACCCTTCAATTGCTGAGGAAGCTCAGAGGACCTTAATTTGACAGTCACTGTAAAAATATTTTGTCTGTCAACAGAGTCTTTCATCCAAGGATCTCAAAGACCTTTACAAGTATTAATTAAGCTCACTAAGGTAAGTATGAATAATTAACGTCATTGAACGGCGTGGAGAACTGAGGCCAAACCTGCCCAAGAGCACCTGCCAAGCCCTAGGGACCGGCATGGAAGAGAAGCAATTCCCAGCTGCAGTCACCAGACTGCAAAATCTCCTGCAGAGAACAGCCTCAGCACGCAAACTGAGTTTGCTCAAGGGTGTCCTTTCCTAGAAGATCACATGTTCAGGAGAAAAAAAAAAAAAAGTTATTTCCATTTTGAAATACAATGCAATCAATGTCACTGTGAAAAACCTAGGCAAAAATGACAGGAAAATACAAACTCCCCATATCGGTGCGAAAGCTTTCTGAATAATAGAAAAGGAACACTGTTTTATTTATGCCGTGCCTTGTGTTAGTGCCTTCTCCTGTTTTATGTGGAATTAGTAGTTTCTAAAAGTAACGGACAGTAAATCAGGTGTTGAGGAATTAGGGACAGAATTTTAAGGGCTATTTTATATCCAAAATTATCAAACCTTCATTTATACAAACTTGCTTATTATTTCCCCTTACTATTATGAATCTCAGGGATTGGAGCACTTTCATTTTCCTCTGCCTCCAACCATCCTGTATCAAGGTGGCTCAGATCAGGGTTGCATAGGTTGCAAGTTCAGGTATATCTTGAAGTGACAAAGACTTGTCATCGTCTGGTCTGAACTCTTGCACGGCCCAACCCAGAGGAATTTGGCTATTTACCTTGCAGATAGCCCAACTACTTAGATCACATTATTTGGTTAATTTTCACGGATGTATCTGTAACTGCTGAAGGTCTCTGAAGTCTCCCCACCTTCCAAACCCTGCCCTGTGTTGCATGGAGAGTCTTCAGTATTGGGCTTCTTATTTGCAAATTCCTTACCTACAGGAATGTTGTGGGAATGAATATACAAATATTGTGAGATTCAAAGATATCAGAGCAATGGGGAGGGGAGTCATAAATATACCTCACGCAGATAATAACGGCTATAAATTCTACTGCCTTGATCTGGCTTGGCACTGGTGCTCTGCAGAACTACTTGCTGTGCTTGTTCCTCTCTCTGTGGCAAGCTTCACTGTTTTTTTACTAATATATAACTACAGCATTACTGTCACCTTTTGGGTGGTTCCTGATAAAAGCAGCATTTTCAGTTTGAATTAAGCACTTTCCAAAGCAATAGCACTGAAGAATATCCATACGAGGTGTGTTGTGGGGTTAAACTGTGGATTTGTCTTATGCCAGCACAACTAGCCTGTGTGAGTACCTTTTAGACAGCTATTTGGTCTCTGAGTTCAACCCGTGCTTGACACTCAAGCCATCATAGATGTGGCTTTGAGGGCTGAAGGCTACTCAGAGTGAAGAAACAGAGTAGGTGACTCTTCTTCATCACAGAGGATCCTGCAGCATCATGGCTGTTCTGGAGGCGATAGGAACTTCTTCCCCAGAAGAGCAAAGCCAGGGGTGGTCTCCCAGAAGGGGGGCAAACATGGGTATGCTGCACGTGGGGGAGGAAACACCACTGGCACAGGAGTGGCACCACGAGTCCCCTACTGCAGGCACACAGTGGGAAGGATTGGTAGGCTCTCAGGAGTCCTTCCTCTTCTCTCCCACGCAGAGGGCCACCCACCCCAAGGCCCCACTAACCCAAAAGCTTCTGCCCCATGCCTCACCCTGTCCCTTCCAGTTTGCAGATGGTGGTTGGTCCACAGGGGCCTCCTCACCCCTGGAACCTGAACGCGTGTTTCATTGCTGCGAACACCTGGGCAGCTTCAGGCAAAATGGACAGGCAGAGTGGTGGTGCAGGCTTTCAAGTCACTGGCCGGTTAATTAGGAAGGTGAAGCCTCTTCTGGAAAAGTGCTGGAAACCTCCTCACCCAAGCCATCGCAAACTGAGCTCGATCCAGTGTTTCAGATCAGTGCTGCCTGTTTCCAATTACATCCCAAAGCATTTCTGCAGTGAAGAGCCAAAGTCTTGATTTATAGGCTTTTGGGCAAGGGAATGCAGTGTTTTTTATTATCTTTATCTCTAAATCTGCTCTTGTTACTTGTTGCTTACACCAAACTTGCAGGGTGTAATGCAAAGGTCTTTTGTTAAGGTTTCCTTACACTCAGATGCTAAAATCCTTCATTAAAGCCTAGACTAATTGCTTCTGCATCAGATAGACAGGCCCATTCGCCACTCTGCTCAGTGCACCCTTGAGAGGGGAACATGTGTTTTGGGATGACAACTCCTCGGAAGGCAGGCGAGCTGGCGACAAACCTCAGGCTGAGGCTCTGCAAACATTGCTGCCGTCTCACCTAGACCTCAGCCAGAGCCTGAGCTCTTGCTCGCACCTTGCGGGCGCCGTAGACAGTGGGAGAGGTGGCCAGCCCACTCCTGCACCACCACTCGCTCTGCACCAGACATTCCTCTGGCTGGATTTTCTGCTGCATTGGCTTCCCACATATTTACCCTGACATCACGTGGGCTGGGGCCCTTCCCGCCTCTGCCCAGCATGAGTTTGCTGTGCAAAAAAAAATAAAAGTATCACTTTTAGAAAATGATGTCTCCTGTGGAAGGAAAATGCTCAAATGCAGTGAAGAAGAGTTTTATGAGCTTTGCTTCAATACTTGTTGCGCAACATCCTTACGGGATTTCACTATTTATGATTTTATCTAGCTGCAGTCTATGCCTAATAGCTCGGAGGTGCTGTTGATTAATTTTTTCCATCTCTTTGATGTACCGGCAATAACTTGTCCATGTTGCCCTGTGTCAGTAAAGTGGAAATTGCCATGGAACAGTCAAGGTGTGGTACCATGAGGTGGCCAAAGCCGGAATAACTGCCTGTGTCCACAGGAGGACTGAAGTTTCCCCCTGGCCATGCTCTCCCTGCTTGCATTGGCTGATGGCACTGTAAATGAGTCAACTCATTAAACTAGGAAAAAACAAACCCAACCAAAAATTGTAGTTGTTTTTTTTTCACTAGGTTAGCAAGTCAAACATGCTCTCCACGCGACCAGGTACATACTGGAGCCGGTGCAGAGGATGAGTGGAGTGATCAGGCAGCAAGGAGCAGCAGGAGGAGGAAGAGGAGGGTGAAGGGCAAGTGGGGGCAGGCTGCAAGATCATCTTTTGACACCACACCCTATGTATGGACACTGTCAGTCTAATTCCTACCGTACTGGTTCCGTTCTCGATGTTGTAATCTGTTTCTGTGAATCTTTTCAATTAGGTAGTGATTTATTGGTTAGTGGGGTGGGTTTGGACAACCTCCAGCAACAGACATGAAATCCATTACCACGCTGAGCTCTGTCCTATTGCCTGCAATGCTAAGGCATGAAATTTTTTCTCCAGGAAATTAATCTTTTTCAAAGTGATTATAAGATTATATGACTAGGCTATCGAGTGATGTAAATCTGCCTGTTTCCAAAAGCTTCGGTGTAGTTAGACCACTTACCAAAGGATTTGCTTCAAAATTTTTAGCTGTCCCAGCACATTACTTGCTGATTAACTGAAGGTCTTCCTGAAAAGAGTGCATTTATCAGCATAAAACGGACCTTTTTGTTCCCTTACACAGAGGTTTTCAATCTGCCCAAGTTCAAGGTTTTGCCAGTTGAGAATTTATTATTTCTTGTCATCACTTCTCTCATAGTCATCACCTCTCTGGTATTAGTCCAATTCTGCGGATTTGTCAATCACCACGACAAAGAAAACCAGAGCCAAAATAAACCTGGCACGACTTGATTTCTGTATTACAAATGTACTGGCACAAAAGTTGTCCACAAAAACTCCCATTTCAGCAAAGTGCTCGAAATCCCATTGACTTCAATTAGTAAGCTAAGCAAGTGCTTAAATGCTGTGTTTGAACCAGGGCCTGAGGACCATATCTTGGCCAACTGGATTTGCTGTATTTTTCTTTTTTTTTTAATAATAATTACGCAGCTTTTAGAGAAATTTCCACTTTTCAGTTCAGTCAAGACATCAAAA
Source organism: Trogon surrucura (assembly GCA_020746105.1). Taxonomy (NCBI): domain Eukaryota; kingdom Metazoa; phylum Chordata; class Aves; order Trogoniformes; family Trogonidae; genus Trogon; species Trogon surrucura. Next base: position 96,452,596 of record CM036618.1, on the reverse strand, counting down.
ACTTCGGTGAGCTCAATGATGAGATGGTCTTCTAGGACATTTCCACCTTCCTAAAGTTACGGGGTCAATACTTGAACAAATAATAAAATCATTACTCGGGCAAAACGATACAAGGAAGGGAATTATTGATGTATAAGGGAAAAATGTGGACCACTATGAACAGGCTTTACTTCATGGTAGCTGATGGTGTCTGGTAATTTTGTACTACATGCTACTCCTGTTCTCCCTGTATGCAATTACATAGGCATATCAGTGTAATGCATGGTTATTGCAAAATAACCACAACATGCTGGGAAGAACATTTTATGCTTCTTAGTTGGACAAAGCTCATCTGGTCTTAATCTGATTTTTTTTTCCCCCTTCTTAAGGAACGTTTTCTATTTTAAGATTTTTCCCCATTTAGCCAATGGAATCTATGTTAATTTGACCTCTATTAAATCAAATCTTTTCCATTATTCTCTCTGCTGATCAAAGA